>CM039428.1:8638338-9838338 GCA_022379115.2 Bauhinia variegata
AAAATGGACGATGGTCCATGTGGATGATTCTTGGACCAAATCTCTCTTCGTTGGTCTCAAACTTCTCCACATGTTTAATGTGTCATATTACACATCAATCTATGCTTGACATTTGGCTTCGGTCAACTTTGAAGCTTGTCGAAAACGAAGAAGGACCAAAATGGACGAACTTGGTCCATGTGGATGATTCTTGGACCAAAATCTCTCTTCGTTGGTCTCAAACTTCTCCACATGGTTTAATGTGTCATATTACATCAATCTATGCTTGACATTTGGCTTCGGTGAACTTTGAAGCTTGTCGAAACGAAGAAGGACAAAATGGACGAACTTGGTCCATGGGATGATTCTTGGACCAAATCTCTCTTCGTTGGTCTCAAACTTCTCCACATGGTTTAATGTGTCATATTACATCAATCTATGCTTGACATTTGGCTTCGACAACTTTGAAGCTTGTCGGAAAGAAGAAGGACCAAAATGGACGAACTTGGTCCATGTTGGATGATTCTTGGACCAAATCTCTCTTCGTTGGTCTCAAACTTCTCCACATGGTTTAATGTGTCATATTACATCAATCTATGCTTGACATTTGGCTTCGGTCAACTTTGAAGCTTGTCGAAACGAAGAAGGACCAAAATGGACGAACTTGGTCCATGTGGATGATTCTTGGACCAAATCTCTCTTCGTTGGTCTCAAACTTCTCCACATGGTTTAATGTGTCATATATTACATCAATCTATGCTTGACATTTGACTTCGGTCAACTTTGAAGCTTGTCGAAACGAAGAAGGACCAAAATGGACGAACTTGGTCCATGTGGATGATTCTTGACCAAATCTCTCTTCGTTGGTCTCAAACTTCGCCACATGGTTTAAAGTGTCATATTACATCAATCTATGCTTGACATTTGGCTTCGGTCAACTTTGAAGCTTGTCGAAACGAAGAAGGACCAAAATGGACGAACATGGTCCATGTAGATGATTCTTGGACCAAATCTCTCTTCGTTGGTCTAAAACTTCTCCACATGGTTTAATGTGTTATATTACATCAATCTATGCTTGACATTTGGCTTCGGTCAACTTTGAAGCTTGTCGAAACGAAGAAGGACCAAAAAGGACGAACTTGGTCCATGTGGATGATTCTTGACCAAATCTCTCTTCGTTGGTCTTAAACTTCTCCACATGGTTTAATGTGTCATATTACATCAATCTATGCTTGACATTTGACTTCGGTCAACTTTGAAGCTTGTCGAAAGAAGAAGGACCAAAATGGACGAACTTGTTTATGTCGATGATTCTTGGACCAAATCTCTCTTCGTTGGTCTCAAACTTCTCCACATGGTTTAATGTGTCATATTACATCAATCTATGCTTGACATTTGGCTTCGGTCAACTTTGAAGCTTGTCGAAACGAAAAGGACCAAAATGACGATTGGTCCATGTGGATGATTCTTGGATAAAAACCTCTCTTCGTTGGTCTCAAACTTCTCCACATGGTTTAATGTGTCATATTACATCAATCTATGCTTGACATTTGACTTCGGTCAACTTTGAAGCTTGTCGAAAGGAAGAAGGACCAAAATGGACGAACTTGGTCCATGTGGATGATTCTTGGACCAAATCTCTCTTCGTTGGTCTCAAACTTCTCCACATGGTTTAATGTGTCATATTACATCAATCTATGCTTGACATTTGACTTCGGTCAACTTTGAAGCTTGTCGAAACGAAGAAGGACGAACTTGGTCCATGTGATGATTATTGACCAAAACTCTCTTCTTGTTGGTCTCAAACTTCTCCACATGGTTTAATGTGTCATATTACATCAATCTATGCTTGACATTAGGCTTCGATGAACTTTGAAGCTTGTCGAAAAAGAAGGACCAAAATGGACGAACTTGGTCCATGTAGATGATTCTTGGACCAAAATCTCTCTTCGTTGGTCTCAAACTCTCTCACATGGTTTAATGTGTCATATTACATCAATCTATGCTTGACATTTGGCTTCGGTCAACTTTGAAGCTTGTCGAAACGAAGAAGGAACAAAATGGACGAACTTGGTCCATGTGATGATTCTTGGACCAAATCTCTCTTCGTTGGTCTCAAACTTCTCCACATGGTTTAATGTGTCATATTACATCAATCTATGCTTGACATTTGGCTTCGGTCAACTTTGAAGCTTGTCGAAAGAAAGAAGGACCAAAATGGACGAACTTGGTCCATGTGGATGATTCTTGACCAAATCTCTCTTCGTTGGTCTCAAACTTCTCCACATGGTTTAATGTGTCATATTACATCAATCTATGCTTGACATTTGACTTCGGTCAACTTTGAAGCTTGTCGAAATGAAGAAGGAACGAACTTGGTCCATGTGGATGATTCTTGGACCAAATCTCTCTTCGTTGGTCTCAAACTTCTCCACATGTTTAATGTGTCATATTACATCAATCTATGCTTGACATTTGACTTCGATCAACTTTGAAGCTTGTCGAAAGGAAGAAGGACCAAAATGGACGAACTTGGTCCATGTGGATGATTCTTGGACCAAATCTCTCTTCGTTGGTCTCAAACTTCTCCACATGGTTTAATGTGTCATATTACATCAATCTATGCTTGACATTTGGCTTCGGTCAACTTTGAAGCTTGTCGAGACGAAGAAGGACGAACTTGGTCCATGTAGATGATTCTTGGACCAAATCTCTCTTCGTTGGTCTCAAACTTCTCCACATGGTTTAATGTGTCATATTACATCAATCTATGCTTGACATTTGGCTTCGGTGAACTTTGAAGCTTGTCGAAAAAAAGAAGGACCAAAATGGACGAACTTGGTCCATGTAGATGATTCTTGGACCAAATCTCTCTTCGTTGGTCTCAAACTTCTCCACATGGTTTAATGTGTCATATTACATCAATCTATCTTGACATTTGGCTTCGGTCAACTTTGAAGCTTGTCGAAACGAAGAAGGACCAAAATGGACGAACTTGGTCCATGTGGATGATTCTTGGACCAAATCTCTCTTCGTTGGTCTCAAACTTCTCCACATGGTTTAATGTGTCATATTACATCAATCTATGCTTGACATTTGGCTTCGGTCAACTTTGAAGCTTGTCGAAAGGAAGAAGGACCAAAATGGGAACTTGGTCCATGGATGATTCTTGGACCAAATCTCTCTTCGTTGGTCTCAAAACTTCTCCACATGGTTTAATGTGTCATATTACATCAATCTATGCTTGACATTTGGCTTCGTCAACTTTGAAGCTAGTCGAAACGAAGAAGTTCCAAAATGGACGAACTTGGTCCATGTAGATGATTCTTGGACAAATCTCTCTTCGTTGGTCTCAAACTTCTCCACATGGTTTAATGTGTCATATTACATCAATCTATGCTTGACATTAGGGTTCGGTCAACTTTGAAGCTTGTCGAAACGAAGAAGGCCAAAATGGACGAACTTGGTCCATGTGGATGATTCTTGGAGCAAATCTCTCTTCGTTGGTCTCAAACTTCTCCACATGGTTTAATGTGTCATATTACATCAATCTATGCTTGACATTAGGCTTCGGTCAACTTTGAAGCTTGTCGAAACGAAGAAGGACCAAAATGAACGAACTTGGTCCATGTGGATGATTCTTGGACCAAAATCTCTCTCTCGTTGGTCTAAAACTTCTCCACATGGTTTAATGTGTCATATTACATCAATCTATGCTTGACATTAGGCTTCGGTGAACTTTGAAGCTTGTCGAAACGAAGAAGGACCAAAAATGGACGAACTTGGTCCCATGGGATGATTCTTGGACCAAATCTCTCTTCGTTGGTCTCAAACTTCTCCACATGGTTTAATGTGTCATATTACATCAATCTATGCTTGACATTAGGCTTCGATGAAATTTGAAGCTTGTCGAAACGAAGAAGGACCAAAATGGACGAACTTGGTCCATGTAGATATTCTTGGACCAAATCTCTCTTCGCTGGTCTCAAACTTCTCCACATGGTTTAATGTGTCATATTACATCAATCTATGCTTGACATTTGGCTTCGGTCAACTTTGAAGCTTGTCGAAACGAAGAAGGACCAAAATGGACGAACTTGGTCCATGTGGATGATTCTTGGACCAAATCTCTCTTCGTTGGTCTCAAACTTCTCCACATGGTTTAATGTGTCATATTACATCAATCTATGCTTGACATTTGACTTCGGTCAACTTTGAAGCTTGTCGAAAGGAAGAAGGACCAAAATGGACGAACTTGGTCCATGTGGATGATTCTTGGACCAAATCTCTCTTCGTTGGTCTCAAACTTCTCCACATGGTTTAATGTGTCATATTACATCAATCTATGCTTGACATTTGGCTTGGGTCAACTTTGAAGCTTGTCGAAACGAAGAAGGACCAAAATGGACGAACTTGGTCCATGTAGATGATTCTTGGAAAAATCTCTCTTCGTTGGTCTAAAACTTCTCCACATGGTTTAATGTGTCATATTACATCAATCTATGCTTGACATTAGGCTTCGGTTAACTTTGAAGCTTGTCGAAACGAAGAAGGACCAAAATGGACGAACTTGGTCCATGTGGATGATTCTTGGACCAAAACTCTCTTCGTTGGTCTCAAACTTCTCGACATGGTTTAATGTGTCATATTACATCAATCTATGCTTGACATTAGCTTCGCTGAACTTTGAAGCTTGTCGAAAGAAGAAGGACCAAAATGGACGAACTTGGTCCATGTGGATGATTCTTGGACCAAATCTCTCTTCGTTGGTCTAAACATCTCCACATGGTTTAATGTGTCATATTACATCAATCTATGCTTGACATTAGGCTTCGGTGAACTTTGAAGCTTGTCGAAAAGAAGAAGGACCAAAATGGACGAACTTGGTCCATGTGGATGATTCTTGGACCAAACTCTCTTCGTTGGTCTCAAACTTCTCCACATGGTTTAATGTGTCATATTACATCAATCTATGCTTGACATTTGGCTTCGGTCAACTTTGAAGCTTGTCGAAAAGAAGAAGGACCAAAATGGACGAACTTGGTCCATGTAGATGATTCTTGGACAAAACCTCTCTTCGTTGGTCTCAAACTTCTCCACATGTTTTAATGTGTCATATTACATCAATCTATGCTTGACATTTGACTTCGGGCAACTTTGAAGCTTGTCGAAAGGAAGAAGGACCAAAATGGACGAACTTGGTCCATGTGGATGATTCTTGGACCAAATCTCTCTTCGTTGGTCTCAAACTTCTCCACATGGTTTAATGTGTCATATTACATCAATCTATGCTTGACATTTGGCTTCGGTCAACTTTGAAGCTTGTCGAAAGGAAGAAGGACCAAAATGGACGAACTTGGTCCATGTGGATGATTCTTGGACCAAATCTCTCTTCGTTGGTCTCAAACTTCTCCACATGGTTTAATGTGTCATATTACATCAATCTATGCTTGACATTTGGCTTCGGTCAACTTTGAAGCTTGTCGAAACGAAGAAGGACCAAAATGGACGAACTTGGTCCATGTGGATGATTCTTGGACCAAATCTCTCTTCGTTGGTCTCAAACTTCTCCACATGGTTTAATGTGTCATATTACATCAATCTATGCTTGACATTTGACTTCGGTCAACTTTGAAGCTTGTCGAAAGGAAGAAGGACCAAAATGGACGAACTTGGTCCATGTGGATGATTCTTGGACCAAATCTCTCTTCGTTGGTCTCAAACTTCTCCACATGGTTTAATGTGTCATATTACATCAATCTATGCTTGACATTTGGCTTTGGTCAACTTTGAAGCTTGTCGAAACGAAGAAGGACCAAAATGGACGAACTTGGTCCATGTAGATGATTCTTGGACAAAATCTCTCTTCGTTTCTCAAACTTCTCCACATGGTTAATGTGTCATATTACATCAATCTATGCTTGACATTTGGTTTCGGTGAACTTTGAAGCTTGTCGAAACGAAGAAGGCCAAAATGGACGAACTTGGTCCATGTGGATGATTCTTGGACCAAATCTCTCTTCGTTGGTCTCAAACTTCTCCACATGGTTTAATGTGTCATATTACATCAATCTATGCTTGACATTAGGCTTCGGTCAACTTTGAAGCTTGTCGAAACGAAGAAGGACCAAAATGGACGAACTTGGTCCATGTGGATGATTCTTGACCAAATCTCTCTTCGTTGGTCTCAAACTTTTCCACATGGTTTAATGTGTCATATTACATCAATCTATGCTTGACATTAGGCTTCGGTGAACTTTGAAGCTTGTCGAAACGAAGAAGGACAAAATGGACGAACTTGGTCCATGAGATGATTCTTGGACCAAAACTCTCTTCGTTGGTCTCAAACTTCTCCACATGGTTTAATGTGTCATATTACATCAATCTATGCTTGACATTAGGCTTCGATCAACTTTGAAGCTTGTCGAAAGAAGAAGGACCAAAATGGACGAACTTGGTCCATGTAGATGATTCTTGGACCAAATCTCTCTTCGTTGGTCTCAAACTTCTCCACATGGTTTAATGTGTCATATTACATCAATCTATGCTTGACATTTGGCTTCGGTCAACTTTGAAGCTAGTCGAAACGAAGAAGTTCCAAAATGGACGAACTTGGTCCATGTGGATGATTCTTGGACCAAATCTCTCTTCGTTGGTCTCAAACTTCTCCACATGGTTTAATGTGTCATATTACATCAATCTATGCTTGACATTTGACTTCGGTCAACTTTGAAGCTTGTCGAAAGGAAGAAGGACCAAAATGGACGAACTTGGTCCATGTGGATGATTCTTGGACCAAATCTCTCTTCGTTGGTCTCAAACTTCTCCACATGGTTTAATGTGTCATATTACATCAATCTATGCTTGACATTTGGCTTCGGTCAACTTTGAAGCTTGTCGAAACGAAGAAGGACCAAAATGGACGAACTTGGTCCATGTAGATGATTCTTGGACAAAATCTCTCTTCGTTGGTCTCAAACTTCTCCACATGGTTTAATGTGTCATATTACATCAATCTATGCTTGACATTTGGCTTCGGTCAACTTTGAAGCTTGTCGAAACGAAGAAGGACCAAAATGGACGAACTTGGTCCATGAGGATGATTCTTGGACAAAAACTCTCTTCGTTGGTCTCAAACTTCTCCACATGGTTTAATGTGTCATATTACATCAATCTATGCTTGACATTAGGCTTCGAGAACTTTGAAGCTTGTCGAAACGAAGAAGGACCAAAATGGACGAACTTGGTCCATGTGGATGATTCTTGAACCAAATCTCTCTTCGTTGCGTTAAAACTTCTCCACATGGTTTAATGTGTCATATTACATCAATCTATGCTTGACATTAGGCTTCGATGAACTTTGAAGCTTGTCGAAAAGAAGAAGGACCAAAATGGACGAACTTGGTCCATGTGGATGATTCTTGGACCAAATCTCTCTTCGTTGGTCTCAAACTTCTCCACATGGTTTAATGTGTCATATTACATCAATCTATGCTTGACATTTGGCTTCGGGCAACTTTGAAGCTTGTCGAAACGAAGAAGGACCAAAATGGACGAACTTGGTCCATGTGGATGATTCTTGGACCAAATCTCTCTTCGTTGGTCTCAAACTTCTCCACATGGTTTAATGTGTCATATTACATCAATCTATGCTTGACATTTGGCTTCGGTCAACTTTGAAGCTTGTCGAAAGGAAGAAGGACCAAAATGGACGAACTTGGTCCATGTGGATGATTCTTGGACCAAATCTCTCTTCGTTGGTCTCAAACTTCTCCACATGGTTTAATGTGTCATATTACATCAATCTATGCTTGACATTTGGCTTCGGTCAACTTTGAAGCTTGTCGAAACGAAGAAGGACCAAAATGGACGAACTTGGTCCATGTGGATGATTCTTGGACCAAATCTCTCTTCGTTGGTCTCAAACTTCTCCACATGGTTTAATGTGTCATATTACATCAATCTATGCTTGACATTAGGCTTCGGTGAACTTTGAAGCTTGTCGAAAAAAGAAGGACCAAAATGGACGAACTTGGTCCATGTAATGATTCTTGGACCAAATCTCTCTTCGTTGGTCTCAAACTTCTCCACATGGTTAATGTGTCATATTACATCAATCTATGCTTGACATTAGGCTTCGGTCAACTTTGAAGCTTGTCAAAACGAAGAAGGACCAAAATGGACGAACTTGGTCCATGTGGATGATTCTTGGACCAAATCTCTCTTCGTTGGTCTCAACTTCTCCACATGGTTTAATGTGTCATATTACATCAATCTATGCTTGACATTTGGCTTCGGTCAACTTTGAAGCTTGTCGAAACGAAGAAGACCAAAATGGACGAACTTGGTCCATGTGGATGATTCTTGGACCAAATCTCTCTTCGTTGGTCTCAACTTCTCCACATGGTTTAATGTGTCATATTACATCAATCTATGCTTGACATTTGGCTTCGGTCAACTTTGAAGCTTGTCGAAACGAAGAAGGACCAAAATGGACGAACTTGGTCCATGTAGATGATTCTTGGACCAAATCTCTCTTCGTTGGTCTCAAACTTCTCCACATGGTTTAATGTGTCATATTACATCAATCTATGCTTGACATTTGCTTCGGTCAACTTTGAAGCTTGTCGAAAGAAGAAGGACCAAAATGGACGAACTTGGTCCATGTGGATGATTCTTGGACCAAATCTCTCTTCGTTGGTCTCAAACTTCTCCACATGGTTTAATGTGTCATATTACATCAATCTATGCTTGACATTTGACTTCGTTAAACTTTGAAGCTTGTCGAAAGGAAGAAGGACCAAAATGGACGAACTTGGTCCATTGGATGATTCTTGGACCAAATCTCTCTTCGTTGGTCTCAAACTTCTCCACATGGTTTAATGTGTCATATTACATCAATCTATGCTTGACATTTGGCTTTGGTCAACTTTGAAGCTAGTCGAAACGAAGAAGGACCAAAATGGACGAACTTGGTCCATGTGGATGATTCTTGGACAAAATCTCTCTTCGTTGGTCTCAAACTTCTCCACATGGTTTAATGTGTCATATTACATCAATCTATGCTTGACATTAGGCTTCGGTCAACTTTGAAGCTTGTCGAAACGAAGAAGGACCAAAATGGACGAACTTGGTCCATGTGGATGATTCTTGGACCAAATCTCTCTTCGTTGGTCTCAAACTTCTCCACATGGTTTAATGTGTCATATTACATCAATCTATGCTTGACATTTGGCTTCGGTCAACTTTGAAGCTTGTCGAAACAAGAAGGACCAAAATGGACGAACTTGGTCCATGTGGATGATTCTTGGACCAAATCTCTCTTCGTTGGTCTCAAACTTCTCCACATGGTTTAATGTGTCATATTACATCAATCTATGCTTGACATTTGGCTTCGGGCAACTTTGAAGCTTGTCGAAAGGAAGAAGACCAAAATGGACGAACTTGGTCCATGTGGATGATTCTTGGACCAAATCTCTCTTCGTTGGTCTCAAACTTCTCCACATGGTTTAATGTGTCATATTACATCAATCTATGCTTGACATTAGGCTTCGGTGAACTTTGAAGCTTGTCGAAAAGAAGAAGACCAAAATGGACGAACTTGGTCCATGTGGATGATTCTTGGACCAAATCTCTCTTCGTTGGTCTCAAACTTCTCCACATGGTTTAATGTGTCATATTACATCAATCTATGCTTGACATTAGGCTTCGGTGAACTTTGAAGCTTGTCGAAAAGAAGAAGGACCAAAATGGACGAACTTGGTCCATGTAGATGATTCTTGGACCAAATCTCTCTTCGTTGGTCTCAAACTTCTCCACATGGTTTAATGTGTCATATTACATCAATCTATGCTTGACATTAGGCTTCGGTGAACTTTGAAGCTTGTCGAAAAGAAGAAGGACCAAAATGGACGAACTTGGTCCATGTAGATGATTCTTGGACCAAATCTCTCTTCGTTGGTCTCAAACTTCTCCACATGGTTTAATGTGTCATATTACATCAATCTATGCTTGACATTTGGCTTCGGTCAACTTTGAAGCTTGTCGAAACGAAGAAGGACCAAAATGGACGAACTTGGTCCATGTGGATGATTCTTGGACCAAATCTCTCTTCGTTGGTCTCAAACTTCTCCACATGGTTTAATGTGTCATATTACATCAATCTATGCTTGACATTTGCTTCGGTCAACTTTGAAGCTTGTCGAAACGAAGAAGGACCAAAATGGACGAACTTGGTCCATGTGATGATTCTTGGACCAAATCTCTCTTCGTTGGTCTCAAACTTCTCCACATGGTTTAATGTGTCATATTACATCAATCTATGCTTGACATTTGGCTTCGGTCAACTTTGAAGCTTGTCGAAACGAAGAAGGACCAAAATGGACGAACTTGGTCCATGTGGATGATTCTTGGACCAAATCTCTCTTCGTTGGTCTCAAACTTCTCCACATGGTTTAATGTGTCATATTACATCAATCTATGCTTGACATTTGGCTTCGGTCAACTTTGAAGCTTGTCGAAACGAAGAAGGACCAAAATGGACGAACTTGGTCCATGTGGATGATTCTTGGACCAAATCTCTCTTCGTTGGTCTCAAACTTCTCCACATGGTTTAATGTGTCATATTACATCAATCTATGCTTGACATTTGGCTTCGGTCAACTTTGAAGCTTGTCGAAACGAAGAAGGACCAAAATGGACGAACTTGGTCCATGTGGATGATTCTTGGACCAAATCTCTCTTCGTTGGTCTCAAACTTCTCCACATGGTTTAATGTGTCATATTACATCAATCTATGCTTGACATTTGGCTTCGGTCAACTTTGAAGCTTGTCGAAACGAAGAAGGACCAAAATGGACGAACTTGGTCCATGTGGATGATTCTTGGACCAAATCTCTCTTCGTTGGTCTCAAACTTCTCCACATGGTTTAATGTGTCATATTACATCAATCTATGCTTGACATTTGGCTTCGGTCAACTTTGAAGCTTGTCGAAACGAAGAAGGACCAAAATGGACGAACTTGGTCCATGTGGATGATTCTTGGACCAAATCTCTCTTCGTTGGTCTCAAACTTCTCCACATGGTTTAATGTGTCATATTACATCAATCTATGCTTGACATTTGGCTTCGGTCAACTTTGAAGCTTGTCGAAACGAAGAAGGACCAAAATGGACGAACTTGGTCCATGTGGATGATTCTTGGACCAAATCTCTCTTCGTTGGTCTCAAACTTCTCCACATGGTTTAATGTGTCATATTACATCAATCTATGCTTGACATTTGGCTTCGGTCAACTTTGAAGCTTGTCGAAACGAAGAAGGACCAAAATGGACGAACTTGGTCCATGTGGATGATTCTTGGACCAAATCTCTCTTCGTTGGTCTCAAACTTCTCCACATGGTTTAATGTGTCATATTACATCAATCTATGCTTGACATTTGGCTTCGGTCAACTTTGAAGCTTGTCGAAAAGAAGAAGGACCAAAATGGACGAACTTGGTCCATGTGGATGATTCTTGGACCAAATCTCTCTTCGTTGGTCTCAAACTTCTCCACATGGTTTAATGTGTCATATTACATCAATCTATGCTTGACATTTGGCTTCGGTCAACTTTGAAGCTTGTCGAAACGAAGAAGGACCAAAATGGACGAACTTGGTCCATGTGGATGATTCTTGGACCAAATCTCTCTTCGTTGGTCTCAAACTTCTCCACATGGTTTAATGTGTCATATTACATCAATCTATGCTTGACATTTGGCTTCGGTCAACTTTGAAGCTTGTCGAAACGAAGAAGGACCAAAATGGACGAACTTGGTCCATGTGGATGATTCTTGGACCAAATCTCTCTTCGTTGGTCTCAAACTTCTCCACATGGTTTAATGTGTCATATTACATCAATCTATGCTTGACATTTGGCTTCGGTCAACTTTGAAGCTTGTCGAAACGAAGAAGGACCAAAATGGACGAACTTGGTCCATGTGGATGATTCTTGGACCAAATCTCTCTTCGTTGGTCTCAAACTTCTCCACATGGTTTAATGTGTCATATTACATCAATCTATGCTTGACATTTGGCTTCGGTCAACTTTGAAGCTTGTCGAAACGAAGAAGGACCAAAATGGACGAACTTGGTCCATGTGGATGATTCTTGGACCAAATCTCTCTTCGTTGGTCTCAAACTTCTCCACATGGTTTAATGTGTCATATTACATCAATCTATGCTTGACATTTGGCTTCGGTCAACTTTGAAGCTTGTCGAAACGAAGAAGGACCAAAATGGACGAACTTGGTCCATGTGGATGATTCTTGGACCAAATCTCTCTTCGTTGGTCTCAAACTTCTCCACATGGTTTAATGTGTCATATTACATCAATCTATGCTTGACATTTGGCTTCGGTCAACTTTGAAGCTTGTCGAAACGAAGAAGGACCAAAATGGACGAACTTGGTCCATGTGGATGATTCTTGGACCAAATCTCTCTTCGTTGGTCTCAAACTTCTCCACATGGTTTAATGTGTCATATTACATCAATCTATGCTTGACATTTGGCTTCGGTCAACTTTGAAGCTTGTCGAAACGAAGAAGGACCAAAATGGACGAACTTGGTCCATGTGGATGATTCTTGGACCAAATCTCTCTTCGTTGGTCTCAAACTTCTCCACATGGTTTAATGTGTCATATTACATCAATCTATGCTTGACATTTGGCTTCGGTCAACTTTGAAGCTTGTCGAAACGAAGAAGGACCAAAATGGACGAACTTGGTCCATGTGGATGATTCTTGGACCAAATCTCTCTTCGTTGGTCTCAAACTTCTCCACATGGTTTAATGTGTCATATTACATCAATCTATGCTTGACATTTGGCTTCGGTCAACTTTGAAGCTTGTCGAAACGAAGAAGGACCAAAATGGACGAACTTGGTCCATGTGGATGATTCTTGGACCAAATCTCTCTTCGTTGGTCTCAAACTTCTCCACATGGTTTAATGTGTCATATTACATCAATCTATGCTTGACATTTGGCTTCGGTCAACTTTGAAGCTTGTCGAAACGAAGAAGGACCAAAATGGACGAACTTGGTCCATGTGGATGATTCTTGGACCAAATCTCTCTTCGTTGGTCTCAAACTTCTCCACATGGTTTAATGTGTCATATTACATCAATCTATGCTTGACATTTGGCTTCGGTCAACTTTGAAGCTTGTCGAAACGAAGAAGGACCAAAATGGACGAACTTGGTCCATGTGGATGATTCTTGGACCAAATCTCTCTTCGTTGGTCTCAAACTTCTCCACATGGTTTAATGTGTCATATTACATCAATCTATGCTTGACATTTGGCTTCGGTCAACTTTGAAGCTTGTCGAAACGAAGAAGGACCAAAATGGACGAACTTGGTCCATGTGGATGATTCTTGGACCAAATCTCTCTTCGTTGGTCTCAAACTTCTCCACATGGTTTAATGTGTCATATTACATCAATCTATGCTTGACATTTGGCTTCGGTCAACTTTGAAGCTTGTCGAAACGAAGAAGGACCAAAATGGACGAACTTGGTCCATGTGGATGATTCTTGGACCAAATCTCTCTTCGTTGGTCTCAAACTTCTCCACATGGTTTAATGTGTCATATTACATCAATCTATGCTTGACATTTGGCTTCGGTCAACTTTGAAGCTTGTCGAAACGAAGAAGGACCAAAATGGACGAACTTGGTCCATGTGGATGATTCTTGGACCAAATCTCTCTTCGTTGGTCTCAAACTTCTCCACATGGTTTAATGTGTCATATTACATCAATCTATGCTTGACATTTGGCTTCGGTCAACTTTGAAGCTTGTCGAAACGAAGAAGGACCAAAATGGACGAACTTGGTCCATGTGGATGATTCTTGGACCAAATCTCTCTTCGTTGGTCTCAAACTTCTCCACATGGTTTAATGTGTCATATTACATCAATCTATGCTTGACATTTGGCTTCGGTCAACTTTGAAGCTTGTCGAAACGAAGAAGGACCAAAATGGACGAACTTGGTCCATGTGGATGATTCTTGGACCAAATCTCTCTTCGTTGGTCTCAAACTTCTCCACATGGTTTAATGTGTCATATTACATCAATCTATGCTTGACATTTGGCTTCGGTCAACTTTGAAGCTTGTCGAAACGAAGAAGGACCAAAATGGACGAACTTGGTCCATGTGGATGATTCTTGGACCAAATCTCTCTTCGTTGGTCTCAAACTTCTCCACATGGTTTAATGTGTCATATTACATCAATCTATGCTTGACATTTGGCTTCGGTCAACTTTGAAGCTTGTCGAAACGAAGAAGGACCAAAATGGACGAACTTGGTCCATGTGGATGATTCTTGGACCAAATCTCTCTTCGTTGGTCTCAAACTTCTCCACATGGTTTAATGTGTCATATTACATCAATCTATGCTTGACATTTGGCTTCGGTCAACTTTGAAGCTTGTCGAAACGAAGAAGGACCAAAATGGACGAACTTGGTCCATGTGGATGATTCTTGGACCAAATCTCTCTTCGTTGGTCTCAAACTTCTCCACATGGTTTAATGTGTCATATTACATCAATCTATGCTTGACATTTGGCTTCGGTCAACTTTGAAGCTTGTCGAAACGAAGAAGGACCAAAATGGACGAACTTGGTCCATGTGGATGATTCTTGGACCAAATCTCTCTTCGTTGGTCTCAAACTTCTCCACATGGTTTAATGTGTCATATTACATCAATCTATGCTTGACATTTGGCTTCGGTCAACTTTGAAGCTTGTCGAAACGAAGAAGGACCAAAATGGACGAACTTGGTCCATGTGGATGATTCTTGGACCAAATCTCTCTTCGTTGGTCTCAAACTTCTCCACATGGTTTAATGTGTCATATTACATCAATCTATGCTTGACATTTGGCTTCGGTCAACTTTGAAGCTTGTCGAAACGAAGAAGGACCAAAATGGACGAACTTGGTCCATGTGGATGATTCTTGGACCAAATCTCTCTTCGTTGGTCTCAAACTTCTCCACATGGTTTAATGTGTCATATTACATCAATCTATGCTTGACATTTGGCTTCGGTCAACTTTGAAGCTTGTCGAAACGAAGAAGGACCAAAATGGACGAACTTGGTCCATGTGGATGATTCTTGGACCAAATCTCTCTTCGTTGGTCTCAAACTTCTCCACATGGTTTAATGTGTCATATTACATCAATCTATGCTTGACATTTGGCTTCGGTCAACTTTGAAGCTTGTCGAAACGAAGAAGGACCAAAATGGACGAACTTGGTCCATGTGGATGATTCTTGGACCAAATCTCTCTTCGTTGGTCTCAAACTTCTCCACATGGTTTAATGTGTCATATTACATCAATCTATGCTTGACATTTGGCTTCGGTCAACTTTGAAGCTTGTCGAAACGAAGAAGGACCAAAATGGACGAACTTGGTCCATGTGGATGATTCTTGGACCAAATCTCTCTTCGTTGGTCTCAAACTTCTCCACATGGTTTAATGTGTCATATTACATCAATCTATGCTTGACATTTGGCTTCGGTCAACTTTGAAGCTTGTCGAAACGAAGAAGGACCAAAATGGACGAACTTGGTCCATGTGGATGATTCTTGGACCAAATCTCTCTTCGTTGGTCTCAAACTTCTCCACATGGTTTAATGTGTCATATTACATCAATCTATGCTTGACATTTGGCTTCGGTCAACTTTGAAGCTTGTCGAAACGAAGAAGGACCAAAATGGACGAACTTGGTCCATGTGGATGATTCTTGGACCAAATCTCTCTTCGTTGGTCTCAAACTTCTCCACATGGTTTAATGTGTCATATTACATCAATCTATGCTTGACATTTGGCTTCGGTCAACTTTGAAGCTTGTCGAAACGAAGAAGGACCAAAATGGACGAACTTGGTCCATGTGGATGATTCTTGGACCAAATCTCTCTTCGTTGGTCTCAAACTTCTCCACATGGTTTAATGTGTCATATTACATCAATCTATGCTTGACATTTGGCTTCGGTCAACTTTGAAGCTTGTCGAAACGAAGAAGGACCAAAATGGACGAACTTGGTCCATGTGGATGATTCTTGGACCAAATCTCTCTTCGTTGGTCTCAAACTTCTCCACATGGTTTAATGTGTCATATTACATCAATCTATGCTTGACATTTGGCTTCGGTCAACTTTGAAGCTTGTCGAAACGAAGAAGGACCAAAATGGACGAACTTGGTCCATGTGGATGATTCTTGGACCAAATCTCTCTTCGTTGGTCTCAAACTTCTCCACATGGTTTAATGTGTCATATTACATCAATCTATGCTTGACATTTGGCTTCGGTCAACTTTGAAGCTTGTCGAAACGAAGAAGGACCAAAATGGACGAACTTGGTCCATGTGGATGATTCTTGGACCAAATCTCTCTTCGTTGGTCTCAAACTTCTCCACATGGTTTAATGTGTCATATTACATCAATCTATGCTTGACATTTGGCTTCGGTCAACTTTGAAGCTTGTCGAAACGAAGAAGGACCAAAATGGACGAACTTGGTCCATGTGGATGATTCTTGGACCAAATCTCTCTTCGTTGGTCTCAAACTTCTCCACATGGTTTAATGTGTCATATTACATCAATCTATGCTTGACATTTGGCTTCGGTCAACTTTGAAGCTTGTCGAAACGAAGAAGGACCAAAATGGACGAACTTGGTCCATGTGGATGATTCTTGGACCAAATCTCTCTTCGTTGGTCTCAAACTTCTCCACATGGTTTAATGTGTCATATTACATCAATCTATGCTTGACATTTGGCTTCGGTCAACTTTGAAGCTTGTCGAAACGAAGAAGGACCAAAATGGACGAACTTGGTCCATGTGGATGATTCTTGGACCAAATCTCTCTTCGTTGGTCTCAAACTTCTCCACATGGTTTAATGTGTCATATTACATCAATCTATGCTTGACATTTGGCTTCGGTCAACTTTGAAGCTTGTCGAAACGAAGAAGGACCAAAATGGACGAACTTGGTCCATGTGGATGATTCTTGGACCAAATCTCTCTTCGTTGGTCTCAAACTTCTCCACATGGTTTAATGTGTCATATTACATCAATCTATGCTTGACATTTGGCTTCGGTCAACTTTGAAGCTTGTCGAAACGAAGAAGGACCAAAATGGACGAACTTGGTCCATGTGGATGATTCTTGGACCAAATCTCTCTTCGTTGGTCTCAAACTTCTCCACATGGTTTAATGTGTCATATTACATCAATCTATGCTTGACATTTGGCTTCGGTCAACTTTGAAGCTTGTCGAAACGAAGAAGGACCAAAATGGACGAACTTGGTCCATGTGGATGATTCTTGGACCAAATCTCTCTTCGTTGGTCTCAAACTTCTCCACATGGTTTAATGTGTCATATTACATCAATCTATGCTTGACATTTGGCTTCGGTCAACTTTGAAGCTTGTCGAAACGAAGAAGGACCAAAATGGACGAACTTGGTCCATGTGGATGATTCTTGGACCAAATCTCTCTTCGTTGGTCTCAAACTTCTCCACATGGTTTAATGTGTCATATTACATCAATCTATGCTTGACATTTGGCTTCGGTCAACTTTGAAGCTTGTCGAAACGAAGAAGGACCAAAATGGACGAACTTGGTCCATGTGGATGATTCTTGGACCAAATCTCTCTTCGTTGGTCTCAAACTTCTCCACATGGTTTAATGTGTCATATTACATCAATCTATGCTTGACATTTGGCTTCGGTCAACTTTGAAGCTTGTCGAAACGAAGAAGGACCAAAATGGACGAACTTGGTCCATGTGGATGATTCTTGGACCAAATCTCTCTTCGTTGGTCTCAAACTTCTCCACATGGTTTAATGTGTCATATTACATCAATCTATGCTTGACATTTGGCTTCGGTCAACTTTGAAGCTTGTCGAAACGAAGAAGGACCAAAATGGACGAACTTGGTCCATGTGGATGATTCTTGGACCAAATCTCTCTTCGTTGGTCTCAAACTTCTCCACATGGTTTAATGTGTCATATTACATCAATCTATGCTTGACATTTGGCTTCGGTCAACTTTGAAGCTTGTCGAAACGAAGAAGGACCAAAATGGACGAACTTGGTCCATGTGGATGATTCTTGGACCAAATCTCTCTTCGTTGGTCTCAAACTTCTCCACATGGTTTAATGTGTCATATTACATCAATCTATGCTTGACATTTGGCTTCGGTCAACTTTGAAGCTTGTCGAAACGAAGAAGGACCAAAATGGACGAACTTGGTCCATGTGGATGATTCTTGGACCAAATCTCTCTTCGTTGGTCTCAAACTTCTCCACATGGTTTAATGTGTCATATTACATCAATCTATGCTTGACATTTGGCTTCGGTCAACTTTGAAGCTTGTCGAAACGAAGAAGGACCAAAATGGACGAACTTGGTCCATGTGGATGATTCTTGGACCAAATCTCTCTTCGTTGGTCTCAAACTTCTCCACATGGTTTAATGTGTCATATTACATCAATCTATGCTTGACATTTGGCTTCGGTCAACTTTGAAGCTTGTCGAAACGAAGAAGGACCAAAATGGACGAACTTGGTCCATGTGGATGATTCTTGGACCAAATCTCTCTTCGTTGGTCTCAAACTTCTCCACATGGTTTAATGTGTCATATTACATCAATCTATGCTTGACATTTGGCTTCGGTCAACTTTGAAGCTTGTCGAAACGAAGAAGGACCAAAATGGACGAACTTGGTCCATGTGGATGATTCTTGGACCAAATCTCTCTTCGTTGGTCTCAAACTTCTCCACATGGTTTAATGTGTCATATTACATCAATCTATGCTTGACATTTGGCTTCGGTCAACTTTGAAGCTTGTCGAAACGAAGAAGGACCAAAATGGACGAACTTGGTCCATGTGGATGATTCTTGGACCAAATCTCTCTTCGTTGGTCTCAAACTTCTCCACATGGTTTAATGTGTCATATTACATCAATCTATGCTTGACATTTGGCTTCGGTCAACTTTGAAGCTTGTCGAAACGAAGAAGGACCAAAATGGACGAACTTGGTCCATGTGGATGATTCTTGGACCAAATCTCTCTTCGTTGGTCTCAAACTTCTCCACATGGTTTAATGTGTCATATTACATCAATCTATGCTTGACATTTGGCTTCGGTCAACTTTGAAGCTTGTCGAAACGAAGAAGGACCAAAATGGACGAACTTGGTCCATGTGGATGATTCTTGGACCAAATCTCTCTTCGTTGGTCTCAAACTTCTCCACATGGTTTAATGTGTCATATTACATCAATCTATGCTTGACATTTGGCTTCGGTCAACTTTGAAGCTTGTCGAAACGAAGAAGGACCAAAATGGACGAACTTGGTCCATGTGGATGATTCTTGGACCAAATCTCTCTTCGTTGGTCTCAAACTTCTCCACATGGTTTAATGTGTCATATTACATCAATCTATGCTTGACATTTGGCTTCGGTCAACTTTGAAGCTTGTCGAAACGAAGAAGGACCAAAATGGACGAACTTGGTCCATGTGGATGATTCTTGGACCAAATCTCTCTTCGTTGGTCTCAAACTTCTCCACATGGTTTAATGTGTCATATTACATCAATCTATGCTTGACATTTGGCTTCGGTCAACTTTGAAGCTTGTCGAAACGAAGAAGGACCAAAATGGACGAACTTGGTCCATGTGGATGATTCTTGGACCAAATCTCTCTTCGTTGGTCTCAAACTTCTCCACATGGTTTAATGTGTCATATTACATCAATCTATGCTTGACATTTGGCTTCGGTCAACTTTGAAGCTTGTCGAAACGAAGAAGGACCAAAATGGACGAACTTGGTCCATGTGGATGATTCTTGGACCAAATCTCTCTTCGTTGGTCTCAAACTTCTCCACATGGTTTAATGTGTCATATTACATCAATCTATGCTTGACATTTGGCTTCGGTCAACTTTGAAGCTTGTCGAAACGAAGAAGGACCAAAATGGACGAACTTGGTCCATGTGGATGATTCTTGGACCAAATCTCTCTTCGTTGGTCTCAAACTTCTCCACATGGTTTAATGTGTCATATTACATCAATCTATGCTTGACATTTGGCTTCGGTCAACTTTGAAGCTTGTCGAAACGAAGAAGGACCAAAATGGACGAACTTGGTCCATGTGGATGATTCTTGGACCAAATCTCTCTTCGTTGGTCTCAAACTTCTCCACATGGTTTAATGTGTCATATTACATCAATCTATGCTTGACATTTGGCTTCGGTCAACTTTGAAGCTTGTCGAAACGAAGAAGGACCAAAATGGACGAACTTGGTCCATGTGGATGATTCTTGGACCAAATCTCTCTTCGTTGGTCTCAAACTTCTCCACATGGTTTAATGTGTCATATTACATCAATCTATGCTTGACATTTGGCTTCGGTCAACTTTGAAGCTTGTCGAAACGAAGAAGGACCAAAATGGACGAACTTGGTCCATGTGGATGATTCTTGGACCAAATCTCTCTTCGTTGGTCTCAAACTTCTCCACATGGTTTAATGTGTCATATTACATCAATCTATGCTTGACATTTGGCTTCGGTCAACTTTGAAGCTTGTCGAAACGAAGAAGGACCAAAATGGACGAACTTGGTCCATGTGGATGATTCTTGGACCAAATCTCTCTTCGTTGGTCTCAAACTTCTCCACATGGTTTAATGTGTCATATTACATCAATCTATGCTTGACATTTGGCTTCGGTCAACTTTGAAGCTTGTCGAAACGAAGAAGGACCAAAATGGACGAACTTGGTCCATGTGGATGATTCTTGGACCAAATCTCTCTTCGTTGGTCTCAAACTTCTCCACATGGTTTAATGTGTCATATTACATCAATCTATGCTTGACATTTGGCTTCGGTCAACTTTGAAGCTTGTCGAAACGAAGAAGGACCAAAATGGACGAACTTGGTCCATGTGGATGATTCTTGGACCAAATCTCTCTTCGTTGGTCTCAAACTTCTCCACATGGTTTAATGTGTCATATTACATCAATCTATGCTTGACATTTGGCTTCGGTCAACTTTGAAGCTTGTCGAAACGAAGAAGGACCAAAATGGACGAACTTGGTCCATGTGGATGATTCTTGGACCAAATCTCTCTTCGTTGGTCTCAAACTTCTCCACATGGTTTAATGTGTCATATTACATCAATCTATGCTTGACATTTGGCTTCGGTCAACTTTGAAGCTTGTCGAAACGAAGAAGGACCAAAATGGACGAACTTGGTCCATGTGGATGATTCTTGGACCAAATCTCTCTTCGTTGGTCTCAAACTTCTCCACATGGTTTAATGTGTCATATTACATCAATCTATGCTTGACATTTGGCTTCGGTCAACTTTGAAGCTTGTCGAAACGAAGAAGGACCAAAATGGACGAACTTGGTCCATGTGGATGATTCTTGGACCAAATCTCTCTTCGTTGGTCTCAAACTTCTCCACATGGTTTAATGTGTCATATTACATCAATCTATGCTTGACATTTGGCTTCGGTCAACTTTGAAGCTTGTCGAAACGAAGAAGGACCAAAATGGACGAACTTGGTCCATGTGGATGATTCTTGGACCAAATCTCTCTTCGTTGGTCTCAAACTTCTCCACATGGTTTAATGTGTCATATTACATCAATCTATGCTTGACATTTGGCTTCGGTCAACTTTGAAGCTTGTCGAAACGAAGAAGGACCAAAATGGACGAACTTGGTCCATGTGGATGATTCTTGGACCAAATCTCTCTTCGTTGGTCTCAAACTTCTCCACATGGTTTAATGTGTCATATTACATCAATCTATGCTTGACATTTGGCTTCGGTCAACTTTGAAGCTTGTCGAAACGAAGAAGGACCAAAATGGACGAACTTGGTCCATGTGGATGATTCTTGGACCAAATCTCTCTTCGTTGGTCTCAAACTTCTCCACATGGTTTAATGTGTCATATTACATCAATCTATGCTTGACATTTGGCTTCGGTCAACTTTGAAGCTTGTCGAAACGAAGAAGGACCAAAATGGACGAACTTGGTCCATGTGGATGATTCTTGGACCAAATCTCTCTTCGTTGGTCTCAAACTTCTCCACATGGTTTAATGTGTCATATTACATCAATCTATGCTTGACATTTGGCTTCGGTCAACTTTGAAGCTTGTCGAAACGAAGAAGGACCAAAATGGACGAACTTGGTCCATGTGGATGATTCTTGGACCAAATCTCTCTTCGTTGGTCTCAAACTTCTCCACATGGTTTAATGTGTCATATTACATCAATCTATGCTTGACATTTGGCTTCGGTCAACTTTGAAGCTTGTCGAAACGAAGAAGGACCAAAATGGACGAACTTGGTCCATGTGGATGATTCTTGGACCAAATCTCTCTTCGTTGGTCTCAAACTTCTCCACATGGTTTAATGTGTCATATTACATCAATCTATGCTTGACATTTGGCTTCGGTCAACTTTGAAGCTTGTCGAAACGAAGAAGGACCAAAATGGACGAACTTGGTCCATGTGGATGATTCTTGGACCAAATCTCTCTTCGTTGGTCTCAAACTTCTCCACATGGTTTAATGTGTCATATTACATCAATCTATGCTTGACATTTGGCTTCGGTCAACTTTGAAGCTTGTCGAAACGAAGAAGGACCAAAATGGACGAACTTGGTCCATGTGGATGATTCTTGGACCAAATCTCTCTTCGTTGGTCTCAAACTTCTCCACATGGTTTAATGTGTCATATTACATCAATCTATGCTTGACATTTGGCTTCGGTCAACTTTGAAGCTTGTCGAAACGAAGAAGGACCAAAATGGACGAACTTGGTCCATGTGGATGATTCTTGGACCAAATCTCTCTTCGTTGGTCTCAAACTTCTCCACATGGTTTAATGTGTCATATTACATCAATCTATGCTTGACATTTGGCTTCGGTCAACTTTGAAGCTTGTCGAAACGAAGAAGGACCAAAATGGACGAACTTGGTCCATGTGGATGATTCTTGGACCAAATCTCTCTTCGTTGGTCTCAAACTTCTCCACATGGTTTAATGTGTCATATTACATCAATCTATGCTTGACATTTGGCTTCGGTCAACTTTGAAGCTTGTCGAAACGAAGAAGGACCAAAATGGACGAACTTGGTCCATGTGGATGATTCTTGGACCAAATCTCTCTTCGTTGGTCTCAAACTTCTCCACATGGTTTAATGTGTCATATTACATCAATCTATGCTTGACATTTGGCTTCGGTCAACTTTGAAGCTTGTCGAAACGAAGAAGGACCAAAATGGACGAACTTGGTCCATGTGGATGATTCTTGGACCAAATCTCTCTTCGTTGGTCTCAAACTTCTCCACATGGTTTAATGTGTCATATTACATCAATCTATGCTTGACATTTGGCTTCGGTCAACTTTGAAGCTTGTCGAAACGAAGAAGGACCAAAATGGACGAACTTGGTCCATGTGGATGATTCTTGGACCAAATCTCTCTTCGTTGGTCTCAAACTTCTCCACATGGTTTAATGTGTCATATTACATCAATCTATGCTTGACATTTGGCTTCGGTCAACTTTGAAGCTTGTCGAAACGAAGAAGGACCAAAATGGACGAACTTGGTCCATGTGGATGATTCTTGGACCAAATCTCTCTTCGTTGGTCTCAAACTTCTCCACATGGTTTAATGTGTCATATTACATCAATCTATGCTTGACATTTGGCTTCGGTCAACTTTGAAGCTTGTCGAAACGAAGAAGGACCAAAATGGACGAACTTGGTCCATGTGGATGATTCTTGGACCAAATCTCTCTTCGTTGGTCTCAAACTTCTCCACATGGTTTAATGTGTCATATTACATCAATCTATGCTTGACATTTGGCTTCGGTCAACTTTGAAGCTTGTCGAAACGAAGAAGGACCAAAATGGACGAACTTGGTCCATGTGGATGATTCTTGGACCAAATCTCTCTTCGTTGGTCTCAAACTTCTCCACATGGTTTAATGTGTCATATTACATCAATCTATGCTTGACATTTGGCTTCGGTCAACTTTGAAGCTTGTCGAAACGAAGAAGGACCAAAATGGACGAACTTGGTCCATGTGGATGATTCTTGGACCAAATCTCTCTTCGTTGGTCTCAAACTTCTCCACATGGTTTAATGTGTCATATTACATCAATCTATGCTTGACATTTGGCTTCGGTCAACTTTGAAGCTTGTCGAAACGAAGAAGGACCAAAATGGACGAACTTGGTCCATGTGGATGATTCTTGGACCAAATCTCTCTTCGTTGGTCTCAAACTTCTCCACATGGTTTAATGTGTCATATTACATCAATCTATGCTTGACATTTGGCTTCGGTCAACTTTGAAGCTTGTCGAAACGAAGAAGGACCAAAATGGACGAACTTGGTCCATGTGGATGATTCTTGGACCAAATCTCTCTTCGTTGGTCTCAAACTTCTCCACATGGTTTAATGTGTCATATTACATCAATCTATGCTTGACATTTGGCTTCGGTCAACTTTGAAGCTTGTCGAAACGAAGAAGGACCAAAATGGACGAACTTGGTCCATGTGGATGATTCTTGGACCAAATCTCTCTTCGTTGGTCTCAAACTTCTCCACATGGTTTAATGTGTCATATTACATCAATCTATGCTTGACATTTGGCTTCGGTCAACTTTGAAGCTTGTCGAAACGAAGAAGGACCAAAATGGACGAACTTGGTCCATGTGGATGATTCTTGGACCAAATCTCTCTTCGTTGGTCTCAAACTTCTCCACATGGTTTAATGTGTCATATTACATCAATCTATGCTTGACATTTGGCTTCGGTCAACTTTGAAGCTTGTCGAAACGAAGAAGGACCAAAATGGACGAACTTGGTCCATGTGGATGATTCTTGGACCAAATCTCTCTTCGTTGGTCTCAAACTTCTCCACATGGTTTAATGTGTCATATTACATCAATCTATGCTTGACATTTGGCTTCGGTCAACTTTGAAGCTTGTCGAAACGAAGAAGGACCAAAATGGACGAACTTGGTCCATGTGGATGATTCTTGGACCAAATCTCTCTTCGTTGGTCTCAAACTTCTCCACATGGTTTAATGTGTCATATTACATCAATCTATGCTTGACATTTGGCTTCGGTCAACTTTGAAGCTTGTCGAAACGAAGAAGGACCAAAATGGACGAACTTGGTCCATGTGGATGATTCTTGGACCAAATCTCTCTTCGTTGGTCTCAAACTTCTCCACATGGTTTAATGTGTCATATTACATCAATCTATGCTTGACATTTGGCTTCGGTCAACTTTGAAGCTTGTCGAAACGAAGAAGGACCAAAATGGACGAACTTGGTCCATGTGGATGATTCTTGGACCAAATCTCTCTTCGTTGGTCTCAAACTTCTCCACATGGTTTAATGTGTCATATTACATCAATCTATGCTTGACATTTGGCTTCGGTCAACTTTGAAGCTTGTCGAAACGAAGAAGGACCAAAATGGACGAACTTGGTCCATGTGGATGATTCTTGGACCAAATCTCTCTTCGTTGGTCTCAAACTTCTCCACATGGTTTAATGTGTCATATTACATCAATCTATGCTTGACATTTGGCTTCGGTCAACTTTGAAGCTTGTCGAAACGAAGAAGGACCAAAATGGACGAACTTGGTCCATGTGGATGATTCTTGGACCAAATCTCTCTTCGTTGGTCTCAAACTTCTCCACATGGTTTAATGTGTCATATTACATCAATCTATGCTTGACATTTGGCTTCGGTCAACTTTGAAGCTTGTCGAAACGAAGAAGGACCAAAATGGACGAACTTGGTCCATGTGGATGATTCTTGGACCAAATCTCTCTTCGTTGGTCTCAAACTTCTCCACATGGTTTAATGTGTCATATTACATCAATCTATGCTTGACATTTGGCTTCGGTCAACTTTGAAGCTTGTCGAAACGAAGAAGGACCAAAATGGACGAACTTGGTCCATGTGGATGATTCTTGGACCAAATCTCTCTTCGTTGGTCTCAAACTTCTCCACATGGTTTAATGTGTCATATTACATCAATCTATGCTTGACATTTGGCTTCGGTCAACTTTGAAGCTTGTCGAAACGAAGAAGGACCAAAATGGACGAACTTGGTCCATGTGGATGATTCTTGGACCAAATCTCTCTTCGTTGGTCTCAAACTTCTCCACATGGTTTAATGTGTCATATTACATCAATCTATGCTTGACATTTGGCTTCGGTCAACTTTGAAGCTTGTCGAAACGAAGAAGGACCAAAATGGACGAACTTGGTCCATGTGGATGATTCTTGGACCAAATCTCTCTTCGTTGGTCTCAAACTTCTCCACATGGTTTAATGTGTCATATTACATCAATCTATGCTTGACATTTGGCTTCGGTCAACTTTGAAGCTTGTCGAAACGAAGAAGGACCAAAATGGACGAACTTGGTCCATGTGGATGATTCTTGGACCAAATCTCTCTTCGTTGGTCTCAAACTTCTCCACATGGTTTAATGTGTCATATTACATCAATCTATGCTTGACATTTGGCTTCGGTCAACTTTGAAGCTTGTCGAAACGAAGAAGGACCAAAATGGACGAACTTGGTCCATGTGGATGATTCTTGGACCAAATCTCTCTTCGTTGGTCTCAAACTTCTCCACATGGTTTAATGTGTCATATTACATCAATCTATGCTTGACATTTGGCTTCGGTCAACTTTGAAGCTTGTCGAAACGAAGAAGGACCAAAATGGACGAACTTGGTCCATGTGGATGATTCTTGGACCAAATCTCTCTTCGTTGGTCTCAAACTTCTCCACATGGTTTAATGTGTCATATTACATCAATCTATGCTTGACATTTGGCTTCGGTCAACTTTGAAGCTTGTCGAAACGAAGAAGGACCAAAATGGACGAACTTGGTCCATGTGGATGATTCTTGGACCAAATCTCTCTTCGTTGGTCTCAAACTTCTCCACATGGTTTAATGTGTCATATTACATCAATCTATGCTTGACATTTGGCTTCGGTCAACTTTGAAGCTTGTCGAAACGAAGAAGGACCAAAATGGACGAACTTGGTCCATGTGGATGATTCTTGGACCAAATCTCTCTTCGTTGGTCTCAAACTTCTCCACATGGTTTAATGTGTCATATTACATCAATCTATGCTTGACATTTGGCTTCGGTCAACTTTGAAGCTTGTCGAAACGAAGAAGGACCAAAATGGACGAACTTGGTCCATGTGGATGATTCTTGGACCAAATCTCTCTTCGTTGGTCTCAAACTTCTCCACATGGTTTAATGTGTCATATTACATCAATCTATGCTTGACATTTGGCTTCGGTCAACTTTGAAGCTTGTCGAAACGAAGAAGGACCAAAATGGACGAACTTGGTCCATGTGGATGATTCTTGGACCAAATCTCTCTTCGTTGGTCTCAAACTTCTCCACATGGTTTAATGTGTCATATTACATCAATCTATGCTTGACATTTGGCTTCGGTCAACTTTGAAGCTTGTCGAAACGAAGAAGGACCAAAATGGACGAACTTGGTCCATGTGGATGATTCTTGGACCAAATCTCTCTTCGTTGGTCTCAAACTTCTCCACATGGTTTAATGTGTCATATTACATCAATCTATGCTTGACATTTGGCTTCGGTCAACTTTGAAGCTTGTCGAAACGAAGAAGGACCAAAATGGACGAACTTGGTCCATGTGGATGATTCTTGGACCAAATCTCTCTTCGTTGGTCTCAAACTTCTCCACATGGTTTAATGTGTCATATTACATCAATCTATGCTTGACATTTGGCTTCGGTCAACTTTGAAGCTTGTCGAAACGAAGAAGGACCAAAATGGACGAACTTGGTCCATGTGGATGATTCTTGGACCAAATCTCTCTTCGTTGGTCTCAAACTTCTCCACATGGTTTAATGTGTCATATTACATCAATCTATGCTTGACATTTGGCTTCGGTCAACTTTGAAGCTTGTCGAAACGAAGAAGGACCAAAATGGACGAACTTGGTCCATGTGGATGATTCTTGGACCAAATCTCTCTTCGTTGGTCTCAAACTTCTCCACATGGTTTAATGTGTCATATTACATCAATCTATGCTTGACATTTGGCTTCGGTCAACTTTGAAGCTTGTCGAAACGAAGAAGGACCAAAATGGACGAACTTGGTCCATGTGGATGATTCTTGGACCAAATCTCTCTTCGTTGGTCTCAAACTTCTCCACATGGTTTAATGTGTCATATTACATCAATCTATGCTTGACATTTGGCTTCGGTCAACTTTGAAGCTTGTCGAAACGAAGAAGGACCAAAATGGACGAACTTGGTCCATGTGGATGATTCTTGGACCAAATCTCTCTTCGTTGGTCTCAAACTTCTCCACATGGTTTAATGTGTCATATTACATCAATCTATGCTTGACATTTGGCTTCGGTCAACTTTGAAGCTTGTCGAAACGAAGAAGGACCAAAATGGACGAACTTGGTCCATGTGGATGATTCTTGGACCAAATCTCTCTTCGTTGGTCTCAAACTTCTCCACATGGTTTAATGTGTCATATTACATCAATCTATGCTTGACATTTGGCTTCGGTCAACTTTGAAGCTTGTCGAAACGAAGAAGGACCAAAATGGACGAACTTGGTCCATGTGGATGATTCTTGGACCAAATCTCTCTTCGTTGGTCTCAAACTTCTCCACATGGTTTAATGTGTCATATTACATCAATCTATGCTTGACATTTGGCTTCGGTCAACTTTGAAGCTTGTCGAAACGAAGAAGGACCAAAATGGACGAACTTGGTCCATGTGGATGATTCTTGGACCAAATCTCTCTTCGTTGGTCTCAAACTTCTCCACATGGTTTAATGTGTCATATTACATCAATCTATGCTTGACATTTGGCTTCGGTCAACTTTGAAGCTTGTCGAAACGAAGAAGGACCAAAATGGACGAACTTGGTCCATGTGGATGATTCTTGGACCAAATCTCTCTTCGTTGGTCTCAAACTTCTCCACATGGTTTAATGTGTCATATTACATCAATCTATGCTTGACATTTGGCTTCGGTCAACTTTGAAGCTTGTCGAAACGAAGAAGGACCAAAATGGACGAACTTGGTCCATGTGGATGATTCTTGGACCAAATCTCTCTTCGTTGGTCTCAAACTTCTCCACATGGTTTAATGTGTCATATTACATCAATCTATGCTTGACATTTGGCTTCGGTCAACTTTGAAGCTTGTCGAAACGAAGAAGGACCAAAATGGACGAACTTGGTCCATGTGGATGATTCTTGGACCAAATCTCTCTTCGTTGGTCTCAAACTTCTCCACATGGTTTAATGTGTCATATTACATCAATCTATGCTTGACATTTGGCTTCGGTCAACTTTGAAGCTTGTCGAAACGAAGAAGGACCAAAATGGACGAACTTGGTCCATGTGGATGATTCTTGGACCAAATCTCTCTTCGTTGGTCTCAAACTTCTCCACATGGTTTAATGTGTCATATTACATCAATCTATGCTTGACATTTGGCTTCGGTCAACTTTGAAGCTTGTCGAAACGAAGAAGGACCAAAATGGACGAACTTGGTCCATGTGGATGATTCTTGGACCAAATCTCTCTTCGTTGGTCTCAAACTTCTCCACATGGTTTAATGTGTCATATTACATCAATCTATGCTTGACATTTGGCTTCGGTCAACTTTGAAGCTTGTCGAAACGAAGAAGGACCAAAATGGACGAACTTGGTCCATGTGGATGATTCTTGGACCAAATCTCTCTTCGTTGGTCTCAAACTTCTCCACATGGTTTAATGTGTCATATTACATCAATCTATGCTTGACATTTGGCTTCGGTCAACTTTGAAGCTTGTCGAAACGAAGAAGGACCAAAATGGACGAACTTGGTCCATGTGGATGATTCTTGGACCAAATCTCTCTTCGTTGGTCTCAAACTTCTCCACATGGTTTAATGTGTCATATTACATCAATCTATGCTTGACATTTGGCTTCGGTCAACTTTGAAGCTTGTCGAAACGAAGAAGGACCAAAATGGACGAACTTGGTCCATGTGGATGATTCTTGGACCAAATCTCTCTTCGTTGGTCTCAAACTTCTCCACATGGTTTAATGTGTCATATTACATCAATCTATGCTTGACATTTGGCTTCGGTCAACTTTGAAGCTTGTCGAAACGAAGAAGGACCAAAATGGACGAACTTGGTCCATGTGGATGATTCTTGGACCAAATCTCTCTTCGTTGGTCTCAAACTTCTCCACATGGTTTAATGTGTCATATTACATCAATCTATGCTTGACATTTGGCTTCGGTCAACTTTGAAGCTTGTCGAAACGAAGAAGGACCAAAATGGACGAACTTGGTCCATGTGGATGATTCTTGGACCAAATCTCTCTTCGTTGGTCTCAAACTTCTCCACATGGTTTAATGTGTCATATTACATCAATCTATGCTTGACATTTGGCTTCGGTCAACTTTGAAGCTTGTCGAAACGAAGAAGGACCAAAATGGACGAACTTGGTCCATGTGGATGATTCTTGGACCAAATCTCTCTTCGTTGGTCTCAAACTTCTCCACATGGTTTAATGTGTCATATTACATCAATCTATGCTTGACATTTGGCTTCGGTCAACTTTGAAGCTTGTCGAAACGAAGAAGGACCAAAATGGACGAACTTGGTCCATGTGGATGATTCTTGGACCAAATCTCTCTTCGTTGGTCTCAAACTTCTCCACATGGTTTAATGTGTCATATTACATCAATCTATGCTTGACATTTGGCTTCGGTCAACTTTGAAGCTTGTCGAAACGAAGAAGGACCAAAATGGACGAACTTGGTCCATGTGGATGATTCTTGGACCAAATCTCTCTTCGTTGGTCTCAAACTTCTCCACATGGTTTAATGTGTCATATTACATCAATCTATGCTTGACATTTGGCTTCGGTCAACTTTGAAGCTTGTCGAAACGAAGAAGGACCAAAATGGACGAACTTGGTCCATGTGGATGATTCTTGGACCAAATCTCTCTTCGTTGGTCTCAAACTTCTCCACATGGTTTAATGTGTCATATTACATCAATCTATGCTTGACATTTGGCTTCGGTCAACTTTGAAGCTTGTCGAAACGAAGAAGGACCAAAATGGACGAACTTGGTCCATGTGGATGATTCTTGGACCAAATCTCTCTTCGTTGGTCTCAAACTTCTCCACATGGTTTAATGTGTCATATTACATCAATCTATGCTTGACATTTGGCTTCGGTCAACTTTGAAGCTTGTCGAAACGAAGAAGGACCAAAATGGACGAACTTGGTCCATGTGGATGATTCTTGGACCAAATCTCTCTTCGTTGGTCTCAAACTTCTCCACATGGTTTAATGTGTCATATTACATCAATCTATGCTTGACATTTGGCTTCGGTCAACTTTGAAGCTTGTCGAAACGAAGAAGGACCAAAATGGACGAACTTGGTCCATGTGGATGATTCTTGGACCAAATCTCTCTTCGTTGGTCTCAAACTTCTCCACATGGTTTAATGTGTCATATTACATCAATCTATGCTTGACATTTGGCTTCGGTCAACTTTGAAGCTTGTCGAAACGAAGAAGGACCAAAATGGACGAACTTGGTCCATGTGGATGATTCTTGGACCAAATCTCTCTTCGTTGGTCTCAAACTTCTCCACATGGTTTAATGTGTCATATTACATCAATCTATGCTTGACATTTGGCTTCGGTCAACTTTGAAGCTTGTCGAAACGAAGAAGGACCAAAATGGACGAACTTGGTCCATGTGGATGATTCTTGGACCAAATCTCTCTTCGTTGGTCTCAAACTTCTCCACATGGTTTAATGTGTCATATTACATCAATCTATGCTTGACATTTGGCTTCGGTCAACTTTGAAGCTTGTCGAAACGAAGAAGGACCAAAATGGACGAACTTGGTCCATGTGGATGATTCTTGGACCAAATCTCTCTTCGTTGGTCTCAAACTTCTCCACATGGTTTAATGTGTCATATTACATCAATCTATGCTTGACATTTGGCTTCGGTCAACTTTGAAGCTTGTCGAAACGAAGAAGGACCAAAATGGACGAACTTGGTCCATGTGGATGATTCTTGGACCAAATCTCTCTTCGTTGGTCTCAAACTTCTCCACATGGTTTAATGTGTCATATTACATCAATCTATGCTTGACATTTGGCTTCGGTCAACTTTGAAGCTTGTCGAAACGAAGAAGGACCAAAATGGACGAACTTGGTCCATGTGGATGATTCTTGGACCAAATCTCTCTTCGTTGGTCTCAAACTTCTCCACATGGTTTAATGTGTCATATTACATCAATCTATGCTTGACATTTGGCTTCGGTCAACTTTGAAGCTTGTCGAAACGAAGAAGGACCAAAATGGACGAACTTGGTCCATGTGGATGATTCTTGGACCAAATCTCTCTTCGTTGGTCTCAAACTTCTCCACATGGTTTAATGTGTCATATTACATCAATCTATGCTTGACATTTGGCTTCGGTCAACTTTGAAGCTTGTCGAAACGAAGAAGGACCAAAATGGACGAACTTGGTCCATGTGGATGATTCTTGGACCAAATCTCTCTTCGTTGGTCTCAAACTTCTCCACATGGTTTAATGTGTCATATTACATCAATCTATGCTTGACATTTGGCTTCGGTCAACTTTGAAGCTTGTCGAAACGAAGAAGGACCAAAATGGACGAACTTGGTCCATGTGGATGATTCTTGGACCAAATCTCTCTTCGTTGGTCTCAAACTTCTCCACATGGTTTAATGTGTCATATTACATCAATCTATGCTTGACATTTGGCTTCGGTCAACTTTGAAGCTTGTCGAAACGAAGAAGGACCAAAATGGACGAACTTGGTCCATGTGGATGATTCTTGGACCAAATCTCTCTTCGTTGGTCTCAAACTTCTCCACATGGTTTAATGTGTCATATTACATCAATCTATGCTTGACATTTGGCTTCGGTCAACTTTGAAGCTTGTCGAAACGAAGAAGGACCAAAATGGACGAACTTGGTCCATGTGGATGATTCTTGGACCAAATCTCTCTTCGTTGGTCTCAAACTTCTCCACATGGTTTAATGTGTCATATTACATCAATCTATGCTTGACATTTGGCTTCGGTCAACTTTGAAGCTTGTCGAAACGAAGAAGGACCAAAATGGACGAACTTGGTCCATGTGGATGATTCTTGGACCAAATCTCTCTTCGTTGGTCTCAAACTTCTCCACATGGTTTAATGTGTCATATTACATCAATCTATGCTTGACATTTGGCTTCGGTCAACTTTGAAGCTTGTCGAAACGAAGAAGGACCAAAATGGACGAACTTGGTCCATGTGGATGATTCTTGGACCAAATCTCTCTTCGTTGGTCTCAAACTTCTCCACATGGTTTAATGTGTCATATTACATCAATCTATGCTTGACATTTGGCTTCGGTCAACTTTGAAGCTTGTCGAAACGAAGAAGGACCAAAATGGACGAACTTGGTCCATGTGGATGATTCTTGGACCAAATCTCTCTTCGTTGGTCTCAAACTTCTCCACATGGTTTAATGTGTCATATTACATCAATCTATGCTTGACATTTGGCTTCGGTCAACTTTGAAGCTTGTCGAAACGAAGAAGGACCAAAATGGACGAACTTGGTCCATGTGGATGATTCTTGGACCAAATCTCTCTTCGTTGGTCTCAAACTTCTCCACATGGTTTAATGTGTCATATTACATCAATCTATGCTTGACATTTGGCTTCGGTCAACTTTGAAGCTTGTCGAAACGAAGAAGGACCAAAATGGACGAACTTGGTCCATGTGGATGATTCTTGGACCAAATCTCTCTTCGTTGGTCTCAAACTTCTCCACATGGTTTAATGTGTCATATTACATCAATCTATGCTTGACATTTGGCTTCGGTCAACTTTGAAGCTTGTCGAAACGAAGAAGGACCAAAATGGACGAACTTGGTCCATGTGGATGATTCTTGGACCAAATCTCTCTTCGTTGGTCTCAAACTTCTCCACATGGTTTAATGTGTCATATTACATCAATCTATGCTTGACATTTGGCTTCGGTCAACTTTGAAGCTTGTCGAAACGAAGAAGGACCAAAATGGACGAACTTGGTCCATGTGGATGATTCTTGGACCAAATCTCTCTTCGTTGGTCTCAAACTTCTCCACATGGTTTAATGTGTCATATTACATCAATCTATGCTTGACATTTGGCTTCGGTCAACTTTGAAGCTTGTCGAAACGAAGAAGGACCAAAATGGACGAACTTGGTCCATGTGGATGATTCTTGGACCAAATCTCTCTTCGTTGGTCTCAAACTTCTCCACATGGTTTAATGTGTCATATTACATCAATCTATGCTTGACATTTGGCTTCGGTCAACTTTGAAGCTTGTCGAAACGAAGAAGGACCAAAATGGACGAACTTGGTCCATGTGGATGATTCTTGGACCAAATCTCTCTTCGTTGGTCTCAAACTTCTCCACATGGTTTAATGTGTCATATTACATCAATCTATGCTTGACATTTGGCTTCGGTCAACTTTGAAGCTTGTCGAAACGAAGAAGGACCAAAATGGACGAACTTGGTCCATGTGGATGATTCTTGGACCAAATCTCTCTTCGTTGGTCTCAAACTTCTCCACATGGTTTAATGTGTCATATTACATCAATCTATGCTTGACATTTGGCTTCGGTCAACTTTGAAGCTTGTCGAAACGAAGAAGGACCAAAATGGACGAACTTGGTCCATGTGGATGATTCTTGGACCAAATCTCTCTTCGTTGGTCTCAAACTTCTCCACATGGTTTAATGTGTCATATTACATCAATCTATGCTTGACATTTGGCTTCGGTCAACTTTGAAGCTTGTCGAAACGAAGAAGGACCAAAATGGACGAACTTGGTCCATGTGGATGATTCTTGGACCAAATCTCTCTTCGTTGGTCTCAAACTTCTCCACATGGTTTAATGTGTCATATTACATCAATCTATGCTTGACATTTGGCTTCGGTCAACTTTGAAGCTTGTCGAAACGAAGAAGGACCAAAATGGACGAACTTGGTCCATGTGGATGATTCTTGGACCAAATCTCTCTTCGTTGGTCTCAAACTTCTCCACATGGTTTAATGTGTCATATTACATCAATCTATGCTTGACATTTGGCTTCGGTCAACTTTGAAGCTTGTCGAAACGAAGAAGGACCAAAATGGACGAACTTGGTCCATGTGGATGATTCTTGGACCAAATCTCTCTTCGTTGGTCTCAAACTTCTCCACATGGTTTAATGTGTCATATTACATCAATCTATGCTTGACATTTGGCTTCGGTCAACTTTGAAGCTTGTCGAAACGAAGAAGGACCAAAATGGACGAACTTGGTCCATGTGGATGATTCTTGGACCAAATCTCTCTTCGTTGGTCTCAAACTTCTCCACATGGTTTAATGTGTCATATTACATCAATCTATGCTTGACATTTGGCTTCGGTCAACTTTGAAGCTTGTCGAAACGAAGAAGGACCAAAATGGACGAACTTGGTCCATGTGGATGATTCTTGGACCAAATCTCTCTTCGTTGGTCTCAAACTTCTCCACATGGTTTAATGTGTCATATTACATCAATCTATGCTTGACATTTGGCTTCGGTCAACTTTGAAGCTTGTCGAAACGAAGAAGGACCAAAATGGACGAACTTGGTCCATGTGGATGATTCTTGGACCAAATCTCTCTTCGTTGGTCTCAAACTTCTCCACATGGTTTAATGTGTCATATTACATCAATCTATGCTTGACATTTGGCTTCGGTCAACTTTGAAGCTTGTCGAAACGAAGAAGGACCAAAATGGACGAACTTGGTCCATGTGGATGATTCTTGGACCAAATCTCTCTTCGTTGGTCTCAAACTTCTCCACATGGTTTAATGTGTCATATTACATCAATCTATGCTTGACATTTGGCTTCGGTCAACTTTGAAGCTTGTCGAAACGAAGAAGGACCAAAATGGACGAACTTGGTCCATGTGGATGATTCTTGGACCAAATCTCTCTTCGTTGGTCTCAAACTTCTCCACATGGTTTAATGTGTCATATTACATCAATCTATGCTTGACATTTGGCTTCGGTCAACTTTGAAGCTTGTCGAAACGAAGAAGGACCAAAATGGACGAACTTGGTCCATGTGGATGATTCTTGGACCAAATCTCTCTTCGTTGGTCTCAAACTTCTCCACATGGTTTAATGTGTCATATTACATCAATCTATGCTTGACATTTGGCTTCGGTCAACTTTGAAGCTTGTCGAAACGAAGAAGGACCAAAATGGACGAACTTGGTCCATGTGGATGATTCTTGGACCAAATCTCTCTTCGTTGGTCTCAAACTTCTCCACATGGTTTAATGTGTCATATTACATCAATCTATGCTTGACATTTGGCTTCGGTCAACTTTGAAGCTTGTCGAAACGAAGAAGGACCAAAATGGACGAACTTGGTCCATGTGGATGATTCTTGGACCAAATCTCTCTTCGTTGGTCTCAAACTTCTCCACATGGTTTAATGTGTCATATTACATCAATCTATGCTTGACATTTGGCTTCGGTCAACTTTGAAGCTTGTCGAAACGAAGAAGGACCAAAATGGACGAACTTGGTCCATGTGGATGATTCTTGGACCAAATCTCTCTTCGTTGGTCTCAAACTTCTCCACATGGTTTAATGTGTCATATTACATCAATCTATGCTTGACATTTGGCTTCGGTCAACTTTGAAGCTTGTCGAAACGAAGAAGGACCAAAATGGACGAACTTGGTCCATGTGGATGATTCTTGGACCAAATCTCTCTTCGTTGGTCTCAAACTTCTCCACATGGTTTAATGTGTCATATTACATCAATCTATGCTTGACATTTGGCTTCGGTCAACTTTGAAGCTTGTCGAAACGAAGAAGGACCAAAATGGACGAACTTGGTCCATGTGGATGATTCTTGGACCAAATCTCTCTTCGTTGGTCTCAAACTTCTCCACATGGTTTAATGTGTCATATTACATCAATCTATGCTTGACATTTGGCTTCGGTCAACTTTGAAGCTTGTCGAAACGAAGAAGGACCAAAATGGACGAACTTGGTCCATGTGGATGATTCTTGGACCAAATCTCTCTTCGTTGGTCTCAAACTTCTCCACATGGTTTAATGTGTCATATTACATCAATCTATGCTTGACATTTGGCTTCGGTCAACTTTGAAGCTTGTCGAAACGAAGAAGGACCAAAATGGACGAACTTGGTCCATGTGGATGATTCTTGGACCAAATCTCTCTTCGTTGGTCTCAAACTTCTCCACATGGTTTAATGTGTCATATTACATCAATCTATGCTTGACATTTGGCTTCGGTCAACTTTGAAGCTTGTCGAAACGAAGAAGGACCAAAATGGACGAACTTGGTCCATGTGGATGATTCTTGGACCAAATCTCTCTTCGTTGGTCTCAAACTTCTCCACATGGTTTAATGTGTCATATTACATCAATCTATGCTTGACATTTGGCTTCGGTCAACTTTGAAGCTTGTCGAAACGAAGAAGGACCAAAATGGACGAACTTGGTCCATGTGGATGATTCTTGGACCAAATCTCTCTTCGTTGGTCTCAAACTTCTCCACATGGTTTAATGTGTCATATTACATCAATCTATGCTTGACATTTGGCTTCGGTCAACTTTGAAGCTTGTCGAAACGAAGAAGGACCAAAATGGACGAACTTGGTCCATGTGGATGATTCTTGGACCAAATCTCTCTTCGTTGGTCTCAAACTTCTCCACATGGTTTAATGTGTCATATTACATCAATCTATGCTTGACATTTGGCTTCGGTCAACTTTGAAGCTTGTCGAAACGAAGAAGGACCAAAATGGACGAACTTGGTCCATGTGGATGATTCTTGGACCAAATCTCTCTTCGTTGGTCTCAAACTTCTCCACATGGTTTAATGTGTCATATTACATCAATCTATGCTTGACATTTGGCTTCGGTCAACTTTGAAGCTTGTCGAAACGAAGAAGGACCAAAATGGACGAACTTGGTCCATGTGGATGATTCTTGGACCAAATCTCTCTTCGTTGGTCTCAAACTTCTCCACATGGTTTAATGTGTCATATTACATCAATCTATGCTTGACATTTGGCTTCGGTCAACTTTGAAGCTTGTCGAAACGAAGAAGGACCAAAATGGACGAACTTGGTCCATGTGGATGATTCTTGGACCAAATCTCTCTTCGTTGGTCTCAAACTTCTCCACATGGTTTAATGTGTCATATTACATCAATCTATGCTTGACATTTGGCTTCGGTCAACTTTGAAGCTTGTCGAAACGAAGAAGGACCAAAATGGACGAACTTGGTCCATGTGGATGATTCTTGGACCAAATCTCTCTTCGTTGGTCTCAAACTTCTCCACATGGTTTAATGTGTCATATTACATCAATCTATGCTTGACATTTGGCTTCGGTCAACTTTGAAGCTTGTCGAAACGAAGAAGGACCAAAATGGACGAACTTGGTCCATGTGGATGATTCTTGGACCAAATCTCTCTTCGTTGGTCTCAAACTTCTCCACATGGTTTAATGTGTCATATTACATCAATCTATGCTTGACATTTGGCTTCGGTCAACTTTGAAGCTTGTCGAAACGAAGAAGGACCAAAATGGACGAACTTGGTCCATGTGGATGATTCTTGGACCAAATCTCTCTTCGTTGGTCTCAAACTTCTCCACATGGTTTAATGTGTCATATTACATCAATCTATGCTTGACATTTGGCTTCGGTCAACTTTGAAGCTTGTCGAAACGAAGAAGGACCAAAATGGACGAACTTGGTCCATGTGGATGATTCTTGGACCAAATCTCTCTTCGTTGGTCTCAAACTTCTCCACATGGTTTAATGTGTCATATTACATCAATCTATGCTTGACATTTGGCTTCGGTCAACTTTGAAGCTTGTCGAAACGAAGAAGGACCAAAATGGACGAACTTGGTCCATGTGGATGATTCTTGGACCAAATCTCTCTTCGTTGGTCTCAAACTTCTCCACATGGTTTAATGTGTCATATTACATCAATCTATGCTTGACATTTGGCTTCGGTCAACTTTGAAGCTTGTCGAAACGAAGAAGGACCAAAATGGACGAACTTGGTCCATGTGGATGATTCTTGGACCAAATCTCTCTTCGTTGGTCTCAAACTTCTCCACATGGTTTAATGTGTCATATTACATCAATCTATGCTTGACATTTGGCTTCGGTCAACTTTGAAGCTTGTCGAAACGAAGAAGGACCAAAATGGACGAACTTGGTCCATGTGGATGATTCTTGGACCAAATCTCTCTTCGTTGGTCTCAAACTTCTCCACATGGTTTAATGTGTCATATTACATCAATCTATGCTTGACATTTGGCTTCGGTCAACTTTGAAGCTTGTCGAAACGAAGAAGGACCAAAATGGACGAACTTGGTCCATGTGGATGATTCTTGGACCAAATCTCTCTTCGTTGGTCTCAAACTTCTCCACATGGTTTAATGTGTCATATTACATCAATCTATGCTTGACATTTGGCTTCGGTCAACTTTGAAGCTTGTCGAAACGAAGAAGGACCAAAATGGACGAACTTGGTCCATGTGGATGATTCTTGGACCAAATCTCTCTTCGTTGGTCTCAAACTTCTCCACATGGTTTAATGTGTCATATTACATCAATCTATGCTTGACATTTGGCTTCGGTCAACTTTGAAGCTTGTCGAAACGAAGAAGGACCAAAATGGACGAACTTGGTCCATGTGGATGATTCTTGGACCAAATCTCTCTTCGTTGGTCTCAAACTTCTCCACATGGTTTAATGTGTCATATTACATCAATCTATGCTTGACATTTGGCTTCGGTCAACTTTGAAGCTTGTCGAAACGAAGAAGGACCAAAATGGACGAACTTGGTCCATGTGGATGATTCTTGGACCAAATCTCTCTTCGTTGGTCTCAAACTTCTCCACATGGTTTAATGTGTCATATTACATCAATCTATGCTTGACATTTGGCTTCGGTCAACTTTGAAGCTTGTCGAAACGAAGAAGGACCAAAATGGACGAACTTGGTCCATGTGGATGATTCTTGGACCAAATCTCTCTTCGTTGGTCTCAAACTTCTCCACATGGTTTAATGTGTCATATTACATCAATCTATGCTTGACATTTGGCTTCGGTCAACTTTGAAGCTTGTCGAAACGAAGAAGGACCAAAATGGACGAACTTGGTCCATGTGGATGATTCTTGGACCAAATCTCTCTTCGTTGGTCTCAAACTTCTCCACATGGTTTAATGTGTCATATTACATCAATCTATGCTTGACATTTGGCTTCGGTCAACTTTGAAGCTTGTCGAAACGAAGAAGGACCAAAATGGACGAACTTGGTCCATGTGGATGATTCTTGGACCAAATCTCTCTTCGTTGGTCTCAAACTTCTCCACATGGTTTAATGTGTCATATTACATCAATCTATGCTTGACATTTGGCTTCGGTCAACTTTGAAGCTTGTCGAAACGAAGAAGGACCAAAATGGACGAACTTGGTCCATGTGGATGATTCTTGGACCAAATCTCTCTTCGTTGGTCTCAAACTTCTCCACATGGTTTAATGTGTCATATTACATCAATCTATGCTTGACATTTGGCTTCGGTCAACTTTGAAGCTTGTCGAAACGAAGAAGGACCAAAATGGACGAACTTGGTCCATGTGGATGATTCTTGGACCAAATCTCTCTTCGTTGGTCTCAAACTTCTCCACATGGTTTAATGTGTCATATTACATCAATCTATGCTTGACATTTGGCTTCGGTCAACTTTGAAGCTTGTCGAAACGAAGAAGGACCAAAATGGACGAACTTGGTCCATGTGGATGATTCTTGGACCAAATCTCTCTTCGTTGGTCTCAAACTTCTCCACATGGTTTAATGTGTCATATTACATCAATCTATGCTTGACATTTGGCTTCGGTCAACTTTGAAGCTTGTCGAAACGAAGAAGGACCAAAATGGACGAACTTGGTCCATGTGGATGATTCTTGGACCAAATCTCTCTTCGTTGGTCTCAAACTTCTCCACATGGTTTAATGTGTCATATTACATCAATCTATGCTTGACATTTGGCTTCGGTCAACTTTGAAGCTTGTCGAAACGAAGAAGGACCAAAATGGACGAACTTGGTCCATGTGGATGATTCTTGGACCAAATCTCTCTTCGTTGGTCTCAAACTTCTCCACATGGTTTAATGTGTCATATTACATCAATCTATGCTTGACATTTGGCTTCGGTCAACTTTGAAGCTTGTCGAAACGAAGAAGGACCAAAATGGACGAACTTGGTCCATGTGGATGATTCTTGGACCAAATCTCTCTTCGTTGGTCTCAAACTTCTCCACATGGTTTAATGTGTCATATTACATCAATCTATGCTTGACATTTGGCTTCGGTCAACTTTGAAGCTTGTCGAAACGAAGAAGGACCAAAATGGACGAACTTGGTCCATGTGGATGATTCTTGGACCAAATCTCTCTTCGTTGGTCTCAAACTTCTCCACATGGTTTAATGTGTCATATTACATCAATCTATGCTTGACATTTGGCTTCGGTCAACTTTGAAGCTTGTCGAAACGAAGAAGGACCAAAATGGACGAACTTGGTCCATGTGGATGATTCTTGGACCAAATCTCTCTTCGTTGGTCTCAAACTTCTCCACATGGTTTAATGTGTCATATTACATCAATCTATGCTTGACATTTGGCTTCGGTCAACTTTGAAGCTTGTCGAAACGAAGAAGGACCAAAATGGACGAACTTGGTCCATGTGGATGATTCTTGGACCAAATCTCTCTTCGTTGGTCTCAAACTTCTCCACATGGTTTAATGTGTCATATTACATCAATCTATGCTTGACATTTGGCTTCGGTCAACTTTGAAGCTTGTCGAAACGAAGAAGGACCAAAATGGACGAACTTGGTCCATGTGGATGATTCTTGGACCAAATCTCTCTTCGTTGGTCTCAAACTTCTCCACATGGTTTAATGTGTCATATTACATCAATCTATGCTTGACATTTGGCTTCGGTCAACTTTGAAGCTTGTCGAAACGAAGAAGGACCAAAATGGACGAACTTGGTCCATGTGGATGATTCTTGGACCAAATCTCTCTTCGTTGGTCTCAAACTTCTCCACATGGTTTAATGTGTCATATTACATCAATCTATGCTTGACATTTGGCTTCGGTCAACTTTGAAGCTTGTCGAAACGAAGAAGGACCAAAATGGACGAACTTGGTCCATGTGGATGATTCTTGGACCAAATCTCTCTTCGTTGGTCTCAAACTTCTCCACATGGTTTAATGTGTCATATTACATCAATCTATGCTTGACATTTGGCTTCGGTCAACTTTGAAGCTTGTCGAAACGAAGAAGGACCAAAATGGACGAACTTGGTCCATGTGGATGATTCTTGGACCAAATCTCTCTTCGTTGGTCTCAAACTTCTCCACATGGTTTAATGTGTCATATTACATCAATCTATGCTTGACATTTGGCTTCGGTCAACTTTGAAGCTTGTCGAAACGAAGAAGGACCAAAATGGACGAACTTGGTCCATGTGGATGATTCTTGGACCAAATCTCTCTTCGTTGGTCTCAAACTTCTCCACATGGTTTAATGTGTCATATTACATCAATCTATGCTTGACATTTGGCTTCGGTCAACTTTGAAGCTTGTCGAAACGAAGAAGGACCAAAATGGACGAACTTGGTCCATGTGGATGATTCTTGGACCAAATCTCTCTTCGTTGGTCTCAAACTTCTCCACATGGTTTAATGTGTCATATTACATCAATCTATGCTTGACATTTGGCTTCGGTCAACTTTGAAGCTTGTCGAAACGAAGAAGGACCAAAATGGACGAACTTGGTCCATGTGGATGATTCTTGGACCAAATCTCTCTTCGTTGGTCTCAAACTTCTCCACATGGTTTAATGTGTCATATTACATCAATCTATGCTTGACATTTGGCTTCGGTCAACTTTGAAGCTTGTCGAAACGAAGAAGGACCAAAATGGACGAACTTGGTCCATGTGGATGATTCTTGGACCAAATCTCTCTTCGTTGGTCTCAAACTTCTCCACATGGTTTAATGTGTCATATTACATCAATCTATGCTTGACATTTGGCTTCGGTCAACTTTGAAGCTTGTCGAAACGAAGAAGGACCAAAATGGACGAACTTGGTCCATGTGGATGATTCTTGGACCAAATCTCTCTTCGTTGGTCTCAAACTTCTCCACATGGTTTAATGTGTCATATTACATCAATCTATGCTTGACATTTGGCTTCGGTCAACTTTGAAGCTTGTCGAAACGAAGAAGGACCAAAATGGACGAACTTGGTCCATGTGGATGATTCTTGGACCAAATCTCTCTTCGTTGGTCTCAAACTTCTCCACATGGTTTAATGTGTCATATTACATCAATCTATGCTTGACATTTGGCTTCGGTCAACTTTGAAGCTTGTCGAAACGAAGAAGGACCAAAATGGACGAACTTGGTCCATGTGGATGATTCTTGGACCAAATCTCTCTTCGTTGGTCTCAAACTTCTCCACATGGTTTAATGTGTCATATTACATCAATCTATGCTTGACATTTGGCTTCGGTCAACTTTGAAGCTTGTCGAAACGAAGAAGGACCAAAATGGACGAACTTGGTCCATGTGGATGATTCTTGGACCAAATCTCTCTTCGTTGGTCTCAAACTTCTCCACATGGTTTAATGTGTCATATTACATCAATCTATGCTTGACATTTGGCTTCGGTCAACTTTGAAGCTTGTCGAAACGAAGAAGGACCAAAATGGACGAACTTGGTCCATGTGGATGATTCTTGGACCAAATCTCTCTTCGTTGGTCTCAAACTTCTCCACATGGTTTAATGTGTCATATTACATCAATCTATGCTTGACATTTGGCTTCGGTCAACTTTGAAGCTTGTCGAAACGAAGAAGGACCAAAATGGACGAACTTGGTCCATGTGGATGATTCTTGGACCAAATCTCTCTTCGTTGGTCTCAAACTTCTCCACATGGTTTAATGTGTCATATTACATCAATCTATGCTTGACATTTGGCTTCGGTCAACTTTGAAGCTTGTCGAAACGAAGAAGGACCAAAATGGACGAACTTGGTCCATGTGGATGATTCTTGGACCAAATCTCTCTTCGTTGGTCTCAAACTTCTCCACATGGTTTAATGTGTCATATTACATCAATCTATGCTTGACATTTGGCTTCGGTCAACTTTGAAGCTTGTCGAAACGAAGAAGGACCAAAATGGACGAACTTGGTCCATGTGGATGATTCTTGGACCAAATCTCTCTTCGTTGGTCTCAAACTTCTCCACATGGTTTAATGTGTCATATTACATCAATCTATGCTTGACATTTGGCTTCGGTCAACTTTGAAGCTTGTCGAAACGAAGAAGGACCAAAATGGACGAACTTGGTCCATGTGGATGATTCTTGGACCAAATCTCTCTTCGTTGGTCTCAAACTTCTCCACATGGTTTAATGTGTCATATTACATCAATCTATGCTTGACATTTGGCTTCGGTCAACTTTGAAGCTTGTCGAAACGAAGAAGGACCAAAATGGACGAACTTGGTCCATGTGGATGATTCTTGGACCAAATCTCTCTTCGTTGGTCTCAAACTTCTCCACATGGTTTAATGTGTCATATTACATCAATCTATGCTTGACATTTGGCTTCGGTCAACTTTGAAGCTTGTCGAAACGAAGAAGGACCAAAATGGACGAACTTGGTCCATGTGGATGATTCTTGGACCAAATCTCTCTTCGTTGGTCTCAAACTTCTCCACATGGTTTAATGTGTCATATTACATCAATCTATGCTTGACATTTGGCTTCGGTCAACTTTGAAGCTTGTCGAAACGAAGAAGGACCAAAATGGACGAACTTGGTCCATGTGGATGATTCTTGGACCAAATCTCTCTTCGTTGGTCTCAAACTTCTCCACATGGTTTAATGTGTCATATTACATCAATCTATGCTTGACATTTGGCTTCGGTCAACTTTGAAGCTTGTCGAAACGAAGAAGGACCAAAATGGACGAACTTGGTCCATGTGGATGATTCTTGGACCAAATCTCTCTTCGTTGGTCTCAAACTTCTCCACATGGTTTAATGTGTCATATTACATCAATCTATGCTTGACATTTGGCTTCGGTCAACTTTGAAGCTTGTCGAAACGAAGAAGGACCAAAATGGACGAACTTGGTCCATGTGGATGATTCTTGGACCAAATCTCTCTTCGTTGGTCTCAAACTTCTCCACATGGTTTAATGTGTCATATTACATCAATCTATGCTTGACATTTGGCTTCGGTCAACTTTGAAGCTTGTCGAAACGAAGAAGGACCAAAATGGACGAACTTGGTCCATGTGGATGATTCTTGGACCAAATCTCTCTTCGTTGGTCTCAAACTTCTCCACATGGTTTAATGTGTCATATTACATCAATCTATGCTTGACATTTGGCTTCGGTCAACTTTGAAGCTTGTCGAAACGAAGAAGGACCAAAATGGACGAACTTGGTCCATGTGGATGATTCTTGGACCAAATCTCTCTTCGTTGGTCTCAAACTTCTCCACATGGTTTAATGTGTCATATTACATCAATCTATGCTTGACATTTGGCTTCGGTCAACTTTGAAGCTTGTCGAAACGAAGAAGGACCAAAATGGACGAACTTGGTCCATGTGGATGATTCTTGGACCAAATCTCTCTTCGTTGGTCTCAAACTTCTCCACATGGTTTAATGTGTCATATTACATCAATCTATGCTTGACATTTGGCTTCGGTCAACTTTGAAGCTTGTCGAAACGAAGAAGGACCAAAATGGACGAACTTGGTCCATGTGGATGATTCTTGGACCAAATCTCTCTTCGTTGGTCTCAAACTTCTCCACATGGTTTAATGTGTCATATTACATCAATCTATGCTTGACATTTGGCTTCGGTCAACTTTGAAGCTTGTCGAAACGAAGAAGGACCAAAATGGACGAACTTGGTCCATGTGGATGATTCTTGGACCAAATCTCTCTTCGTTGGTCTCAAACTTCTCCACATGGTTTAATGTGTCATATTACATCAATCTATGCTTGACATTTGGCTTCGGTCAACTTTGAAGCTTGTCGAAACGAAGAAGGACCAAAATGGACGAACTTGGTCCATGTGGATGATTCTTGGACCAAATCTCTCTTCGTTGGTCTCAAACTTCTCCACATGGTTTAATGTGTCATATTACATCAATCTATGCTTGACATTTGGCTTCGGTCAACTTTGAAGCTTGTCGAAACGAAGAAGGACCAAAATGGACGAACTTGGTCCATGTGGATGATTCTTGGACCAAATCTCTCTTCGTTGGTCTCAAACTTCTCCACATGGTTTAATGTGTCATATTACATCAATCTATGCTTGACATTTGGCTTCGGTCAACTTTGAAGCTTGTCGAAACGAAGAAGGACCAAAATGGACGAACTTGGTCCATGTGGATGATTCTTGGACCAAATCTCTCTTCGTTGGTCTCAAACTTCTCCACATGGTTTAATGTGTCATATTACATCAATCTATGCTTGACATTTGGCTTCGGTCAACTTTGAAGCTTGTCGAAACGAAGAAGGACCAAAATGGACGAACTTGGTCCATGTGGATGATTCTTGGACCAAATCTCTCTTCGTTGGTCTCAAACTTCTCCACATGGTTTAATGTGTCATATTACATCAATCTATGCTTGACATTTGGCTTCGGTCAACTTTGAAGCTTGTCGAAACGAAGAAGGACCAAAATGGACGAACTTGGTCCATGTGGATGATTCTTGGACCAAATCTCTCTTCGTTGGTCTCAAACTTCTCCACATGGTTTAATGTGTCATATTACATCAATCTATGCTTGACATTTGGCTTCGGTCAACTTTGAAGCTTGTCGAAACGAAGAAGGACCAAAATGGACGAACTTGGTCCATGTGGATGATTCTTGGACCAAATCTCTCTTCGTTGGTCTCAAACTTCTCCACATGGTTTAATGTGTCATATTACATCAATCTATGCTTGACATTTGGCTTCGGTCAACTTTGAAGCTTGTCGAAACGAAGAAGGACCAAAATGGACGAACTTGGTCCATGTGGATGATTCTTGGACCAAATCTCTCTTCGTTGGTCTCAAACTTCTCCACATGGTTTAATGTGTCATATTACATCAATCTATGCTTGACATTTGGCTTCGGTCAACTTTGAAGCTTGTCGAAACGAAGAAGGACCAAAATGGACGAACTTGGTCCATGTGGATGATTCTTGGACCAAATCTCTCTTCGTTGGTCTCAAACTTCTCCACATGGTTTAATGTGTCATATTACATCAATCTATGCTTGACATTTGGCTTCGGTCAACTTTGAAGCTTGTCGAAACGAAGAAGGACCAAAATGGACGAACTTGGTCCATGTGGATGATTCTTGGACCAAATCTCTCTTCGTTGGTCTCAAACTTCTCCACATGGTTTAATGTGTCATATTACATCAATCTATGCTTGACATTTGGCTTCGGTCAACTTTGAAGCTTGTCGAAACGAAGAAGGACCAAAATGGACGAACTTGGTCCATGTGGATGATTCTTGGACCAAATCTCTCTTCGTTGGTCTCAAACTTCTCCACATGGTTTAATGTGTCATATTACATCAATCTATGCTTGACATTTGGCTTCGGTCAACTTTGAAGCTTGTCGAAACGAAGAAGGACCAAAATGGACGAACTTGGTCCATGTGGATGATTCTTGGACCAAATCTCTCTTCGTTGGTCTCAAACTTCTCCACATGGTTTAATGTGTCATATTACATCAATCTATGCTTGACATTTGGCTTCGGTCAACTTTGAAGCTTGTCGAAACGAAGAAGGACCAAAATGGACGAACTTGGTCCATGTGGATGATTCTTGGACCAAATCTCTCTTCGTTGGTCTCAAACTTCTCCACATGGTTTAATGTGTCATATTACATCAATCTATGCTTGACATTTGGCTTCGGTCAACTTTGAAGCTTGTCGAAACGAAGAAGGACCAAAATGGACGAACTTGGTCCATGTGGATGATTCTTGGACCAAATCTCTCTTCGTTGGTCTCAAACTTCTCCACATGGTTTAATGTGTCATATTACATCAATCTATGCTTGACATTTGGCTTCGGTCAACTTTGAAGCTTGTCGAAACGAAGAAGGACCAAAATGGACGAACTTGGTCCATGTGGATGATTCTTGGACCAAATCTCTCTTCGTTGGTCTCAAACTTCTCCACATGGTTTAATGTGTCATATTACATCAATCTATGCTTGACATTTGGCTTCGGTCAACTTTGAAGCTTGTCGAAACGAAGAAGGACCAAAATGGACGAACTTGGTCCATGTGGATGATTCTTGGACCAAATCTCTCTTCGTTGGTCTCAAACTTCTCCACATGGTTTAATGTGTCATATTACATCAATCTATGCTTGACATTTGGCTTCGGTCAACTTTGAAGCTTGTCGAAACGAAGAAGGACCAAAATGGACGAACTTGGTCCATGTGGATGATTCTTGGACCAAATCTCTCTTCGTTGGTCTCAAACTTCTCCACATGGTTTAATGTGTCATATTACATCAATCTATGCTTGACATTTGGCTTCGGTCAACTTTGAAGCTTGTCGAAACGAAGAAGGACCAAAATGGACGAACTTGGTCCATGTGGATGATTCTTGGACCAAATCTCTCTTCGTTGGTCTCAAACTTCTCCACATGGTTTAATGTGTCATATTACATCAATCTATGCTTGACATTTGGCTTCGGTCAACTTTGAAGCTTGTCGAAACGAAGAAGGACCAAAATGGACGAACTTGGTCCATGTGGATGATTCTTGGACCAAATCTCTCTTCGTTGGTCTCAAACTTCTCCACATGGTTTAATGTGTCATATTACATCAATCTATGCTTGACATTTGGCTTCGGTCAACTTTGAAGCTTGTCGAAACGAAGAAGGACCAAAATGGACGAACTTGGTCCATGTGGATGATTCTTGGACCAAATCTCTCTTCGTTGGTCTCAAACTTCTCCACATGGTTTAATGTGTCATATTACATCAATCTATGCTTGACATTTGGCTTCGGTCAACTTTGAAGCTTGTCGAAACGAAGAAGGACCAAAATGGACGAACTTGGTCCATGTGGATGATTCTTGGACCAAATCTCTCTTCGTTGGTCTCAAACTTCTCCACATGGTTTAATGTGTCATATTACATCAATCTATGCTTGACATTTGGCTTCGGTCAACTTTGAAGCTTGTCGAAACGAAGAAGGACCAAAATGGACGAACTTGGTCCATGTGGATGATTCTTGGACCAAATCTCTCTTCGTTGGTCTCAAACTTCTCCACATGGTTTAATGTGTCATATTACATCAATCTATGCTTGACATTTGGCTTCGGTCAACTTTGAAGCTTGTCGAAACGAAGAAGGACCAAAATGGACGAACTTGGTCCATGTGGATGATTCTTGGACCAAATCTCTCTTCGTTGGTCTCAAACTTCTCCACATGGTTTAATGTGTCATATTACATCAATCTATGCTTGACATTTGGCTTCGGTCAACTTTGAAGCTTGTCGAAACGAAGAAGGACCAAAATGGACGAACTTGGTCCATGTGGATGATTCTTGGACCAAATCTCTCTTCGTTGGTCTCAAACTTCTCCACATGGTTTAATGTGTCATATTACATCAATCTATGCTTGACATTTGGCTTCGGTCAACTTTGAAGCTTGTCGAAACGAAGAAGGACCAAAATGGACGAACTTGGTCCATGTGGATGATTCTTGGACCAAATCTCTCTTCGTTGGTCTCAAACTTCTCCACATGGTTTAATGTGTCATATTACATCAATCTATGCTTGACATTTGGCTTCGGTCAACTTTGAAGCTTGTCGAAACGAAGAAGGACCAAAATGGACGAACTTGGTCCATGTGGATGATTCTTGGACCAAATCTCTCTTCGTTGGTCTCAAACTTCTCCACATGGTTTAATGTGTCATATTACATCAATCTATGCTTGACATTTGGCTTCGGTCAACTTTGAAGCTTGTCGAAACGAAGAAGGACCAAAATGGACGAACTTGGTCCATGTGGATGATTCTTGGACCAAATCTCTCTTCGTTGGTCTCAAACTTCTCCACATGGTTTAATGTGTCATATTACATCAATCTATGCTTGACATTTGGCTTCGGTCAACTTTGAAGCTTGTCGAAACGAAGAAGGACCAAAATGGACGAACTTGGTCCATGTGGATGATTCTTGGACCAAATCTCTCTTCGTTGGTCTCAAACTTCTCCACATGGTTTAATGTGTCATATTACATCAATCTATGCTTGACATTTGGCTTCGGTCAACTTTGAAGCTTGTCGAAACGAAGAAGGACCAAAATGGACGAACTTGGTCCATGTGGATGATTCTTGGACCAAATCTCTCTTCGTTGGTCTCAAACTTCTCCACATGGTTTAATGTGTCATATTACATCAATCTATGCTTGACATTTGGCTTCGGTCAACTTTGAAGCTTGTCGAAACGAAGAAGGACCAAAATGGACGAACTTGGTCCATGTGGATGATTCTTGGACCAAATCTCTCTTCGTTGGTCTCAAACTTCTCCACATGGTTTAATGTGTCATATTACATCAATCTATGCTTGACATTTGGCTTCGGTCAACTTTGAAGCTTGTCGAAACGAAGAAGGACCAAAATGGACGAACTTGGTCCATGTGGATGATTCTTGGACCAAATCTCTCTTCGTTGGTCTCAAACTTCTCCACATGGTTTAATGTGTCATATTACATCAATCTATGCTTGACATTTGGCTTCGGTCAACTTTGAAGCTTGTCGAAACGAAGAAGGACCAAAATGGACGAACTTGGTCCATGTGGATGATTCTTGGACCAAATCTCTCTTCGTTGGTCTCAAACTTCTCCACATGGTTTAATGTGTCATATTACATCAATCTATGCTTGACATTTGGCTTCGGTCAACTTTGAAGCTTGTCGAAACGAAGAAGGACCAAAATGGACGAACTTGGTCCATGTGGATGATTCTTGGACCAAATCTCTCTTCGTTGGTCTCAAACTTCTCCACATGGTTTAATGTGTCATATTACATCAATCTATGCTTGACATTTGGCTTCGGTCAACTTTGAAGCTTGTCGAAACGAAGAAGGACCAAAATGGACGAACTTGGTCCATGTGGATGATTCTTGGACCAAATCTCTCTTCGTTGGTCTCAAACTTCTCCACATGGTTTAATGTGTCATATTACATCAATCTATGCTTGACATTTGGCTTCGGTCAACTTTGAAGCTTGTCGAAACGAAGAAGGACCAAAATGGACGAACTTGGTCCATGTGGATGATTCTTGGACCAAATCTCTCTTCGTTGGTCTCAAACTTCTCCACATGGTTTAATGTGTCATATTACATCAATCTATGCTTGACATTTGGCTTCGGTCAACTTTGAAGCTTGTCGAAACGAAGAAGGACCAAAATGGACGAACTTGGTCCATGTGGATGATTCTTGGACCAAATCTCTCTTCGTTGGTCTCAAACTTCTCCACATGGTTTAATGTGTCATATTACATCAATCTATGCTTGACATTTGGCTTCGGTCAACTTTGAAGCTTGTCGAAACGAAGAAGGACCAAAATGGACGAACTTGGTCCATGTGGATGATTCTTGGACCAAATCTCTCTTCGTTGGTCTCAAACTTCTCCACATGGTTTAATGTGTCATATTACATCAATCTATGCTTGACATTTGGCTTCGGTCAACTTTGAAGCTTGTCGAAACGAAGAAGGACCAAAATGGACGAACTTGGTCCATGTGGATGATTCTTGGACCAAATCTCTCTTCGTTGGTCTCAAACTTCTCCACATGGTTTAATGTGTCATATTACATCAATCTATGCTTGACATTTGGCTTCGGTCAACTTTGAAGCTTGTCGAAACGAAGAAGGACCAAAATGGACGAACTTGGTCCATGTGGATGATTCTTGGACCAAATCTCTCTTCGTTGGTCTCAAACTTCTCCACATGGTTTAATGTGTCATATTACATCAATCTATGCTTGACATTTGGCTTCGGTCAACTTTGAAGCTTGTCGAAACGAAGAAGGACCAAAATGGACGAACTTGGTCCATGTGGATGATTCTTGGACCAAATCTCTCTTCGTTGGTCTCAAACTTCTCCACATGGTTTAATGTGTCATATTACATCAATCTATGCTTGACATTTGGCTTCGGTCAACTTTGAAGCTTGTCGAAACGAAGAAGGACCAAAATGGACGAACTTGGTCCATGTGGATGATTCTTGGACCAAATCTCTCTTCGTTGGTCTCAAACTTCTCCACATGGTTTAATGTGTCATATTACATCAATCTATGCTTGACATTTGGCTTCGGTCAACTTTGAAGCTTGTCGAAACGAAGAAGGACCAAAATGGACGAACTTGGTCCATGTGGATGATTCTTGGACCAAATCTCTCTTCGTTGGTCTCAAACTTCTCCACATGGTTTAATGTGTCATATTACATCAATCTATGCTTGACATTTGGCTTCGGTCAACTTTGAAGCTTGTCGAAACGAAGAAGGACCAAAATGGACGAACTTGGTCCATGTGGATGATTCTTGGACCAAATCTCTCTTCGTTGGTCTCAAACTTCTCCACATGGTTTAATGTGTCATATTACATCAATCTATGCTTGACATTTGGCTTCGGTCAACTTTGAAGCTTGTCGAAACGAAGAAGGACCAAAATGGACGAACTTGGTCCATGTGGATGATTCTTGGACCAAATCTCTCTTCGTTGGTCTCAAACTTCTCCACATGGTTTAATGTGTCATATTACATCAATCTATGCTTGACATTTGGCTTCGGTCAACTTTGAAGCTTGTCGAAACGAAGAAGGACCAAAATGGACGAACTTGGTCCATGTGGATGATTCTTGGACCAAATCTCTCTTCGTTGGTCTCAAACTTCTCCACATGGTTTAATGTGTCATATTACATCAATCTATGCTTGACATTTGGCTTCGGTCAACTTTGAAGCTTGTCGAAACGAAGAAGGACCAAAATGGACGAACTTGGTCCATGTGGATGATTCTTGGACCAAATCTCTCTTCGTTGGTCTCAAACTTCTCCACATGGTTTAATGTGTCATATTACATCAATCTATGCTTGACATTTGGCTTCGGTCAACTTTGAAGCTTGTCGAAACGAAGAAGGACCAAAATGGACGAACTTGGTCCATGTGGATGATTCTTGGACCAAATCTCTCTTCGTTGGTCTCAAACTTCTCCACATGGTTTAATGTGTCATATTACATCAATCTATGCTTGACATTTGGCTTCGGTCAACTTTGAAGCTTGTCGAAACGAAGAAGGACCAAAATGGACGAACTTGGTCCATGTGGATGATTCTTGGACCAAATCTCTCTTCGTTGGTCTCAAACTTCTCCACATGGTTTAATGTGTCATATTACATCAATCTATGCTTGACATTTGGCTTCGGTCAACTTTGAAGCTTGTCGAAACGAAGAAGGACCAAAATGGACGAACTTGGTCCATGTGGATGATTCTTGGACCAAATCTCTCTTCGTTGGTCTCAAACTTCTCCACATGGTTTAATGTGTCATATTACATCAATCTATGCTTGACATTTGGCTTCGGTCAACTTTGAAGCTTGTCGAAACGAAGAAGGACCAAAATGGACGAACTTGGTCCATGTGGATGATTCTTGGACCAAATCTCTCTTCGTTGGTCTCAAACTTCTCCACATGGTTTAATGTGTCATATTACATCAATCTATGCTTGACATTTGGCTTCGGTCAACTTTGAAGCTTGTCGAAACGAAGAAGGACCAAAATGGACGAACTTGGTCCATGTGGATGATTCTTGGACCAAATCTCTCTTCGTTGGTCTCAAACTTCTCCACATGGTTTAATGTGTCATATTACATCAATCTATGCTTGACATTTGGCTTCGGTCAACTTTGAAGCTTGTCGAAACGAAGAAGGACCAAAATGGACGAACTTGGTCCATGTGGATGATTCTTGGACCAAATCTCTCTTCGTTGGTCTCAAACTTCTCCACATGGTTTAATGTGTCATATTACATCAATCTATGCTTGACATTTGGCTTCGGTCAACTTTGAAGCTTGTCGAAACGAAGAAGGACCAAAATGGACGAACTTGGTCCATGTGGATGATTCTTGGACCAAATCTCTCTTCGTTGGTCTCAAACTTCTCCACATGGTTTAATGTGTCATATTACATCAATCTATGCTTGACATTTGGCTTCGGTCAACTTTGAAGCTTGTCGAAACGAAGAAGGACCAAAATGGACGAACTTGGTCCATGTGGATGATTCTTGGACCAAATCTCTCTTCGTTGGTCTCAAACTTCTCCACATGGTTTAATGTGTCATATTACATCAATCTATGCTTGACATTTGGCTTCGGTCAACTTTGAAGCTTGTCGAAACGAAGAAGGACCAAAATGGACGAACTTGGTCCATGTGGATGATTCTTGGACCAAATCTCTCTTCGTTGGTCTCAAACTTCTCCACATGGTTTAATGTGTCATATTACATCAATCTATGCTTGACATTTGGCTTCGGTCAACTTTGAAGCTTGTCGAAACGAAGAAGGACCAAAATGGACGAACTTGGTCCATGTGGATGATTCTTGGACCAAATCTCTCTTCGTTGGTCTCAAACTTCTCCACATGGTTTAATGTGTCATATTACATCAATCTATGCTTGACATTTGGCTTCGGTCAACTTTGAAGCTTGTCGAAACGAAGAAGGACCAAAATGGACGAACTTGGTCCATGTGGATGATTCTTGGACCAAATCTCTCTTCGTTGGTCTCAAACTTCTCCACATGGTTTAATGTGTCATATTACATCAATCTATGCTTGACATTTGGCTTCGGTCAACTTTGAAGCTTGTCGAAACGAAGAAGGACCAAAATGGACGAACTTGGTCCATGTGGATGATTCTTGGACCAAATCTCTCTTCGTTGGTCTCAAACTTCTCCACATGGTTTAATGTGTCATATTACATCAATCTATGCTTGACATTTGGCTTCGGTCAACTTTGAAGCTTGTCGAAACGAAGAAGGACCAAAATGGACGAACTTGGTCCATGTGGATGATTCTTGGACCAAATCTCTCTTCGTTGGTCTCAAACTTCTCCACATGGTTTAATGTGTCATATTACATCAATCTATGCTTGACATTTGGCTTCGGTCAACTTTGAAGCTTGTCGAAACGAAGAAGGACCAAAATGGACGAACTTGGTCCATGTGGATGATTCTTGGACCAAATCTCTCTTCGTTGGTCTCAAACTTCTCCACATGGTTTAATGTGTCATATTACATCAATCTATGCTTGACATTTGGCTTCGGTCAACTTTGAAGCTTGTCGAAACGAAGAAGGACCAAAATGGACGAACTTGGTCCATGTGGATGATTCTTGGACCAAATCTCTCTTCGTTGGTCTCAAACTTCTCCACATGGTTTAATGTGTCATATTACATCAATCTATGCTTGACATTTGGCTTCGGTCAACTTTGAAGCTTGTCGAAACGAAGAAGGACCAAAATGGACGAACTTGGTCCATGTGGATGATTCTTGGACCAAATCTCTCTTCGTTGGTCTCAAACTTCTCCACATGGTTTAATGTGTCATATTACATCAATCTATGCTTGACATTTGGCTTCGGTCAACTTTGAAGCTTGTCGAAACGAAGAAGGACCAAAATGGACGAACTTGGTCCATGTGGATGATTCTTGGACCAAATCTCTCTTCGTTGGTCTCAAACTTCTCCACATGGTTTAATGTGTCATATTACATCAATCTATGCTTGACATTTGGCTTCGGTCAACTTTGAAGCTTGTCGAAACGAAGAAGGACCAAAATGGACGAACTTGGTCCATGTGGATGATTCTTGGACCAAATCTCTCTTCGTTGGTCTCAAACTTCTCCACATGGTTTAATGTGTCATATTACATCAATCTATGCTTGACATTTGGCTTCGGTCAACTTTGAAGCTTGTCGAAACGAAGAAGGACCAAAATGGACGAACTTGGTCCATGTGGATGATTCTTGGACCAAATCTCTCTTCGTTGGTCTCAAACTTCTCCACATGGTTTAATGTGTCATATTACATCAATCTATGCTTGACATTTGGCTTCGGTCAACTTTGAAGCTTGTCGAAACGAAGAAGGACCAAAATGGACGAACTTGGTCCATGTGGATGATTCTTGGACCAAATCTCTCTTCGTTGGTCTCAAACTTCTCCACATGGTTTAATGTGTCATATTACATCAATCTATGCTTGACATTTGGCTTCGGTCAACTTTGAAGCTTGTCGAAACGAAGAAGGACCAAAATGGACGAACTTGGTCCATGTGGATGATTCTTGGACCAAATCTCTCTTCGTTGGTCTCAAACTTCTCCACATGGTTTAATGTGTCATATTACATCAATCTATGCTTGACATTTGGCTTCGGTCAACTTTGAAGCTTGTCGAAACGAAGAAGGACCAAAATGGACGAACTTGGTCCATGTGGATGATTCTTGGACCAAATCTCTCTTCGTTGGTCTCAAACTTCTCCACATGGTTTAATGTGTCATATTACATCAATCTATGCTTGACATTTGGCTTCGGTCAACTTTGAAGCTTGTCGAAACGAAGAAGGACCAAAATGGACGAACTTGGTCCATGTGGATGATTCTTGGACCAAATCTCTCTTCGTTGGTCTCAAACTTCTCCACATGGTTTAATGTGTCATATTACATCAATCTATGCTTGACATTTGGCTTCGGTCAACTTTGAAGCTTGTCGAAACGAAGAAGGACCAAAATGGACGAACTTGGTCCATGTGGATGATTCTTGGACCAAATCTCTCTTCGTTGGTCTCAAACTTCTCCACATGGTTTAATGTGTCATATTACATCAATCTATGCTTGACATTTGGCTTCGGTCAACTTTGAAGCTTGTCGAAACGAAGAAGGACCAAAATGGACGAACTTGGTCCATGTGGATGATTCTTGGACCAAATCTCTCTTCGTTGGTCTCAAACTTCTCCACATGGTTTAATGTGTCATATTACATCAATCTATGCTTGACATTTGGCTTCGGTCAACTTTGAAGCTTGTCGAAACGAAGAAGGACCAAAATGGACGAACTTGGTCCATGTGGATGATTCTTGGACCAAATCTCTCTTCGTTGGTCTCAAACTTCTCCACATGGTTTAATGTGTCATATTACATCAATCTATGCTTGACATTTGGCTTCGGTCAACTTTGAAGCTTGTCGAAACGAAGAAGGACCAAAATGGACGAACTTGGTCCATGTGGATGATTCTTGGACCAAATCTCTCTTCGTTGGTCTCAAACTTCTCCACATGGTTTAATGTGTCATATTACATCAATCTATGCTTGACATTTGGCTTCGGTCAACTTTGAAGCTTGTCGAAACGAAGAAGGACCAAAATGGACGAACTTGGTCCATGTGGATGATTCTTGGACCAAATCTCTCTTCGTTGGTCTCAAACTTCTCCACATGGTTTAATGTGTCATATTACATCAATCTATGCTTGACATTTGGCTTCGGTCAACTTTGAAGCTTGTCGAAACGAAGAAGGACCAAAATGGACGAACTTGGTCCATGTGGATGATTCTTGGACCAAATCTCTCTTCGTTGGTCTCAAACTTCTCCACATGGTTTAATGTGTCATATTACATCAATCTATGCTTGACATTTGGCTTCGGTCAACTTTGAAGCTTGTCGAAACGAAGAAGGACCAAAATGGACGAACTTGGTCCATGTGGATGATTCTTGGACCAAATCTCTCTTCGTTGGTCTCAAACTTCTCCACATGGTTTAATGTGTCATATTACATCAATCTATGCTTGACATTTGGCTTCGGTCAACTTTGAAGCTTGTCGAAACGAAGAAGGACCAAAATGGACGAACTTGGTCCATGTGGATGATTCTTGGACCAAATCTCTCTTCGTTGGTCTCAAACTTCTCCACATGGTTTAATGTGTCATATTACATCAATCTATGCTTGACATTTGGCTTCGGTCAACTTTGAAGCTTGTCGAAACGAAGAAGGACCAAAATGGACGAACTTGGTCCATGTGGATGATTCTTGGACCAAATCTCTCTTCGTTGGTCTCAAACTTCTCCACATGGTTTAATGTGTCATATTACATCAATCTATGCTTGACATTTGGCTTCGGTCAACTTTGAAGCTTGTCGAAACGAAGAAGGACCAAAATGGACGAACTTGGTCCATGTGGATGATTCTTGGACCAAATCTCTCTTCGTTGGTCTCAAACTTCTCCACATGGTTTAATGTGTCATATTACATCAATCTATGCTTGACATTTGGCTTCGGTCAACTTTGAAGCTTGTCGAAACGAAGAAGGACCAAAATGGACGAACTTGGTCCATGTGGATGATTCTTGGACCAAATCTCTCTTCGTTGGTCTCAAACTTCTCCACATGGTTTAATGTGTCATATTACATCAATCTATGCTTGACATTTGGCTTCGGTCAACTTTGAAGCTTGTCGAAACGAAGAAGGACCAAAATGGACGAACTTGGTCCATGTGGATGATTCTTGGACCAAATCTCTCTTCGTTGGTCTCAAACTTCTCCACATGGTTTAATGTGTCATATTACATCAATCTATGCTTGACATTTGGCTTCGGTCAACTTTGAAGCTTGTCGAAACGAAGAAGGACCAAAATGGACGAACTTGGTCCATGTGGATGATTCTTGGACCAAATCTCTCTTCGTTGGTCTCAAACTTCTCCACATGGTTTAATGTGTCATATTACATCAATCTATGCTTGACATTTGGCTTCGGTCAACTTTGAAGCTTGTCGAAACGAAGAAGGACCAAAATGGACGAACTTGGTCCATGTGGATGATTCTTGGACCAAATCTCTCTTCGTTGGTCTCAAACTTCTCCACATGGTTTAATGTGTCATATTACATCAATCTATGCTTGACATTTGGCTTCGGTCAACTTTGAAGCTTGTCGAAACGAAGAAGGACCAAAATGGACGAACTTGGTCCATGTGGATGATTCTTGGACCAAATCTCTCTTCGTTGGTCTCAAACTTCTCCACATGGTTTAATGTGTCATATTACATCAATCTATGCTTGACATTTGGCTTCGGTCAACTTTGAAGCTTGTCGAAACGAAGAAGGACCAAAATGGACGAACTTGGTCCATGTGGATGATTCTTGGACCAAATCTCTCTTCGTTGGTCTCAAACTTCTCCACATGGTTTAATGTGTCATATTACATCAATCTATGCTTGACATTTGGCTTCGGTCAACTTTGAAGCTTGTCGAAACGAAGAAGGACCAAAATGGACGAACTTGGTCCATGTGGATGATTCTTGGACCAAATCTCTCTTCGTTGGTCTCAAACTTCTCCACATGGTTTAATGTGTCATATTACATCAATCTATGCTTGACATTTGGCTTCGGTCAACTTTGAAGCTTGTCGAAACGAAGAAGGACCAAAATGGACGAACTTGGTCCATGTGGATGATTCTTGGACCAAATCTCTCTTCGTTGGTCTCAAACTTCTCCACATGGTTTAATGTGTCATATTACATCAATCTATGCTTGACATTTGGCTTCGGTCAACTTTGAAGCTTGTCGAAACGAAGAAGGACCAAAATGGACGAACTTGGTCCATGTGGATGATTCTTGGACCAAATCTCTCTTCGTTGGTCTCAAACTTCTCCACATGGTTTAATGTGTCATATTACATCAATCTATGCTTGACATTTGGCTTCGGTCAACTTTGAAGCTTGTCGAAACGAAGAAGGACCAAAATGGACGAACTTGGTCCATGTGGATGATTCTTGGACCAAATCTCTCTTCGTTGGTCTCAAACTTCTCCACATGGTTTAATGTGTCATATTACATCAATCTATGCTTGACATTTGGCTTCGGTCAACTTTGAAGCTTGTCGAAACGAAGAAGGACCAAAATGGACGAACTTGGTCCATGTGGATGATTCTTGGACCAAATCTCTCTTCGTTGGTCTCAAACTTCTCCACATGGTTTAATGTGTCATATTACATCAATCTATGCTTGACATTTGGCTTCGGTCAACTTTGAAGCTTGTCGAAACGAAGAAGGACCAAAATGGACGAACTTGGTCCATGTGGATGATTCTTGGACCAAATCTCTCTTCGTTGGTCTCAAACTTCTCCACATGGTTTAATGTGTCATATTACATCAATCTATGCTTGACATTTGGCTTCGGTCAACTTTGAAGCTTGTCGAAACGAAGAAGGACCAAAATGGACGAACTTGGTCCATGTGGATGATTCTTGGACCAAATCTCTCTTCGTTGGTCTCAAACTTCTCCACATGGTTTAATGTGTCATATTACATCAATCTATGCTTGACATTTGGCTTCGGTCAACTTTGAAGCTTGTCGAAACGAAGAAGGACCAAAATGGACGAACTTGGTCCATGTGGATGATTCTTGGACCAAATCTCTCTTCGTTGGTCTCAAACTTCTCCACATGGTTTAATGTGTCATATTACATCAATCTATGCTTGACATTTGGCTTCGGTCAACTTTGAAGCTTGTCGAAACGAAGAAGGACCAAAATGGACGAACTTGGTCCATGTGGATGATTCTTGGACCAAATCTCTCTTCGTTGGTCTCAAACTTCTCCACATGGTTTAATGTGTCATATTACATCAATCTATGCTTGACATTTGGCTTCGGTCAACTTTGAAGCTTGTCGAAACGAAGAAGGACCAAAATGGACGAACTTGGTCCATGTGGATGATTCTTGGACCAAATCTCTCTTCGTTGGTCTCAAACTTCTCCACATGGTTTAATGTGTCATATTACATCAATCTATGCTTGACATTTGGCTTCGGTCAACTTTGAAGCTTGTCGAAACGAAGAAGGACCAAAATGGACGAACTTGGTCCATGTGGATGATTCTTGGACCAAATCTCTCTTCGTTGGTCTCAAACTTCTCCACATGGTTTAATGTGTCATATTACATCAATCTATGCTTGACATTTGGCTTCGGTCAACTTTGAAGCTTGTCGAAACGAAGAAGGACCAAAATGGACGAACTTGGTCCATGTGGATGATTCTTGGACCAAATCTCTCTTCGTTGGTCTCAAACTTCTCCACATGGTTTAATGTGTCATATTACATCAATCTATGCTTGACATTTGGCTTCGGTCAACTTTGAAGCTTGTCGAAACGAAGAAGGACCAAAATGGACGAACTTGGTCCATGTGGATGATTCTTGGACCAAATCTCTCTTCGTTGGTCTCAAACTTCTCCACATGGTTTAATGTGTCATATTACATCAATCTATGCTTGACATTTGGCTTCGGTCAACTTTGAAGCTTGTCGAAACGAAGAAGGACCAAAATGGACGAACTTGGTCCATGTGGATGATTCTTGGACCAAATCTCTCTTCGTTGGTCTCAAACTTCTCCACATGGTTTAATGTGTCATATTACATCAATCTATGCTTGACATTTGGCTTCGGTCAACTTTGAAGCTTGTCGAAACGAAGAAGGACCAAAATGGACGAACTTGGTCCATGTGGATGATTCTTGGACCAAATCTCTCTTCGTTGGTCTCAAACTTCTCCACATGGTTTAATGTGTCATATTACATCAATCTATGCTTGACATTTGGCTTCGGTCAACTTTGAAGCTTGTCGAAACGAAGAAGGACCAAAATGGACGAACTTGGTCCATGTGGATGATTCTTGGACCAAATCTCTCTTCGTTGGTCTCAAACTTCTCCACATGGTTTAATGTGTCATATTACATCAATCTATGCTTGACATTTGGCTTCGGTCAACTTTGAAGCTTGTCGAAACGAAGAAGGACCAAAATGGACGAACTTGGTCCATGTGGATGATTCTTGGACCAAATCTCTCTTCGTTGGTCTCAAACTTCTCCACATGGTTTAATGTGTCATATTACATCAATCTATGCTTGACATTTGGCTTCGGTCAACTTTGAAGCTTGTCGAAACGAAGAAGGACCAAAATGGACGAACTTGGTCCATGTGGATGATTCTTGGACCAAATCTCTCTTCGTTGGTCTCAAACTTCTCCACATGGTTTAATGTGTCATATTACATCAATCTATGCTTGACATTTGGCTTCGGTCAACTTTGAAGCTTGTCGAAACGAAGAAGGACCAAAATGGACGAACTTGGTCCATGTGGATGATTCTTGGACCAAATCTCTCTTCGTTGGTCTCAAACTTCTCCACATGGTTTAATGTGTCATATTACATCAATCTATGCTTGACATTTGGCTTCGGTCAACTTTGAAGCTTGTCGAAACGAAGAAGGACCAAAATGGACGAACTTGGTCCATGTGGATGATTCTTGGACCAAATCTCTCTTCGTTGGTCTCAAACTTCTCCACATGGTTTAATGTGTCATATTACATCAATCTATGCTTGACATTTGGCTTCGGTCAACTTTGAAGCTTGTCGAAACGAAGAAGGACCAAAATGGACGAACTTGGTCCATGTGGATGATTCTTGGACCAAATCTCTCTTCGTTGGTCTCAAACTTCTCCACATGGTTTAATGTGTCATATTACATCAATCTATGCTTGACATTTGGCTTCGGTCAACTTTGAAGCTTGTCGAAACGAAGAAGGACCAAAATGGACGAACTTGGTCCATGTGGATGATTCTTGGACCAAATCTCTCTTCGTTGGTCTCAAACTTCTCCACATGGTTTAATGTGTCATATTACATCAATCTATGCTTGACATTTGGCTTCGGTCAACTTTGAAGCTTGTCGAAACGAAGAAGGACCAAAATGGACGAACTTGGTCCATGTGGATGATTCTTGGACCAAATCTCTCTTCGTTGGTCTCAAACTTCTCCACATGGTTTAATGTGTCATATTACATCAATCTATGCTTGACATTTGGCTTCGGTCAACTTTGAAGCTTGTCGAAACGAAGAAGGACCAAAATGGACGAACTTGGTCCATGTGGATGATTCTTGGACCAAATCTCTCTTCGTTGGTCTCAAACTTCTCCACATGGTTTAATGTGTCATATTACATCAATCTATGCTTGACATTTGGCTTCGGTCAACTTTGAAGCTTGTCGAAACGAAGAAGGACCAAAATGGACGAACTTGGTCCATGTGGATGATTCTTGGACCAAATCTCTCTTCGTTGGTCTCAAACTTCTCCACATGGTTTAATGTGTCATATTACATCAATCTATGCTTGACATTTGGCTTCGGTCAACTTTGAAGCTTGTCGAAACGAAGAAGGACCAAAATGGACGAACTTGGTCCATGTGGATGATTCTTGGACCAAATCTCTCTTCGTTGGTCTCAAACTTCTCCACATGGTTTAATGTGTCATATTACATCAATCTATGCTTGACATTTGGCTTCGGTCAACTTTGAAGCTTGTCGAAACGAAGAAGGACCAAAATGGACGAACTTGGTCCATGTGGATGATTCTTGGACCAAATCTCTCTTCGTTGGTCTCAAACTTCTCCACATGGTTTAATGTGTCATATTACATCAATCTATGCTTGACATTTGGCTTCGGTCAACTTTGAAGCTTGTCGAAACGAAGAAGGACCAAAATGGACGAACTTGGTCCATGTGGATGATTCTTGGACCAAATCTCTCTTCGTTGGTCTCAAACTTCTCCACATGGTTTAATGTGTCATATTACATCAATCTATGCTTGACATTTGGCTTCGGTCAACTTTGAAGCTTGTCGAAACGAAGAAGGACCAAAATGGACGAACTTGGTCCATGTGGATGATTCTTGGACCAAATCTCTCTTCGTTGGTCTCAAACTTCTCCACATGGTTTAATGTGTCATATTACATCAATCTATGCTTGACATTTGGCTTCGGTCAACTTTGAAGCTTGTCGAAACGAAGAAGGACCAAAATGGACGAACTTGGTCCATGTGGATGATTCTTGGACCAAATCTCTCTTCGTTGGTCTCAAACTTCTCCACATGGTTTAATGTGTCATATTACATCAATCTATGCTTGACATTTGGCTTCGGTCAACTTTGAAGCTTGTCGAAACGAAGAAGGACCAAAATGGACGAACTTGGTCCATGTGGATGATTCTTGGACCAAATCTCTCTTCGTTGGTCTCAAACTTCTCCACATGGTTTAATGTGTCATATTACATCAATCTATGCTTGACATTTGGCTTCGGTCAACTTTGAAGCTTGTCGAAACGAAGAAGGACCAAAATGGACGAACTTGGTCCATGTGGATGATTCTTGGACCAAATCTCTCTTCGTTGGTCTCAAACTTCTCCACATGGTTTAATGTGTCATATTACATCAATCTATGCTTGACATTTGGCTTCGGTCAACTTTGAAGCTTGTCGAAACGAAGAAGGACCAAAATGGACGAACTTGGTCCATGTGGATGATTCTTGGACCAAATCTCTCTTCGTTGGTCTCAAACTTCTCCACATGGTTTAATGTGTCATATTACATCAATCTATGCTTGACATTTGGCTTCGGTCAACTTTGAAGCTTGTCGAAACGAAGAAGGACCAAAATGGACGAACTTGGTCCATGTGGATGATTCTTGGACCAAATCTCTCTTCGTTGGTCTCAAACTTCTCCACATGGTTTAATGTGTCATATTACATCAATCTATGCTTGACATTTGGCTTCGGTCAACTTTGAAGCTTGTCGAAACGAAGAAGGACCAAAATGGACGAACTTGGTCCATGTGGATGATTCTTGGACCAAATCTCTCTTCGTTGGTCTCAAACTTCTCCACATGGTTTAATGTGTCATATTACATCAATCTATGCTTGACATTTGGCTTCGGTCAACTTTGAAGCTTGTCGAAACGAAGAAGGACCAAAATGGACGAACTTGGTCCATGTGGATGATTCTTGGACCAAATCTCTCTTCGTTGGTCTCAAACTTCTCCACATGGTTTAATGTGTCATATTACATCAATCTATGCTTGACATTTGGCTTCGGTCAACTTTGAAGCTTGTCGAAACGAAGAAGGACCAAAATGGACGAACTTGGTCCATGTGGATGATTCTTGGACCAAATCTCTCTTCGTTGGTCTCAAACTTCTCCACATGGTTTAATGTGTCATATTACATCAATCTATGCTTGACATTTGGCTTCGGTCAACTTTGAAGCTTGTCGAAACGAAGAAGGACCAAAATGGACGAACTTGGTCCATGTGGATGATTCTTGGACCAAATCTCTCTTCGTTGGTCTCAAACTTCTCCACATGGTTTAATGTGTCATATTACATCAATCTATGCTTGACATTTGGCTTCGGTCAACTTTGAAGCTTGTCGAAACGAAGAAGGACCAAAATGGACGAACTTGGTCCATGTGGATGATTCTTGGACCAAATCTCTCTTCGTTGGTCTCAAACTTCTCCACATGGTTTAATGTGTCATATTACATCAATCTATGCTTGACATTTGGCTTCGGTCAACTTTGAAGCTTGTCGAAACGAAGAAGGACCAAAATGGACGAACTTGGTCCATGTGGATGATTCTTGGACCAAATCTCTCTTCGTTGGTCTCAAACTTCTCCACATGGTTTAATGTGTCATATTACATCAATCTATGCTTGACATTTGGCTTCGGTCAACTTTGAAGCTTGTCGAAACGAAGAAGGACCAAAATGGACGAACTTGGTCCATGTGGATGATTCTTGGACCAAATCTCTCTTCGTTGGTCTCAAACTTCTCCACATGGTTTAATGTGTCATATTACATCAATCTATGCTTGACATTTGGCTTCGGTCAACTTTGAAGCTTGTCGAAACGAAGAAGGACCAAAATGGACGAACTTGGTCCATGTGGATGATTCTTGGACCAAATCTCTCTTCGTTGGTCTCAAACTTCTCCACATGGTTTAATGTGTCATATTACATCAATCTATGCTTGACATTTGGCTTCGGTCAACTTTGAAGCTTGTCGAAACGAAGAAGGACCAAAATGGACGAACTTGGTCCATGTGGATGATTCTTGGACCAAATCTCTCTTCGTTGGTCTCAAACTTCTCCACATGGTTTAATGTGTCATATTACATCAATCTATGCTTGACATTTGGCTTCGGTCAACTTTGAAGCTTGTCGAAACGAAGAAGGACCAAAATGGACGAACTTGGTCCATGTGGATGATTCTTGGACCAAATCTCTCTTCGTTGGTCTCAAACTTCTCCACATGGTTTAATGTGTCATATTACATCAATCTATGCTTGACATTTGGCTTCGGTCAACTTTGAAGCTTGTCGAAACGAAGAAGGACCAAAATGGACGAACTTGGTCCATGTGGATGATTCTTGGACCAAATCTCTCTTCGTTGGTCTCAAACTTCTCCACATGGTTTAATGTGTCATATTACATCAATCTATGCTTGACATTTGGCTTCGGTCAACTTTGAAGCTTGTCGAAACGAAGAAGGACCAAAATGGACGAACTTGGTCCATGTGGATGATTCTTGGACCAAATCTCTCTTCGTTGGTCTCAAACTTCTCCACATGGTTTAATGTGTCATATTACATCAATCTATGCTTGACATTTGGCTTCGGTCAACTTTGAAGCTTGTCGAAACGAAGAAGGACCAAAATGGACGAACTTGGTCCATGTGGATGATTCTTGGACCAAATCTCTCTTCGTTGGTCTCAAACTTCTCCACATGGTTTAATGTGTCATATTACATCAATCTATGCTTGACATTTGGCTTCGGTCAACTTTGAAGCTTGTCGAAACGAAGAAGGACCAAAATGGACGAACTTGGTCCATGTGGATGATTCTTGGACCAAATCTCTCTTCGTTGGTCTCAAACTTCTCCACATGGTTTAATGTGTCATATTACATCAATCTATGCTTGACATTTGGCTTCGGTCAACTTTGAAGCTTGTCGAAACGAAGAAGGACCAAAATGGACGAACTTGGTCCATGTGGATGATTCTTGGACCAAATCTCTCTTCGTTGGTCTCAAACTTCTCCACATGGTTTAATGTGTCATATTACATCAATCTATGCTTGACATTTGGCTTCGGTCAACTTTGAAGCTTGTCGAAACGAAGAAGGACCAAAATGGACGAACTTGGTCCATGTGGATGATTCTTGGACCAAATCTCTCTTCGTTGGTCTCAAACTTCTCCACATGGTTTAATGTGTCATATTACATCAATCTATGCTTGACATTTGGCTTCGGTCAACTTTGAAGCTTGTCGAAACGAAGAAGGACCAAAATGGACGAACTTGGTCCATGTGGATGATTCTTGGACCAAATCTCTCTTCGTTGGTCTCAAACTTCTCCACATGGTTTAATGTGTCATATTACATCAATCTATGCTTGACATTTGGCTTCGGTCAACTTTGAAGCTTGTCGAAACGAAGAAGGACCAAAATGGACGAACTTGGTCCATGTGGATGATTCTTGGACCAAATCTCTCTTCGTTGGTCTCAAACTTCTCCACATGGTTTAATGTGTCATATTACATCAATCTATGCTTGACATTTGGCTTCGGTCAACTTTGAAGCTTGTCGAAACGAAGAAGGACCAAAATGGACGAACTTGGTCCATGTGGATGATTCTTGGACCAAATCTCTCTTCGTTGGTCTCAAACTTCTCCACATGGTTTAATGTGTCATATTACATCAATCTATGCTTGACATTTGGCTTCGGTCAACTTTGAAGCTTGTCGAAACGAAGAAGGACCAAAATGGACGAACTTGGTCCATGTGGATGATTCTTGGACCAAATCTCTCTTCGTTGGTCTCAAACTTCTCCACATGGTTTAATGTGTCATATTACATCAATCTATGCTTGACATTTGGCTTCGGTCAACTTTGAAGCTTGTCGAAACGAAGAAGGACCAAAATGGACGAACTTGGTCCATGTGGATGATTCTTGGACCAAATCTCTCTTCGTTGGTCTCAAACTTCTCCACATGGTTTAATGTGTCATATTACATCAATCTATGCTTGACATTTGGCTTCGGTCAACTTTGAAGCTTGTCGAAACGAAGAAGGACCAAAATGGACGAACTTGGTCCATGTGGATGATTCTTGGACCAAATCTCTCTTCGTTGGTCTCAAACTTCTCCACATGGTTTAATGTGTCATATTACATCAATCTATGCTTGACATTTGGCTTCGGTCAACTTTGAAGCTTGTCGAAACGAAGAAGGACCAAAATGGACGAACTTGGTCCATGTGGATGATTCTTGGACCAAATCTCTCTTCGTTGGTCTCAAACTTCTCCACATGGTTTAATGTGTCATATTACATCAATCTATGCTTGACATTTGGCTTCGGTCAACTTTGAAGCTTGTCGAAACGAAGAAGGACCAAAATGGACGAACTTGGTCCATGTGGATGATTCTTGGACCAAATCTCTCTTCGTTGGTCTCAAACTTCTCCACATGGTTTAATGTGTCATATTACATCAATCTATGCTTGACATTTGGCTTCGGTCAACTTTGAAGCTTGTCGAAACGAAGAAGGACCAAAATGGACGAACTTGGTCCATGTGGATGATTCTTGGACCAAATCTCTCTTCGTTGGTCTCAAACTTCTCCACATGGTTTAATGTGTCATATTACATCAATCTATGCTTGACATTTGGCTTCGGTCAACTTTGAAGCTTGTCGAAACGAAGAAGGACCAAAATGGACGAACTTGGTCCATGTGGATGATTCTTGGACCAAATCTCTCTTCGTTGGTCTCAAACTTCTCCACATGGTTTAATGTGTCATATTACATCAATCTATGCTTGACATTTGGCTTCGGTCAACTTTGAAGCTTGTCGAAACGAAGAAGGACCAAAATGGACGAACTTGGTCCATGTGGATGATTCTTGGACCAAATCTCTCTTCGTTGGTCTCAAACTTCTCCACATGGTTTAATGTGTCATATTACATCAATCTATGCTTGACATTTGGCTTCGGTCAACTTTGAAGCTTGTCGAAACGAAGAAGGACCAAAATGGACGAACTTGGTCCATGTGGATGATTCTTGGACCAAATCTCTCTTCGTTGGTCTCAAACTTCTCCACATGGTTTAATGTGTCATATTACATCAATCTATGCTTGACATTTGGCTTCGGTCAACTTTGAAGCTTGTCGAAACGAAGAAGGACCAAAATGGACGAACTTGGTCCATGTGGATGATTCTTGGACCAAATCTCTCTTCGTTGGTCTCAAACTTCTCCACATGGTTTAATGTGTCATATTACATCAATCTATGCTTGACATTTGGCTTCGGTCAACTTTGAAGCTTGTCGAAACGAAGAAGGACCAAAATGGACGAACTTGGTCCATGTGGATGATTCTTGGACCAAATCTCTCTTCGTTGGTCTCAAACTTCTCCACATGGTTTAATGTGTCATATTACATCAATCTATGCTTGACATTTGGCTTCGGTCAACTTTGAAGCTTGTCGAAACGAAGAAGGACCAAAATGGACGAACTTGGTCCATGTGGATGATTCTTGGACCAAATCTCTCTTCGTTGGTCTCAAACTTCTCCACATGGTTTAATGTGTCATATTACATCAATCTATGCTTGACATTTGGCTTCGGTCAACTTTGAAGCTTGTCGAAACGAAGAAGGACCAAAATGGACGAACTTGGTCCATGTGGATGATTCTTGGACCAAATCTCTCTTCGTTGGTCTCAAACTTCTCCACATGGTTTAATGTGTCATATTACATCAATCTATGCTTGACATTTGGCTTCGGTCAACTTTGAAGCTTGTCGAAACGAAGAAGGACCAAAATGGACGAACTTGGTCCATGTGGATGATTCTTGGACCAAATCTCTCTTCGTTGGTCTCAAACTTCTCCACATGGTTTAATGTGTCATATTACATCAATCTATGCTTGACATTTGGCTTCGGTCAACTTTGAAGCTTGTCGAAACGAAGAAGGACCAAAATGGACGAACTTGGTCCATGTGGATGATTCTTGGACCAAATCTCTCTTCGTTGGTCTCAAACTTCTCCACATGGTTTAATGTGTCATATTACATCAATCTATGCTTGACATTTGGCTTCGGTCAACTTTGAAGCTTGTCGAAACGAAGAAGGACCAAAATGGACGAACTTGGTCCATGTGGATGATTCTTGGACCAAATCTCTCTTCGTTGGTCTCAAACTTCTCCACATGGTTTAATGTGTCATATTACATCAATCTATGCTTGACATTTGGCTTCGGTCAACTTTGAAGCTTGTCGAAACGAAGAAGGACCAAAATGGACGAACTTGGTCCATGTGGATGATTCTTGGACCAAATCTCTCTTCGTTGGTCTCAAACTTCTCCACATGGTTTAATGTGTCATATTACATCAATCTATGCTTGACATTTGGCTTCGGTCAACTTTGAAGCTTGTCGAAACGAAGAAGGACCAAAATGGACGAACTTGGTCCATGTGGATGATTCTTGGACCAAATCTCTCTTCGTTGGTCTCAAACTTCTCCACATGGTTTAATGTGTCATATTACATCAATCTATGCTTGACATTTGGCTTCGGTCAACTTTGAAGCTTGTCGAAACGAAGAAGGACCAAAATGGACGAACTTGGTCCATGTGGATGATTCTTGGACCAAATCTCTCTTCGTTGGTCTCAAACTTCTCCACATGGTTTAATGTGTCATATTACATCAATCTATGCTTGACATTTGGCTTCGGTCAACTTTGAAGCTTGTCGAAACGAAGAAGGACCAAAATGGACGAACTTGGTCCATGTGGATGATTCTTGGACCAAATCTCTCTTCGTTGGTCTCAAACTTCTCCACATGGTTTAATGTGTCATATTACATCAATCTATGCTTGACATTTGGCTTCGGTCAACTTTGAAGCTTGTCGAAACGAAGAAGGACCAAAATGGACGAACTTGGTCCATGTGGATGATTCTTGGACCAAATCTCTCTTCGTTGGTCTCAAACTTCTCCACATGGTTTAATGTGTCATATTACATCAATCTATGCTTGACATTTGGCTTCGGTCAACTTTGAAGCTTGTCGAAACGAAGAAGGACCAAAATGGACGAACTTGGTCCATGTGGATGATTCTTGGACCAAATCTCTCTTCGTTGGTCTCAAACTTCTCCACATGGTTTAATGTGTCATATTACATCAATCTATGCTTGACATTTGGCTTCGGTCAACTTTGAAGCTTGTCGAAACGAAGAAGGACCAAAATGGACGAACTTGGTCCATGTGGATGATTCTTGGACCAAATCTCTCTTCGTTGGTCTCAAACTTCTCCACATGGTTTAATGTGTCATATTACATCAATCTATGCTTGACATTTGGCTTCGGTCAACTTTGAAGCTTGTCGAAACGAAGAAGGACCAAAATGGACGAACTTGGTCCATGTGGATGATTCTTGGACCAAATCTCTCTTCGTTGGTCTCAAACTTCTCCACATGGTTTAATGTGTCATATTACATCAATCTATGCTTGACATTTGGCTTCGGTCAACTTTGAAGCTTGTCGAAACGAAGAAGGACCAAAATGGACGAACTTGGTCCATGTGGATGATTCTTGGACCAAATCTCTCTTCGTTGGTCTCAAACTTCTCCACATGGTTTAATGTGTCATATTACATCAATCTATGCTTGACATTTGGCTTCGGTCAACTTTGAAGCTTGTCGAAACGAAGAAGGACCAAAATGGACGAACTTGGTCCATGTGGATGATTCTTGGACCAAATCTCTCTTCGTTGGTCTCAAACTTCTCCACATGGTTTAATGTGTCATATTACATCAATCTATGCTTGACATTTGGCTTCGGTCAACTTTGAAGCTTGTCGAAACGAAGAAGGACCAAAATGGACGAACTTGGTCCATGTGGATGATTCTTGGACCAAATCTCTCTTCGTTGGTCTCAAACTTCTCCACATGGTTTAATGTGTCATATTACATCAATCTATGCTTGACATTTGGCTTCGGTCAACTTTGAAGCTTGTCGAAACGAAGAAGGACCAAAATGGACGAACTTGGTCCATGTGGATGATTCTTGGACCAAATCTCTCTTCGTTGGTCTCAAACTTCTCCACATGGTTTAATGTGTCATATTACATCAATCTATGCTTGACATTTGGCTTCGGTCAACTTTGAAGCTTGTCGAAACGAAGAAGGACCAAAATGGACGAACTTGGTCCATGTGGATGATTCTTGGACCAAATCTCTCTTCGTTGGTCTCAAACTTCTCCACATGGTTTAATGTGTCATATTACATCAATCTATGCTTGACATTTGGCTTCGGTCAACTTTGAAGCTTGTCGAAACGAAGAAGGACCAAAATGGACGAACTTGGTCCATGTGGATGATTCTTGGACCAAATCTCTCTTCGTTGGTCTCAAACTTCTCCACATGGTTTAATGTGTCATATTACATCAATCTATGCTTGACATTTGGCTTCGGTCAACTTTGAAGCTTGTCGAAACGAAGAAGGACCAAAATGGACGAACTTGGTCCATGTGGATGATTCTTGGACCAAATCTCTCTTCGTTGGTCTCAAACTTCTCCACATGGTTTAATGTGTCATATTACATCAATCTATGCTTGACATTTGGCTTCGGTCAACTTTGAAGCTTGTCGAAACGAAGAAGGACCAAAATGGACGAACTTGGTCCATGTGGATGATTCTTGGACCAAATCTCTCTTCGTTGGTCTCAAACTTCTCCACATGGTTTAATGTGTCATATTACATCAATCTATGCTTGACATTTGGCTTCGGTCAACTTTGAAGCTTGTCGAAACGAAGAAGGACCAAAATGGACGAACTTGGTCCATGTGGATGATTCTTGGACCAAATCTCTCTTCGTTGGTCTCAAACTTCTCCACATGGTTTAATGTGTCATATTACATCAATCTATGCTTGACATTTGGCTTCGGTCAACTTTGAAGCTTGTCGAAACGAAGAAGGACCAAAATGGACGAACTTGGTCCATGTGGATGATTCTTGGACCAAATCTCTCTTCGTTGGTCTCAAACTTCTCCACATGGTTTAATGTGTCATATTACATCAATCTATGCTTGACATTTGGCTTCGGTCAACTTTGAAGCTTGTCGAAACGAAGAAGGACCAAAATGGACGAACTTGGTCCATGTGGATGATTCTTGGACCAAATCTCTCTTCGTTGGTCTCAAACTTCTCCACATGGTTTAATGTGTCATATTACATCAATCTATGCTTGACATTTGGCTTCGGTCAACTTTGAAGCTTGTCGAAACGAAGAAGGACCAAAATGGACGAACTTGGTCCATGTGGATGATTCTTGGACCAAATCTCTCTTCGTTGGTCTCAAACTTCTCCACATGGTTTAATGTGTCATATTACATCAATCTATGCTTGACATTTGGCTTCGGTCAACTTTGAAGCTTGTCGAAACGAAGAAGGACCAAAATGGACGAACTTGGTCCATGTGGATGATTCTTGGACCAAATCTCTCTTCGTTGGTCTCAAACTTCTCCACATGGTTTAATGTGTCATATTACATCAATCTATGCTTGACATTTGGCTTCGGTCAACTTTGAAGCTTGTCGAAACGAAGAAGGACCAAAATGGACGAACTTGGTCCATGTGGATGATTCTTGGACCAAATCTCTCTTCGTTGGTCTCAAACTTCTCCACATGGTTTAATGTGTCATATTACATCAATCTATGCTTGACATTTGGCTTCGGTCAACTTTGAAGCTTGTCGAAACGAAGAAGGACCAAAATGGACGAACTTGGTCCATGTGGATGATTCTTGGACCAAATCTCTCTTCGTTGGTCTCAAACTTCTCCACATGGTTTAATGTGTCATATTACATCAATCTATGCTTGACATTTGGCTTCGGTCAACTTTGAAGCTTGTCGAAACGAAGAAGGACCAAAATGGACGAACTTGGTCCATGTGGATGATTCTTGGACCAAATCTCTCTTCGTTGGTCTCAAACTTCTCCACATGGTTTAATGTGTCATATTACATCAATCTATGCTTGACATTTGGCTTCGGTCAACTTTGAAGCTTGTCGAAACGAAGAAGGACCAAAATGGACGAACTTGGTCCATGTGGATGATTCTTGGACCAAATCTCTCTTCGTTGGTCTCAAACTTCTCCACATGGTTTAATGTGTCATATTACATCAATCTATGCTTGACATTTGGCTTCGGTCAACTTTGAAGCTTGTCGAAACGAAGAAGGACCAAAATGGACGAACTTGGTCCATGTGGATGATTCTTGGACCAAATCTCTCTTCGTTGGTCTCAAACTTCTCCACATGGTTTAATGTGTCATATTACATCAATCTATGCTTGACATTTGGCTTCGGTCAACTTTGAAGCTTGTCGAAACGAAGAAGGACCAAAATGGACGAACTTGGTCCATGTGGATGATTCTTGGACCAAATCTCTCTTCGTTGGTCTCAAACTTCTCCACATGGTTTAATGTGTCATATTACATCAATCTATGCTTGACATTTGGCTTCGGTCAACTTTGAAGCTTGTCGAAACGAAGAAGGACCAAAATGGACGAACTTGGTCCATGTGGATGATTCTTGGACCAAATCTCTCTTCGTTGGTCTCAAACTTCTCCACATGGTTTAATGTGTCATATTACATCAATCTATGCTTGACATTTGGCTTCGGTCAACTTTGAAGCTTGTCGAAACGAAGAAGGACCAAAATGGACGAACTTGGTCCATGTGGATGATTCTTGGACCAAATCTCTCTTCGTTGGTCTCAAACTTCTCCACATGGTTTAATGTGTCATATTACATCAATCTATGCTTGACATTTGGCTTCGGTCAACTTTGAAGCTTGTCGAAACGAAGAAGGACCAAAATGGACGAACTTGGTCCATGTGGATGATTCTTGGACCAAATCTCTCTTCGTTGGTCTCAAACTTCTCCACATGGTTTAATGTGTCATATTACATCAATCTATGCTTGACATTTGGCTTCGGTCAACTTTGAAGCTTGTCGAAACGAAGAAGGACCAAAATGGACGAACTTGGTCCATGTGGATGATTCTTGGACCAAATCTCTCTTCGTTGGTCTCAAACTTCTCCACATGGTTTAATGTGTCATATTACATCAATCTATGCTTGACATTTGGCTTCGGTCAACTTTGAAGCTTGTCGAAACGAAGAAGGACCAAAATGGACGAACTTGGTCCATGTGGATGATTCTTGGACCAAATCTCTCTTCGTTGGTCTCAAACTTCTCCACATGGTTTAATGTGTCATATTACATCAATCTATGCTTGACATTTGGCTTCGGTCAACTTTGAAGCTTGTCGAAACGAAGAAGGACCAAAATGGACGAACTTGGTCCATGTGGATGATTCTTGGACCAAATCTCTCTTCGTTGGTCTCAAACTTCTCCACATGGTTTAATGTGTCATATTACATCAATCTATGCTTGACATTTGGCTTCGGTCAACTTTGAAGCTTGTCGAAACGAAGAAGGACCAAAATGGACGAACTTGGTCCATGTGGATGATTCTTGGACCAAATCTCTCTTCGTTGGTCTCAAACTTCTCCACATGGTTTAATGTGTCATATTACATCAATCTATGCTTGACATTTGGCTTCGGTCAACTTTGAAGCTTGTCGAAACGAAGAAGGACCAAAATGGACGAACTTGGTCCATGTGGATGATTCTTGGACCAAATCTCTCTTCGTTGGTCTCAAACTTCTCCACATGGTTTAATGTGTCATATTACATCAATCTATGCTTGACATTTGGCTTCGGTCAACTTTGAAGCTTGTCGAAACGAAGAAGGACCAAAATGGACGAACTTGGTCCATGTGGATGATTCTTGGACCAAATCTCTCTTCGTTGGTCTCAAACTTCTCCACATGGTTTAATGTGTCATATTACATCAATCTATGCTTGACATTTGGCTTCGGTCAACTTTGAAGCTTGTCGAAACGAAGAAGGACCAAAATGGACGAACTTGGTCCATGTGGATGATTCTTGGACCAAATCTCTCTTCGTTGGTCTCAAACTTCTCCACATGGTTTAATGTGTCATATTACATCAATCTATGCTTGACATTTGGCTTCGGTCAACTTTGAAGCTTGTCGAAACGAAGAAGGACCAAAATGGACGAACTTGGTCCATGTGGATGATTCTTGGACCAAATCTCTCTTCGTTGGTCTCAAACTTCTCCACATGGTTTAATGTGTCATATTACATCAATCTATGCTTGACATTTGGCTTCGGTCAACTTTGAAGCTTGTCGAAACGAAGAAGGACCAAAATGGACGAACTTGGTCCATGTGGATGATTCTTGGACCAAATCTCTCTTCGTTGGTCTCAAACTTCTCCACATGGTTTAATGTGTCATATTACATCAATCTATGCTTGACATTTGGCTTCGGTCAACTTTGAAGCTTGTCGAAACGAAGAAGGACCAAAATGGACGAACTTGGTCCATGTGGATGATTCTTGGACCAAATCTCTCTTCGTTGGTCTCAAACTTCTCCACATGGTTTAATGTGTCATATTACATCAATCTATGCTTGACATTTGGCTTCGGTCAACTTTGAAGCTTGTCGAAACGAAGAAGGACCAAAATGGACGAACTTGGTCCATGTGGATGATTCTTGGACCAAATCTCTCTTCGTTGGTCTCAAACTTCTCCACATGGTTTAATGTGTCATATTACATCAATCTATGCTTGACATTTGGCTTCGGTCAACTTTGAAGCTTGTCGAAACGAAGAAGGACCAAAATGGACGAACTTGGTCCATGTGGATGATTCTTGGACCAAATCTCTCTTCGTTGGTCTCAAACTTCTCCACATGGTTTAATGTGTCATATTACATCAATCTATGCTTGACATTTGGCTTCGGTCAACTTTGAAGCTTGTCGAAACGAAGAAGGACCAAAATGGACGAACTTGGTCCATGTGGATGATTCTTGGACCAAATCTCTCTTCGTTGGTCTCAAACTTCTCCACATGGTTTAATGTGTCATATTACATCAATCTATGCTTGACATTTGGCTTCGGTCAACTTTGAAGCTTGTCGAAACGAAGAAGGACCAAAATGGACGAACTTGGTCCATGTGGATGATTCTTGGACCAAATCTCTCTTCGTTGGTCTCAAACTTCTCCACATGGTTTAATGTGTCATATTACATCAATCTATGCTTGACATTTGGCTTCGGTCAACTTTGAAGCTTGTCGAAACGAAGAAGGACCAAAATGGACGAACTTGGTCCATGTGGATGATTCTTGGACCAAATCTCTCTTCGTTGGTCTCAAACTTCTCCACATGGTTTAATGTGTCATATTACATCAATCTATGCTTGACATTTGGCTTCGGTCAACTTTGAAGCTTGTCGAAACGAAGAAGGACCAAAATGGACGAACTTGGTCCATGTGGATGATTCTTGGACCAAATCTCTCTTCGTTGGTCTCAAACTTCTCCACATGGTTTAATGTGTCATATTACATCAATCTATGCTTGACATTTGGCTTCGGTCAACTTTGAAGCTTGTCGAAACGAAGAAGGACCAAAATGGACGAACTTGGTCCATGTGGATGATTCTTGGACCAAATCTCTCTTCGTTGGTCTCAAACTTCTCCACATGGTTTAATGTGTCATATTACATCAATCTATGCTTGACATTTGGCTTCGGTCAACTTTGAAGCTTGTCGAAACGAAGAAGGACCAAAATGGACGAACTTGGTCCATGTGGATGATTCTTGGACCAAATCTCTCTTCGTTGGTCTCAAACTTCTCCACATGGTTTAATGTGTCATATTACATCAATCTATGCTTGACATTTGGCTTCGGTCAACTTTGAAGCTTGTCGAAACGAAGAAGGACCAAAATGGACGAACTTGGTCCATGTGGATGATTCTTGGACCAAATCTCTCTTCGTTGGTCTCAAACTTCTCCACATGGTTTAATGTGTCATATTACATCAATCTATGCTTGACATTTGGCTTCGGTCAACTTTGAAGCTTGTCGAAACGAAGAAGGACCAAAATGGACGAACTTGGTCCATGTGGATGATTCTTGGACCAAATCTCTCTTCGTTGGTCTCAAACTTCTCCACATGGTTTAATGTGTCATATTACATCAATCTATGCTTGACATTTGGCTTCGGTCAACTTTGAAGCTTGTCGAAACGAAGAAGGACCAAAATGGACGAACTTGGTCCATGTGGATGATTCTTGGACCAAATCTCTCTTCGTTGGTCTCAAACTTCTCCACATGGTTTAATGTGTCATATTACATCAATCTATGCTTGACATTTGGCTTCGGTCAACTTTGAAGCTTGTCGAAACGAAGAAGGACCAAAATGGACGAACTTGGTCCATGTGGATGATTCTTGGACCAAATCTCTCTTCGTTGGTCTCAAACTTCTCCACATGGTTTAATGTGTCATATTACATCAATCTATGCTTGACATTTGGCTTCGGTCAACTTTGAAGCTTGTCGAAACGAAGAAGGACCAAAATGGACGAACTTGGTCCATGTGGATGATTCTTGGACCAAATCTCTCTTCGTTGGTCTCAAACTTCTCCACATGGTTTAATGTGTCATATTACATCAATCTATGCTTGACATTTGGCTTCGGTCAACTTTGAAGCTTGTCGAAACGAAGAAGGACCAAAATGGACGAACTTGGTCCATGTGGATGATTCTTGGACCAAATCTCTCTTCGTTGGTCTCAAACTTCTCCACATGGTTTAATGTGTCATATTACATCAATCTATGCTTGACATTTGGCTTCGGTCAACTTTGAAGCTTGTCGAAACGAAGAAGGACCAAAATGGACGAACTTGGTCCATGTGGATGATTCTTGGACCAAATCTCTCTTCGTTGGTCTCAAACTTCTCCACATGGTTTAATGTGTCATATTACATCAATCTATGCTTGACATTTGGCTTCGGTCAACTTTGAAGCTTGTCGAAACGAAGAAGGACCAAAATGGACGAACTTGGTCCATGTGGATGATTCTTGGACCAAATCTCTCTTCGTTGGTCTCAAACTTCTCCACATGGTTTAATGTGTCATATTACATCAATCTATGCTTGACATTTGGCTTCGGTCAACTTTGAAGCTTGTCGAAACGAAGAAGGACCAAAATGGACGAACTTGGTCCATGTGGATGATTCTTGGACCAAATCTCTCTTCGTTGGTCTCAAACTTCTCCACATGGTTTAATGTGTCATATTACATCAATCTATGCTTGACATTTGGCTTCGGTCAACTTTGAAGCTTGTCGAAACGAAGAAGGACCAAAATGGACGAACTTGGTCCATGTGGATGATTCTTGGACCAAATCTCTCTTCGTTGGTCTCAAACTTCTCCACATGGTTTAATGTGTCATATTACATCAATCTATGCTTGACATTTGGCTTCGGTCAACTTTGAAGCTTGTCGAAACGAAGAAGGACCAAAATGGACGAACTTGGTCCATGTGGATGATTCTTGGACCAAATCTCTCTTCGTTGGTCTCAAACTTCTCCACATGGTTTAATGTGTCATATTACATCAATCTATGCTTGACATTTGGCTTCGGTCAACTTTGAAGCTTGTCGAAACGAAGAAGGACCAAAATGGACGAACTTGGTCCATGTGGATGATTCTTGGACCAAATCTCTCTTCGTTGGTCTCAAACTTCTCCACATGGTTTAATGTGTCATATTACATCAATCTATGCTTGACATTTGGCTTCGGTCAACTTTGAAGCTTGTCGAAACGAAGAAGGACCAAAATGGACGAACTTGGTCCATGTGGATGATTCTTGGACCAAATCTCTCTTCGTTGGTCTCAAACTTCTCCACATGGTTTAATGTGTCATATTACATCAATCTATGCTTGACATTTGGCTTCGGTCAACTTTGAAGCTTGTCGAAACGAAGAAGGACCAAAATGGACGAACTTGGTCCATGTGGATGATTCTTGGACCAAATCTCTCTTCGTTGGTCTCAAACTTCTCCACATGGTTTAATGTGTCATATTACATCAATCTATGCTTGACATTTGGCTTCGGTCAACTTTGAAGCTTGTCGAAACGAAGAAGGACCAAAATGGACGAACTTGGTCCATGTGGATGATTCTTGGACCAAATCTCTCTTCGTTGGTCTCAAACTTCTCCACATGGTTTAATGTGTCATATTACATCAATCTATGCTTGACATTTGGCTTCGGTCAACTTTGAAGCTTGTCGAAACGAAGAAGGACCAAAATGGACGAACTTGGTCCATGTGGATGATTCTTGGACCAAATCTCTCTTCGTTGGTCTCAAACTTCTCCACATGGTTTAATGTGTCATATTACATCAATCTATGCTTGACATTTGGCTTCGGTCAACTTTGAAGCTTGTCGAAACGAAGAAGGACCAAAATGGACGAACTTGGTCCATGTGGATGATTCTTGGACCAAATCTCTCTTCGTTGGTCTCAAACTTCTCCACATGGTTTAATGTGTCATATTACATCAATCTATGCTTGACATTTGGCTTCGGTCAACTTTGAAGCTTGTCGAAACGAAGAAGGACCAAAATGGACGAACTTGGTCCATGTGGATGATTCTTGGACCAAATCTCTCTTCGTTGGTCTCAAACTTCTCCACATGGTTTAATGTGTCATATTACATCAATCTATGCTTGACATTTGGCTTCGGTCAACTTTGAAGCTTGTCGAAACGAAGAAGGACCAAAATGGACGAACTTGGTCCATGTGGATGATTCTTGGACCAAATCTCTCTTCGTTGGTCTCAAACTTCTCCACATGGTTTAATGTGTCATATTACATCAATCTATGCTTGACATTTGGCTTCGGTCAACTTTGAAGCTTGTCGAAACGAAGAAGGACCAAAATGGACGAACTTGGTCCATGTGGATGATTCTTGGACCAAATCTCTCTTCGTTGGTCTCAAACTTCTCCACATGGTTTAATGTGTCATATTACATCAATCTATGCTTGACATTTGGCTTCGGTCAACTTTGAAGCTTGTCGAAACGAAGAAGGACCAAAATGGACGAACTTGGTCCATGTGGATGATTCTTGGACCAAATCTCTCTTCGTTGGTCTCAAACTTCTCCACATGGTTTAATGTGTCATATTACATCAATCTATGCTTGACATTTGGCTTCGGTCAACTTTGAAGCTTGTCGAAACGAAGAAGGACCAAAATGGACGAACTTGGTCCATGTGGATGATTCTTGGACCAAATCTCTCTTCGTTGGTCTCAAACTTCTCCACATGGTTTAATGTGTCATATTACATCAATCTATGCTTGACATTTGGCTTCGGTCAACTTTGAAGCTTGTCGAAACGAAGAAGGACCAAAATGGACGAACTTGGTCCATGTGGATGATTCTTGGACCAAATCTCTCTTCGTTGGTCTCAAACTTCTCCACATGGTTTAATGTGTCATATTACATCAATCTATGCTTGACATTTGGCTTCGGTCAACTTTGAAGCTTGTCGAAACGAAGAAGGACCAAAATGGACGAACTTGGTCCATGTGGATGATTCTTGGACCAAATCTCTCTTCGTTGGTCTCAAACTTCTCCACATGGTTTAATGTGTCATATTACATCAATCTATGCTTGACATTTGGCTTCGGTCAACTTTGAAGCTTGTCGAAACGAAGAAGGACCAAAATGGACGAACTTGGTCCATGTGGATGATTCTTGGACCAAATCTCTCTTCGTTGGTCTCAAACTTCTCCACATGGTTTAATGTGTCATATTACATCAATCTATGCTTGACATTTGGCTTCGGTCAACTTTGAAGCTTGTCGAAACGAAGAAGGACCAAAATGGACGAACTTGGTCCATGTGGATGATTCTTGGACCAAATCTCTCTTCGTTGGTCTCAAACTTCTCCACATGGTTTAATGTGTCATATTACATCAATCTATGCTTGACATTTGGCTTCGGTCAACTTTGAAGCTTGTCGAAACGAAGAAGGACCAAAATGGACGAACTTGGTCCATGTGGATGATTCTTGGACCAAATCTCTCTTCGTTGGTCTCAAACTTCTCCACATGGTTTAATGTGTCATATTACATCAATCTATGCTTGACATTTGGCTTCGGTCAACTTTGAAGCTTGTCGAAACGAAGAAGGACCAAAATGGACGAACTTGGTCCATGTGGATGATTCTTGGACCAAATCTCTCTTCGTTGGTCTCAAACTTCTCCACATGGTTTAATGTGTCATATTACATCAATCTATGCTTGACATTTGGCTTCGGTCAACTTTGAAGCTTGTCGAAACGAAGAAGGACCAAAATGGACGAACTTGGTCCATGTGGATGATTCTTGGACCAAATCTCTCTTCGTTGGTCTCAAACTTCTCCACATGGTTTAATGTGTCATATTACATCAATCTATGCTTGACATTTGGCTTCGGTCAACTTTGAAGCTTGTCGAAACGAAGAAGGACCAAAATGGACGAACTTGGTCCATGTGGATGATTCTTGGACCAAATCTCTCTTCGTTGGTCTCAAACTTCTCCACATGGTTTAATGTGTCATATTACATCAATCTATGCTTGACATTTGGCTTCGGTCAACTTTGAAGCTTGTCGAAACGAAGAAGGACCAAAATGGACGAACTTGGTCCATGTGGATGATTCTTGGACCAAATCTCTCTTCGTTGGTCTCAAACTTCTCCACATGGTTTAATGTGTCATATTACATCAATCTATGCTTGACATTTGGCTTCGGTCAACTTTGAAGCTTGTCGAAACGAAGAAGGACCAAAATGGACGAACTTGGTCCATGTGGATGATTCTTGGACCAAATCTCTCTTCGTTGGTCTCAAACTTCTCCACATGGTTTAATGTGTCATATTACATCAATCTATGCTTGACATTTGGCTTCGGTCAACTTTGAAGCTTGTCGAAACGAAGAAGGACCAAAATGGACGAACTTGGTCCATGTGGATGATTCTTGGACCAAATCTCTCTTCGTTGGTCTCAAACTTCTCCACATGGTTTAATGTGTCATATTACATCAATCTATGCTTGACATTTGGCTTCGGTCAACTTTGAAGCTTGTCGAAACGAAGAAGGACCAAAATGGACGAACTTGGTCCATGTGGATGATTCTTGGACCAAATCTCTCTTCGTTGGTCTCAAACTTCTCCACATGGTTTAATGTGTCATATTACATCAATCTATGCTTGACATTTGGCTTCGGTCAACTTTGAAGCTTGTCGAAACGAAGAAGGACCAAAATGGACGAACTTGGTCCATGTGGATGATTCTTGGACCAAATCTCTCTTCGTTGGTCTCAAACTTCTCCACATGGTTTAATGTGTCATATTACATCAATCTATGCTTGACATTTGGCTTCGGTCAACTTTGAAGCTTGTCGAAACGAAGAAGGACCAAAAGACGAACTTGGTCCAAGAATCATCCACATGGACCAAGTTCGTCCATTTTGGTCCTTCTTCGTTTCGACAAGCTTCAAAGTTGACCGAAGCCAAATGTCAAGCATAGATTGATGTAATATGACACATTAAACCATGTGGAGAAGTTTGAGACCAACGAAGAGAGATTTGGTCCAAGAATCATCCACATGGACCAAGTTCGTCCATTTTGGTCCTTCTTCGTTTCGACAAGCTTCAAAGTTGACCGAAGCCAAATGTCAAGCATAGATTGATGTAATATGACACATTAAACCATGTGGAGAAGTTTGAGACCAACGAAGAGAGATTTGGTCCAAGAATCATCCACATGGACCAAGTTCGTCCATTTTGGTCCTTCTTCGTTTCGACAAGCTTCAAAGTTGACCGAAGCCAAATGTCAAGCATAGATTGATGTAATATGACACATTAAACCATGTGGAGAAGTTTGAGACCAACGAAGAGAGATTTGGTCCAAGAATCATCCACATGGACCAAGTTCGTCCATTTTGGTCCTTCTTCGTTTCGACAAGCTTCAAAGTTGACCGAAGCCAAATGTCAAGCATAGATTGATGTAATATGACACATTAAACCATGTGGAGAAGTTTGAGACCAACGAAGAGAGATTTGGTCCAAGAATCATCCACATGGACCAAGTTCGTCCATTTTGGTCCTTCTTCGTTTCGACAAGCTTCAAAGTTGACCGAAGCCAAATGTCAAGCATAGATTGATGTAATATGACACATTAAACCATGTGGAGAAGTTTGAGACCAACGAAGAGAGATTTGGTCCAAGAATCATCCACATGGACCAAGTTCGTCCATTTTGGTCCTTCTTCGTTTCGACAAGCTTCAAAGTTGACCGAAGCCAAATGTCAAGCATAGATTGATGTAATATGACACATTAAACCATGTGGAGAAGTTTGAGACCAACGAAGAGAGATTTGGTCCAAGAATCATCCACATGGACCAAGTTCGTCCATTTTGGTCCTTCTTCGTTTCGACAAGCTTCAAAGTTGACCGAAGCCAAATGTCAAGCATAGATTGATGTAATATGACACATTAAACCATGTGGAGAAGTTTGAGACCAACGAAGAGAGATTTGGTCCAAGAATCATCCACATGGACCAAGTTCGTCCATTTTGGTCCTTCTTCGTTTCGACAAGCTTCAAAGTTGACCGAAGCCAAATGTCAAGCATAGATTGATGTAATATGACACATTAAACCATGTGGAGAAGTTTGAGACCAACGAAGAGAGATTTGGTCCAAGAATCATCCACATGGACCAAGTTCGTCCATTTTGGTCCTTCTTCGTTTCGACAAGCTTCAAAGTTGACCGAAGCCAAATGTCAAGCATAGATTGATGTAATATGACACATTAAACCATGTGGAGAAGTTTGAGACCAACGAAGAGAGATTTGGTCCAAGAATCATCCACATGGACCAAGTTCGTCCATTTTGGTCCTTCTTCGTTTCGACAAGCTTCAAAGTTGACCGAAGCCAAATGTCAAGCATAGATTGATGTAATATGACACATTAAACCATGTGGAGAAGTTTGAGACCAACGAAGAGAGATTTGGTCCAAGAATCATCCACATGGACCAAGTTCGTCCATTTTGGTCCTTCTTCGTTTCGACAAGCTTCAAAGTTGACCGAAGCCAAATGTCAAGCATAGATTGATGTAATATGACACATTAAACCATGTGGAGAAGTTTGAGACCAACGAAGAGAGATTTGGTCCAAGAATCATCCACATGGACCAAGTTCGTCCATTTTGGTCCTTCTTCGTTTCGACAAGCTTCAAAGTTGACCGAAGCCAAATGTCAAGCATAGATTGATGTAATATGACACATTAAACCATGTGGAGAAGTTTGAGACCAACGAAGAGAGATTTGGTCCAAGAATCATCCACATGGACCAAGTTCGTCCATTTTGGTCCTTCTTCGTTTCGACAAGCTTCAAAGTTGACCGAAGCCAAATGTCAAGCATAGATTGATGTAATATGACACATTAAACCATGTGGAGAAGTTTGAGACCAACGAAGAGAGATTTGGTCCAAGAATCATCCACATGGACCAAGTTCGTCCATTTTGGTCCTTCTTCGTTTCGACAAGCTTCAAAGTTGACCGAAGCCAAATGTCAAGCATAGATTGATGTAATATGACACATTAAACCATGTGGAGAAGTTTGAGACCAACGAAGAGAGATTTGGTCCAAGAATCATCCACATGGACCAAGTTCGTCCATTTTGGTCCTTCTTCGTTTCGACAAGCTTCAAAGTTGACCGAAGCCAAATGTCAAGCATAGATTGATGTAATATGACACATTAAACCATGTGGAGAAGTTTGAGACCAACGAAGAGAGATTTGGTCCAAGAATCATCCACATGGACCAAGTTCGTCCATTTTGGTCCTTCTTCGTTTCGACAAGCTTCAAAGTTGACCGAAGCCAAATGTCAAGCATAGATTGATGTAATATGACACATTAAACCATGTGGAGAAGTTTGAGACCAACGAAGAGAGATTTGGTCCAAGAATCATCCACATGGACCAAGTTCGTCCATTTTGGTCCTTCTTCGTTTCGACAAGCTTCAAAGTTGACCGAAGCCAAATGTCAAGCATAGATTGATGTAATATGACACATTAAACCATGTGGAGAAGTTTGAGACCAACGAAGAGAGATTTGGTCCAAGAATCATCCACATGGACCAAGTTCGTCCATTTTGGTCCTTCTTCGTTTCGACAAGCTTCAAAGTTGACCGAAGCCAAATGTCAAGCATAGATTGATGTAATATGACACATTAAACCATGTGGAGAAGTTTGAGACCAACGAAGAGAGATTTGGTCCAAGAATCATCCACATGGACCAAGTTCGTCCATTTTGGTCCTTCTTCGTTTCGACAAGCTTCAAAGTTGACCGAAGCCAAATGTCAAGCATAGATTGATGTAATATGACACATTAAACCATGTGGAGAAGTTTGAGACCAACGAAGAGAGATTTGGTCCAAGAATCATCCACATGGACCAAGTTCGTCCATTTTGGTCCTTCTTCGTTTCGACAAGCTTCAAAGTTGACCGAAGCCAAATGTCAAGCATAGATTGATGTAATATGACACATTAAACCATGTGGAGAAGTTTGAGACCAACGAAGAGAGATTTGGTCCAAGAATCATCCACATGGACCAAGTTCGTCCATTTTGGTCCTTCTTCGTTTCGACAAGCTTCAAAGTTGACCGAAGCCAAATGTCAAGCATAGATTGATGTAATATGACACATTAAACCATGTGGAGAAGTTTGAGACCAACGAAGAGAGATTTGGTCCAAGAATCATCCACATGGACCAAGTTCGTCCATTTTGGTCCTTCTTCGTTTCGACAAGCTTCAAAGTTGACCGAAGCCAAATGTCAAGCATAGATTGATGTAATATGACACATTAAACCATGTGGAGAAGTTTGAGACCAACGAAGAGAGATTTGGTCCAAGAATCATCCACATGGACCAAGTTCGTCCATTTTGGTCCTTCTTCGTTTCGACAAGCTTCAAAGTTGACCGAAGCCAAATGTCAAGCATAGATTGATGTAATATGACACATTAAACCATGTGGAGAAGTTTGAGACCAACGAAGAGAGATTTGGTCCAAGAATCATCCACATGGACCAAGTTCGTCCATTTTGGTCCTTCTTCGTTTCGACAAGCTTCAAAGTTGACCGAAGCCAAATGTCAAGCATAGATTGATGTAATATGACACATTAAACCATGTGGAGAAGTTTGAGACCAACGAAGAGAGATTTGGTCCAAGAATCATCCACATGGACCAAGTTCGTCCATTTTGGTCCTTCTTCGTTTCGACAAGCTTCAAAGTTGACCGAAGCCAAATGTCAAGCATAGATTGATGTAATATGACACATTAAACCATGTGGAGAAGTTTGAGACCAACGAAGAGAGATTTGGTCCAAGAATCATCCACATGGACCAAGTTCGTCCATTTTGGTCCTTCTTCGTTTCGACAAGCTTCAAAGTTGACCGAAGCCAAATGTCAAGCATAGATTGATGTAATATGACACATTAAACCATGTGGAGAAGTTTGAGACCAACGAAGAGAGATTTGGTCCAAGAATCATCCACATGGACCAAGTTCGTCCATTTTGGTCCTTCTTCGTTTCGACAAGCTTCAAAGTTGACCGAAGCCAAATGTCAAGCATAGATTGATGTAATATGACACATTAAACCATGTGGAGAAGTTTGAGACCAACGAAGAGAGATTTGGTCCAAGAATCATCCACATGGACCAAGTTCGTCCATTTTGGTCCTTCTTCGTTTCGACAAGCTTCAAAGTTGACCGAAGCCAAATGTCAAGCATAGATTGATGTAATATGACACATTAAACCATGTGGAGAAGTTTGAGACCAACGAAGAGAGATTTGGTCCAAGAATCATCCACATGGACCAAGTTCGTCCATTTTGGTCCTTCTTCGTTTCGACAAGCTTCAAAGTTGACCGAAGCCAAATGTCAAGCATAGATTGATGTAATATGACACATTAAACCATGTGGAGAAGTTTGAGACCAACGAAGAGAGATTTGGTCCAAGAATCATCCACATGGACCAAGTTCGTCCATTTTGGTCCTTCTTCGTTTCGACAAGCTTCAAAGTTGACCGAAGCCAAATGTCAAGCATAGATTGATGTAATATGACACATTAAACCATGTGGAGAAGTTTGAGACCAACGAAGAGAGATTTGGTCCAAGAATCATCCACATGGACCAAGTTCGTCCATTTTGGTCCTTCTTCGTTTCGACAAGCTTCAAAGTTGACCGAAGCCAAATGTCAAGCATAGATTGATGTAATATGACACATTAAACCATGTGGAGAAGTTTGAGACCAACGAAGAGAGATTTGGTCCAAGAATCATCCACATGGACCAAGTTCGTCCATTTTGGTCCTTCTTCGTTTCGACAAGCTTCAAAGTTGACCGAAGCCAAATGTCAAGCATAGATTGATGTAATATGACACATTAAACCATGTGGAGAAGTTTGAGACCAACGAAGAGAGATTTGGTCCAAGAATCATCCACATGGACCAAGTTCGTCCATTTTGGTCCTTCTTCGTTTCGACAAGCTTCAAAGTTGACCGAAGCCAAATGTCAAGCATAGATTGATGTAATATGACACATTAAACCATGTGGAGAAGTTTGAGACCAACGAAGAGAGATTTGGTCCAAGAATCATCCACATGGACCAAGTTCGTCCATTTTGGTCCTTCTTCGTTTCGACAAGCTTCAAAGTTGACCGAAGCCAAATGTCAAGCATAGATTGATGTAATATGACACATTAAACCATGTGGAGAAGTTTGAGACCAACGAAGAGAGATTTGGTCCAAGAATCATCCACATGGACCAAGTTCGTCCATTTTGGTCCTTCTTCGTTTCGACAAGCTTCAAAGTTGACCGAAGCCAAATGTCAAGCATAGATTGATGTAATATGACACATTAAACCATGTGGAGAAGTTTGAGACCAACGAAGAGAGATTTGGTCCAAGAATCATCCACATGGACCAAGTTCGTCCATTTTGGTCCTTCTTCGTTTCGACAAGCTTCAAAGTTGACCGAAGCCAAATGTCAAGCATAGATTGATGTAATATGACACATTAAACCATGTGGAGAAGTTTGAGACCAACGAAGAGAGATTTGGTCCAAGAATCATCCACATGGACCAAGTTCGTCCATTTTGGTCCTTCTTCGTTTCGACAAGCTTCAAAGTTGACCGAAGCCAAATGTCAAGCATAGATTGATGTAATATGACACATTAAACCATGTGGAGAAGTTTGAGACCAACGAAGAGAGATTTGGTCCAAGAATCATCCACATGGACCAAGTTCGTCCATTTTGGTCCTTCTTCGTTTCGACAAGCTTCAAAGTTGACCGAAGCCAAATGTCAAGCATAGATTGATGTAATATGACACATTAAACCATGTGGAGAAGTTTGAGACCAACGAAGAGAGATTTGGTCCAAGAATCATCCACATGGACCAAGTTCGTCCATTTTGGTCCTTCTTCGTTTCGACAAGCTTCAAAGTTGACCGAAGCCAAATGTCAAGCATAGATTGATGTAATATGACACATTAAACCATGTGGAGAAGTTTGAGACCAACGAAGAGAGATTTGGTCCAAGAATCATCCACATGGACCAAGTTCGTCCATTTTGGTCCTTCTTCGTTTCGACAAGCTTCAAAGTTGACCGAAGCCAAATGTCAAGCATAGATTGATGTAATATGACACATTAAACCATGTGGAGAAGTTTGAGACCAACGAAGAGAGATTTGGTCCAAGAATCATCCACATGGACCAAGTTCGTCCATTTTGGTCCTTCTTCGTTTCGACAAGCTTCAAAGTTGACCGAAGCCAAATGTCAAGCATAGATTGATGTAATATGACACATTAAACCATGTGGAGAAGTTTGAGACCAACGAAGAGAGATTTGGTCCAAGAATCATCCACATGGACCAAGTTCGTCCATTTTGGTCCTTCTTCGTTTCGACAAGCTTCAAAGTTGACCGAAGCCAAATGTCAAGCATAGATTGATGTAATATGACACATTAAACCATGTGGAGAAGTTTGAGACCAACGAAGAGAGATTTGGTCCAAGAATCATCCACATGGACCAAGTTCGTCCATTTTGGTCCTTCTTCGTTTCGACAAGCTTCAAAGTTGACCGAAGCCAAATGTCAAGCATAGATTGATGTAATATGACACATTAAACCATGTGGAGAAGTTTGAGACCAACGAAGAGAGATTTGGTCCAAGAATCATCCACATGGACCAAGTTCGTCCATTTTGGTCCTTCTTCGTTTCGACAAGCTTCAAAGTTGACCGAAGCCAAATGTCAAGCATAGATTGATGTAATATGACACATTAAACCATGTGGAGAAGTTTGAGACCAACGAAGAGAGATTTGGTCCAAGAATCATCCACATGGACCAAGTTCGTCCATTTTGGTCCTTCTTCGTTTCGACAAGCTTCAAAGTTGACCGAAGCCAAATGTCAAGCATAGATTGATGTAATATGACACATTAAACCATGTGGAGAAGTTTGAGACCAACGAAGAGAGATTTGGTCCAAGAATCATCCACATGGACCAAGTTCGTCCATTTTGGTCCTTCTTCGTTTCGACAAGCTTCAAAGTTGACCGAAGCCAAATGTCAAGCATAGATTGATGTAATATGACACATTAAACCATGTGGAGAAGTTTGAGACCAACGAAGAGAGATTTGGTCCAAGAATCATCCACATGGACCAAGTTCGTCCATTTTGGTCCTTCTTCGTTTCGACAAGCTTCAAAGTTGACCGAAGCCAAATGTCAAGCATAGATTGATGTAATATGACACATTAAACCATGTGGAGAAGTTTGAGACCAACGAAGAGAGATTTGGTCCAAGAATCATCCACATGGACCAAGTTCGTCCATTTTGGTCCTTCTTCGTTTCGACAAGCTTCAAAGTTGACCGAAGCCAAATGTCAAGCATAGATTGATGTAATATGACACATTAAACCATGTGGAGAAGTTTGAGACCAACGAAGAGAGATTTGGTCCAAGAATCATCCACATGGACCAAGTTCGTCCATTTTGGTCCTTCTTCGTTTCGACAAGCTTCAAAGTTGACCGAAGCCAAATGTCAAGCATAGATTGATGTAATATGACACATTAAACCATGTGGAGAAGTTTGAGACCAACGAAGAGAGATTTGGTCCAAGAATCATCCACATGGACCAAGTTCGTCCATTTTGGTCCTTCTTCGTTTCGACAAGCTTCAAAGTTGACCGAAGCCAAATGTCAAGCATAGATTGATGTAATATGACACATTAAACCATGTGGAGAAGTTTGAGACCAACGAAGAGAGATTTGGTCCAAGAATCATCCACATGGACCAAGTTCGTCCATTTTGGTCCTTCTTCGTTTCGACAAGCTTCAAAGTTGACCGAAGCCAAATGTCAAGCATAGATTGATGTAATATGACACATTAAACCATGTGGAGAAGTTTGAGACCAACGAAGAGAGATTTGGTCCAAGAATCATCCACATGGACCAAGTTCGTCCATTTTGGTCCTTCTTCGTTTCGACAAGCTTCAAAGTTGACCGAAGCCAAATGTCAAGCATAGATTGATGTAATATGACACATTAAACCATGTGGAGAAGTTTGAGACCAACGAAGAGAGATTTGGTCCAAGAATCATCCACATGGACCAAGTTCGTCCATTTTGGTCCTTCTTCGTTTCGACAAGCTTCAAAGTTGACCGAAGCCAAATGTCAAGCATAGATTGATGTAATATGACACATTAAACCATGTGGAGAAGTTTGAGACCAACGAAGAGAGATTTGGTCCAAGAATCATCCACATGGACCAAGTTCGTCCATTTTGGTCCTTCTTCGTTTCGACAAGCTTCAAAGTTGACCGAAGCCAAATGTCAAGCATAGATTGATGTAATATGACACATTAAACCATGTGGAGAAGTTTGAGACCAACGAAGAGAGATTTGGTCCAAGAATCATCCACATGGACCAAGTTCGTCCATTTTGGTCCTTCTTCGTTTCGACAAGCTTCAAAGTTGACCGAAGCCAAATGTCAAGCATAGATTGATGTAATATGACACATTAAACCATGTGGAGAAGTTTGAGACCAACGAAGAGAGATTTGGTCCAAGAATCATCCACATGGACCAAGTTCGTCCATTTTGGTCCTTCTTCGTTTCGACAAGCTTCAAAGTTGACCGAAGCCAAATGTCAAGCATAGATTGATGTAATATGACACATTAAACCATGTGGAGAAGTTTGAGACCAACGAAGAGAGATTTGGTCCAAGAATCATCCACATGGACCAAGTTCGTCCATTTTGGTCCTTCTTCGTTTCGACAAGCTTCAAAGTTGACCGAAGCCAAATGTCAAGCATAGATTGATGTAATATGACACATTAAACCATGTGGAGAAGTTTGAGACCAACGAAGAGAGATTTGGTCCAAGAATCATCCACATGGACCAAGTTCGTCCATTTTGGTCCTTCTTCGTTTCGACAAGCTTCAAAGTTGACCGAAGCCAAATGTCAAGCATAGATTGATGTAATATGACACATTAAACCATGTGGAGAAGTTTGAGACCAACGAAGAGAGATTTGGTCCAAGAATCATCCACATGGACCAAGTTCGTCCATTTTGGTCCTTCTTCGTTTCGACAAGCTTCAAAGTTGACCGAAGCCAAATGTCAAGCATAGATTGATGTAATATGACACATTAAACCATGTGGAGAAGTTTGAGACCAACGAAGAGAGATTTGGTCCAAGAATCATCCACATGGACCAAGTTCGTCCATTTTGGTCCTTCTTCGTTTCGACAAGCTTCAAAGTTGACCGAAGCCAAATGTCAAGCATAGATTGATGTAATATGACACATTAAACCATGTGGAGAAGTTTGAGACCAACGAAGAGAGATTTGGTCCAAGAATCATCCACATGGACCAAGTTCGTCCATTTTGGTCCTTCTTCGTTTCGACAAGCTTCAAAGTTGACCGAAGCCAAATGTCAAGCATAGATTGATGTAATATGACACATTAAACCATGTGGAGAAGTTTGAGACCAACGAAGAGAGATTTGGTCCAAGAATCATCCACATGGACCAAGTTCGTCCATTTTGGTCCTTCTTCGTTTCGACAAGCTTCAAAGTTGACCGAAGCCAAATGTCAAGCATAGATTGATGTAATATGACACATTAAACCATGTGGAGAAGTTTGAGACCAACGAAGAGAGATTTGGTCCAAGAATCATCCACATGGACCAAGTTCGTCCATTTTGGTCCTTCTTCGTTTCGACAAGCTTCAAAGTTGACCGAAGCCAAATGTCAAGCATAGATTGATGTAATATGACACATTAAACCATGTGGAGAAGTTTGAGACCAACGAAGAGAGATTTGGTCCAAGAATCATCCACATGGACCAAGTTCGTCCATTTTGGTCCTTCTTCGTTTCGACAAGCTTCAAAGTTGACCGAAGCCAAATGTCAAGCATAGATTGATGTAATATGACACATTAAACCATGTGGAGAAGTTTGAGACCAACGAAGAGAGATTTGGTCCAAGAATCATCCACATGGACCAAGTTCGTCCATTTTGGTCCTTCTTCGTTTCGACAAGCTTCAAAGTTGACCGAAGCCAAATGTCAAGCATAGATTGATGTAATATGACACATTAAACCATGTGGAGAAGTTTGAGACCAACGAAGAGAGATTTGGTCCAAGAATCATCCACATGGACCAAGTTCGTCCATTTTGGTCCTTCTTCGTTTCGACAAGCTTCAAAGTTGACCGAAGCCAAATGTCAAGCATAGATTGATGTAATATGACACATTAAACCATGTGGAGAAGTTTGAGACCAACGAAGAGAGATTTGGTCCAAGAATCATCCACATGGACCAAGTTCGTCCATTTTGGTCCTTCTTCGTTTCGACAAGCTTCAAAGTTGACCGAAGCCAAATGTCAAGCATAGATTGATGTAATATGACACATTAAACCATGTGGAGAAGTTTGAGACCAACGAAGAGAGATTTGGTCCAAGAATCATCCACATGGACCAAGTTCGTCCATTTTGGTCCTTCTTCGTTTCGACAAGCTTCAAAGTTGACCGAAGCCAAATGTCAAGCATAGATTGATGTAATATGACACATTAAACCATGTGGAGAAGTTTGAGACCAACGAAGAGAGATTTGGTCCAAGAATCATCCACATGGACCAAGTTCGTCCATTTTGGTCCTTCTTCGTTTCGACAAGCTTCAAAGTTGACCGAAGCCAAATGTCAAGCATAGATTGATGTAATATGACACATTAAACCATGTGGAGAAGTTTGAGACCAACGAAGAGAGATTTGGTCCAAGAATCATCCACATGGACCAAGTTCGTCCATTTTGGTCCTTCTTCGTTTCGACAAGCTTCAAAGTTGACCGAAGCCAAATGTCAAGCATAGATTGATGTAATATGACACATTAAACCATGTGGAGAAGTTTGAGACCAACGAAGAGAGATTTGGTCCAAGAATCATCCACATGGACCAAGTTCGTCCATTTTGGTCCTTCTTCGTTTCGACAAGCTTCAAAGTTGACCGAAGCCAAATGTCAAGCATAGATTGATGTAATATGACACATTAAACCATGTGGAGAAGTTTGAGACCAACGAAGAGAGATTTGGTCCAAGAATCATCCACATGGACCAAGTTCGTCCATTTTGGTCCTTCTTCGTTTCGACAAGCTTCAAAGTTGACCGAAGCCAAATGTCAAGCATAGATTGATGTAATATGACACATTAAACCATGTGGAGAAGTTTGAGACCAACGAAGAGAGATTTGGTCCAAGAATCATCCACATGGACCAAGTTCGTCCATTTTGGTCCTTCTTCGTTTCGACAAGCTTCAAAGTTGACCGAAGCCAAATGTCAAGCATAGATTGATGTAATATGACACATTAAACCATGTGGAGAAGTTTGAGACCAACGAAGAGAGATTTGGTCCAAGAATCATCCACATGGACCAAGTTCGTCCATTTTGGTCCTTCTTCGTTTCGACAAGCTTCAAAGTTGACCGAAGCCAAATGTCAAGCATAGATTGATGTAATATGACACATTAAACCATGTGGAGAAGTTTGAGACCAACGAAGAGAGATTTGGTCCAAGAATCATCCACATGGACCAAGTTCGTCCATTTTGGTCCTTCTTCGTTTCGACAAGCTTCAAAGTTGACCGAAGCCAAATGTCAAGCATAGATTGATGTAATATGACACATTAAACCATGTGGAGAAGTTTGAGACCAACGAAGAGAGATTTGGTCCAAGAATCATCCACATGGACCAAGTTCGTCCATTTTGGTCCTTCTTCGTTTCGACAAGCTTCAAAGTTGACCGAAGCCAAATGTCAAGCATAGATTGATGTAATATGACACATTAAACCATGTGGAGAAGTTTGAGACCAACGAAGAGAGATTTGGTCCAAGAATCATCCACATGGACCAAGTTCGTCCATTTTGGTCCTTCTTCGTTTCGACAAGCTTCAAAGTTGACCGAAGCCAAATGTCAAGCATAGATTGATGTAATATGACACATTAAACCATGTGGAGAAGTTTGAGACCAACGAAGAGAGATTTGGTCCAAGAATCATCCACATGGACCAAGTTCGTCCATTTTGGTCCTTCTTCGTTTCGACAAGCTTCAAAGTTGACCGAAGCCAAATGTCAAGCATAGATTGATGTAATATGACACATTAAACCATGTGGAGAAGTTTGAGACCAACGAAGAGAGATTTGGTCCAAGAATCATCCACATGGACCAAGTTCGTCCATTTTGGTCCTTCTTCGTTTCGACAAGCTTCAAAGTTGACCGAAGCCAAATGTCAAGCATAGATTGATGTAATATGACACATTAAACCATGTGGAGAAGTTTGAGACCAACGAAGAGAGATTTGGTCCAAGAATCATCCACATGGACCAAGTTCGTCCATTTTGGTCCTTCTTCGTTTCGACAAGCTTCAAAGTTGACCGAAGCCAAATGTCAAGCATAGATTGATGTAATATGACACATTAAACCATGTGGAGAAGTTTGAGACCAACGAAGAGAGATTTGGTCCAAGAATCATCCACATGGACCAAGTTCGTCCATTTTGGTCCTTCTTCGTTTCGACAAGCTTCAAAGTTGACCGAAGCCAAATGTCAAGCATAGATTGATGTAATATGACACATTAAACCATGTGGAGAAGTTTGAGACCAACGAAGAGAGATTTGGTCCAAGAATCATCCACATGGACCAAGTTCGTCCATTTTGGTCCTTCTTCGTTTCGACAAGCTTCAAAGTTGACCGAAGCCAAATGTCAAGCATAGATTGATGTAATATGACACATTAAACCATGTGGAGAAGTTTGAGACCAACGAAGAGAGATTTGGTCCAAGAATCATCCACATGGACCAAGTTCGTCCATTTTGGTCCTTCTTCGTTTCGACAAGCTTCAAAGTTGACCGAAGCCAAATGTCAAGCATAGATTGATGTAATATGACACATTAAACCATGTGGAGAAGTTTGAGACCAACGAAGAGAGATTTGGTCCAAGAATCATCCACATGGACCAAGTTCGTCCATTTTGGTCCTTCTTCGTTTCGACAAGCTTCAAAGTTGACCGAAGCCAAATGTCAAGCATAGATTGATGTAATATGACACATTAAACCATGTGGAGAAGTTTGAGACCAACGAAGAGAGATTTGGTCCAAGAATCATCCACATGGACCAAGTTCGTCCATTTTGGTCCTTCTTCGTTTCGACAAGCTTCAAAGTTGACCGAAGCCAAATGTCAAGCATAGATTGATGTAATATGACACATTAAACCATGTGGAGAAGTTTGAGACCAACGAAGAGAGATTTGGTCCAAGAATCATCCACATGGACCAAGTTCGTCCATTTTGGTCCTTCTTCGTTTCGACAAGCTTCAAAGTTGACCGAAGCCAAATGTCAAGCATAGATTGATGTAATATGACACATTAAACCATGTGGAGAAGTTTGAGACCAACGAAGAGAGATTTGGTCCAAGAATCATCCACATGGACCAAGTTCGTCCATTTTGGTCCTTCTTCGTTTCGACAAGCTTCAAAGTTGACCGAAGCCAAATGTCAAGCATAGATTGATGTAATATGACACATTAAACCATGTGGAGAAGTTTGAGACCAACGAAGAGAGATTTGGTCCAAGAATCATCCACATGGACCAAGTTCGTCCATTTTGGTCCTTCTTCGTTTCGACAAGCTTCAAAGTTGACCGAAGCCAAATGTCAAGCATAGATTGATGTAATATGACACATTAAACCATGTGGAGAAGTTTGAGACCAACGAAGAGAGATTTGGTCCAAGAATCATCCACATGGACCAAGTTCGTCCATTTTGGTCCTTCTTCGTTTCGACAAGCTTCAAAGTTGACCGAAGCCAAATGTCAAGCATAGATTGATGTAATATGACACATTAAACCATGTGGAGAAGTTTGAGACCAACGAAGAGAGATTTGGTCCAAGAATCATCCACATGGACCAAGTTCGTCCATTTTGGTCCTTCTTCGTTTCGACAAGCTTCAAAGTTGACCGAAGCCAAATGTCAAGCATAGATTGATGTAATATGACACATTAAACCATGTGGAGAAGTTTGAGACCAACGAAGAGAGATTTGGTCCAAGAATCATCCACATGGACCAAGTTCGTCCATTTTGGTCCTTCTTCGTTTCGACAAGCTTCAAAGTTGACCGAAGCCAAATGTCAAGCATAGATTGATGTAATATGACACATTAAACCATGTGGAGAAGTTTGAGACCAACGAAGAGAGATTTGGTCCAAGAATCATCCACATGGACCAAGTTCGTCCATTTTGGTCCTTCTTCGTTTCGACAAGCTTCAAAGTTGACCGAAGCCAAATGTCAAGCATAGATTGATGTAATATGACACATTAAACCATGTGGAGAAGTTTGAGACCAACGAAGAGAGATTTGGTCCAAGAATCATCCACATGGACCAAGTTCGTCCATTTTGGTCCTTCTTCGTTTCGACAAGCTTCAAAGTTGACCGAAGCCAAATGTCAAGCATAGATTGATGTAATATGACACATTAAACCATGTGGAGAAGTTTGAGACCAACGAAGAGAGATTTGGTCCAAGAATCATCCACATGGACCAAGTTCGTCCATTTTGGTCCTTCTTCGTTTCGACAAGCTTCAAAGTTGACCGAAGCCAAATGTCAAGCATAGATTGATGTAATATGACACATTAAACCATGTGGAGAAGTTTGAGACCAACGAAGAGAGATTTGGTCCAAGAATCATCCACATGGACCAAGTTCGTCCATTTTGGTCCTTCTTCGTTTCGACAAGCTTCAAAGTTGACCGAAGCCAAATGTCAAGCATAGATTGATGTAATATGACACATTAAACCATGTGGAGAAGTTTGAGACCAACGAAGAGAGATTTGGTCCAAGAATCATCCACATGGACCAAGTTCGTCCATTTTGGTCCTTCTTCGTTTCGACAAGCTTCAAAGTTGACCGAAGCCAAATGTCAAGCATAGATTGATGTAATATGACACATTAAACCATGTGGAGAAGTTTGAGACCAACGAAGAGAGATTTGGTCCAAGAATCATCCACATGGACCAAGTTCGTCCATTTTGGTCCTTCTTCGTTTCGACAAGCTTCAAAGTTGACCGAAGCCAAATGTCAAGCATAGATTGATGTAATATGACACATTAAACCATGTGGAGAAGTTTGAGACCAACGAAGAGAGATTTGGTCCAAGAATCATCCACATGGACCAAGTTCGTCCATTTTGGTCCTTCTTCGTTTCGACAAGCTTCAAAGTTGACCGAAGCCAAATGTCAAGCATAGATTGATGTAATATGACACATTAAACCATGTGGAGAAGTTTGAGACCAACGAAGAGAGATTTGGTCCAAGAATCATCCACATGGACCAAGTTCGTCCATTTTGGTCCTTCTTCGTTTCGACAAGCTTCAAAGTTGACCGAAGCCAAATGTCAAGCATAGATTGATGTAATATGACACATTAAACCATGTGGAGAAGTTTGAGACCAACGAAGAGAGATTTGGTCCAAGAATCATCCACATGGACCAAGTTCGTCCATTTTGGTCCTTCTTCGTTTCGACAAGCTTCAAAGTTGACCGAAGCCAAATGTCAAGCATAGATTGATGTAATATGACACATTAAACCATGTGGAGAAGTTTGAGACCAACGAAGAGAGATTTGGTCCAAGAATCATCCACATGGACCAAGTTCGTCCATTTTGGTCCTTCTTCGTTTCGACAAGCTTCAAAGTTGACCGAAGCCAAATGTCAAGCATAGATTGATGTAATATGACACATTAAACCATGTGGAGAAGTTTGAGACCAACGAAGAGAGATTTGGTCCAAGAATCATCCACATGGACCAAGTTCGTCCATTTTGGTCCTTCTTCGTTTCGACAAGCTTCAAAGTTGACCGAAGCCAAATGTCAAGCATAGATTGATGTAATATGACACATTAAACCATGTGGAGAAGTTTGAGACCAACGAAGAGAGATTTGGTCCAAGAATCATCCACATGGACCAAGTTCGTCCATTTTGGTCCTTCTTCGTTTCGACAAGCTTCAAAGTTGACCGAAGCCAAATGTCAAGCATAGATTGATGTAATATGACACATTAAACCATGTGGAGAAGTTTGAGACCAACGAAGAGAGATTTGGTCCAAGAATCATCCACATGGACCAAGTTCGTCCATTTTGGTCCTTCTTCGTTTCGACAAGCTTCAAAGTTGACCGAAGCCAAATGTCAAGCATAGATTGATGTAATATGACACATTAAACCATGTGGAGAAGTTTGAGACCAACGAAGAGAGATTTGGTCCAAGAATCATCCACATGGACCAAGTTCGTCCATTTTGGTCCTTCTTCGTTTCGACAAGCTTCAAAGTTGACCGAAGCCAAATGTCAAGCATAGATTGATGTAATATGACACATTAAACCATGTGGAGAAGTTTGAGACCAACGAAGAGAGATTTGGTCCAAGAATCATCCACATGGACCAAGTTCGTCCATTTTGGTCCTTCTTCGTTTCGACAAGCTTCAAAGTTGACCGAAGCCAAATGTCAAGCATAGATTGATGTAATATGACACATTAAACCATGTGGAGAAGTTTGAGACCAACGAAGAGAGATTTGGTCCAAGAATCATCCACATGGACCAAGTTCGTCCATTTTGGTCCTTCTTCGTTTCGACAAGCTTCAAAGTTGACCGAAGCCAAATGTCAAGCATAGATTGATGTAATATGACACATTAAACCATGTGGAGAAGTTTGAGACCAACGAAGAGAGATTTGGTCCAAGAATCATCCACATGGACCAAGTTCGTCCATTTTGGTCCTTCTTCGTTTCGACAAGCTTCAAAGTTGACCGAAGCCAAATGTCAAGCATAGATTGATGTAATATGACACATTAAACCATGTGGAGAAGTTTGAGACCAACGAAGAGAGATTTGGTCCAAGAATCATCCACATGGACCAAGTTCGTCCATTTTGGTCCTTCTTCGTTTCGACAAGCTTCAAAGTTGACCGAAGCCAAATGTCAAGCATAGATTGATGTAATATGACACATTAAACCATGTGGAGAAGTTTGAGACCAACGAAGAGAGATTTGGTCCAAGAATCATCCACATGGACCAAGTTCGTCCATTTTGGTCCTTCTTCGTTTCGACAAGCTTCAAAGTTGACCGAAGCCAAATGTCAAGCATAGATTGATGTAATATGACACATTAAACCATGTGGAGAAGTTTGAGACCAACGAAGAGAGATTTGGTCCAAGAATCATCCACATGGACCAAGTTCGTCCATTTTGGTCCTTCTTCGTTTCGACAAGCTTCAAAGTTGACCGAAGCCAAATGTCAAGCATAGATTGATGTAATATGACACATTAAACCATGTGGAGAAGTTTGAGACCAACGAAGAGAGATTTGGTCCAAGAATCATCCACATGGACCAAGTTCGTCCATTTTGGTCCTTCTTCGTTTCGACAAGCTTCAAAGTTGACCGAAGCCAAATGTCAAGCATAGATTGATGTAATATGACACATTAAACCATGTGGAGAAGTTTGAGACCAACGAAGAGAGATTTGGTCCAAGAATCATCCACATGGACCAAGTTCGTCCATTTTGGTCCTTCTTCGTTTCGACAAGCTTCAAAGTTGACCGAAGCCAAATGTCAAGCATAGATTGATGTAATATGACACATTAAACCATGTGGAGAAGTTTGAGACCAACGAAGAGAGATTTGGTCCAAGAATCATCCACATGGACCAAGTTCGTCCATTTTGGTCCTTCTTCGTTTCGACAAGCTTCAAAGTTGACCGAAGCCAAATGTCAAGCATAGATTGATGTAATATGACACATTAAACCATGTGGAGAAGTTTGAGACCAACGAAGAGAGATTTGGTCCAAGAATCATCCACATGGACCAAGTTCGTCCATTTTGGTCCTTCTTCGTTTCGACAAGCTTCAAAGTTGACCGAAGCCAAATGTCAAGCATAGATTGATGTAATATGACACATTAAACCATGTGGAGAAGTTTGAGACCAACGAAGAGAGATTTGGTCCAAGAATCATCCACATGGACCAAGTTCGTCCATTTTGGTCCTTCTTCGTTTCGACAAGCTTCAAAGTTGACCGAAGCCAAATGTCAAGCATAGATTGATGTAATATGACACATTAAACCATGTGGAGAAGTTTGAGACCAACGAAGAGAGATTTGGTCCAAGAATCATCCACATGGACCAAGTTCGTCCATTTTGGTCCTTCTTCGTTTCGACAAGCTTCAAAGTTGACCGAAGCCAAATGTCAAGCATAGATTGATGTAATATGACACATTAAACCATGTGGAGAAGTTTGAGACCAACGAAGAGAGATTTGGTCCAAGAATCATCCACATGGACCAAGTTCGTCCATTTTGGTCCTTCTTCGTTTCGACAAGCTTCAAAGTTGACCGAAGCCAAATGTCAAGCATAGATTGATGTAATATGACACATTAAACCATGTGGAGAAGTTTGAGACCAACGAAGAGAGATTTGGTCCAAGAATCATCCACATGGACCAAGTTCGTCCATTTTGGTCCTTCTTCGTTTCGACAAGCTTCAAAGTTGACCGAAGCCAAATGTCAAGCATAGATTGATGTAATATGACACATTAAACCATGTGGAGAAGTTTGAGACCAACGAAGAGAGATTTGGTCCAAGAATCATCCACATGGACCAAGTTCGTCCATTTTGGTCCTTCTTCGTTTCGACAAGCTTCAAAGTTGACCGAAGCCAAATGTCAAGCATAGATTGATGTAATATGACACATTAAACCATGTGGAGAAGTTTGAGACCAACGAAGAGAGATTTGGTCCAAGAATCATCCACATGGACCAAGTTCGTCCATTTTGGTCCTTCTTCGTTTCGACAAGCTTCAAAGTTGACCGAAGCCAAATGTCAAGCATAGATTGATGTAATATGACACATTAAACCATGTGGAGAAGTTTGAGACCAACGAAGAGAGATTTGGTCCAAGAATCATCCACATGGACCAAGTTCGTCCATTTTGGTCCTTCTTCGTTTCGACAAGCTTCAAAGTTGACCGAAGCCAAATGTCAAGCATAGATTGATGTAATATGACACATTAAACCATGTGGAGAAGTTTGAGACCAACGAAGAGAGATTTGGTCCAAGAATCATCCACATGGACCAAGTTCGTCCATTTTGGTCCTTCTTCGTTTCGACAAGCTTCAAAGTTGACCGAAGCCAAATGTCAAGCATAGATTGATGTAATATGACACATTAAACCATGTGGAGAAGTTTGAGACCAACGAAGAGAGATTTGGTCCAAGAATCATCCACATGGACCAAGTTCGTCCATTTTGGTCCTTCTTCGTTTCGACAAGCTTCAAAGTTGACCGAAGCCAAATGTCAAGCATAGATTGATGTAATATGACACATTAAACCATGTGGAGAAGTTTGAGACCAACGAAGAGAGATTTGGTCCAAGAATCATCCACATGGACCAAGTTCGTCCATTTTGGTCCTTCTTCGTTTCGACAAGCTTCAAAGTTGACCGAAGCCAAATGTCAAGCATAGATTGATGTAATATGACACATTAAACCATGTGGAGAAGTTTGAGACCAACGAAGAGAGATTTGGTCCAAGAATCATCCACATGGACCAAGTTCGTCCATTTTGGTCCTTCTTCGTTTCGACAAGCTTCAAAGTTGACCGAAGCCAAATGTCAAGCATAGATTGATGTAATATGACACATTAAACCATGTGGAGAAGTTTGAGACCAACGAAGAGAGATTTGGTCCAAGAATCATCCACATGGACCAAGTTCGTCCATTTTGGTCCTTCTTCGTTTCGACAAGCTTCAAAGTTGACCGAAGCCAAATGTCAAGCATAGATTGATGTAATATGACACATTAAACCATGTGGAGAAGTTTGAGACCAACGAAGAGAGATTTGGTCCAAGAATCATCCACATGGACCAAGTTCGTCCATTTTGGTCCTTCTTCGTTTCGACAAGCTTCAAAGTTGACCGAAGCCAAATGTCAAGCATAGATTGATGTAATATGACACATTAAACCATGTGGAGAAGTTTGAGACCAACGAAGAGAGATTTGGTCCAAGAATCATCCACATGGACCAAGTTCGTCCATTTTGGTCCTTCTTCGTTTCGACAAGCTTCAAAGTTGACCGAAGCCAAATGTCAAGCATAGATTGATGTAATATGACACATTAAACCATGTGGAGAAGTTTGAGACCAACGAAGAGAGATTTGGTCCAAGAATCATCCACATGGACCAAGTTCGTCCATTTTGGTCCTTCTTCGTTTCGACAAGCTTCAAAGTTGACCGAAGCCAAATGTCAAGCATAGATTGATGTAATATGACACATTAAACCATGTGGAGAAGTTTGAGACCAACGAAGAGAGATTTGGTCCAAGAATCATCCACATGGACCAAGTTCGTCCATTTTGGTCCTTCTTCGTTTCGACAAGCTTCAAAGTTGACCGAAGCCAAATGTCAAGCATAGATTGATGTAATATGACACATTAAACCATGTGGAGAAGTTTGAGACCAACGAAGAGAGATTTGGTCCAAGAATCATCCACATGGACCAAGTTCGTCCATTTTGGTCCTTCTTCGTTTCGACAAGCTTCAAAGTTGACCGAAGCCAAATGTCAAGCATAGATTGATGTAATATGACACATTAAACCATGTGGAGAAGTTTGAGACCAACGAAGAGAGATTTGGTCCAAGAATCATCCACATGGACCAAGTTCGTCCATTTTGGTCCTTCTTCGTTTCGACAAGCTTCAAAGTTGACCGAAGCCAAATGTCAAGCATAGATTGATGTAATATGACACATTAAACCATGTGGAGAAGTTTGAGACCAACGAAGAGAGATTTGGTCCAAGAATCATCCACATGGACCAAGTTCGTCCATTTTGGTCCTTCTTCGTTTCGACAAGCTTCAAAGTTGACCGAAGCCAAATGTCAAGCATAGATTGATGTAATATGACACATTAAACCATGTGGAGAAGTTTGAGACCAACGAAGAGAGATTTGGTCCAAGAATCATCCACATGGACCAAGTTCGTCCATTTTGGTCCTTCTTCGTTTCGACAAGCTTCAAAGTTGACCGAAGCCAAATGTCAAGCATAGATTGATGTAATATGACACATTAAACCATGTGGAGAAGTTTGAGACCAACGAAGAGAGATTTGGTCCAAGAATCATCCACATGGACCAAGTTCGTCCATTTTGGTCCTTCTTCGTTTCGACAAGCTTCAAAGTTGACCGAAGCCAAATGTCAAGCATAGATTGATGTAATATGACACATTAAACCATGTGGAGAAGTTTGAGACCAACGAAGAGAGATTTGGTCCAAGAATCATCCACATGGACCAAGTTCGTCCATTTTGGTCCTTCTTCGTTTCGACAAGCTTCAAAGTTGACCGAAGCCAAATGTCAAGCATAGATTGATGTAATATGACACATTAAACCATGTGGAGAAGTTTGAGACCAACGAAGAGAGATTTGGTCCAAGAATCATCCACATGGACCAAGTTCGTCCATTTTGGTCCTTCTTCGTTTCGACAAGCTTCAAAGTTGACCGAAGCCAAATGTCAAGCATAGATTGATGTAATATGACACATTAAACCATGTGGAGAAGTTTGAGACCAACGAAGAGAGATTTGGTCCAAGAATCATCCACATGGACCAAGTTCGTCCATTTTGGTCCTTCTTCGTTTCGACAAGCTTCAAAGTTGACCGAAGCCAAATGTCAAGCATAGATTGATGTAATATGACACATTAAACCATGTGGAGAAGTTTGAGACCAACGAAGAGAGATTTGGTCCAAGAATCATCCACATGGACCAAGTTCGTCCATTTTGGTCCTTCTTCGTTTCGACAAGCTTCAAAGTTGACCGAAGCCAAATGTCAAGCATAGATTGATGTAATATGACACATTAAACCATGTGGAGAAGTTTGAGACCAACGAAGAGAGATTTGGTCCAAGAATCATCCACATGGACCAAGTTCGTCCATTTTGGTCCTTCTTCGTTTCGACAAGCTTCAAAGTTGACCGAAGCCAAATGTCAAGCATAGATTGATGTAATATGACACATTAAACCATGTGGAGAAGTTTGAGACCAACGAAGAGAGATTTGGTCCAAGAATCATCCACATGGACCAAGTTCGTCCATTTTGGTCCTTCTTCGTTTCGACAAGCTTCAAAGTTGACCGAAGCCAAATGTCAAGCATAGATTGATGTAATATGACACATTAAACCATGTGGAGAAGTTTGAGACCAACGAAGAGAGATTTGGTCCAAGAATCATCCACATGGACCAAGTTCGTCCATTTTGGTCCTTCTTCGTTTCGACAAGCTTCAAAGTTGACCGAAGCCAAATGTCAAGCATAGATTGATGTAATATGACACATTAAACCATGTGGAGAAGTTTGAGACCAACGAAGAGAGATTTGGTCCAAGAATCATCCACATGGACCAAGTTCGTCCATTTTGGTCCTTCTTCGTTTCGACAAGCTTCAAAGTTGACCGAAGCCAAATGTCAAGCATAGATTGATGTAATATGACACATTAAACCATGTGGAGAAGTTTGAGACCAACGAAGAGAGATTTGGTCCAAGAATCATCCACATGGACCAAGTTCGTCCATTTTGGTCCTTCTTCGTTTCGACAAGCTTCAAAGTTGACCGAAGCCAAATGTCAAGCATAGATTGATGTAATATGACACATTAAACCATGTGGAGAAGTTTGAGACCAACGAAGAGAGATTTGGTCCAAGAATCATCCACATGGACCAAGTTCGTCCATTTTGGTCCTTCTTCGTTTCGACAAGCTTCAAAGTTGACCGAAGCCAAATGTCAAGCATAGATTGATGTAATATGACACATTAAACCATGTGGAGAAGTTTGAGACCAACGAAGAGAGATTTGGTCCAAGAATCATCCACATGGACCAAGTTCGTCCATTTTGGTCCTTCTTCGTTTCGACAAGCTTCAAAGTTGACCGAAGCCAAATGTCAAGCATAGATTGATGTAATATGACACATTAAACCATGTGGAGAAGTTTGAGACCAACGAAGAGAGATTTGGTCCAAGAATCATCCACATGGACCAAGTTCGTCCATTTTGGTCCTTCTTCGTTTCGACAAGCTTCAAAGTTGACCGAAGCCAAATGTCAAGCATAGATTGATGTAATATGACACATTAAACCATGTGGAGAAGTTTGAGACCAACGAAGAGAGATTTGGTCCAAGAATCATCCACATGGACCAAGTTCGTCCATTTTGGTCCTTCTTCGTTTCGACAAGCTTCAAAGTTGACCGAAGCCAAATGTCAAGCATAGATTGATGTAATATGACACATTAAACCATGTGGAGAAGTTTGAGACCAACGAAGAGAGATTTGGTCCAAGAATCATCCACATGGACCAAGTTCGTCCATTTTGGTCCTTCTTCGTTTCGACAAGCTTCAAAGTTGACCGAAGCCAAATGTCAAGCATAGATTGATGTAATATGACACATTAAACCATGTGGAGAAGTTTGAGACCAACGAAGAGAGATTTGGTCCAAGAATCATCCACATGGACCAAGTTCGTCCATTTTGGTCCTTCTTCGTTTCGACAAGCTTCAAAGTTGACCGAAGCCAAATGTCAAGCATAGATTGATGTAATATGACACATTAAACCATGTGGAGAAGTTTGAGACCAACGAAGAGAGATTTGGTCCAAGAATCATCCACATGGACCAAGTTCGTCCATTTTGGTCCTTCTTCGTTTCGACAAGCTTCAAAGTTGACCGAAGCCAAATGTCAAGCATAGATTGATGTAATATGACACATTAAACCATGTGGAGAAGTTTGAGACCAACGAAGAGAGATTTGGTCCAAGAATCATCCACATGGACCAAGTTCGTCCATTTTGGTCCTTCTTCGTTTCGACAAGCTTCAAAGTTGACCGAAGCCAAATGTCAAGCATAGATTGATGTAATATGACACATTAAACCATGTGGAGAAGTTTGAGACCAACGAAGAGAGATTTGGTCCAAGAATCATCCACATGGACCAAGTTCGTCCATTTTGGTCCTTCTTCGTTTCGACAAGCTTCAAAGTTGACCGAAGCCAAATGTCAAGCATAGATTGATGTAATATGACACATTAAACCATGTGGAGAAGTTTGAGACCAACGAAGAGAGATTTGGTCCAAGAATCATCCACATGGACCAAGTTCGTCCATTTTGGTCCTTCTTCGTTTCGACAAGCTTCAAAGTTGACCGAAGCCAAATGTCAAGCATAGATTGATGTAATATGACACATTAAACCATGTGGAGAAGTTTGAGACCAACGAAGAGAGATTTGGTCCAAGAATCATCCACATGGACCAAGTTCGTCCATTTTGGTCCTTCTTCGTTTCGACAAGCTTCAAAGTTGACCGAAGCCAAATGTCAAGCATAGATTGATGTAATATGACACATTAAACCATGTGGAGAAGTTTGAGACCAACGAAGAGAGATTTGGTCCAAGAATCATCCACATGGACCAAGTTCGTCCATTTTGGTCCTTCTTCGTTTCGACAAGCTTCAAAGTTGACCGAAGCCAAATGTCAAGCATAGATTGATGTAATATGACACATTAAACCATGTGGAGAAGTTTGAGACCAACGAAGAGAGATTTGGTCCAAGAATCATCCACATGGACCAAGTTCGTCCATTTTGGTCCTTCTTCGTTTCGACAAGCTTCAAAGTTGACCGAAGCCAAATGTCAAGCATAGATTGATGTAATATGACACATTAAACCATGTGGAGAAGTTTGAGACCAACGAAGAGAGATTTGGTCCAAGAATCATCCACATGGACCAAGTTCGTCCATTTTGGTCCTTCTTCGTTTCGACAAGCTTCAAAGTTGACCGAAGCCAAATGTCAAGCATAGATTGATGTAATATGACACATTAAACCATGTGGAGAAGTTTGAGACCAACGAAGAGAGATTTGGTCCAAGAATCATCCACATGGACCAAGTTCGTCCATTTTGGTCCTTCTTCGTTTCGACAAGCTTCAAAGTTGACCGAAGCCAAATGTCAAGCATAGATTGATGTAATATGACACATTAAACCATGTGGAGAAGTTTGAGACCAACGAAGAGAGATTTGGTCCAAGAATCATCCACATGGACCAAGTTCGTCCATTTTGGTCCTTCTTCGTTTCGACAAGCTTCAAAGTTGACCGAAGCCAAATGTCAAGCATAGATTGATGTAATATGACACATTAAACCATGTGGAGAAGTTTGAGACCAACGAAGAGAGATTTGGTCCAAGAATCATCCACATGGACCAAGTTCGTCCATTTTGGTCCTTCTTCGTTTCGACAAGCTTCAAAGTTGACCGAAGCCAAATGTCAAGCATAGATTGATGTAATATGACACATTAAACCATGTGGAGAAGTTTGAGACCAACGAAGAGAGATTTGGTCCAAGAATCATCCACATGGACCAAGTTCGTCCATTTTGGTCCTTCTTCGTTTCGACAAGCTTCAAAGTTGACCGAAGCCAAATGTCAAGCATAGATTGATGTAATATGACACATTAAACCATGTGGAGAAGTTTGAGACCAACGAAGAGAGATTTGGTCCAAGAATCATCCACATGGACCAAGTTCGTCCATTTTGGTCCTTCTTCGTTTCGACAAGCTTCAAAGTTGACCGAAGCCAAATGTCAAGCATAGATTGATGTAATATGACACATTAAACCATGTGGAGAAGTTTGAGACCAACGAAGAGAGATTTGGTCCAAGAATCATCCACATGGACCAAGTTCGTCCATTTTGGTCCTTCTTCGTTTCGACAAGCTTCAAAGTTGACCGAAGCCAAATGTCAAGCATAGATTGATGTAATATGACACATTAAACCATGTGGAGAAGTTTGAGACCAACGAAGAGAGATTTGGTCCAAGAATCATCCACATGGACCAAGTTCGTCCATTTTGGTCCTTCTTCGTTTCGACAAGCTTCAAAGTTGACCGAAGCCAAATGTCAAGCATAGATTGATGTAATATGACACATTAAACCATGTGGAGAAGTTTGAGACCAACGAAGAGAGATTTGGTCCAAGAATCATCCACATGGACCAAGTTCGTCCATTTTGGTCCTTCTTCGTTTCGACAAGCTTCAAAGTTGACCGAAGCCAAATGTCAAGCATAGATTGATGTAATATGACACATTAAACCATGTGGAGAAGTTTGAGACCAACGAAGAGAGATTTGGTCCAAGAATCATCCACATGGACCAAGTTCGTCCATTTTGGTCCTTCTTCGTTTCGACAAGCTTCAAAGTTGACCGAAGCCAAATGTCAAGCATAGATTGATGTAATATGACACATTAAACCATGTGGAGAAGTTTGAGACCAACGAAGAGAGATTTGGTCCAAGAATCATCCACATGGACCAAGTTCGTCCATTTTGGTCCTTCTTCGTTTCGACAAGCTTCAAAGTTGACCGAAGCCAAATGTCAAGCATAGATTGATGTAATATGACACATTAAACCATGTGGAGAAGTTTGAGACCAACGAAGAGAGATTTGGTCCAAGAATCATCCACATGGACCAAGTTCGTCCATTTTGGTCCTTCTTCGTTTCGACAAGCTTCAAAGTTGACCGAAGCCAAATGTCAAGCATAGATTGATGTAATATGACACATTAAACCATGTGGAGAAGTTTGAGACCAACGAAGAGAGATTTGGTCCAAGAATCATCCACATGGACCAAGTTCGTCCATTTTGGTCCTTCTTCGTTTCGACAAGCTTCAAAGTTGACCGAAGCCAAATGTCAAGCATAGATTGATGTAATATGACACATTAAACCATGTGGAGAAGTTTGAGACCAACGAAGAGAGATTTGGTCCAAGAATCATCCACATGGACCAAGTTCGTCCATTTTGGTCCTTCTTCGTTTCGACAAGCTTCAAAGTTGACCGAAGCCAAATGTCAAGCATAGATTGATGTAATATGACACATTAAACCATGTGGAGAAGTTTGAGACCAACGAAGAGAGATTTGGTCCAAGAATCATCCACATGGACCAAGTTCGTCCATTTTGGTCCTTCTTCGTTTCGACAAGCTTCAAAGTTGACCGAAGCCAAATGTCAAGCATAGATTGATGTAATATGACACATTAAACCATGTGGAGAAGTTTGAGACCAACGAAGAGAGATTTGGTCCAAGAATCATCCACATGGACCAAGTTCGTCCATTTTGGTCCTTCTTCGTTTCGACAAGCTTCAAAGTTGACCGAAGCCAAATGTCAAGCATAGATTGATGTAATATGACACATTAAACCATGTGGAGAAGTTTGAGACCAACGAAGAGAGATTTGGTCCAAGAATCATCCACATGGACCAAGTTCGTCCATTTTGGTCCTTCTTCGTTTCGACAAGCTTCAAAGTTGACCGAAGCCAAATGTCAAGCATAGATTGATGTAATATGACACATTAAACCATGTGGAGAAGTTTGAGACCAACGAAGAGAGATTTGGTCCAAGAATCATCCACATGGACCAAGTTCGTCCATTTTGGTCCTTCTTCGTTTCGACAAGCTTCAAAGTTGACCGAAGCCAAATGTCAAGCATAGATTGATGTAATATGACACATTAAACCATGTGGAGAAGTTTGAGACCAACGAAGAGAGATTTGGTCCAAGAATCATCCACATGGACCAAGTTCGTCCATTTTGGTCCTTCTTCGTTTCGACAAGCTTCAAAGTTGACCGAAGCCAAATGTCAAGCATAGATTGATGTAATATGACACATTAAACCATGTGGAGAAGTTTGAGACCAACGAAGAGAGATTTGGTCCAAGAATCATCCACATGGACCAAGTTCGTCCATTTTGGTCCTTCTTCGTTTCGACAAGCTTCAAAGTTGACCGAAGCCAAATGTCAAGCATAGATTGATGTAATATGACACATTAAACCATGTGGAGAAGTTTGAGACCAACGAAGAGAGATTTGGTCCAAGAATCATCCACATGGACCAAGTTCGTCCATTTTGGTCCTTCTTCGTTTCGACAAGCTTCAAAGTTGACCGAAGCCAAATGTCAAGCATAGATTGATGTAATATGACACATTAAACCATGTGGAGAAGTTTGAGACCAACGAAGAGAGATTTGGTCCAAGAATCATCCACATGGACCAAGTTCGTCCATTTTGGTCCTTCTTCGTTTCGACAAGCTTCAAAGTTGACCGAAGCCAAATGTCAAGCATAGATTGATGTAATATGACACATTAAACCATGTGGAGAAGTTTGAGACCAACGAAGAGAGATTTGGTCCAAGAATCATCCACATGGACCAAGTTCGTCCATTTTGGTCCTTCTTCGTTTCGACAAGCTTCAAAGTTGACCGAAGCCAAATGTCAAGCATAGATTGATGTAATATGACACATTAAACCATGTGGAGAAGTTTGAGACCAACGAAGAGAGATTTGGTCCAAGAATCATCCACATGGACCAAGTTCGTCCATTTTGGTCCTTCTTCGTTTCGACAAGCTTCAAAGTTGACCGAAGCCAAATGTCAAGCATAGATTGATGTAATATGACACATTAAACCATGTGGAGAAGTTTGAGACCAACGAAGAGAGATTTGGTCCAAGAATCATCCACATGGACCAAGTTCGTCCATTTTGGTCCTTCTTCGTTTCGACAAGCTTCAAAGTTGACCGAAGCCAAATGTCAAGCATAGATTGATGTAATATGACACATTAAACCATGTGGAGAAGTTTGAGACCAACGAAGAGAGATTTGGTCCAAGAATCATCCACATGGACCAAGTTCGTCCATTTTGGTCCTTCTTCGTTTCGACAAGCTTCAAAGTTGACCGAAGCCAAATGTCAAGCATAGATTGATGTAATATGACACATTAAACCATGTGGAGAAGTTTGAGACCAACGAAGAGAGATTTGGTCCAAGAATCATCCACATGGACCAAGTTCGTCCATTTTGGTCCTTCTTCGTTTCGACAAGCTTCAAAGTTGACCGAAGCCAAATGTCAAGCATAGATTGATGTAATATGACACATTAAACCATGTGGAGAAGTTTGAGACCAACGAAGAGAGATTTGGTCCAAGAATCATCCACATGGACCAAGTTCGTCCATTTTGGTCCTTCTTCGTTTCGACAAGCTTCAAAGTTGACCGAAGCCAAATGTCAAGCATAGATTGATGTAATATGACACATTAAACCATGTGGAGAAGTTTGAGACCAACGAAGAGAGATTTGGTCCAAGAATCATCCACATGGACCAAGTTCGTCCATTTTGGTCCTTCTTCGTTTCGACAAGCTTCAAAGTTGACCGAAGCCAAATGTCAAGCATAGATTGATGTAATATGACACATTAAACCATGTGGAGAAGTTTGAGACCAACGAAGAGAGATTTGGTCCAAGAATCATCCACATGGACCAAGTTCGTCCATTTTGGTCCTTCTTCGTTTCGACAAGCTTCAAAGTTGACCGAAGCCAAATGTCAAGCATAGATTGATGTAATATGACACATTAAACCATGTGGAGAAGTTTGAGACCAACGAAGAGAGATTTGGTCCAAGAATCATCCACATGGACCAAGTTCGTCCATTTTGGTCCTTCTTCGTTTCGACAAGCTTCAAAGTTGACCGAAGCCAAATGTCAAGCATAGATTGATGTAATATGACACATTAAACCATGTGGAGAAGTTTGAGACCAACGAAGAGAGATTTGGTCCAAGAATCATCCACATGGACCAAGTTCGTCCATTTTGGTCCTTCTTCGTTTCGACAAGCTTCAAAGTTGACCGAAGCCAAATGTCAAGCATAGATTGATGTAATATGACACATTAAACCATGTGGAGAAGTTTGAGACCAACGAAGAGAGATTTGGTCCAAGAATCATCCACATGGACCAAGTTCGTCCATTTTGGTCCTTCTTCGTTTCGACAAGCTTCAAAGTTGACCGAAGCCAAATGTCAAGCATAGATTGATGTAATATGACACATTAAACCATGTGGAGAAGTTTGAGACCAACGAAGAGAGATTTGGTCCAAGAATCATCCACATGGACCAAGTTCGTCCATTTTGGTCCTTCTTCGTTTCGACAAGCTTCAAAGTTGACCGAAGCCAAATGTCAAGCATAGATTGATGTAATATGACACATTAAACCATGTGGAGAAGTTTGAGACCAACGAAGAGAGATTTGGTCCAAGAATCATCCACATGGACCAAGTTCGTCCATTTTGGTCCTTCTTCGTTTCGACAAGCTTCAAAGTTGACCGAAGCCAAATGTCAAGCATAGATTGATGTAATATGACACATTAAACCATGTGGAGAAGTTTGAGACCAACGAAGAGAGATTTGGTCCAAGAATCATCCACATGGACCAAGTTCGTCCATTTTGGTCCTTCTTCGTTTCGACAAGCTTCAAAGTTGACCGAAGCCAAATGTCAAGCATAGATTGATGTAATATGACACATTAAACCATGTGGAGAAGTTTGAGACCAACGAAGAGAGATTTGGTCCAAGAATCATCCACATGGACCAAGTTCGTCCATTTTGGTCCTTCTTCGTTTCGACAAGCTTCAAAGTTGACCGAAGCCAAATGTCAAGCATAGATTGATGTAATATGACACATTAAACCATGTGGAGAAGTTTGAGACCAACGAAGAGAGATTTGGTCCAAGAATCATCCACATGGACCAAGTTCGTCCATTTTGGTCCTTCTTCGTTTCGACAAGCTTCAAAGTTGACCGAAGCCAAATGTCAAGCATAGATTGATGTAATATGACACATTAAACCATGTGGAGAAGTTTGAGACCAACGAAGAGAGATTTGGTCCAAGAATCATCCACATGGACCAAGTTCGTCCATTTTGGTCCTTCTTCGTTTCGACAAGCTTCAAAGTTGACCGAAGCCAAATGTCAAGCATAGATTGATGTAATATGACACATTAAACCATGTGGAGAAGTTTGAGACCAACGAAGAGAGATTTGGTCCAAGAATCATCCACATGGACCAAGTTCGTCCATTTTGGTCCTTCTTCGTTTCGACAAGCTTCAAAGTTGACCGAAGCCAAATGTCAAGCATAGATTGATGTAATATGACACATTAAACCATGTGGAGAAGTTTGAGACCAACGAAGAGAGATTTGGTCCAAGAATCATCCACATGGACCAAGTTCGTCCATTTTGGTCCTTCTTCGTTTCGACAAGCTTCAAAGTTGACCGAAGCCAAATGTCAAGCATAGATTGATGTAATATGACACATTAAACCATGTGGAGAAGTTTGAGACCAACGAAGAGAGATTTGGTCCAAGAATCATCCACATGGACCAAGTTCGTCCATTTTGGTCCTTCTTCGTTTCGACAAGCTTCAAAGTTGACCGAAGCCAAATGTCAAGCATAGATTGATGTAATATGACACATTAAACCATGTGGAGAAGTTTGAGACCAACGAAGAGAGATTTGGTCCAAGAATCATCCACATGGACCAAGTTCGTCCATTTTGGTCCTTCTTCGTTTCGACAAGCTTCAAAGTTGACCGAAGCCAAATGTCAAGCATAGATTGATGTAATATGACACATTAAACCATGTGGAGAAGTTTGAGACCAACGAAGAGAGATTTGGTCCAAGAATCATCCACATGGACCAAGTTCGTCCATTTTGGTCCTTCTTCGTTTCGACAAGCTTCAAAGTTGACCGAAGCCAAATGTCAAGCATAGATTGATGTAATATGACACATTAAACCATGTGGAGAAGTTTGAGACCAACGAAGAGAGATTTGGTCCAAGAATCATCCACATGGACCAAGTTCGTCCATTTTGGTCCTTCTTCGTTTCGACAAGCTTCAAAGTTGACCGAAGCCAAATGTCAAGCATAGATTGATGTAATATGACACATTAAACCATGTGGAGAAGTTTGAGACCAACGAAGAGAGATTTGGTCCAAGAATCATCCACATGGACCAAGTTCGTCCATTTTGGTCCTTCTTCGTTTCGACAAGCTTCAAAGTTGACCGAAGCCAAATGTCAAGCATAGATTGATGTAATATGACACATTAAACCATGTGGAGAAGTTTGAGACCAACGAAGAGAGATTTGGTCCAAGAATCATCCACATGGACCAAGTTCGTCCATTTTGGTCCTTCTTCGTTTCGACAAGCTTCAAAGTTGACCGAAGCCAAATGTCAAGCATAGATTGATGTAATATGACACATTAAACCATGTGGAGAAGTTTGAGACCAACGAAGAGAGATTTGGTCCAAGAATCATCCACATGGACCAAGTTCGTCCATTTTGGTCCTTCTTCGTTTCGACAAGCTTCAAAGTTGACCGAAGCCAAATGTCAAGCATAGATTGATGTAATATGACACATTAAACCATGTGGAGAAGTTTGAGACCAACGAAGAGAGATTTGGTCCAAGAATCATCCACATGGACCAAGTTCGTCCATTTTGGTCCTTCTTCGTTTCGACAAGCTTCAAAGTTGACCGAAGCCAAATGTCAAGCATAGATTGATGTAATATGACACATTAAACCATGTGGAGAAGTTTGAGACCAACGAAGAGAGATTTGGTCCAAGAATCATCCACATGGACCAAGTTCGTCCATTTTGGTCCTTCTTCGTTTCGACAAGCTTCAAAGTTGACCGAAGCCAAATGTCAAGCATAGATTGATGTAATATGACACATTAAACCATGTGGAGAAGTTTGAGACCAACGAAGAGAGATTTGGTCCAAGAATCATCCACATGGACCAAGTTCGTCCATTTTGGTCCTTCTTCGTTTCGACAAGCTTCAAAGTTGACCGAAGCCAAATGTCAAGCATAGATTGATGTAATATGACACATTAAACCATGTGGAGAAGTTTGAGACCAACGAAGAGAGATTTGGTCCAAGAATCATCCACATGGACCAAGTTCGTCCATTTTGGTCCTTCTTCGTTTCGACAAGCTTCAAAGTTGACCGAAGCCAAATGTCAAGCATAGATTGATGTAATATGACACATTAAACCATGTGGAGAAGTTTGAGACCAACGAAGAGAGATTTGGTCCAAGAATCATCCACATGGACCAAGTTCGTCCATTTTGGTCCTTCTTCGTTTCGACAAGCTTCAAAGTTGACCGAAGCCAAATGTCAAGCATAGATTGATGTAATATGACACATTAAACCATGTGGAGAAGTTTGAGACCAACGAAGAGAGATTTGGTCCAAGAATCATCCACATGGACCAAGTTCGTCCATTTTGGTCCTTCTTCGTTTCGACAAGCTTCAAAGTTGACCGAAGCCAAATGTCAAGCATAGATTGATGTAATATGACACATTAAACCATGTGGAGAAGTTTGAGACCAACGAAGAGAGATTTGGTCCAAGAATCATCCACATGGACCAAGTTCGTCCATTTTGGTCCTTCTTCGTTTCGACAAGCTTCAAAGTTGACCGAAGCCAAATGTCAAGCATAGATTGATGTAATATGACACATTAAACCATGTGGAGAAGTTTGAGACCAACGAAGAGAGATTTGGTCCAAGAATCATCCACATGGACCAAGTTCGTCCATTTTGGTCCTTCTTCGTTTCGACAAGCTTCAAAGTTGACCGAAGCCAAATGTCAAGCATAGATTGATGTAATATGACACATTAAACCATGTGGAGAAGTTTGAGACCAACGAAGAGAGATTTGGTCCAAGAATCATCCACATGGACCAAGTTCGTCCATTTTGGTCCTTCTTCGTTTCGACAAGCTTCAAAGTTGACCGAAGCCAAATGTCAAGCATAGATTGATGTAATATGACACATTAAACCATGTGGAGAAGTTTGAGACCAACGAAGAGAGATTTGGTCCAAGAATCATCCACATGGACCAAGTTCGTCCATTTTGGTCCTTCTTCGTTTCGACAAGCTTCAAAGTTGACCGAAGCCAAATGTCAAGCATAGATTGATGTAATATGACACATTAAACCATGTGGAGAAGTTTGAGACCAACGAAGAGAGATTTGGTCCAAGAATCATCCACATGGACCAAGTTCGTCCATTTTGGTCCTTCTTCGTTTCGACAAGCTTCAAAGTTGACCGAAGCCAAATGTCAAGCATAGATTGATGTAATATGACACATTAAACCATGTGGAGAAGTTTGAGACCAACGAAGAGAGATTTGGTCCAAGAATCATCCACATGGACCAAGTTCGTCCATTTTGGTCCTTCTTCGTTTCGACAAGCTTCAAAGTTGACCGAAGCCAAATGTCAAGCATAGATTGATGTAATATGACACATTAAACCATGTGGAGAAGTTTGAGACCAACGAAGAGAGATTTGGTCCAAGAATCATCCACATGGACCAAGTTCGTCCATTTTGGTCCTTCTTCGTTTCGACAAGCTTCAAAGTTGACCGAAGCCAAATGTCAAGCATAGATTGATGTAATATGACACATTAAACCATGTGGAGAAGTTTGAGACCAACGAAGAGAGATTTGGTCCAAGAATCATCCACATGGACCAAGTTCGTCCATTTTGGTCCTTCTTCGTTTCGACAAGCTTCAAAGTTGACCGAAGCCAAATGTCAAGCATAGATTGATGTAATATGACACATTAAACCATGTGGAGAAGTTTGAGACCAACGAAGAGAGATTTGGTCCAAGAATCATCCACATGGACCAAGTTCGTCCATTTTGGTCCTTCTTCGTTTCGACAAGCTTCAAAGTTGACCGAAGCCAAATGTCAAGCATAGATTGATGTAATATGACACATTAAACCATGTGGAGAAGTTTGAGACCAACGAAGAGAGATTTGGTCCAAGAATCATCCACATGGACCAAGTTCGTCCATTTTGGTCCTTCTTCGTTTCGACAAGCTTCAAAGTTGACCGAAGCCAAATGTCAAGCATAGATTGATGTAATATGACACATTAAACCATGTGGAGAAGTTTGAGACCAACGAAGAGAGATTTGGTCCAAGAATCATCCACATGGACCAAGTTCGTCCATTTTGGTCCTTCTTCGTTTCGACAAGCTTCAAAGTTGACCGAAGCCAAATGTCAAGCATAGATTGATGTAATATGACACATTAAACCATGTGGAGAAGTTTGAGACCAACGAAGAGAGATTTGGTCCAAGAATCATCCACATGGACCAAGTTCGTCCATTTTGGTCCTTCTTCGTTTCGACAAGCTTCAAAGTTGACCGAAGCCAAATGTCAAGCATAGATTGATGTAATATGACACATTAAACCATGTGGAGAAGTTTGAGACCAACGAAGAGAGATTTGGTCCAAGAATCATCCACATGGACCAAGTTCGTCCATTTTGGTCCTTCTTCGTTTCGACAAGCTTCAAAGTTGACCGAAGCCAAATGTCAAGCATAGATTGATGTAATATGACACATTAAACCATGTGGAGAAGTTTGAGACCAACGAAGAGAGATTTGGTCCAAGAATCATCCACATGGACCAAGTTCGTCCATTTTGGTCCTTCTTCGTTTCGACAAGCTTCAAAGTTGACCGAAGCCAAATGTCAAGCATAGATTGATGTAATATGACACATTAAACCATGTGGAGAAGTTTGAGACCAACGAAGAGAGATTTGGTCCAAGAATCATCCACATGGACCAAGTTCGTCCATTTTGGTCCTTCTTCGTTTCGACAAGCTTCAAAGTTGACCGAAGCCAAATGTCAAGCATAGATTGATGTAATATGACACATTAAACCATGTGGAGAAGTTTGAGACCAACGAAGAGAGATTTGGTCCAAGAATCATCCACATGGACCAAGTTCGTCCATTTTGGTCCTTCTTCGTTTCGACAAGCTTCAAAGTTGACCGAAGCCAAATGTCAAGCATAGATTGATGTAATATGACACATTAAACCATGTGGAGAAGTTTGAGACCAACGAAGAGAGATTTGGTCCAAGAATCATCCACATGGACCAAGTTCGTCCATTTTGGTCCTTCTTCGTTTCGACAAGCTTCAAAGTTGACCGAAGCCAAATGTCAAGCATAGATTGATGTAATATGACACATTAAACCATGTGGAGAAGTTTGAGACCAACGAAGAGAGATTTGGTCCAAGAATCATCCACATGGACCAAGTTCGTCCATTTTGGTCCTTCTTCGTTTCGACAAGCTTCAAAGTTGACCGAAGCCAAATGTCAAGCATAGATTGATGTAATATGACACATTAAACCATGTGGAGAAGTTTGAGACCAACGAAGAGAGATTTGGTCCAAGAATCATCCACATGGACCAAGTTCGTCCATTTTGGTCCTTCTTCGTTTCGACAAGCTTCAAAGTTGACCGAAGCCAAATGTCAAGCATAGATTGATGTAATATGACACATTAAACCATGTGGAGAAGTTTGAGACCAACGAAGAGAGATTTGGTCCAAGAATCATCCACATGGACCAAGTTCGTCCATTTTGGTCCTTCTTCGTTTCGACAAGCTTCAAAGTTGACCGAAGCCAAATGTCAAGCATAGATTGATGTAATATGACACATTAAACCATGTGGAGAAGTTTGAGACCAACGAAGAGAGATTTGGTCCAAGAATCATCCACATGGACCAAGTTCGTCCATTTTGGTCCTTCTTCGTTTCGACAAGCTTCAAAGTTGACCGAAGCCAAATGTCAAGCATAGATTGATGTAATATGACACATTAAACCATGTGGAGAAGTTTGAGACCAACGAAGAGAGATTTGGTCCAAGAATCATCCACATGGACCAAGTTCGTCCATTTTGGTCCTTCTTCGTTTCGACAAGCTTCAAAGTTGACCGAAGCCAAATGTCAAGCATAGATTGATGTAATATGACACATTAAACCATGTGGAGAAGTTTGAGACCAACGAAGAGAGATTTGGTCCAAGAATCATCCACATGGACCAAGTTCGTCCATTTTGGTCCTTCTTCGTTTCGACAAGCTTCAAAGTTGACCGAAGCCAAATGTCAAGCATAGATTGATGTAATATGACACATTAAACCATGTGGAGAAGTTTGAGACCAACGAAGAGAGATTTGGTCCAAGAATCATCCACATGGACCAAGTTCGTCCATTTTGGTCCTTCTTCGTTTCGACAAGCTTCAAAGTTGACCGAAGCCAAATGTCAAGCATAGATTGATGTAATATGACACATTAAACCATGTGGAGAAGTTTGAGACCAACGAAGAGAGATTTGGTCCAAGAATCATCCACATGGACCAAGTTCGTCCATTTTGGTCCTTCTTCGTTTCGACAAGCTTCAAAGTTGACCGAAGCCAAATGTCAAGCATAGATTGATGTAATATGACACATTAAACCATGTGGAGAAGTTTGAGACCAACGAAGAGAGATTTGGTCCAAGAATCATCCACATGGACCAAGTTCGTCCATTTTGGTCCTTCTTCGTTTCGACAAGCTTCAAAGTTGACCGAAGCCAAATGTCAAGCATAGATTGATGTAATATGACACATTAAACCATGTGGAGAAGTTTGAGACCAACGAAGAGAGATTTGGTCCAAGAATCATCCACATGGACCAAGTTCGTCCATTTTGGTCCTTCTTCGTTTCGACAAGCTTCAAAGTTGACCGAAGCCAAATGTCAAGCATAGATTGATGTAATATGACACATTAAACCATGTGGAGAAGTTTGAGACCAACGAAGAGAGATTTGGTCCAAGAATCATCCACATGGACCAAGTTCGTCCATTTTGGTCCTTCTTCGTTTCGACAAGCTTCAAAGTTGACCGAAGCCAAATGTCAAGCATAGATTGATGTAATATGACACATTAAACCATGTGGAGAAGTTTGAGACCAACGAAGAGAGATTTGGTCCAAGAATCATCCACATGGACCAAGTTCGTCCATTTTGGTCCTTCTTCGTTTCGACAAGCTTCAAAGTTGACCGAAGCCAAATGTCAAGCATAGATTGATGTAATATGACACATTAAACCATGTGGAGAAGTTTGAGACCAACGAAGAGAGATTTGGTCCAAGAATCATCCACATGGACCAAGTTCGTCCATTTTGGTCCTTCTTCGTTTCGACAAGCTTCAAAGTTGACCGAAGCCAAATGTCAAGCATAGATTGATGTAATATGACACATTAAACCATGTGGAGAAGTTTGAGACCAACGAAGAGAGATTTGGTCCAAGAATCATCCACATGGACCAAGTTCGTCCATTTTGGTCCTTCTTCGTTTCGACAAGCTTCAAAGTTGACCGAAGCCAAATGTCAAGCATAGATTGATGTAATATGACACATTAAACCATGTGGAGAAGTTTGAGACCAACGAAGAGAGATTTGGTCCAAGAATCATCCACATGGACCAAGTTCGTCCATTTTGGTCCTTCTTCGTTTCGACAAGCTTCAAAGTTGACCGAAGCCAAATGTCAAGCATAGATTGATGTAATATGACACATTAAACCATGTGGAGAAGTTTGAGACCAACGAAGAGAGATTTGGTCCAAGAATCATCCACATGGACCAAGTTCGTCCATTTTGGTCCTTCTTCGTTTCGACAAGCTTCAAAGTTGACCGAAGCCAAATGTCAAGCATAGATTGATGTAATATGACACATTAAACCATGTGGAGAAGTTTGAGACCAACGAAGAGAGATTTGGTCCAAGAATCATCCACATGGACCAAGTTCGTCCATTTTGGTCCTTCTTCGTTTCGACAAGCTTCAAAGTTGACCGAAGCCAAATGTCAAGCATAGATTGATGTAATATGACACATTAAACCATGTGGAGAAGTTTGAGACCAACGAAGAGAGATTTGGTCCAAGAATCATCCACATGGACCAAGTTCGTCCATTTTGGTCCTTCTTCGTTTCGACAAGCTTCAAAGTTGACCGAAGCCAAATGTCAAGCATAGATTGATGTAATATGACACATTAAACCATGTGGAGAAGTTTGAGACCAACGAAGAGAGATTTGGTCCAAGAATCATCCACATGGACCAAGTTCGTCCATTTTGGTCCTTCTTCGTTTCGACAAGCTTCAAAGTTGACCGAAGCCAAATGTCAAGCATAGATTGATGTAATATGACACATTAAACCATGTGGAGAAGTTTGAGACCAACGAAGAGAGATTTGGTCCAAGAATCATCCACATGGACCAAGTTCGTCCATTTTGGTCCTTCTTCGTTTCGACAAGCTTCAAAGTTGACCGAAGCCAAATGTCAAGCATAGATTGATGTAATATGACACATTAAACCATGTGGAGAAGTTTGAGACCAACGAAGAGAGATTTGGTCCAAGAATCATCCACATGGACCAAGTTCGTCCATTTTGGTCCTTCTTCGTTTCGACAAGCTTCAAAGTTGACCGAAGCCAAATGTCAAGCATAGATTGATGTAATATGACACATTAAACCATGTGGAGAAGTTTGAGACCAACGAAGAGAGATTTGGTCCAAGAATCATCCACATGGACCAAGTTCGTCCATTTTGGTCCTTCTTCGTTTCGACAAGCTTCAAAGTTGACCGAAGCCAAATGTCAAGCATAGATTGATGTAATATGACACATTAAACCATGTGGAGAAGTTTGAGACCAACGAAGAGAGATTTGGTCCAAGAATCATCCACATGGACCAAGTTCGTCCATTTTGGTCCTTCTTCGTTTCGACAAGCTTCAAAGTTGACCGAAGCCAAATGTCAAGCATAGATTGATGTAATATGACACATTAAACCATGTGGAGAAGTTTGAGACCAACGAAGAGAGATTTGGTCCAAGAATCATCCACATGGACCAAGTTCGTCCATTTTGGTCCTTCTTCGTTTCGACAAGCTTCAAAGTTGACCGAAGCCAAATGTCAAGCATAGATTGATGTAATATGACACATTAAACCATGTGGAGAAGTTTGAGACCAACGAAGAGAGATTTGGTCCAAGAATCATCCACATGGACCAAGTTCGTCCATTTTGGTCCTTCTTCGTTTCGACAAGCTTCAAAGTTGACCGAAGCCAAATGTCAAGCATAGATTGATGTAATATGACACATTAAACCATGTGGAGAAGTTTGAGACCAACGAAGAGAGATTTGGTCCAAGAATCATCCACATGGACCAAGTTCGTCCATTTTGGTCCTTCTTCGTTTCGACAAGCTTCAAAGTTGACCGAAGCCAAATGTCAAGCATAGATTGATGTAATATGACACATTAAACCATGTGGAGAAGTTTGAGACCAACGAAGAGAGATTTGGTCCAAGAATCATCCACATGGACCAAGTTCGTCCATTTTGGTCCTTCTTCGTTTCGACAAGCTTCAAAGTTGACCGAAGCCAAATGTCAAGCATAGATTGATGTAATATGACACATTAAACCATGTGGAGAAGTTTGAGACCAACGAAGAGAGATTTGGTCCAAGAATCATCCACATGGACCAAGTTCGTCCATTTTGGTCCTTCTTCGTTTCGACAAGCTTCAAAGTTGACCGAAGCCAAATGTCAAGCATAGATTGATGTAATATGACACATTAAACCATGTGGAGAAGTTTGAGACCAACGAAGAGAGATTTGGTCCAAGAATCATCCACATGGACCAAGTTCGTCCATTTTGGTCCTTCTTCGTTTCGACAAGCTTCAAAGTTGACCGAAGCCAAATGTCAAGCATAGATTGATGTAATATGACACATTAAACCATGTGGAGAAGTTTGAGACCAACGAAGAGAGATTTGGTCCAAGAATCATCCACATGGACCAAGTTCGTCCATTTTGGTCCTTCTTCGTTTCGACAAGCTTCAAAGTTGACCGAAGCCAAATGTCAAGCATAGATTGATGTAATATGACACATTAAACCATGTGGAGAAGTTTGAGACCAACGAAGAGAGATTTGGTCCAAGAATCATCCACATGGACCAAGTTCGTCCATTTTGGTCCTTCTTCGTTTCGACAAGCTTCAAAGTTGACCGAAGCCAAATGTCAAGCATAGATTGATGTAATATGACACATTAAACCATGTGGAGAAGTTTGAGACCAACGAAGAGAGATTTGGTCCAAGAATCATCCACATGGACCAAGTTCGTCCATTTTGGTCCTTCTTCGTTTCGACAAGCTTCAAAGTTGACCGAAGCCAAATGTCAAGCATAGATTGATGTAATATGACACATTAAACCATGTGGAGAAGTTTGAGACCAACGAAGAGAGATTTGGTCCAAGAATCATCCACATGGACCAAGTTCGTCCATTTTGGTCCTTCTTCGTTTCGACAAGCTTCAAAGTTGACCGAAGCCAAATGTCAAGCATAGATTGATGTAATATGACACATTAAACCATGTGGAGAAGTTTGAGACCAACGAAGAGAGATTTGGTCCAAGAATCATCCACATGGACCAAGTTCGTCCATTTTGGTCCTTCTTCGTTTCGACAAGCTTCAAAGTTGACCGAAGCCAAATGTCAAGCATAGATTGATGTAATATGACACATTAAACCATGTGGAGAAGTTTGAGACCAACGAAGAGAGATTTGGTCCAAGAATCATCCACATGGACCAAGTTCGTCCATTTTGGTCCTTCTTCGTTTCGACAAGCTTCAAAGTTGACCGAAGCCAAATGTCAAGCATAGATTGATGTAATATGACACATTAAACCATGTGGAGAAGTTTGAGACCAACGAAGAGAGATTTGGTCCAAGAATCATCCACATGGACCAAGTTCGTCCATTTTGGTCCTTCTTCGTTTCGACAAGCTTCAAAGTTGACCGAAGCCAAATGTCAAGCATAGATTGATGTAATATGACACATTAAACCATGTGGAGAAGTTTGAGACCAACGAAGAGAGATTTGGTCCAAGAATCATCCACATGGACCAAGTTCGTCCATTTTGGTCCTTCTTCGTTTCGACAAGCTTCAAAGTTGACCGAAGCCAAATGTCAAGCATAGATTGATGTAATATGACACATTAAACCATGTGGAGAAGTTTGAGACCAACGAAGAGAGATTTGGTCCAAGAATCATCCACATGGACCAAGTTCGTCCATTTTGGTCCTTCTTCGTTTCGACAAGCTTCAAAGTTGACCGAAGCCAAATGTCAAGCATAGATTGATGTAATATGACACATTAAACCATGTGGAGAAGTTTGAGACCAACGAAGAGAGATTTGGTCCAAGAATCATCCACATGGACCAAGTTCGTCCATTTTGGTCCTTCTTCGTTTCGACAAGCTTCAAAGTTGACCGAAGCCAAATGTCAAGCATAGATTGATGTAATATGACACATTAAACCATGTGGAGAAGTTTGAGACCAACGAAGAGAGATTTGGTCCAAGAATCATCCACATGGACCAAGTTCGTCCATTTTGGTCCTTCTTCGTTTCGACAAGCTTCAAAGTTGACCGAAGCCAAATGTCAAGCATAGATTGATGTAATATGACACATTAAACCATGTGGAGAAGTTTGAGACCAACGAAGAGAGATTTGGTCCAAGAATCATCCACATGGACCAAGTTCGTCCATTTTGGTCCTTCTTCGTTTCGACAAGCTTCAAAGTTGACCGAAGCCAAATGTCAAGCATAGATTGATGTAATATGACACATTAAACCATGTGGAGAAGTTTGAGACCAACGAAGAGAGATTTGGTCCAAGAATCATCCACATGGACCAAGTTCGTCCATTTTGGTCCTTCTTCGTTTCGACAAGCTTCAAAGTTGACCGAAGCCAAATGTCAAGCATAGATTGATGTAATATGACACATTAAACCATGTGGAGAAGTTTGAGACCAACGAAGAGAGATTTGGTCCAAGAATCATCCACATGGACCAAGTTCGTCCATTTTGGTCCTTCTTCGTTTCGACAAGCTTCAAAGTTGACCGAAGCCAAATGTCAAGCATAGATTGATGTAATATGACACATTAAACCATGTGGAGAAGTTTGAGACCAACGAAGAGAGATTTGGTCCAAGAATCATCCACATGGACCAAGTTCGTCCATTTTGGTCCTTCTTCGTTTCGACAAGCTTCAAAGTTGACCGAAGCCAAATGTCAAGCATAGATTGATGTAATATGACACATTAAACCATGTGGAGAAGTTTGAGACCAACGAAGAGAGATTTGGTCCAAGAATCATCCACATGGACCAAGTTCGTCCATTTTGGTCCTTCTTCGTTTCGACAAGCTTCAAAGTTGACCGAAGCCAAATGTCAAGCATAGATTGATGTAATATGACACATTAAACCATGTGGAGAAGTTTGAGACCAACGAAGAGAGATTTGGTCCAAGAATCATCCACATGGACCAAGTTCGTCCATTTTGGTCCTTCTTCGTTTCGACAAGCTTCAAAGTTGACCGAAGCCAAATGTCAAGCATAGATTGATGTAATATGACACATTAAACCATGTGGAGAAGTTTGAGACCAACGAAGAGAGATTTGGTCCAAGAATCATCCACATGGACCAAGTTCGTCCATTTTGGTCCTTCTTCGTTTCGACAAGCTTCAAAGTTGACCGAAGCCAAATGTCAAGCATAGATTGATGTAATATGACACATTAAACCATGTGGAGAAGTTTGAGACCAACGAAGAGAGATTTGGTCCAAGAATCATCCACATGGACCAAGTTCGTCCATTTTGGTCCTTCTTCGTTTCGACAAGCTTCAAAGTTGACCGAAGCCAAATGTCAAGCATAGATTGATGTAATATGACACATTAAACCATGTGGAGAAGTTTGAGACCAACGAAGAGAGATTTGGTCCAAGAATCATCCACATGGACCAAGTTCGTCCATTTTGGTCCTTCTTCGTTTCGACAAGCTTCAAAGTTGACCGAAGCCAAATGTCAAGCATAGATTGATGTAATATGACACATTAAACCATGTGGAGAAGTTTGAGACCAACGAAGAGAGATTTGGTCCAAGAATCATCCACATGGACCAAGTTCGTCCATTTTGGTCCTTCTTCGTTTCGACAAGCTTCAAAGTTGACCGAAGCCAAATGTCAAGCATAGATTGATGTAATATGACACATTAAACCATGTGGAGAAGTTTGAGACCAACGAAGAGAGATTTGGTCCAAGAATCATCCACATGGACCAAGTTCGTCCATTTTGGTCCTTCTTCGTTTCGACAAGCTTCAAAGTTGACCGAAGCCAAATGTCAAGCATAGATTGATGTAATATGACACATTAAACCATGTGGAGAAGTTTGAGACCAACGAAGAGAGATTTGGTCCAAGAATCATCCACATGGACCAAGTTCGTCCATTTTGGTCCTTCTTCGTTTCGACAAGCTTCAAAGTTGACCGAAGCCAAATGTCAAGCATAGATTGATGTAATATGACACATTAAACCATGTGGAGAAGTTTGAGACCAACGAAGAGAGATTTGGTCCAAGAATCATCCACATGGACCAAGTTCGTCCATTTTGGTCCTTCTTCGTTTCGACAAGCTTCAAAGTTGACCGAAGCCAAATGTCAAGCATAGATTGATGTAATATGACACATTAAACCATGTGGAGAAGTTTGAGACCAACGAAGAGAGATTTGGTCCAAGAATCATCCACATGGACCAAGTTCGTCCATTTTGGTCCTTCTTCGTTTCGACAAGCTTCAAAGTTGACCGAAGCCAAATGTCAAGCATAGATTGATGTAATATGACACATTAAACCATGTGGAGAAGTTTGAGACCAACGAAGAGAGATTTGGTCCAAGAATCATCCACATGGACCAAGTTCGTCCATTTTGGTCCTTCTTCGTTTCGACAAGCTTCAAAGTTGACCGAAGCCAAATGTCAAGCATAGATTGATGTAATATGACACATTAAACCATGTGGAGAAGTTTGAGACCAACGAAGAGAGATTTGGTCCAAGAATCATCCACATGGACCAAGTTCGTCCATTTTGGTCCTTCTTCGTTTCGACAAGCTTCAAAGTTGACCGAAGCCAAATGTCAAGCATAGATTGATGTAATATGACACATTAAACCATGTGGAGAAGTTTGAGACCAACGAAGAGAGATTTGGTCCAAGAATCATCCACATGGACCAAGTTCGTCCATTTTGGTCCTTCTTCGTTTCGACAAGCTTCAAAGTTGACCGAAGCCAAATGTCAAGCATAGATTGATGTAATATGACACATTAAACCATGTGGAGAAGTTTGAGACCAACGAAGAGAGATTTGGTCCAAGAATCATCCACATGGACCAAGTTCGTCCATTTTGGTCCTTCTTCGTTTCGACAAGCTTCAAAGTTGACCGAAGCCAAATGTCAAGCATAGATTGATGTAATATGACACATTAAACCATGTGGAGAAGTTTGAGACCAACGAAGAGAGATTTGGTCCAAGAATCATCCACATGGACCAAGTTCGTCCATTTTGGTCCTTCTTCGTTTCGACAAGCTTCAAAGTTGACCGAAGCCAAATGTCAAGCATAGATTGATGTAATATGACACATTAAACCATGTGGAGAAGTTTGAGACCAACGAAGAGAGATTTGGTCCAAGAATCATCCACATGGACCAAGTTCGTCCATTTTGGTCCTTCTTCGTTTCGACAAGCTTCAAAGTTGACCGAAGCCAAATGTCAAGCATAGATTGATGTAATATGACACATTAAACCATGTGGAGAAGTTTGAGACCAACGAAGAGAGATTTGGTCCAAGAATCATCCACATGGACCAAGTTCGTCCATTTTGGTCCTTCTTCGTTTCGACAAGCTTCAAAGTTGACCGAAGCCAAATGTCAAGCATAGATTGATGTAATATGACACATTAAACCATGTGGAGAAGTTTGAGACCAACGAAGAGAGATTTGGTCCAAGAATCATCCACATGGACCAAGTTCGTCCATTTTGGTCCTTCTTCGTTTCGACAAGCTTCAAAGTTGACCGAAGCCAAATGTCAAGCATAGATTGATGTAATATGACACATTAAACCATGTGGAGAAGTTTGAGACCAACGAAGAGAGATTTGGTCCAAGAATCATCCACATGGACCAAGTTCGTCCATTTTGGTCCTTCTTCGTTTCGACAAGCTTCAAAGTTGACCGAAGCCAAATGTCAAGCATAGATTGATGTAATATGACACATTAAACCATGTGGAGAAGTTTGAGACCAACGAAGAGAGATTTGGTCCAAGAATCATCCACATGGACCAAGTTCGTCCATTTTGGTCCTTCTTCGTTTCGACAAGCTTCAAAGTTGACCGAAGCCAAATGTCAAGCATAGATTGATGTAATATGACACATTAAACCATGTGGAGAAGTTTGAGACCAACGAAGAGAGATTTGGTCCAAGAATCATCCACATGGACCAAGTTCGTCCATTTTGGTCCTTCTTCGTTTCGACAAGCTTCAAAGTTGACCGAAGCCAAATGTCAAGCATAGATTGATGTAATATGACACATTAAACCATGTGGAGAAGTTTGAGACCAACGAAGAGAGATTTGGTCCAAGAATCATCCACATGGACCAAGTTCGTCCATTTTGGTCCTTCTTCGTTTCGACAAGCTTCAAAGTTGACCGAAGCCAAATGTCAAGCATAGATTGATGTAATATGACACATTAAACCATGTGGAGAAGTTTGAGACCAACGAAGAGAGATTTGGTCCAAGAATCATCCACATGGACCAAGTTCGTCCATTTTGGTCCTTCTTCGTTTCGACAAGCTTCAAAGTTGACCGAAGCCAAATGTCAAGCATAGATTGATGTAATATGACACATTAAACCATGTGGAGAAGTTTGAGACCAACGAAGAGAGATTTGGTCCAAGAATCATCCACATGGACCAAGTTCGTCCATTTTGGTCCTTCTTCGTTTCGACAAGCTTCAAAGTTGACCGAAGCCAAATGTCAAGCATAGATTGATGTAATATGACACATTAAACCATGTGGAGAAGTTTGAGACCAACGAAGAGAGATTTGGTCCAAGAATCATCCACATGGACCAAGTTCGTCCATTTTGGTCCTTCTTCGTTTCGACAAGCTTCAAAGTTGACCGAAGCCAAATGTCAAGCATAGATTGATGTAATATGACACATTAAACCATGTGGAGAAGTTTGAGACCAACGAAGAGAGATTTGGTCCAAGAATCATCCACATGGACCAAGTTCGTCCATTTTGGTCCTTCTTCGTTTCGACAAGCTTCAAAGTTGACCGAAGCCAAATGTCAAGCATAGATTGATGTAATATGACACATTAAACCATGTGGAGAAGTTTGAGACCAACGAAGAGAGATTTGGTCCAAGAATCATCCACATGGACCAAGTTCGTCCATTTTGGTCCTTCTTCGTTTCGACAAGCTTCAAAGTTGACCGAAGCCAAATGTCAAGCATAGATTGATGTAATATGACACATTAAACCATGTGGAGAAGTTTGAGACCAACGAAGAGAGATTTGGTCCAAGAATCATCCACATGGACCAAGTTCGTCCATTTTGGTCCTTCTTCGTTTCGACAAGCTTCAAAGTTGACCGAAGCCAAATGTCAAGCATAGATTGATGTAATATGACACATTAAACCATGTGGAGAAGTTTGAGACCAACGAAGAGAGATTTGGTCCAAGAATCATCCACATGGACCAAGTTCGTCCATTTTGGTCCTTCTTCGTTTCGACAAGCTTCAAAGTTGACCGAAGCCAAATGTCAAGCATAGATTGATGTAATATGACACATTAAACCATGTGGAGAAGTTTGAGACCAACGAAGAGAGATTTGGTCCAAGAATCATCCACATGGACCAAGTTCGTCCATTTTGGTCCTTCTTCGTTTCGACAAGCTTCAAAGTTGACCGAAGCCAAATGTCAAGCATAGATTGATGTAATATGACACATTAAACCATGTGGAGAAGTTTGAGACCAACGAAGAGAGATTTGGTCCAAGAATCATCCACATGGACCAAGTTCGTCCATTTTGGTCCTTCTTCGTTTCGACAAGCTTCAAAGTTGACCGAAGCCAAATGTCAAGCATAGATTGATGTAATATGACACATTAAACCATGTGGAGAAGTTTGAGACCAACGAAGAGAGATTTGGTCCAAGAATCATCCACATGGACCAAGTTCGTCCATTTTGGTCCTTCTTCGTTTCGACAAGCTTCAAAGTTGACCGAAGCCAAATGTCAAGCATAGATTGATGTAATATGACACATTAAACCATGTGGAGAAGTTTGAGACCAACGAAGAGAGATTTGGTCCAAGAATCATCCACATGGACCAAGTTCGTCCATTTTGGTCCTTCTTCGTTTCGACAAGCTTCAAAGTTGACCGAAGCCAAATGTCAAGCATAGATTGATGTAATATGACACATTAAACCATGTGGAGAAGTTTGAGACCAACGAAGAGAGATTTGGTCCAAGAATCATCCACATGGACCAAGTTCGTCCATTTTGGTCCTTCTTCGTTTCGACAAGCTTCAAAGTTGACCGAAGCCAAATGTCAAGCATAGATTGATGTAATATGACACATTAAACCATGTGGAGAAGTTTGAGACCAACGAAGAGAGATTTGGTCCAAGAATCATCCACATGGACCAAGTTCGTCCATTTTGGTCCTTCTTCGTTTCGACAAGCTTCAAAGTTGACCGAAGCCAAATGTCAAGCATAGATTGATGTAATATGACACATTAAACCATGTGGAGAAGTTTGAGACCAACGAAGAGAGATTTGGTCCAAGAATCATCCACATGGACCAAGTTCGTCCATTTTGGTCCTTCTTCGTTTCGACAAGCTTCAAAGTTGACCGAAGCCAAATGTCAAGCATAGATTGATGTAATATGACACATTAAACCATGTGGAGAAGTTTGAGACCAACGAAGAGAGATTTGGTCCAAGAATCATCCACATGGACCAAGTTCGTCCATTTTGGTCCTTCTTCGTTTCGACAAGCTTCAAAGTTGACCGAAGCCAAATGTCAAGCATAGATTGATGTAATATGACACATTAAACCATGTGGAGAAGTTTGAGACCAACGAAGAGAGATTTGGTCCAAGAATCATCCACATGGACCAAGTTCGTCCATTTTGGTCCTTCTTCGTTTCGACAAGCTTCAAAGTTGACCGAAGCCAAATGTCAAGCATAGATTGATGTAATATGACACATTAAACCATGTGGAGAAGTTTGAGACCAACGAAGAGAGATTTGGTCCAAGAATCATCCACATGGACCAAGTTCGTCCATTTTGGTCCTTCTTCGTTTCGACAAGCTTCAAAGTTGACCGAAGCCAAATGTCAAGCATAGATTGATGTAATATGACACATTAAACCATGTGGAGAAGTTTGAGACCAACGAAGAGAGATTTGGTCCAAGAATCATCCACATGGACCAAGTTCGTCCATTTTGGTCCTTCTTCGTTTCGACAAGCTTCAAAGTTGACCGAAGCCAAATGTCAAGCATAGATTGATGTAATATGACACATTAAACCATGTGGAGAAGTTTGAGACCAACGAAGAGAGATTTGGTCCAAGAATCATCCACATGGACCAAGTTCGTCCATTTTGGTCCTTCTTCGTTTCGACAAGCTTCAAAGTTGACCGAAGCCAAATGTCAAGCATAGATTGATGTAATATGACACATTAAACCATGTGGAGAAGTTTGAGACCAACGAAGAGAGATTTGGTCCAAGAATCATCCACATGGACCAAGTTCGTCCATTTTGGTCCTTCTTCGTTTCGACAAGCTTCAAAGTTGACCGAAGCCAAATGTCAAGCATAGATTGATGTAATATGACACATTAAACCATGTGGAGAAGTTTGAGACCAACGAAGAGAGATTTGGTCCAAGAATCATCCACATGGACCAAGTTCGTCCATTTTGGTCCTTCTTCGTTTCGACAAGCTTCAAAGTTGACCGAAGCCAAATGTCAAGCATAGATTGATGTAATATGACACATTAAACCATGTGGAGAAGTTTGAGACCAACGAAGAGAGATTTGGTCCAAGAATCATCCACATGGACCAAGTTCGTCCATTTTGGTCCTTCTTCGTTTCGACAAGCTTCAAAGTTGACCGAAGCCAAATGTCAAGCATAGATTGATGTAATATGACACATTAAACCATGTGGAGAAGTTTGAGACCAACGAAGAGAGATTTGGTCCAAGAATCATCCACATGGACCAAGTTCGTCCATTTTGGTCCTTCTTCGTTTCGACAAGCTTCAAAGTTGACCGAAGCCAAATGTCAAGCATAGATTGATGTAATATGACACATTAAACCATGTGGAGAAGTTTGAGACCAACGAAGAGAGATTTGGTCCAAGAATCATCCACATGGACCAAGTTCGTCCATTTTGGTCCTTCTTCGTTTCGACAAGCTTCAAAGTTGACCGAAGCCAAATGTCAAGCATAGATTGATGTAATATGACACATTAAACCATGTGGAGAAGTTTGAGACCAACGAAGAGAGATTTGGTCCAAGAATCATCCACATGGACCAAGTTCGTCCATTTTGGTCCTTCTTCGTTTCGACAAGCTTCAAAGTTGACCGAAGCCAAATGTCAAGCATAGATTGATGTAATATGACACATTAAACCATGTGGAGAAGTTTGAGACCAACGAAGAGAGATTTGGTCCAAGAATCATCCACATGGACCAAGTTCGTCCATTTTGGTCCTTCTTCGTTTCGACAAGCTTCAAAGTTGACCGAAGCCAAATGTCAAGCATAGATTGATGTAATATGACACATTAAACCATGTGGAGAAGTTTGAGACCAACGAAGAGAGATTTGGTCCAAGAATCATCCACATGGACCAAGTTCGTCCATTTTGGTCCTTCTTCGTTTCGACAAGCTTCAAAGTTGACCGAAGCCAAATGTCAAGCATAGATTGATGTAATATGACACATTAAACCATGTGGAGAAGTTTGAGACCAACGAAGAGAGATTTGGTCCAAGAATCATCCACATGGACCAAGTTCGTCCATTTTGGTCCTTCTTCGTTTCGACAAGCTTCAAAGTTGACCGAAGCCAAATGTCAAGCATAGATTGATGTAATATGACACATTAAACCATGTGGAGAAGTTTGAGACCAACGAAGAGAGATTTGGTCCAAGAATCATCCACATGGACCAAGTTCGTCCATTTTGGTCCTTCTTCGTTTCGACAAGCTTCAAAGTTGACCGAAGCCAAATGTCAAGCATAGATTGATGTAATATGACACATTAAACCATGTGGAGAAGTTTGAGACCAACGAAGAGAGATTTGGTCCAAGAATCATCCACATGGACCAAGTTCGTCCATTTTGGTCCTTCTTCGTTTCGACAAGCTTCAAAGTTGACCGAAGCCAAATGTCAAGCATAGATTGATGTAATATGACACATTAAACCATGTGGAGAAGTTTGAGACCAACGAAGAGAGATTTGGTCCAAGAATCATCCACATGGACCAAGTTCGTCCATTTTGGTCCTTCTTCGTTTCGACAAGCTTCAAAGTTGACCGAAGCCAAATGTCAAGCATAGATTGATGTAATATGACACATTAAACCATGTGGAGAAGTTTGAGACCAACGAAGAGAGATTTGGTCCAAGAATCATCCACATGGACCAAGTTCGTCCATTTTGGTCCTTCTTCGTTTCGACAAGCTTCAAAGTTGACCGAAGCCAAATGTCAAGCATAGATTGATGTAATATGACACATTAAACCATGTGGAGAAGTTTGAGACCAACGAAGAGAGATTTGGTCCAAGAATCATCCACATGGACCAAGTTCGTCCATTTTGGTCCTTCTTCGTTTCGACAAGCTTCAAAGTTGACCGAAGCCAAATGTCAAGCATAGATTGATGTAATATGACACATTAAACCATGTGGAGAAGTTTGAGACCAACGAAGAGAGATTTGGTCCAAGAATCATCCACATGGACCAAGTTCGTCCATTTTGGTCCTTCTTCGTTTCGACAAGCTTCAAAGTTGACCGAAGCCAAATGTCAAGCATAGATTGATGTAATATGACACATTAAACCATGTGGAGAAGTTTGAGACCAACGAAGAGAGATTTGGTCCAAGAATCATCCACATGGACCAAGTTCGTCCATTTTGGTCCTTCTTCGTTTCGACAAGCTTCAAAGTTGACCGAAGCCAAATGTCAAGCATAGATTGATGTAATATGACACATTAAACCATGTGGAGAAGTTTGAGACCAACGAAGAGAGATTTGGTCCAAGAATCATCCACATGGACCAAGTTCGTCCATTTTGGTCCTTCTTCGTTTCGACAAGCTTCAAAGTTGACCGAAGCCAAATGTCAAGCATAGATTGATGTAATATGACACATTAAACCATGTGGAGAAGTTTGAGACCAACGAAGAGAGATTTGGTCCAAGAATCATCCACATGGACCAAGTTCGTCCATTTTGGTCCTTCTTCGTTTCGACAAGCTTCAAAGTTGACCGAAGCCAAATGTCAAGCATAGATTGATGTAATATGACACATTAAACCATGTGGAGAAGTTTGAGACCAACGAAGAGAGATTTGGTCCAAGAATCATCCACATGGACCAAGTTCGTCCATTTTGGTCCTTCTTCGTTTCGACAAGCTTCAAAGTTGACCGAAGCCAAATGTCAAGCATAGATTGATGTAATATGACACATTAAACCATGTGGAGAAGTTTGAGACCAACGAAGAGAGATTTGGTCCAAGAATCATCCACATGGACCAAGTTCGTCCATTTTGGTCCTTCTTCGTTTCGACAAGCTTCAAAGTTGACCGAAGCCAAATGTCAAGCATAGATTGATGTAATATGACACATTAAACCATGTGGAGAAGTTTGAGACCAACGAAGAGAGATTTGGTCCAAGAATCATCCACATGGACCAAGTTCGTCCATTTTGGTCCTTCTTCGTTTCGACAAGCTTCAAAGTTGACCGAAGCCAAATGTCAAGCATAGATTGATGTAATATGACACATTAAACCATGTGGAGAAGTTTGAGACCAACGAAGAGAGATTTGGTCCAAGAATCATCCACATGGACCAAGTTCGTCCATTTTGGTCCTTCTTCGTTTCGACAAGCTTCAAAGTTGACCGAAGCCAAATGTCAAGCATAGATTGATGTAATATGACACATTAAACCATGTGGAGAAGTTTGAGACCAACGAAGAGAGATTTGGTCCAAGAATCATCCACATGGACCAAGTTCGTCCATTTTGGTCCTTCTTCGTTTCGACAAGCTTCAAAGTTGACCGAAGCCAAATGTCAAGCATAGATTGATGTAATATGACACATTAAACCATGTGGAGAAGTTTGAGACCAACGAAGAGAGATTTGGTCCAAGAATCATCCACATGGACCAAGTTCGTCCATTTTGGTCCTTCTTCGTTTCGACAAGCTTCAAAGTTGACCGAAGCCAAATGTCAAGCATAGATTGATGTAATATGACACATTAAACCATGTGGAGAAGTTTGAGACCAACGAAGAGAGATTTGGTCCAAGAATCATCCACATGGACCAAGTTCGTCCATTTTGGTCCTTCTTCGTTTCGACAAGCTTCAAAGTTGACCGAAGCCAAATGTCAAGCATAGATTGATGTAATATGACACATTAAACCATGTGGAGAAGTTTGAGACCAACGAAGAGAGATTTGGTCCAAGAATCATCCACATGGACCAAGTTCGTCCATTTTGGTCCTTCTTCGTTTCGACAAGCTTCAAAGTTGACCGAAGCCAAATGTCAAGCATAGATTGATGTAATATGACACATTAAACCATGTGGAGAAGTTTGAGACCAACGAAGAGAGATTTGGTCCAAGAATCATCCACATGGACCAAGTTCGTCCATTTTGGTCCTTCTTCGTTTCGACAAGCTTCAAAGTTGACCGAAGCCAAATGTCAAGCATAGATTGATGTAATATGACACATTAAACCATGTGGAGAAGTTTGAGACCAACGAAGAGAGATTTGGTCCAAGAATCATCCACATGGACCAAGTTCGTCCATTTTGGTCCTTCTTCGTTTCGACAAGCTTCAAAGTTGACCGAAGCCAAATGTCAAGCATAGATTGATGTAATATGACACATTAAACCATGTGGAGAAGTTTGAGACCAACGAAGAGAGATTTGGTCCAAGAATCATCCACATGGACCAAGTTCGTCCATTTTGGTCCTTCTTCGTTTCGACAAGCTTCAAAGTTGACCGAAGCCAAATGTCAAGCATAGATTGATGTAATATGACACATTAAACCATGTGGAGAAGTTTGAGACCAACGAAGAGAGATTTGGTCCAAGAATCATCCACATGGACCAAGTTCGTCCATTTTGGTCCTTCTTCGTTTCGACAAGCTTCAAAGTTGACCGAAGCCAAATGTCAAGCATAGATTGATGTAATATGACACATTAAACCATGTGGAGAAGTTTGAGACCAACGAAGAGAGATTTGGTCCAAGAATCATCCACATGGACCAAGTTCGTCCATTTTGGTCCTTCTTCGTTTCGACAAGCTTCAAAGTTGACCGAAGCCAAATGTCAAGCATAGATTGATGTAATATGACACATTAAACCATGTGGAGAAGTTTGAGACCAACGAAGAGAGATTTGGTCCAAGAATCATCCACATGGACCAAGTTCGTCCATTTTGGTCCTTCTTCGTTTCGACAAGCTTCAAAGTTGACCGAAGCCAAATGTCAAGCATAGATTGATGTAATATGACACATTAAACCATGTGGAGAAGTTTGAGACCAACGAAGAGAGATTTGGTCCAAGAATCATCCACATGGACCAAGTTCGTCCATTTTGGTCCTTCTTCGTTTCGACAAGCTTCAAAGTTGACCGAAGCCAAATGTCAAGCATAGATTGATGTAATATGACACATTAAACCATGTGGAGAAGTTTGAGACCAACGAAGAGAGATTTGGTCCAAGAATCATCCACATGGACCAAGTTCGTCCATTTTGGTCCTTCTTCGTTTCGACAAGCTTCAAAGTTGACCGAAGCCAAATGTCAAGCATAGATTGATGTAATATGACACATTAAACCATGTGGAGAAGTTTGAGACCAACGAAGAGAGATTTGGTCCAAGAATCATCCACATGGACCAAGTTCGTCCATTTTGGTCCTTCTTCGTTTCGACAAGCTTCAAAGTTGACCGAAGCCAAATGTCAAGCATAGATTGATGTAATATGACACATTAAACCATGTGGAGAAGTTTGAGACCAACGAAGAGAGATTTGGTCCAAGAATCATCCACATGGACCAAGTTCGTCCATTTTGGTCCTTCTTCGTTTCGACAAGCTTCAAAGTTGACCGAAGCCAAATGTCAAGCATAGATTGATGTAATATGACACATTAAACCATGTGGAGAAGTTTGAGACCAACGAAGAGAGATTTGGTCCAAGAATCATCCACATGGACCAAGTTCGTCCATTTTGGTCCTTCTTCGTTTCGACAAGCTTCAAAGTTGACCGAAGCCAAATGTCAAGCATAGATTGATGTAATATGACACATTAAACCATGTGGAGAAGTTTGAGACCAACGAAGAGAGATTTGGTCCAAGAATCATCCACATGGACCAAGTTCGTCCATTTTGGTCCTTCTTCGTTTCGACAAGCTTCAAAGTTGACCGAAGCCAAATGTCAAGCATAGATTGATGTAATATGACACATTAAACCATGTGGAGAAGTTTGAGACCAACGAAGAGAGATTTGGTCCAAGAATCATCCACATGGACCAAGTTCGTCCATTTTGGTCCTTCTTCGTTTCGACAAGCTTCAAAGTTGACCGAAGCCAAATGTCAAGCATAGATTGATGTAATATGACACATTAAACCATGTGGAGAAGTTTGAGACCAACGAAGAGAGATTTGGTCCAAGAATCATCCACATGGACCAAGTTCGTCCATTTTGGTCCTTCTTCGTTTCGACAAGCTTCAAAGTTGACCGAAGCCAAATGTCAAGCATAGATTGATGTAATATGACACATTAAACCATGTGGAGAAGTTTGAGACCAACGAAGAGAGATTTGGTCCAAGAATCATCCACATGGACCAAGTTCGTCCATTTTGGTCCTTCTTCGTTTCGACAAGCTTCAAAGTTGACCGAAGCCAAATGTCAAGCATAGATTGATGTAATATGACACATTAAACCATGTGGAGAAGTTTGAGACCAACGAAGAGAGATTTGGTCCAAGAATCATCCACATGGACCAAGTTCGTCCATTTTGGTCCTTCTTCGTTTCGACAAGCTTCAAAGTTGACCGAAGCCAAATGTCAAGCATAGATTGATGTAATATGACACATTAAACCATGTGGAGAAGTTTGAGACCAACGAAGAGAGATTTGGTCCAAGAATCATCCACATGGACCAAGTTCGTCCATTTTGGTCCTTCTTCGTTTCGACAAGCTTCAAAGTTGACCGAAGCCAAATGTCAAGCATAGATTGATGTAATATGACACATTAAACCATGTGGAGAAGTTTGAGACCAACGAAGAGAGATTTGGTCCAAGAATCATCCACATGGACCAAGTTCGTCCATTTTGGTCCTTCTTCGTTTCGACAAGCTTCAAAGTTGACCGAAGCCAAATGTCAAGCATAGATTGATGTAATATGACACATTAAACCATGTGGAGAAGTTTGAGACCAACGAAGAGAGATTTGGTCCAAGAATCATCCACATGGACCAAGTTCGTCCATTTTGGTCCTTCTTCGTTTCGACAAGCTTCAAAGTTGACCGAAGCCAAATGTCAAGCATAGATTGATGTAATATGACACATTAAACCATGTGGAGAAGTTTGAGACCAACGAAGAGAGATTTGGTCCAAGAATCATCCACATGGACCAAGTTCGTCCATTTTGGTCCTTCTTCGTTTCGACAAGCTTCAAAGTTGACCGAAGCCAAATGTCAAGCATAGATTGATGTAATATGACACATTAAACCATGTGGAGAAGTTTGAGACCAACGAAGAGAGATTTGGTCCAAGAATCATCCACATGGACCAAGTTCGTCCATTTTGGTCCTTCTTCGTTTCGACAAGCTTCAAAGTTGACCGAAGCCAAATGTCAAGCATAGATTGATGTAATATGACACATTAAACCATGTGGAGAAGTTTGAGACCAACGAAGAGAGATTTGGTCCAAGAATCATCCACATGGACCAAGTTCGTCCATTTTGGTCCTTCTTCGTTTCGACAAGCTTCAAAGTTGACCGAAGCCAAATGTCAAGCATAGATTGATGTAATATGACACATTAAACCATGTGGAGAAGTTTGAGACCAACGAAGAGAGATTTGGTCCAAGAATCATCCACATGGACCAAGTTCGTCCATTTTGGTCCTTCTTCGTTTCGACAAGCTTCAAAGTTGACCGAAGCCAAATGTCAAGCATAGATTGATGTAATATGACACATTAAACCATGTGGAGAAGTTTGAGACCAACGAAGAGAGATTTGGTCCAAGAATCATCCACATGGACCAAGTTCGTCCATTTTGGTCCTTCTTCGTTTCGACAAGCTTCAAAGTTGACCGAAGCCAAATGTCAAGCATAGATTGATGTAATATGACACATTAAACCATGTGGAGAAGTTTGAGACCAACGAAGAGAGATTTGGTCCAAGAATCATCCACATGGACCAAGTTCGTCCATTTTGGTCCTTCTTCGTTTCGACAAGCTTCAAAGTTGACCGAAGCCAAATGTCAAGCATAGATTGATGTAATATGACACATTAAACCATGTGGAGAAGTTTGAGACCAACGAAGAGAGATTTGGTCCAAGAATCATCCACATGGACCAAGTTCGTCCATTTTGGTCCTTCTTCGTTTCGACAAGCTTCAAAGTTGACCGAAGCCAAATGTCAAGCATAGATTGATGTAATATGACACATTAAACCATGTGGAGAAGTTTGAGACCAACGAAGAGAGATTTGGTCCAAGAATCATCCACATGGACCAAGTTCGTCCATTTTGGTCCTTCTTCGTTTCGACAAGCTTCAAAGTTGACCGAAGCCAAATGTCAAGCATAGATTGATGTAATATGACACATTAAACCATGTGGAGAAGTTTGAGACCAACGAAGAGAGATTTGGTCCAAGAATCATCCACATGGACCAAGTTCGTCCATTTTGGTCCTTCTTCGTTTCGACAAGCTTCAAAGTTGACCGAAGCCAAATGTCAAGCATAGATTGATGTAATATGACACATTAAACCATGTGGAGAAGTTTGAGACCAACGAAGAGAGATTTGGTCCAAGAATCATCCACATGGACCAAGTTCGTCCATTTTGGTCCTTCTTCGTTTCGACAAGCTTCAAAGTTGACCGAAGCCAAATGTCAAGCATAGATTGATGTAATATGACACATTAAACCATGTGGAGAAGTTTGAGACCAACGAAGAGAGATTTGGTCCAAGAATCATCCACATGGACCAAGTTCGTCCATTTTGGTCCTTCTTCGTTTCGACAAGCTTCAAAGTTGACCGAAGCCAAATGTCAAGCATAGATTGATGTAATATGACACATTAAACCATGTGGAGAAGTTTGAGACCAACGAAGAGAGATTTGGTCCAAGAATCATCCACATGGACCAAGTTCGTCCATTTTGGTCCTTCTTCGTTTCGACAAGCTTCAAAGTTGACCGAAGCCAAATGTCAAGCATAGATTGATGTAATATGACACATTAAACCATGTGGAGAAGTTTGAGACCAACGAAGAGAGATTTGGTCCAAGAATCATCCACATGGACCAAGTTCGTCCATTTTGGTCCTTCTTCGTTTCGACAAGCTTCAAAGTTGACCGAAGCCAAATGTCAAGCATAGATTGATGTAATATGACACATTAAACCATGTGGAGAAGTTTGAGACCAACGAAGAGAGATTTGGTCCAAGAATCATCCACATGGACCAAGTTCGTCCATTTTGGTCCTTCTTCGTTTCGACAAGCTTCAAAGTTGACCGAAGCCAAATGTCAAGCATAGATTGATGTAATATGACACATTAAACCATGTGGAGAAGTTTGAGACCAACGAAGAGAGATTTGGTCCAAGAATCATCCACATGGACCAAGTTCGTCCATTTTGGTCCTTCTTCGTTTCGACAAGCTTCAAAGTTGACCGAAGCCAAATGTCAAGCATAGATTGATGTAATATGACACATTAAACCATGTGGAGAAGTTTGAGACCAACGAAGAGAGATTTGGTCCAAGAATCATCCACATGGACCAAGTTCGTCCATTTTGGTCCTTCTTCGTTTCGACAAGCTTCAAAGTTGACCGAAGCCAAATGTCAAGCATAGATTGATGTAATATGACACATTAAACCATGTGGAGAAGTTTGAGACCAACGAAGAGAGATTTGGTCCAAGAATCATCCACATGGACCAAGTTCGTCCATTTTGGTCCTTCTTCGTTTCGACAAGCTTCAAAGTTGACCGAAGCCAAATGTCAAGCATAGATTGATGTAATATGACACATTAAACCATGTGGAGAAGTTTGAGACCAACGAAGAGAGATTTGGTCCAAGAATCATCCACATGGACCAAGTTCGTCCATTTTGGTCCTTCTTCGTTTCGACAAGCTTCAAAGTTGACCGAAGCCAAATGTCAAGCATAGATTGATGTAATATGACACATTAAACCATGTGGAGAAGTTTGAGACCAACGAAGAGAGATTTGGTCCAAGAATCATCCACATGGACCAAGTTCGTCCATTTTGGTCCTTCTTCGTTTCGACAAGCTTCAAAGTTGACCGAAGCCAAATGTCAAGCATAGATTGATGTAATATGACACATTAAACCATGTGGAGAAGTTTGAGACCAACGAAGAGAGATTTGGTCCAAGAATCATCCACATGGACCAAGTTCGTCCATTTTGGTCCTTCTTCGTTTCGACAAGCTTCAAAGTTGACCGAAGCCAAATGTCAAGCATAGATTGATGTAATATGACACATTAAACCATGTGGAGAAGTTTGAGACCAACGAAGAGAGATTTGGTCCAAGAATCATCCACATGGACCAAGTTCGTCCATTTTGGTCCTTCTTCGTTTCGACAAGCTTCAAAGTTGACCGAAGCCAAATGTCAAGCATAGATTGATGTAATATGACACATTAAACCATGTGGAGAAGTTTGAGACCAACGAAGAGAGATTTGGTCCAAGAATCATCCACATGGACCAAGTTCGTCCATTTTGGTCCTTCTTCGTTTCGACAAGCTTCAAAGTTGACCGAAGCCAAATGTCAAGCATAGATTGATGTAATATGACACATTAAACCATGTGGAGAAGTTTGAGACCAACGAAGAGAGATTTGGTCCAAGAATCATCCACATGGACCAAGTTCGTCCATTTTGGTCCTTCTTCGTTTCGACAAGCTTCAAAGTTGACCGAAGCCAAATGTCAAGCATAGATTGATGTAATATGACACATTAAACCATGTGGAGAAGTTTGAGACCAACGAAGAGAGATTTGGTCCAAGAATCATCCACATGGACCAAGTTCGTCCATTTTGGTCCTTCTTCGTTTCGACAAGCTTCAAAGTTGACCGAAGCCAAATGTCAAGCATAGATTGATGTAATATGACACATTAAACCATGTGGAGAAGTTTGAGACCAACGAAGAGAGATTTGGTCCAAGAATCATCCACATGGACCAAGTTCGTCCATTTTGGTCCTTCTTCGTTTCGACAAGCTTCAAAGTTGACCGAAGCCAAATGTCAAGCATAGATTGATGTAATATGACACATTAAACCATGTGGAGAAGTTTGAGACCAACGAAGAGAGATTTGGTCCAAGAATCATCCACATGGACCAAGTTCGTCCATTTTGGTCCTTCTTCGTTTCGACAAGCTTCAAAGTTGACCGAAGCCAAATGTCAAGCATAGATTGATGTAATATGACACATTAAACCATGTGGAGAAGTTTGAGACCAACGAAGAGAGATTTGGTCCAAGAATCATCCACATGGACCAAGTTCGTCCATTTTGGTCCTTCTTCGTTTCGACAAGCTTCAAAGTTGACCGAAGCCAAATGTCAAGCATAGATTGATGTAATATGACACATTAAACCATGTGGAGAAGTTTGAGACCAACGAAGAGAGATTTGGTCCAAGAATCATCCACATGGACCAAGTTCGTCCATTTTGGTCCTTCTTCGTTTCGACAAGCTTCAAAGTTGACCGAAGCCAAATGTCAAGCATAGATTGATGTAATATGACACATTAAACCATGTGGAGAAGTTTGAGACCAACGAAGAGAGATTTGGTCCAAGAATCATCCACATGGACCAAGTTCGTCCATTTTGGTCCTTCTTCGTTTCGACAAGCTTCAAAGTTGACCGAAGCCAAATGTCAAGCATAGATTGATGTAATATGACACATTAAACCATGTGGAGAAGTTTGAGACCAACGAAGAGAGATTTGGTCCAAGAATCATCCACATGGACCAAGTTCGTCCATTTTGGTCCTTAGGCAAATCTTCGGTCAATTCCATTGCTTGTTCAAGAAATGAAGAAGGACCAAAATGGACGAACTTGGTCCATGTGGATGATTCTTGGACCAAATCTCTCTTCGTTGGTCTCAAACTTCTCCACATGGTTTAATGTGTCATATTACATCAATCTATGCTTGACATTTGGCTTCGGTCAACTTTGAAGCTTGTCGAAACGAAGAAGGACCAAAATGGACGAACTTGGTCCATGTGGATGATTCTTGGACCAAATCTCTCTTCGTTGGTCTCAAACTTCTCCACATGGTTTAATGTGTCATATTACATCAATCTATGCTTGACATTTGGCTTCGGTCAACTTTGAAGCTTGTCGAAACGAAGAAGGACCAAAATGGACGAACTTGGTCCATGTGGATGATTCTTGGACCAAATCTCTCTTCGTTGGTCTCAAACTTCTCCACATGGTTTAATGTGTCATATTACATCAATCTATGCTTGACATTTGGCTTCGGTCAACTTTGAAGCTTGTCGAAACGAAGAAGGACCAAAATGGACGAACTTGGTCCATGTGGATGATTCTTGGACCAAATCTCTCTTCGTTGGTCTCAAACTTCTCCACATGGTTTAATGTGTCATATTACATCAATCTATGCTTGACATTTGGCTTCGGTCAACTTTGAAGCTTGTCGAAACGAAGAAGGACCAAAATGGACGAACTTGGTCCATGTGGATGATTCTTGGACCAAATCTCTCTTCGTTGGTCTCAAACTTCTCCACATGGTTTAATGTGTCATATTACATCAATCTATGCTTGACATTTGGCTTCGGTCAACTTTGAAGCTTGTCGAAACGAAGAAGGACCAAAATGGACGAACTTGGTCCATGTGGATGATTCTTGGACCAAATCTCTCTTCGTTGGTCTCAAACTTCTCCACATGGTTTAATGTGTCATATTACATCAATCTATGCTTGACATTTGGCTTCGGTCAACTTTGAAGCTTGTCGAAACGAAGAAGGACCAAAATGGACGAACTTGGTCCATGTGGATGATTCTTGGACCAAATCTCTCTTCGTTGGTCTCAAACTTCTCCACATGGTTTAATGTGTCATATTACATCAATCTATGCTTGACATTTGGCTTCGGTCAACTTTGAAGCTTGTCGAAACGAAGAAGGACCAAAATGGACGAACTTGGTCCATGTGGATGATTCTTGGACCAAATCTCTCTTCGTTGGTCTCAAACTTCTCCACATGGTTTAATGTGTCATATTACATCAATCTATGCTTGACATTTGGCTTCGGTCAACTTTGAAGCTTGTCGAAACGAAGAAGGACCAAAATGGACGAACTTGGTCCATGTGGATGATTCTTGGACCAAATCTCTCTTCGTTGGTCTCAAACTTCTCCACATGGTTTAATGTGTCATATTACATCAATCTATGCTTGACATTTGGCTTCGGTCAACTTTGAAGCTTGTCGAAAGAAGAAGGACCAAAATGGACGAACTTGGTCCATGTGGATGATTCTTGGACCAAATCTCTCTTCGTTGGTCTCAAACTTCTCCACATGGTTTAATGTGTCATATTACATCAATCTATGCTTGACATTTGGCTTCGGTCAACTTTGAAGCTTGTCGAAACGAAGAAGGACCAAAATGGACGAACTTGGTCCATGTGGATGATTCTTGGACCAAATCTCTCTTCGTTGGTCTCAAACTTCTCCACATGGTTTAATGTGTCATATTACATCAATCTATGCTTGACATTTGGCTTCGGTCAACTTTGAAGCTTGTCGAAACGAAGAAGGACCAAAATGGACGAACTTGGTCCATGTGGATGATTCTTGGACCAAATCTCTCTTCGTTGGTCTCAAACTTCTCCACATGGTTTAATGTGTCATATTACATCAATCTATGCTTGACATTTGGCTTCGGTCAACTTTGAAGCTTGTCGAAACGAAGAAGGACCAAAATGGACGAACTTGGTCCATGTGGATGATTCTTGGACCAAATCTCTCTTCGTTGGTCTCAAACTTCTCCACATGGTTTAATGTGTCATATTACATCAATCTATGCTTGACATTTGGCTTCGGTCAACTTTGAAGCTTGTCGAAACGAAGAAGGACCAAAATGGACGAACTTGGTCCATGTGGATGATTCTTGGACCAAATCTCTCTTCGTTGGTCTCAAACTTCTCCACATGGTTTAATGTGTCATATTACATCAATCTATGCTTGACATTTGGCTTCGGTCAACTTTGAAGCTTGTCGAAACGAAGAAGGACCAAAATGGACGAACTTGGTCCATGTGGATGATTCTTGGACCAAATCTCTCTTCGTTGGTCTCAAACTTCTCCACATGGTTTAATGTGTCATATTACATCAATCTATGCTTGACATTTGGCTTCGGTCAACTTTGAAGCTTGTCGAAACGAAGAAGGACCAAAATGGACGAACTTGGTCCATGTGGATGATTCTTGGACCAAATCTCTCTTCGTTGGTCTCAAACTTCTCCACATGGTTTAATGTGTCATATTACATCAATCTATGCTTGACATTTGGCTTCGGTCAACTTTGAAGCTTGTCGAAACGAAGAAGGACCAAAATGGACGAACTTGGTCCATGTGGATGATTCTTGGACCAAATCTCTCTTCGTTGGTCTCAAACTTCTCCACATGGTTTAATGTGTCATATTACATCAATCTATGCTTGACATTTGGCTTCGGTCAACTTTGAAGCTTGTCGAAACGAAGAAGGACCAAAATGGACGAACTTGGTCCATGTGGATGATTCTTGGACCAAATCTCTCTTCGTTGGTCTCAAACTTCTCCACATGGTTTAATGTGTCATATTACATCAATCTATGCTTGACATTTGGCTTCGGTCAACTTTGAAGCTTGTCGAAAAGAAGAAGGACCAAAATGGACGAACTTGGTCCATGTGGATGATTCTTGGACCAAATCTCTCTTCGTTGGTCTCAAACTTCTCCACATGGTTTAATGTGTCATATTACATCAATCTATGCTTGACATTTGGCTTCGGTCAACTTTGAAGCTTGTCGAAACGAAGAAGGACCAAAATGGACGAACTTGGTCCATGTGGATGATTCTTGGACCAAATCTCTCTTCGTTGGTCTCAAACTTCTCCACATGGTTTAATGTGTCATATTACATCAATCTATGCTTGACATTTGGCTTCGGTCAACTTTGAAGCTTGTCGAAACGAAGAAGGACCAAAATGGACGAACTTGGTCCATGTGGATGATTCTTGGACCAAATCTCTCTTCGTTGGTCTCAAACTTCTCCACATGGTTTAATGTGTCATATTACATCAATCTATGCTTGACATTTGGCTTCGGTCAACTTTGAAGCTTGTCGAAACGAAGAAGGACCAAAATGGACGAACTTGGTCCATGTGGATGATTCTTGGACCAAATCTCTCTTCGTTGGTCTCAAACTTCTCCACATGGTTTAATGTGTCATATTACATCAATCTATGCTTGACATTTGGCTTCGGTCAACTTTGAAGCTTGTCGAAACGAAGAAGGACCAAAATGGACGAACTTGGTCCATGTGGATGATTCTTGGACCAAATCTCTCTTCGTTGGTCTCAAACTTCTCCACATGGTTTAATGTGTCATATTACATCAATCTATGCTTGACATTTGGCTTCGGTCAACTTTGAAGCTTGTCGAAACGAAGAAGGACCAAAATGGACGAACTTGGTCCATGTGGATGATTCTTGGACCAAATCTCTCTTCGTTGGTCTCAAACTTCTCCACATGGTTTAATGTGTCATATTACATCAATCTATGCTTGACATTTGGCTTCGGTCAACTTTGAAGCTTGTCGAAACGAAGAAGGACCAAAATGGACGAACTTGGTCCATGTGGATGATTCTTGGACCAAATCTCTCTTCGTTGGTCTCAAACTTCTCCACATGGTTTAATGTGTCATATTACATCAATCTATGCTTGACATTTGGCTTCGGTCAACTTTGAAGCTTGTCGAAACGAAGAAGGACCAAAATGGACGAACTTGGTCCATGTGGATGATTCTTGGACCAAATCTCTCTTCGTTGGTCTCAAACTTCTCCACATGGTTTAATGTGTCATATTACATCAATCTATGCTTGACATTTGGCTTCGGTCAACTTTGAAGCTTGTCGAAACGAAGAAGGACCAAAATGGACGAACTTGGTCCATGTGGATGATTCTTGGACCAAATCTCTCTTCGTTGGTCTCAAACTTCTCCACATGGTTTAATGTGTCATATTACATCAATCTATGCTTGACATTTGGCTTCGGTCAACTTTGAAGCTTGTCGAAACGAAGAAGGACCAAAATGGACGAACTTGGTCCATGTGGATGATTCTTGGACCAAATCTCTCTTCGTTGGTCTCAAACTTCTCCACATGGTTTAATGTGTCATATTACATCAATCTATGCTTGACATTTGGCTTCGGTCAACTTTGAAGCTTGTCGAAACGAAGAAGGACCAAAATGGACGAACTTGGTCCATGTGGATGATTCTTGGACCAAATCTCTCTTCGTTGGTCTCAAACTTCTCCACATGGTTTAATGTGTCATATTACATCAATCTATGCTTGACATTTGGCTTCGGTCAACTTTGAAGCTTGTCGAAACGAAGAAGGACCAAAATGGACGAACTTGGTCCATGTGGATGATTCTTGGACCAAATCTCTCTTCGTTGGTCTCAAACTTCTCCACATGGTTTAATGTGTCATATTACATCAATCTATGCTTGACATTTGGCTTCGGTCAACTTTGAAGCTTGTCGAAACGAAGAAGGACCAAAATGGACGAACTTGGTCCATGTGGATGATTCTTGGACCAAATCTCTCTTCGTTGGTCTCAAACTTCTCCACATGGTTTAATGTGTCATATTACATCAATCTATGCTTGACATTTGGCTTCGGTCAACTTTGAAGCTTGTCGAAACGAAGAAGGACCAAAATGGACGAACTTGGTCCATGTGGATGATTCTTGGACCAAATCTCTCTTCGTTGGTCTCAAACTTCTCCACATGGTTTAATGTGTCATATTACATCAATCTATGCTTGACATTTGGCTTCGGTCAACTTTGAAGCTTGTCGAAACGAAGAAGGACCAAAATGGACGAACTTGGTCCATGTGGATGATTCTTGGACCAAATCTCTCTTCGTTGGTCTCAAACTTCTCCACATGGTTTAATGTGTCATATTACATCAATCTATGCTTGACATTTGGCTTCGGTCAACTTTGAAGCTTGTCGAAACGAAGAAGGACCAAAATGGACGAACTTGGTCCATGTGGATGATTCTTGGACCAAATCTCTCTTCGTTGGTCTCAAACTTCTCCACATGGTTTAATGTGTCATATTACATCAATCTATGCTTGACATTTGGCTTCGGTCAACTTTGAAGCTTGTCGAAACGAAGAAGGACCAAAATGGACGAACTTGGTCCATGTGGATGATTCTTGGACCAAATCTCTCTTCGTTGGTCTCAAACTTCTCCACATGGTTTAATGTGTCATATTACATCAATCTATGCTTGACATTTGGCTTCGGTCAACTTTGAAGCTTGTCGAAACGAAGAAGGACCAAAATGGACGAACTTGGTCCATGTGGATGATTCTTGGACCAAATCTCTCTTCGTTGGTCTCAAACTTCTCCACATGGTTTAATGTGTCATATTACATCAATCTATGCTTGACATTTGGCTTCGGTCAACTTTGAAGCTTGTCGAAACGAAGAAGGACCAAAATGGACGAACTTGGTCCATGTGGATGATTCTTGGACCAAATCTCTCTTCGTTGGTCTCAAACTTCTCCACATGGTTTAATGTGTCATATTACATCAATCTATGCTTGACATTTGGCTTCGGTCAACTTTGAAGCTTGTCGAAACGAAGAAGGACCAAAATGGACGAACTTGGTCCATGTGGATGATTCTTGGACCAAATCTCTCTTCGTTGGTCTCAAACTTCTCCACATGGTTTAATGTGTCATATTACATCAATCTATGCTTGACATTTGGCTTCGGTCAACTTTGAAGCTTGTCGAAACGAAGAAGGACCAAAATGGACGAACTTGGTCCATGTGGATGATTCTTGGACCAAATCTCTCTTCGTTGGTCTCAAACTTCTCCACATGGTTTAATGTGTCATATTACATCAATCTATGCTTGACATTTGGCTTCGGTCAACTTTGAAGCTTGTCGAAACGAAGAAGGACCAAAATGGACGAACTTGGTCCATGTGGATGATTCTTGGACCAAATCTCTCTTCGTTGGTCTCAAACTTCTCCACATGGTTTAATGTGTCATATTACATCAATCTATGCTTGACATTTGGCTTCGGTCAACTTTGAAGCTTGTCGAAACGAAGAAGGACCAAAATGGACGAACTTGGTCCATGTGGATGATTCTTGGACCAAATCTCTCTTCGTTGGTCTCAAACTTCTCCACATGGTTTAATGTGTCATATTACATCAATCTATGCTTGACATTTGGCTTCGGTCAACTTTGAAGCTTGTCGAAACGAAGAAGGACCAAAATGGACGAACTTGGTCCATGTGGATGATTCTTGGACCAAATCTCTCTTCGTTGGTCTCAAACTTCTCCACATGGTTTAATGTGTCATATTACATCAATCTATGCTTGACATTTGGCTTCGGTCAACTTTGAAGCTTGTCGAAACGAAGAAGGACCAAAATGGACGAACTTGGTCCATGTGGATGATTCTTGGACCAAATCTCTCTTCGTTGGTCTCAAACTTCTCCACATGGTTTAATGTGTCATATTACATCAATCTATGCTTGACATTTGGCTTCGGTCAACTTTGAAGCTTGTCGAAACGAAGAAGGACCAAAATGGACGAACTTGGTCCATGTGGATGATTCTTGGACCAAATCTCTCTTCGTTGGTCTCAAACTTCTCCACATGGTTTAATGTGTCATATTACATCAATCTATGCTTGACATTTGGCTTCGGTCAACTTTGAAGCTTGTCGAAACGAAGAAGGACCAAAATGGACGAACTTGGTCCATGTGGATGATTCTTGGACCAAATCTCTCTTCGTTGGTCTCAAACTTCTCCACATGGTTTAATGTGTCATATTACATCAATCTATGCTTGACATTTGGCTTCGGTCAACTTTGAAGCTTGTCGAAACGAAGAAGGACCAAAATGGACGAACTTGGTCCATGTGGATGATTCTTGGACCAAATCTCTCTTCGTTGGTCTCAAACTTCTCCACATGGTTTAATGTGTCATATTACATCAATCTATGCTTGACATTTGGCTTCGGTCAACTTTGAAGCTTGTCGAAACGAAGAAGGACCAAAATGGACGAACTTGGTCCATGTGGATGATTCTTGGACCAAATCTCTCTTCGTTGGTCTCAAACTTCTCCACATGGTTTAATGTGTCATATTACATCAATCTATGCTTGACATTTGGCTTCGGTCAACTTTGAAGCTTGTCGAAACGAAGAAGGACCAAAATGGACGAACTTGGTCCATGTGGATGATTCTTGGACCAAATCTCTCTTCGTTGGTCTCAAACTTCTCCACATGGTTTAATGTGTCATATTACATCAATCTATGCTTGACATTTGGCTTCGGTCAACTTTGAAGCTTGTCGAAACGAAGAAGGACCAAAATGGACGAACTTGGTCCATGTGGATGATTCTTGGACCAAATCTCTCTTCGTTGGTCTCAAACTTCTCCACATGGTTTAATGTGTCATATTACATCAATCTATGCTTGACATTTGGCTTCGGTCAACTTTGAAGCTTGTCGAAACGAAGAAGGACCAAAATGGACGAACTTGGTCCATGTGGATGATTCTTGGACCAAATCTCTCTTCGTTGGTCTCAAACTTCTCCACATGGTTTAATGTGTCATATTACATCAATCTATGCTTGACATTTGGCTTCGGTCAACTTTGAAGCTTGTCGAAACGAAGAAGGACCAAAATGGACGAACTTGGTCCATGTGGATGATTCTTGGACCAAATCTCTCTTCGTTGGTCTCAAACTTCTCCACATGGTTTAATGTGTCATATTACATCAATCTATGCTTGACATTTGGCTTCGGTCAACTTTGAAGCTTGTCGAAACGAAGAAGGACCAAAATGGACGAACTTGGTCCATGTGGATGATTCTTGGACCAAATCTCTCTTCGTTGGTCTCAAACTTCTCCACATGGTTTAATGTGTCATATTACATCAATCTATGCTTGACATTTGGCTTCGGTCAACTTTGAAGCTTGTCGAAACGAAGAAGGACCAAAATGGACGAACTTGGTCCATGTGGATGATTCTTGGACCAAATCTCTCTTCGTTGGTCTCAAACTTCTCCACATGGTTTAATGTGTCATATTACATCAATCTATGCTTGACATTTGGCTTCGGTCAACTTTGAAGCTTGTCGAAACGAAGAAGGACCAAAATGGACGAACTTGGTCCATGTGGATGATTCTTGGACCAAATCTCTCTTCGTTGGTCTCAAACTTCTCCACATGGTTTAATGTGTCATATTACATCAATCTATGCTTGACATTTGGCTTCGGTCAACTTTGAAGCTTGTCGAAACGAAGAAGGACCAAAATGGACGAACTTGGTCCATGTGGATGATTCTTGGACCAAATCTCTCTTCGTTGGTCTCAAACTTCTCCACATGGTTTAATGTGTCATATTACATCAATCTATGCTTGACATTTGGCTTCGGTCAACTTTGAAGCTTGTCGAAACGAAGAAGGACCAAAATGGACGAACTTGGTCCATGTGGATGATTCTTGGACCAAATCTCTCTTCGTTGGTCTCAAACTTCTCCACATGGTTTAATGTGTCATATTACATCAATCTATGCTTGACATTTGGCTTCGGTCAACTTTGAAGCTTGTCGAAACGAAGAAGGACCAAAATGGACGAACTTGGTCCATGTGGATGATTCTTGGACCAAATCTCTCTTCGTTGGTCTCAAACTTCTCCACATGGTTTAATGTGTCATATTACATCAATCTATGCTTGACATTTGGCTTCGGTCAACTTTGAAGCTTGTCGAAACGAAGAAGGACCAAAATGGACGAACTTGGTCCATGTGGATGATTCTTGGACCAAATCTCTCTTCGTTGGTCTCAAACTTCTCCACATGGTTTAATGTGTCATATTACATCAATCTATGCTTGACATTTGGCTTCGGTCAACTTTGAAGCTTGTCGAAACGAAGAAGGACCAAAATGGACGAACTTGGTCCATGTGGATGATTCTTGGACCAAATCTCTCTTCGTTGGTCTCAAACTTCTCCACATGGTTTAATGTGTCATATTACATCAATCTATGCTTGACATTTGGCTTCGGTCAACTTTGAAGCTTGTCGAAACGAAGAAGGACCAAAATGGACGAACTTGGTCCATGTGGATGATTCTTGGACCAAATCTCTCTTCGTTGGTCTCAAACTTCTCCACATGGTTTAATGTGTCATATTACATCAATCTATGCTTGACATTTGGCTTCGGTCAACTTTGAAGCTTGTCGAAACGAAGAAGGACCAAAATGGACGAACTTGGTCCATGTGGATGATTCTTGGACCAAATCTCTCTTCGTTGGTCTCAAACTTCTCCACATGGTTTAATGTGTCATATTACATCAATCTATGCTTGACATTTGGCTTCGGTCAACTTTGAAGCTTGTCGAAACGAAGAAGGACCAAAATGGACGAACTTGGTCCATGTGGATGATTCTTGGACCAAATCTCTCTTCGTTGGTCTCAAACTTCTCCACATGGTTTAATGTGTCATATTACATCAATCTATGCTTGACATTTGGCTTCGGTCAACTTTGAAGCTTGTCGAAACGAAGAAGGACCAAAATGGACGAACTTGGTCCATGTGGATGATTCTTGGACCAAATCTCTCTTCGTTGGTCTCAAACTTCTCCACATGGTTTAATGTGTCATATTACATCAATCTATGCTTGACATTTGGCTTCGGTCAACTTTGAAGCTTGTCGAAACGAAGAAGGACCAAAATGGACGAACTTGGTCCATGTGGATGATTCTTGGACCAAATCTCTCTTCGTTGGTCTCAAACTTCTCCACATGGTTTAATGTGTCATATTACATCAATCTATGCTTGACATTTGGCTTCGGTCAACTTTGAAGCTTGTCGAAACGAAGAAGGACCAAAATGGACGAACTTGGTCCATGTGGATGATTCTTGGACCAAATCTCTCTTCGTTGGTCTCAAACTTCTCCACATGGTTTAATGTGTCATATTACATCAATCTATGCTTGACATTTGGCTTCGGTCAACTTTGAAGCTTGTCGAAACGAAGAAGGACCAAAATGGACGAACTTGGTCCATGTGGATGATTCTTGGACCAAATCTCTCTTCGTTGGTCTCAAACTTCTCCACATGGTTTAATGTGTCATATTACATCAATCTATGCTTGACATTTGGCTTCGGTCAACTTTGAAGCTTGTCGAAACGAAGAAGGACCAAAATGGACGAACTTGGTCCATGTGGATGATTCTTGGACCAAATCTCTCTTCGTTGGTCTCAAACTTCTCCACATGGTTTAATGTGTCATATTACATCAATCTATGCTTGACATTTGGCTTCGGTCAACTTTGAAGCTTGTCGAAACGAAGAAGGACCAAAATGGACGAACTTGGTCCATGTGGATGATTCTTGGACCAAATCTCTCTTCGTTGGTCTCAAACTTCTCCACATGGTTTAATGTGTCATATTACATCAATCTATGCTTGACATTTGGCTTCGGTCAACTTTGAAGCTTGTCGAAACGAAGAAGGACCAAAATGGACGAACTTGGTCCATGTGGATGATTCTTGGACCAAATCTCTCTTCGTTGGTCTCAAACTTCTCCACATGGTTTAATGTGTCATATTACATCAATCTATGCTTGACATTTGGCTTCGGTCAACTTTGAAGCTTGTCGAAACGAAGAAGGACCAAAATGGACGAACTTGGTCCATGTGGATGATTCTTGGACCAAATCTCTCTTCGTTGGTCTCAAACTTCTCCACATGGTTTAATGTGTCATATTACATCAATCTATGCTTGACATTTGGCTTCGGTCAACTTTGAAGCTTGTCGAAACGAAGAAGGACCAAAATGGACGAACTTGGTCCATGTGGATGATTCTTGGACCAAATCTCTCTTCGTTGGTCTCAAACTTCTCCACATGGTTTAATGTGTCATATTACATCAATCTATGCTTGACATTTGGCTTCGGTCAACTTTGAAGCTTGTCGAAACGAAGAAGGACCAAAATGGACGAACTTGGTCCATGTGGATGATTCTTGGACCAAATCTCTCTTCGTTGGTCTCAAACTTCTCCACATGGTTTAATGTGTCATATTACATCAATCTATGCTTGACATTTGGCTTCGGTCAACTTTGAAGCTTGTCGAAACGAAGAAGGACCAAAATGGACGAACTTGGTCCATGTGGATGATTCTTGGACCAAATCTCTCTTCGTTGGTCTCAAACTTCTCCACATGGTTTAATGTGTCATATTACATCAATCTATGCTTGACATTTGGCTTCGGTCAACTTTGAAGCTTGTCGAAACGAAGAAGGACCAAAATGGACGAACTTGGTCCATGTGGATGATTCTTGGACCAAATCTCTCTTCGTTGGTCTCAAACTTCTCCACATGGTTTAATGTGTCATATTACATCAATCTATGCTTGACATTTGGCTTCGGTCAACTTTGAAGCTTGTCGAAACGAAGAAGGACCAAAATGGACGAACTTGGTCCATGTGGATGATTCTTGGACCAAATCTCTCTTCGTTGGTCTCAAACTTCTCCACATGGTTTAATGTGTCATATTACATCAATCTATGCTTGACATTTGGCTTCGGTCAACTTTGAAGCTTGTCGAAACGAAGAAGGACCAAAATGGACGAACTTGGTCCATGTGGATGATTCTTGGACCAAATCTCTCTTCGTTGGTCTCAAACTTCTCCACATGGTTTAATGTGTCATATTACATCAATCTATGCTTGACATTTGGCTTCGGTCAACTTTGAAGCTTGTCGAAACGAAGAAGGACCAAAATGGACGAACTTGGTCCATGTGGATGATTCTTGGACCAAATCTCTCTTCGTTGGTCTCAAACTTCTCCACATGGTTTAATGTGTCATATTACATCAATCTATGCTTGACATTTGGCTTCGGTCAACTTTGAAGCTTGTCGAAACGAAGAAGGACCAAAATGGACGAACTTGGTCCATGTGGATGATTCTTGGACCAAATCTCTCTTCGTTGGTCTCAAACTTCTCCACATGGTTTAATGTGTCATATTACATCAATCTATGCTTGACATTTGGCTTCGGTCAACTTTGAAGCTTGTCGAAACGAAGAAGGACCAAAATGGACGAACTTGGTCCATGTGGATGATTCTTGGACCAAATCTCTCTTCGTTGGTCTCAAACTTCTCCACATGGTTTAATGTGTCATATTACATCAATCTATGCTTGACATTTGGCTTCGGTCAACTTTGAAGCTTGTCGAAACGAAGAAGGACCAAAATGGACGAACTTGGTCCATGTGGATGATTCTTGGACCAAATCTCTCTTCGTTGGTCTCAAACTTCTCCACATGGTTTAATGTGTCATATTACATCAATCTATGCTTGACATTTGGCTTCGGTCAACTTTGAAGCTTGTCGAAACGAAGAAGGACCAAAATGGACGAACTTGGTCCATGTGGATGATTCTTGGACCAAATCTCTCTTCGTTGGTCTCAAACTTCTCCACATGGTTTAATGTGTCATATTACATCAATCTATGCTTGACATTTGGCTTCGGTCAACTTTGAAGCTTGTCGAAACGAAGAAGGACCAAAATGGACGAACTTGGTCCATGTGGATGATTCTTGGACCAAATCTCTCTTCGTTGGTCTCAAACTTCTCCACATGGTTTAATGTGTCATATTACATCAATCTATGCTTGACATTTGGCTTCGGTCAACTTTGAAGCTTGTCGAAACGAAGAAGGACCAAAATGGACGAACTTGGTCCATGTGGATGATTCTTGGACCAAATCTCTCTTCGTTGGTCTCAAACTTCTCCACATGGTTTAATGTGTCATATTACATCAATCTATGCTTGACATTTGGCTTCGGTCAACTTTGAAGCTTGTCGAAACGAAGAAGGACCAAAATGGACGAACTTGGTCCATGTGGATGATTCTTGGACCAAATCTCTCTTCGTTGGTCTCAAACTTCTCCACATGGTTTAATGTGTCATATTACATCAATCTATGCTTGACATTTGGCTTCGGTCAACTTTGAAGCTTGTCGAAACGAAGAAGGACCAAAATGGACGAACTTGGTCCATGTGGATGATTCTTGGACCAAATCTCTCTTCGTTGGTCTCAAACTTCTCCACATGGTTTAATGTGTCATATTACATCAATCTATGCTTGACATTTGGCTTCGGTCAACTTTGAAGCTTGTCGAAACGAAGAAGGACCAAAATGGACGAACTTGGTCCATGTGGATGATTCTTGGACCAAATCTCTCTTCGTTGGTCTCAAACTTCTCCACATGGTTTAATGTGTCATATTACATCAATCTATGCTTGACATTTGGCTTCGGTCAACTTTGAAGCTTGTCGAAACGAAGAAGGACCAAAATGGACGAACTTGGTCCATGTGGATGATTCTTGGACCAAATCTCTCTTCGTTGGTCTCAAACTTCTCCACATGGTTTAATGTGTCATATTACATCAATCTATGCTTGACATTTGGCTTCGGTCAACTTTGAAGCTTGTCGAAACGAAGAAGGACCAAAATGGACGAACTTGGTCCATGTGGATGATTCTTGGACCAAATCTCTCTTCGTTGGTCTCAAACTTCTCCACATGGTTTAATGTGTCATATTACATCAATCTATGCTTGACATTTGGCTTCGGTCAACTTTGAAGCTTGTCGAAACGAAGAAGGACCAAAATGGACGAACTTGGTCCATGTGGATGATTCTTGGACCAAATCTCTCTTCGTTGGTCTCAAACTTCTCCACATGGTTTAATGTGTCATATTACATCAATCTATGCTTGACATTTGGCTTCGGTCAACTTTGAAGCTTGTCGAAACGAAGAAGGACCAAAATGGACGAACTTGGTCCATGTGGATGATTCTTGGACCAAATCTCTCTTCGTTGGTCTCAAACTTCTCCACATGGTTTAATGTGTCATATTACATCAATCTATGCTTGACATTTGGCTTCGGTCAACTTTGAAGCTTGTCGAAACGAAGAAGGACCAAAATGGACGAACTTGGTCCATGTGGATGATTCTTGGACCAAATCTCTCTTCGTTGGTCTCAAACTTCTCCACATGGTTTAATGTGTCATATTACATCAATCTATGCTTGACATTTGGCTTCGGTCAACTTTGAAGCTTGTCGAAACGAAGAAGGACCAAAATGGACGAACTTGGTCCATGTGGATGATTCTTGGACCAAATCTCTCTTCGTTGGTCTCAAACTTCTCCACATGGTTTAATGTGTCATATTACATCAATCTATGCTTGACATTTGGCTTCGGTCAACTTTGAAGCTTGTCGAAACGAAGAAGGACCAAAATGGACGAACTTGGTCCATGTGGATGATTCTTGGACCAAATCTCTCTTCGTTGGTCTCAAACTTCTCCACATGGTTTAATGTGTCATATTACATCAATCTATGCTTGACATTTGGCTTCGGTCAACTTTGAAGCTTGTCGAAACGAAGAAGGACCAAAATGGACGAACTTGGTCCATGTGGATGATTCTTGGACCAAATCTCTCTTCGTTGGTCTCAAACTTCTCCACATGGTTTAATGTGTCATATTACATCAATCTATGCTTGACATTTGGCTTCGGTCAACTTTGAAGCTTGTCGAAACGAAGAAGGACCAAAATGGACGAACTTGGTCCATGTGGATGATTCTTGGACCAAATCTCTCTTCGTTGGTCTCAAACTTCTCCACATGGTTTAATGTGTCATATTACATCAATCTATGCTTGACATTTGGCTTCGGTCAACTTTGAAGCTTGTCGAAACGAAGAAGGACCAAAATGGACGAACTTGGTCCATGTGGATGATTCTTGGACCAAATCTCTCTTCGTTGGTCTCAAACTTCTCCACATGGTTTAATGTGTCATATTACATCAATCTATGCTTGACATTTGGCTTCGGTCAACTTTGAAGCTTGTCGAAACGAAGAAGGACCAAAATGGACGAACTTGGTCCATGTGGATGATTCTTGGACCAAATCTCTCTTCGTTGGTCTCAAACTTCTCCACATGGTTTAATGTGTCATATTACATCAATCTATGCTTGACATTTGGCTTCGGTCAACTTTGAAGCTTGTCGAAACGAAGAAGGACCAAAATGGACGAACTTGGTCCATGTGGATGATTCTTGGACCAAATCTCTCTTCGTTGGTCTCAAACTTCTCCACATGGTTTAATGTGTCATATTACATCAATCTATGCTTGACATTTGGCTTCGGTCAACTTTGAAGCTTGTCGAAACGAAGAAGGACCAAAATGGACGAACTTGGTCCATGTGGATGATTCTTGGACCAAATCTCTCTTCGTTGGTCTCAAACTTCTCCACATGGTTTAATGTGTCATATTACATCAATCTATGCTTGACATTTGGCTTCGGTCAACTTTGAAGCTTGTCGAAACGAAGAAGGACCAAAATGGACGAACTTGGTCCATGTGGATGATTCTTGGACCAAATCTCTCTTCGTTGGTCTCAAACTTCTCCACATGGTTTAATGTGTCATATTACATCAATCTATGCTTGACATTTGGCTTCGGTCAACTTTGAAGCTTGTCGAAACGAAGAAGGACCAAAATGGACGAACTTGGTCCATGTGGATGATTCTTGGACCAAATCTCTCTTCGTTGGTCTCAAACTTCTCCACATGGTTTAATGTGTCATATTACATCAATCTATGCTTGACATTTGGCTTCGGTCAACTTTGAAGCTTGTCGAAACGAAGAAGGACCAAAATGGACGAACTTGGTCCATGTGGATGATTCTTGGACCAAATCTCTCTTCGTTGGTCTCAAACTTCTCCACATGGTTTAATGTGTCATATTACATCAATCTATGCTTGACATTTGGCTTCGGTCAACTTTGAAGCTTGTCGAAACGAAGAAGGACCAAAATGGACGAACTTGGTCCATGTGGATGATTCTTGGACCAAATCTCTCTTCGTTGGTCTCAAACTTCTCCACATGGTTTAATGTGTCATATTACATCAATCTATGCTTGACATTTGGCTTCGGTCAACTTTGAAGCTTGTCGAAACGAAGAAGGACCAAAATGGACGAACTTGGTCCATGTGGATGATTCTTGGACCAAATCTCTCTTCGTTGGTCTCAAACTTCTCCACATGGTTTAATGTGTCATATTACATCAATCTATGCTTGACATTTGGCTTCGGTCAACTTTGAAGCTTGTCGAAACGAAGAAGGACCAAAATGGACGAACTTGGTCCATGTGGATGATTCTTGGACCAAATCTCTCTTCGTTGGTCTCAAACTTCTCCACATGGTTTAATGTGTCATATTACATCAATCTATGCTTGACATTTGGCTTCGGTCAACTTTGAAGCTTGTCGAAACGAAGAAGGACCAAAATGGACGAACTTGGTCCATGTGGATGATTCTTGGACCAAATCTCTCTTCGTTGGTCTCAAACTTCTCCACATGGTTTAATGTGTCATATTACATCAATCTATGCTTGACATTTGGCTTCGGTCAACTTTGAAGCTTGTCGAAACGAAGAAGGACCAAAATGGACGAACTTGGTCCATGTGGATGATTCTTGGACCAAATCTCTCTTCGTTGGTCTCAAACTTCTCCACATGGTTTAATGTGTCATATTACATCAATCTATGCTTGACATTTGGCTTCGGTCAACTTTGAAGCTTGTCGAAACGAAGAAGGACCAAAATGGACGAACTTGGTCCATGTGGATGATTCTTGGACCAAATCTCTCTTCGTTGGTCTCAAACTTCTCCACATGGTTTAATGTGTCATATTACATCAATCTATGCTTGACATTTGGCTTCGGTCAACTTTGAAGCTTGTCGAAACGAAGAAGGACCAAAATGGACGAACTTGGTCCATGTGGATGATTCTTGGACCAAATCTCTCTTCGTTGGTCTCAAACTTCTCCACATGGTTTAATGTGTCATATTACATCAATCTATGCTTGACATTTGGCTTCGGTCAACTTTGAAGCTTGTCGAAACGAAGAAGGACCAAAATGGACGAACTTGGTCCATGTGGATGATTCTTGGACCAAATCTCTCTTCGTTGGTCTCAAACTTCTCCACATGGTTTAATGTGTCATATTACATCAATCTATGCTTGACATTTGGCTTCGGTCAACTTTGAAGCTTGTCGAAACGAAGAAGGACCAAAATGGACGAACTTGGTCCATGTGGATGATTCTTGGACCAAATCTCTCTTCGTTGGTCTCAAACTTCTCCACATGGTTTAATGTGTCATATTACATCAATCTATGCTTGACATTTGGCTTCGGTCAACTTTGAAGCTTGTCGAAACGAAGAAGGACCAAAATGGACGAACTTGGTCCATGTGGATGATTCTTGGACCAAATCTCTCTTCGTTGGTCTCAAACTTCTCCACATGGTTTAATGTGTCATATTACATCAATCTATGCTTGACATTTGGCTTCGGTCAACTTTGAAGCTTGTCGAAACGAAGAAGGACCAAAATGGACGAACTTGGTCCATGTGGATGATTCTTGGACCAAATCTCTCTTCGTTGGTCTCAAACTTCTCCACATGGTTTAATGTGTCATATTACATCAATCTATGCTTGACATTTGGCTTCGGTCAACTTTGAAGCTTGTCGAAACGAAGAAGGACCAAAATGGACGAACTTGGTCCATGTGGATGATTCTTGGACCAAATCTCTCTTCGTTGGTCTCAAACTTCTCCACATGGTTTAATGTGTCATATTACATCAATCTATGCTTGACATTTGGCTTCGGTCAACTTTGAAGCTTGTCGAAACGAAGAAGGACCAAAATGGACGAACTTGGTCCATGTGGATGATTCTTGGACCAAATCTCTCTTCGTTGGTCTCAAACTTCTCCACATGGTTTAATGTGTCATATTACATCAATCTATGCTTGACATTTGGCTTCGGTCAACTTTGAAGCTTGTCGAAACGAAGAAGGACCAAAATGGACGAACTTGGTCCATGTGGATGATTCTTGGACCAAATCTCTCTTCGTTGGTCTCAAACTTCTCCACATGGTTTAATGTGTCATATTACATCAATCTATGCTTGACATTTGGCTTCGGTCAACTTTGAAGCTTGTCGAAACGAAGAAGGACCAAAATGGACGAACTTGGTCCATGTGGATGATTCTTGGACCAAATCTCTCTTCGTTGGTCTCAAACTTCTCCACATGGTTTAATGTGTCATATTACATCAATCTATGCTTGACATTTGGCTTCGGTCAACTTTGAAGCTTGTCGAAACGAAGAAGGACCAAAATGGACGAACTTGGTCCATGTGGATGATTCTTGGACCAAATCTCTCTTCGTTGGTCTCAAACTTCTCCACATGGTTTAATGTGTCATATTACATCAATCTATGCTTGACATTTGGCTTCGGTCAACTTTGAAGCTTGTCGAAACGAAGAAGGACCAAAATGGACGAACTTGGTCCATGTGGATGATTCTTGGACCAAATCTCTCTTCGTTGGTCTCAAACTTCTCCACATGGTTTAATGTGTCATATTACATCAATCTATGCTTGACATTTGGCTTCGGTCAACTTTGAAGCTTGTCGAAACGAAGAAGGACCAAAATGGACGAACTTGGTCCATGTGGATGATTCTTGGACCAAATCTCTCTTCGTTGGTCTCAAACTTCTCCACATGGTTTAATGTGTCATATTACATCAATCTATGCTTGACATTTGGCTTCGGTCAACTTTGAAGCTTGTCGAAACGAAGAAGGACCAAAATGGACGAACTTGGTCCATGTGGATGATTCTTGGACCAAATCTCTCTTCGTTGGTCTCAAACTTCTCCACATGGTTTAATGTGTCATATTACATCAATCTATGCTTGACATTTGGCTTCGGTCAACTTTGAAGCTTGTCGAAACGAAGAAGGACCAAAATGGACGAACTTGGTCCATGTGGATGATTCTTGGACCAAATCTCTCTTCGTTGGTCTCAAACTTCTCCACATGGTTTAATGTGTCATATTACATCAATCTATGCTTGACATTTGGCTTCGGTCAACTTTGAAGCTTGTCGAAACGAAGAAGGACCAAAATGGACGAACTTGGTCCATGTGGATGATTCTTGGACCAAATCTCTCTTCGTTGGTCTCAAACTTCTCCACATGGTTTAATGTGTCATATTACATCAATCTATGCTTGACATTTGGCTTCGGTCAACTTTGAAGCTTGTCGAAACGAAGAAGGACCAAAATGGACGAACTTGGTCCATGTGGATGATTCTTGGACCAAATCTCTCTTCGTTGGTCTCAAACTTCTCCACATGGTTTAATGTGTCATATTACATCAATCTATGCTTGACATTTGGCTTCGGTCAACTTTGAAGCTTGTCGAAACGAAGAAGGACCAAAATGGACGAACTTGGTCCATGTGGATGATTCTTGGACCAAATCTCTCTTCGTTGGTCTCAAACTTCTCCACATGGTTTAATGTGTCATATTACATCAATCTATGCTTGACATTTGGCTTCGGTCAACTTTGAAGCTTGTCGAAACGAAGAAGGACCAAAATGGACGAACTTGGTCCATGTGGATGATTCTTGGACCAAATCTCTCTTCGTTGGTCTCAAACTTCTCCACATGGTTTAATGTGTCATATTACATCAATCTATGCTTGACATTTGGCTTCGGTCAACTTTGAAGCTTGTCGAAACGAAGAAGGACCAAAATGGACGAACTTGGTCCATGTGGATGATTCTTGGACCAAATCTCTCTTCGTTGGTCTCAAACTTCTCCACATGGTTTAATGTGTCATATTACATCAATCTATGCTTGACATTTGGCTTCGGTCAACTTTGAAGCTTGTCGAAACGAAGAAGGACCAAAATGGACGAACTTGGTCCATGTGGATGATTCTTGGACCAAATCTCTCTTCGTTGGTCTCAAACTTCTCCACATGGTTTAATGTGTCATATTACATCAATCTATGCTTGACATTTGGCTTCGGTCAACTTTGAAGCTTGTCGAAACGAAGAAGGACCAAAATGGACGAACTTGGTCCATGTGGATGATTCTTGGACCAAATCTCTCTTCGTTGGTCTCAAACTTCTCCACATGGTTTAATGTGTCATATTACATCAATCTATGCTTGACATTTGGCTTCGGTCAACTTTGAAGCTTGTCGAAACGAAGAAGGACCAAAATGGACGAACTTGGTCCATGTGGATGATTCTTGGACCAAATCTCTCTTCGTTGGTCTCAAACTTCTCCACATGGTTTAATGTGTCATATTACATCAATCTATGCTTGACATTTGGCTTCGGTCAACTTTGAAGCTTGTCGAAACGAAGAAGGACCAAAATGGACGAACTTGGTCCATGTGGATGATTCTTGGACCAAATCTCTCTTCGTTGGTCTCAAACTTCTCCACATGGTTTAATGTGTCATATTACATCAATCTATGCTTGACATTTGGCTTCGGTCAACTTTGAAGCTTGTCGAAACGAAGAAGGACCAAAATGGACGAACTTGGTCCATGTGGATGATTCTTGGACCAAATCTCTCTTCGTTGGTCTCAAACTTCTCCACATGGTTTAATGTGTCATATTACATCAATCTATGCTTGACATTTGGCTTCGGTCAACTTTGAAGCTTGTCGAAACGAAGAAGGACCAAAATGGACGAACTTGGTCCATGTGGATGATTCTTGGACCAAATCTCTCTTCGTTGGTCTCAAACTTCTCCACATGGTTTAATGTGTCATATTACATCAATCTATGCTTGACATTTGGCTTCGGTCAACTTTGAAGCTTGTCGAAACGAAGAAGGACCAAAATGGACGAACTTGGTCCATGTGGATGATTCTTGGACCAAATCTCTCTTCGTTGGTCTCAAACTTCTCCACATGGTTTAATGTGTCATATTACATCAATCTATGCTTGACATTTGGCTTCGGTCAACTTTGAAGCTTGTCGAAACGAAGAAGGACCAAAATGGACGAACTTGGTCCATGTGGATGATTCTTGGACCAAATCTCTCTTCGTTGGTCTCAAACTTCTCCACATGGTTTAATGTGTCATATTACATCAATCTATGCTTGACATTTGGCTTCGGTCAACTTTGAAGCTTGTCGAAACGAAGAAGGACCAAAATGGACGAACTTGGTCCATGTGGATGATTCTTGGACCAAATCTCTCTTCGTTGGTCTCAAACTTCTCCACATGGTTTAATGTGTCATATTACATCAATCTATGCTTGACATTTGGCTTCGGTCAACTTTGAAGCTTGTCGAAACGAAGAAGGACCAAAATGGACGAACTTGGTCCATGTGGATGATTCTTGGACCAAATCTCTCTTCGTTGGTCTCAAACTTCTCCACATGGTTTAATGTGTCATATTACATCAATCTATGCTTGACATTTGGCTTCGGTCAACTTTGAAGCTTGTCGAAACGAAGAAGGACCAAAATGGACGAACTTGGTCCATGTGGATGATTCTTGGACCAAATCTCTCTTCGTTGGTCTCAAACTTCTCCACATGGTTTAATGTGTCATATTACATCAATCTATGCTTGACATTTGGCTTCGGTCAACTTTGAAGCTTGTCGAAACGAAGAAGGACCAAAATGGACGAACTTGGTCCATGTGGATGATTCTTGGACCAAATCTCTCTTCGTTGGTCTCAAACTTCTCCACATGGTTTAATGTGTCATATTACATCAATCTATGCTTGACATTTGGCTTCGGTCAACTTTGAAGCTTGTCGAAACGAAGAAGGACCAAAATGGACGAACTTGGTCCATGTGGATGATTCTTGGACCAAATCTCTCTTCGTTGGTCTCAAACTTCTCCACATGGTTTAATGTGTCATATTACATCAATCTATGCTTGACATTTGGCTTCGGTCAACTTTGAAGCTTGTCGAAACGAAGAAGGACCAAAATGGACGAACTTGGTCCATGTGGATGATTCTTGGACCAAATCTCTCTTCGTTGGTCTCAAACTTCTCCACATGGTTTAATGTGTCATATTACATCAATCTATGCTTGACATTTGGCTTCGGTCAACTTTGAAGCTTGTCGAAACGAAGAAGGACCAAAATGGACGAACTTGGTCCATGTGGATGATTCTTGGACCAAATCTCTCTTCGTTGGTCTCAAACTTCTCCACATGGTTTAATGTGTCATATTACATCAATCTATGCTTGACATTTGGCTTCGGTCAACTTTGAAGCTTGTCGAAACGAAGAAGGACCAAAATGGACGAACTTGGTCCATGTGGATGATTCTTGGACCAAATCTCTCTTCGTTGGTCTCAAACTTCTCCACATGGTTTAATGTGTCATATTACATCAATCTATGCTTGACATTTGGCTTCGGTCAACTTTGAAGCTTGTCGAAACGAAGAAGGACCAAAATGGACGAACTTGGTCCATGTGGATGATTCTTGGACCAAATCTCTCTTCGTTGGTCTCAAACTTCTCCACATGGTTTAATGTGTCATATTACATCAATCTATGCTTGACATTTGGCTTCGGTCAACTTTGAAGCTTGTCGAAACGAAGAAGGACCAAAATGGACGAACTTGGTCCATGTGGATGATTCTTGGACCAAATCTCTCTTCGTTGGTCTCAAACTTCTCCACATGGTTTAATGTGTCATATTACATCAATCTATGCTTGACATTTGGCTTCGGTCAACTTTGAAGCTTGTCGAAACGAAGAAGGACCAAAATGGACGAACTTGGTCCATGTGGATGATTCTTGGACCAAATCTCTCTTCGTTGGTCTCAAACTTCTCCACATGGTTTAATGTGTCATATTACATCAATCTATGCTTGACATTTGGCTTCGGTCAACTTTGAAGCTTGTCGAAACGAAGAAGGACCAAAATGGACGAACTTGGTCCATGTGGATGATTCTTGGACCAAATCTCTCTTCGTTGGTCTCAAACTTCTCCACATGGTTTAATGTGTCATATTACATCAATCTATGCTTGACATTTGGCTTCGGTCAACTTTGAAGCTTGTCGAAACGAAGAAGGACCAAAATGGACGAACTTGGTCCATGTGGATGATTCTTGGACCAAATCTCTCTTCGTTGGTCTCAAACTTCTCCACATGGTTTAATGTGTCATATTACATCAATCTATGCTTGACATTTGGCTTCGGTCAACTTTGAAGCTTGTCGAAACGAAGAAGGACCAAAATGGACGAACTTGGTCCATGTGGATGATTCTTGGACCAAATCTCTCTTCGTTGGTCTCAAACTTCTCCACATGGTTTAATGTGTCATATTACATCAATCTATGCTTGACATTTGGCTTCGGTCAACTTTGAAGCTTGTCGAAACGAAGAAGGACCAAAATGGACGAACTTGGTCCATGTGGATGATTCTTGGACCAAATCTCTCTTCGTTGGTCTCAAACTTCTCCACATGGTTTAATGTGTCATATTACATCAATCTATGCTTGACATTTGGCTTCGGTCAACTTTGAAGCTTGTCGAAACGAAGAAGGACCAAAATGGACGAACTTGGTCCATGTGGATGATTCTTGGACCAAATCTCTCTTCGTTGGTCTCAAACTTCTCCACATGGTTTAATGTGTCATATTACATCAATCTATGCTTGACATTTGGCTTCGGTCAACTTTGAAGCTTGTCGAAACGAAGAAGGACCAAAATGGACGAACTTGGTCCATGTGGATGATTCTTGGACCAAATCTCTCTTCGTTGGTCTCAAACTTCTCCACATGGTTTAATGTGTCATATTACATCAATCTATGCTTGACATTTGGCTTCGGTCAACTTTGAAGCTTGTCGAAACGAAGAAGGACCAAAATGGACGAACTTGGTCCATGTGGATGATTCTTGGACCAAATCTCTCTTCGTTGGTCTCAAACTTCTCCACATGGTTTAATGTGTCATATTACATCAATCTATGCTTGACATTTGGCTTCGGTCAACTTTGAAGCTTGTCGAAACGAAGAAGGACCAAAATGGACGAACTTGGTCCATGTGGATGATTCTTGGACCAAATCTCTCTTCGTTGGTCTCAAACTTCTCCACATGGTTTAATGTGTCATATTACATCAATCTATGCTTGACATTTGGCTTCGGTCAACTTTGAAGCTTGTCGAAACGAAGAAGGACCAAAATGGACGAACTTGGTCCATGTGGATGATTCTTGGACCAAATCTCTCTTCGTTGGTCTCAAACTTCTCCACATGGTTTAATGTGTCATATTACATCAATCTATGCTTGACATTTGGCTTCGGTCAACTTTGAAGCTTGTCGAAACGAAGAAGGACCAAAATGGACGAACTTGGTCCATGTGGATGATTCTTGGACCAAATCTCTCTTCGTTGGTCTCAAACTTCTCCACATGGTTTAATGTGTCATATTACATCAATCTATGCTTGACATTTGGCTTCGGTCAACTTTGAAGCTTGTCGAAACGAAGAAGGACCAAAATGGACGAACTTGGTCCATGTGGATGATTCTTGGACCAAATCTCTCTTCGTTGGTCTCAAACTTCTCCACATGGTTTAATGTGTCATATTACATCAATCTATGCTTGACATTTGGCTTCGGTCAACTTTGAAGCTTGTCGAAACGAAGAAGGACCAAAATGGACGAACTTGGTCCATGTGGATGATTCTTGGACCAAATCTCTCTTCGTTGGTCTCAAACTTCTCCACATGGTTTAATGTGTCATATTACATCAATCTATGCTTGACATTTGGCTTCGGTCAACTTTGAAGCTTGTCGAAACGAAGAAGGACCAAAATGGACGAACTTGGTCCATGTGGATGATTCTTGGACCAAATCTCTCTTCGTTGGTCTCAAACTTCTCCACATGGTTTAATGTGTCATATTACATCAATCTATGCTTGACATTTGGCTTCGGTCAACTTTGAAGCTTGTCGAAACGAAGAAGGACCAAAATGGACGAACTTGGTCCATGTGGATGATTCTTGGACCAAATCTCTCTTCGTTGGTCTCAAACTTCTCCACATGGTTTAATGTGTCATATTACATCAATCTATGCTTGACATTTGGCTTCGGTCAACTTTGAAGCTTGTCGAAACGAAGAAGGACCAAAATGGACGAACTTGGTCCATGTGGATGATTCTTGGACCAAATCTCTCTTCGTTGGTCTCAAACTTCTCCACATGGTTTAATGTGTCATATTACATCAATCTATGCTTGACATTTGGCTTCGGTCAACTTTGAAGCTTGTCGAAACGAAGAAGGACCAAAATGGACGAACTTGGTCCATGTGGATGATTCTTGGACCAAATCTCTCTTCGTTGGTCTCAAACTTCTCCACATGGTTTAATGTGTCATATTACATCAATCTATGCTTGACATTTGGCTTCGGTCAACTTTGAAGCTTGTCGAAACGAAGAAGGACCAAAATGGACGAACTTGGTCCATGTGGATGATTCTTGGACCAAATCTCTCTTCGTTGGTCTCAAACTTCTCCACATGGTTTAATGTGTCATATTACATCAATCTATGCTTGACATTTGGCTTCGGTCAACTTTGAAGCTTGTCGAAACGAAGAAGGACCAAAATGGACGAACTTGGTCCATGTGGATGATTCTTGGACCAAATCTCTCTTCGTTGGTCTCAAACTTCTCCACATGGTTTAATGTGTCATATTACATCAATCTATGCTTGACATTTGGCTTCGGTCAACTTTGAAGCTTGTCGAAACGAAGAAGGACCAAAATGGACGAACTTGGTCCATGTGGATGATTCTTGGACCAAATCTCTCTTCGTTGGTCTCAAACTTCTCCACATGGTTTAATGTGTCATATTACATCAATCTATGCTTGACATTTGGCTTCGGTCAACTTTGAAGCTTGTCGAAACGAAGAAGGACCAAAATGGACGAACTTGGTCCATGTGGATGATTCTTGGACCAAATCTCTCTTCGTTGGTCTCAAACTTCTCCACATGGTTTAATGTGTCATATTACATCAATCTATGCTTGACATTTGGCTTCGGTCAACTTTGAAGCTTGTCGAAACGAAGAAGGACCAAAATGGACGAACTTGGTCCATGTGGATGATTCTTGGACCAAATCTCTCTTCGTTGGTCTCAAACTTCTCCACATGGTTTAATGTGTCATATTACATCAATCTATGCTTGACATTTGGCTTCGGTCAACTTTGAAGCTTGTCGAAACGAAGAAGGACCAAAATGGACGAACTTGGTCCATGTGGATGATTCTTGGACCAAATCTCTCTTCGTTGGTCTCAAACTTCTCCACATGGTTTAATGTGTCATATTACATCAATCTATGCTTGACATTTGGCTTCGGTCAACTTTGAAGCTTGTCGAAACGAAGAAGGACCAAAATGGACGAACTTGGTCCATGTGGATGATTCTTGGACCAAATCTCTCTTCGTTGGTCTCAAACTTCTCCACATGGTTTAATGTGTCATATTACATCAATCTATGCTTGACATTTGGCTTCGGTCAACTTTGAAGCTTGTCGAAACGAAGAAGGACCAAAATGGACGAACTTGGTCCATGTGGATGATTCTTGGACCAAATCTCTCTTCGTTGGTCTCAAACTTCTCCACATGGTTTAATGTGTCATATTACATCAATCTATGCTTGACATTTGGCTTCGGTCAACTTTGAAGCTTGTCGAAACGAAGAAGGACCAAAATGGACGAACTTGGTCCATGTGGATGATTCTTGGACCAAATCTCTCTTCGTTGGTCTCAAACTTCTCCACATGGTTTAATGTGTCATATTACATCAATCTATGCTTGACATTTGGCTTCGGTCAACTTTGAAGCTTGTCGAAACGAAGAAGGACCAAAATGGACGAACTTGGTCCATGTGGATGATTCTTGGACCAAATCTCTCTTCGTTGGTCTCAAACTTCTCCACATGGTTTAATGTGTCATATTACATCAATCTATGCTTGACATTTGGCTTCGGTCAACTTTGAAGCTTGTCGAAACGAAGAAGGACCAAAATGGACGAACTTGGTCCATGTGGATGATTCTTGGACCAAATCTCTCTTCGTTGGTCTCAAACTTCTCCACATGGTTTAATGTGTCATATTACATCAATCTATGCTTGACATTTGGCTTCGGTCAACTTTGAAGCTTGTCGAAACGAAGAAGGACCAAAATGGACGAACTTGGTCCATGTGGATGATTCTTGGACCAAATCTCTCTTCGTTGGTCTCAAACTTCTCCACATGGTTTAATGTGTCATATTACATCAATCTATGCTTGACATTTGGCTTCGGTCAACTTTGAAGCTTGTCGAAACGAAGAAGGACCAAAATGGACGAACTTGGTCCATGTGGATGATTCTTGGACCAAATCTCTCTTCGTTGGTCTCAAACTTCTCCACATGGTTTAATGTGTCATATTACATCAATCTATGCTTGACATTTGGCTTCGGTCAACTTTGAAGCTTGTCGAAACGAAGAAGGACCAAAATGGACGAACTTGGTCCATGTGGATGATTCTTGGACCAAATCTCTCTTCGTTGGTCTCAAACTTCTCCACATGGTTTAATGTGTCATATTACATCAATCTATGCTTGACATTTGGCTTCGGTCAACTTTGAAGCTTGTCGAAACGAAGAAGGACCAAAATGGACGAACTTGGTCCATGTGGATGATTCTTGGACCAAATCTCTCTTCGTTGGTCTCAAACTTCTCCACATGGTTTAATGTGTCATATTACATCAATCTATGCTTGACATTTGGCTTCGGTCAACTTTGAAGCTTGTCGAAACGAAGAAGGACCAAAATGGACGAACTTGGTCCATGTGGATGATTCTTGGACCAAATCTCTCTTCGTTGGTCTCAAACTTCTCCACATGGTTTAATGTGTCATATTACATCAATCTATGCTTGACATTTGGCTTCGGTCAACTTTGAAGCTTGTCGAAACGAAGAAGGACCAAAATGGACGAACTTGGTCCATGTGGATGATTCTTGGACCAAATCTCTCTTCGTTGGTCTCAAACTTCTCCACATGGTTTAATGTGTCATATTACATCAATCTATGCTTGACATTTGGCTTCGGTCAACTTTGAAGCTTGTCGAAACGAAGAAGGACCAAAATGGACGAACTTGGTCCATGTGGATGATTCTTGGACCAAATCTCTCTTCGTTGGTCTCAAACTTCTCCACATGGTTTAATGTGTCATATTACATCAATCTATGCTTGACATTTGGCTTCGGTCAACTTTGAAGCTTGTCGAAACGAAGAAGGACCAAAATGGACGAACTTGGTCCATGTGGATGATTCTTGGACCAAATCTCTCTTCGTTGGTCTCAAACTTCTCCACATGGTTTAATGTGTCATATTACATCAATCTATGCTTGACATTTGGCTTCGGTCAACTTTGAAGCTTGTCGAAACGAAGAAGGACCAAAATGGACGAACTTGGTCCATGTGGATGATTCTTGGACCAAATCTCTCTTCGTTGGTCTCAAACTTCTCCACATGGTTTAATGTGTCATATTACATCAATCTATGCTTGACATTTGGCTTCGGTCAACTTTGAAGCTTGTCGAAACGAAGAAGGACCAAAATGGACGAACTTGGTCCATGTGGATGATTCTTGGACCAAATCTCTCTTCGTTGGTCTCAAACTTCTCCACATGGTTTAATGTGTCATATTACATCAATCTATGCTTGACATTTGGCTTCGGTCAACTTTGAAGCTTGTCGAAACGAAGAAGGACCAAAATGGACGAACTTGGTCCATGTGGATGATTCTTGGACCAAATCTCTCTTCGTTGGTCTCAAACTTCTCCACATGGTTTAATGTGTCATATTACATCAATCTATGCTTGACATTTGGCTTCGGTCAACTTTGAAGCTTGTCGAAACGAAGAAGGACCAAAATGGACGAACTTGGTCCATGTGGATGATTCTTGGACCAAATCTCTCTTCGTTGGTCTCAAACTTCTCCACATGGTTTAATGTGTCATATTACATCAATCTATGCTTGACATTTGGCTTCGGTCAACTTTGAAGCTTGTCGAAACGAAGAAGGACCAAAATGGACGAACTTGGTCCATGTGGATGATTCTTGGACCAAATCTCTCTTCGTTGGTCTCAAACTTCTCCACATGGTTTAATGTGTCATATTACATCAATCTATGCTTGACATTTGGCTTCGGTCAACTTTGAAGCTTGTCGAAACGAAGAAGGACCAAAATGGACGAACTTGGTCCATGTGGATGATTCTTGGACCAAATCTCTCTTCGTTGGTCTCAAACTTCTCCACATGGTTTAATGTGTCATATTACATCAATCTATGCTTGACATTTGGCTTCGGTCAACTTTGAAGCTTGTCGAAACGAAGAAGGACCAAAATGGACGAACTTGGTCCATGTGGATGATTCTTGGACCAAATCTCTCTTCGTTGGTCTCAAACTTCTCCACATGGTTTAATGTGTCATATTACATCAATCTATGCTTGACATTTGGCTTCGGTCAACTTTGAAGCTTGTCGAAACGAAGAAGGACCAAAATGGACGAACTTGGTCCATGTGGATGATTCTTGGACCAAATCTCTCTTCGTTGGTCTCAAACTTCTCCACATGGTTTAATGTGTCATATTACATCAATCTATGCTTGACATTTGGCTTCGGTCAACTTTGAAGCTTGTCGAAACGAAGAAGGACCAAAATGGACGAACTTGGTCCATGTGGATGATTCTTGGACCAAATCTCTCTTCGTTGGTCTCAAACTTCTCCACATGGTTTAATGTGTCATATTACATCAATCTATGCTTGACATTTGGCTTCGGTCAACTTTGAAGCTTGTCGAAACGAAGAAGGACCAAAATGGACGAACTTGGTCCATGTGGATGATTCTTGGACCAAATCTCTCTTCGTTGGTCTCAAACTTCTCCACATGGTTTAATGTGTCATATTACATCAATCTATGCTTGACATTTGGCTTCGGTCAACTTTGAAGCTTGTCGAAACGAAGAAGGACCAAAATGGACGAACTTGGTCCATGTGGATGATTCTTGGACCAAATCTCTCTTCGTTGGTCTCAAACTTCTCCACATGGTTTAATGTGTCATATTACATCAATCTATGCTTGACATTTGGCTTCGGTCAACTTTGAAGCTTGTCGAAACGAAGAAGGACCAAAATGGACGAACTTGGTCCATGTGGATGATTCTTGGACCAAATCTCTCTTCGTTGGTCTCAAACTTCTCCACATGGTTTAATGTGTCATATTACATCAATCTATGCTTGACATTTGGCTTCGGTCAACTTTGAAGCTTGTCGAAACGAAGAAGGACCAAAATGGACGAACTTGGTCCATGTGGATGATTCTTGGACCAAATCTCTCTTCGTTGGTCTCAAACTTCTCCACATGGTTTAATGTGTCATATTACATCAATCTATGCTTGACATTTGGCTTCGGTCAACTTTGAAGCTTGTCGAAACGAAGAAGGACCAAAATGGACGAACTTGGTCCATGTGGATGATTCTTGGACCAAATCTCTCTTCGTTGGTCTCAAACTTCTCCACATGGTTTAATGTGTCATATTACATCAATCTATGCTTGACATTTGGCTTCGGTCAACTTTGAAGCTTGTCGAAACGAAGAAGGACCAAAATGGACGAACTTGGTCCATGTGGATGATTCTTGGACCAAATCTCTCTTCGTTGGTCTCAAACTTCTCCACATGGTTTAATGTGTCATATTACATCAATCTATGCTTGACATTTGGCTTCGGTCAACTTTGAAGCTTGTCGAAACGAAGAAGGACCAAAATGGACGAACTTGGTCCATGTGGATGATTCTTGGACCAAATCTCTCTTCGTTGGTCTCAAACTTCTCCACATGGTTTAATGTGTCATATTACATCAATCTATGCTTGACATTTGGCTTCGGTCAACTTTGAAGCTTGTCGAAACGAAGAAGGACCAAAATGGACGAACTTGGTCCATGTGGATGATTCTTGGACCAAATCTCTCTTCGTTGGTCTCAAACTTCTCCACATGGTTTAATGTGTCATATTACATCAATCTATGCTTGACATTTGGCTTCGGTCAACTTTGAAGCTTGTCGAAACGAAGAAGGACCAAAATGGACGAACTTGGTCCATGTGGATGATTCTTGGACCAAATCTCTCTTCGTTGGTCTCAAACTTCTCCACATGGTTTAATGTGTCATATTACATCAATCTATGCTTGACATTTGGCTTCGGTCAACTTTGAAGCTTGTCGAAACGAAGAAGGACCAAAATGGACGAACTTGGTCCATGTGGATGATTCTTGGACCAAATCTCTCTTCGTTGGTCTCAAACTTCTCCACATGGTTTAATGTGTCATATTACATCAATCTATGCTTGACATTTGGCTTCGGTCAACTTTGAAGCTTGTCGAAACGAAGAAGGACCAAAATGGACGAACTTGGTCCATGTGGATGATTCTTGGACCAAATCTCTCTTCGTTGGTCTCAAACTTCTCCACATGGTTTAATGTGTCATATTACATCAATCTATGCTTGACATTTGGCTTCGGTCAACTTTGAAGCTTGTCGAAACGAAGAAGGACCAAAATGGACGAACTTGGTCCATGTGGATGATTCTTGGACCAAATCTCTCTTCGTTGGTCTCAAACTTCTCCACATGGTTTAATGTGTCATATTACATCAATCTATGCTTGACATTTGGCTTCGGTCAACTTTGAAGCTTGTCGAAACGAAGAAGGACCAAAATGGACGAACTTGGTCCATGTGGATGATTCTTGGACCAAATCTCTCTTCGTTGGTCTCAAACTTCTCCACATGGTTTAATGTGTCATATTACATCAATCTATGCTTGACATTTGGCTTCGGTCAACTTTGAAGCTTGTCGAAACGAAGAAGGACCAAAATGGACGAACTTGGTCCATGTGGATGATTCTTGGACCAAATCTCTCTTCGTTGGTCTCAAACTTCTCCACATGGTTTAATGTGTCATATTACATCAATCTATGCTTGACATTTGGCTTCGGTCAACTTTGAAGCTTGTCGAAACGAAGAAGGACCAAAATGGACGAACTTGGTCCATGTGGATGATTCTTGGACCAAATCTCTCTTCGTTGGTCTCAAACTTCTCCACATGGTTTAATGTGTCATATTACATCAATCTATGCTTGACATTTGGCTTCGGTCAACTTTGAAGCTTGTCGAAACGAAGAAGGACCAAAATGGACGAACTTGGTCCATGTGGATGATTCTTGGACCAAATCTCTCTTCGTTGGTCTCAAACTTCTCCACATGGTTTAATGTGTCATATTACATCAATCTATGCTTGACATTTGGCTTCGGTCAACTTTGAAGCTTGTCGAAACGAAGAAGGACCAAAATGGACGAACTTGGTCCATGTGGATGATTCTTGGACCAAATCTCTCTTCGTTGGTCTCAAACTTCTCCACATGGTTTAATGTGTCATATTACATCAATCTATGCTTGACATTTGGCTTCGGTCAACTTTGAAGCTTGTCGAAACGAAGAAGGACCAAAATGGACGAACTTGGTCCATGTGGATGATTCTTGGACCAAATCTCTCTTCGTTGGTCTCAAACTTCTCCACATGGTTTAATGTGTCATATTACATCAATCTATGCTTGACATTTGGCTTCGGTCAACTTTGAAGCTTGTCGAAACGAAGAAGGACCAAAATGGACGAACTTGGTCCATGTGGATGATTCTTGGACCAAATCTCTCTTCGTTGGTCTCAAACTTCTCCACATGGTTTAATGTGTCATATTACATCAATCTATGCTTGACATTTGGCTTCGGTCAACTTTGAAGCTTGTCGAAACGAAGAAGGACCAAAATGGACGAACTTGGTCCATGTGGATGATTCTTGGACCAAATCTCTCTTCGTTGGTCTCAAACTTCTCCACATGGTTTAATGTGTCATATTACATCAATCTATGCTTGACATTTGGCTTCGGTCAACTTTGAAGCTTGTCGAAACGAAGAAGGACCAAAATGGACGAACTTGGTCCATGTGGATGATTCTTGGACCAAATCTCTCTTCGTTGGTCTCAAACTTCTCCACATGGTTTAATGTGTCATATTACATCAATCTATGCTTGACATTTGGCTTCGGTCAACTTTGAAGCTTGTCGAAACGAAGAAGGACCAAAATGGACGAACTTGGTCCATGTGGATGATTCTTGGACCAAATCTCTCTTCGTTGGTCTCAAACTTCTCCACATGGTTTAATGTGTCATATTACATCAATCTATGCTTGACATTTGGCTTCGGTCAACTTTGAAGCTTGTCGAAACGAAGAAGGACCAAAATGGACGAACTTGGTCCATGTGGATGATTCTTGGACCAAATCTCTCTTCGTTGGTCTCAAACTTCTCCACATGGTTTAATGTGTCATATTACATCAATCTATGCTTGACATTTGGCTTCGGTCAACTTTGAAGCTTGTCGAAACGAAGAAGGACCAAAATGGACGAACTTGGTCCATGTGGATGATTCTTGGACCAAATCTCTCTTCGTTGGTCTCAAACTTCTCCACATGGTTTAATGTGTCATATTACATCAATCTATGCTTGACATTTGGCTTCGGTCAACTTTGAAGCTTGTCGAAACGAAGAAGGACCAAAATGGACGAACTTGGTCCATGTGGATGATTCTTGGACCAAATCTCTCTTCGTTGGTCTCAAACTTCTCCACATGGTTTAATGTGTCATATTACATCAATCTATGCTTGACATTTGGCTTCGGTCAACTTTGAAGCTTGTCGAAACGAAGAAGGACCAAAATGGACGAACTTGGTCCATGTGGATGATTCTTGGACCAAATCTCTCTTCGTTGGTCTCAAACTTCTCCACATGGTTTAATGTGTCATATTACATCAATCTATGCTTGACATTTGGCTTCGGTCAACTTTGAAGCTTGTCGAAACGAAGAAGGACCAAAATGGACGAACTTGGTCCATGTGGATGATTCTTGGACCAAATCTCTCTTCGTTGGTCTCAAACTTCTCCACATGGTTTAATGTGTCATATTACATCAATCTATGCTTGACATTTGGCTTCGGTCAACTTTGAAGCTTGTCGAAACGAAGAAGGACCAAAATGGACGAACTTGGTCCATGTGGATGATTCTTGGACCAAATCTCTCTTCGTTGGTCTCAAACTTCTCCACATGGTTTAATGTGTCATATTACATCAATCTATGCTTGACATTTGGCTTCGGTCAACTTTGAAGCTTGTCGAAACGAAGAAGGACCAAAATGGACGAACTTGGTCCATGTGGATGATTCTTGGACCAAATCTCTCTTCGTTGGTCTCAAACTTCTCCACATGGTTTAATGTGTCATATTACATCAATCTATGCTTGACATTTGGCTTCGGTCAACTTTGAAGCTTGTCGAAACGAAGAAGGACCAAAATGGACGAACTTGGTCCATGTGGATGATTCTTGGACCAAATCTCTCTTCGTTGGTCTCAAACTTCTCCACATGGTTTAATGTGTCATATTACATCAATCTATGCTTGACATTTGGCTTCGGTCAACTTTGAAGCTTGTCGAAACGAAGAAGGACCAAAATGGACGAACTTGGTCCATGTGGATGATTCTTGGACCAAATCTCTCTTCGTTGGTCTCAAACTTCTCCACATGGTTTAATGTGTCATATTACATCAATCTATGCTTGACATTTGGCTTCGGTCAACTTTGAAGCTTGTCGAAACGAAGAAGGACCAAAATGGACGAACTTGGTCCATGTGGATGATTCTTGGACCAAATCTCTCTTCGTTGGTCTCAAACTTCTCCACATGGTTTAATGTGTCATATTACATCAATCTATGCTTGACATTTGGCTTCGGTCAACTTTGAAGCTTGTCGAAACGAAGAAGGACCAAAATGGACGAACTTGGTCCATGTGGATGATTCTTGGACCAAATCTCTCTTCGTTGGTCTCAAACTTCTCCACATGGTTTAATGTGTCATATTACATCAATCTATGCTTGACATTTGGCTTCGGTCAACTTTGAAGCTTGTCGAAACGAAGAAGGACCAAAATGGACGAACTTGGTCCATGTGGATGATTCTTGGACCAAATCTCTCTTCGTTGGTCTCAAACTTCTCCACATGGTTTAATGTGTCATATTACATCAATCTATGCTTGACATTTGGCTTCGGTCAACTTTGAAGCTTGTCGAAACGAAGAAGGACCAAAATGGACGAACTTGGTCCATGTGGATGATTCTTGGACCAAATCTCTCTTCGTTGGTCTCAAACTTCTCCACATGGTTTAATGTGTCATATTACATCAATCTATGCTTGACATTTGGCTTCGGTCAACTTTGAAGCTTGTCGAAAAAGAAGAACCAAAATGGACGAACTTGGTCCATGTGGATGATTCTTGGACCAAATCTCTCTTCGTTGGTCTCAAACTTCTCCACATGGTTTAATGTGTCATATTACATCAATCTATGCTTGACATTTGGCTTCGGTCAACTTTGAAGCTTGTCGAAACGAAGAAGGACCAAAATGGACGAACTTGGTCCATGTGGATGATTCTTGGACCAAATCTCTCTTCGTTGGTCTCAAACTTCTCCACATGGTTTAATGTGTCATATTACATCAATCTATGCTTGACATTTGGCTTCGGTCAACTTTGAAGCTTGTCGAAACGAAGAAGGACCAAAATGGACGAACTTGGTCCATGTGGATGATTCTTGGACCAAATCTCTCTTCGTTGGTCTCAAACTTCTCCACATGGTTTAATGTGTCATATTACATCAATCTATGCTTGACATTTGGCTTCGGTCAACTTTGAAGCTTGTCGAAACGAAGAAGGACCAAAATGGACGAACTTGGTCCATGTGGATGATTCTTGGACCAAATCTCTCTTCGTTGGTCTCAAACTTCTCCACATGGTTTAATGTGTCATATTACATCAATCTATGCTTGACATTTGGCTTCGGTCAACTTTGAAGCTTGTCGAAACGAAGAAGGACCAAAATGGACGAACTTGGTCCATGTGGATGATTCTTGGACCAAATCTCTCTTCGTTGGTCTCAAACTTCTCCACATGGTTTAATGTGTCATATTACATCAATCTATGCTTGACATTTGGCTTCGGTCAACTTTGAAGCTTGTCGAAACAAAGAAGGACCAAAATGGACGAACTTGGTCCATGTGGATGATTCTTGGACCAAATCTCTCTTCGTTGGTCTCAAACTTCTCCACATGGTTTAATGTGTCATATTACATCAATCTATGCTTGACATTTGGCTTCGGTCAACTTTGAAGCTTGTCGAAACGAAGAAGGACCAAAATGGACGAACTTGGTCCATGTGGATGATTCTTGGACCAAATCTCTCTTCGTTGGTCTCAAACTTCTCCACATGGTTTAATGTGTCATATTACATCAATCTATGCTTGACATTTGGCTTCGGTCAACTTTGAAGCTTGTCGAAACGAAGAAGGACCAAAATGGACGAACTTGGTCCATGTGGATGATTCTTGGACCAAATCTCTCTTCGTTGGTCTCAAACTTCTCCACATGGTTTAATGTGTCATATTACATCAATCTATGCTTGACATTTGGCTTCGGTCAACTTTGAAGCTTGTCGAAACGAAGAAGGACCAAAATGGACGAACTTGGTCCATGTGGATGATTCTTGGACCAAATCTCTCTTCGTTGGTCTCAAACTTCTCCACATGGTTTAATGTGTCATATTACATCAATCTATGCTTGACATTTGGCTTCGGTCAACTTTGAAGCTTGTCGAAACGAAGAAGGACCAAAATGGACGAACTTGGTCCATGTGGATGATTCTTGGACCAAATCTCTCTTCGTTGGTCTCAAACTTCTCCACATGGTTTAATGTGTCATATTACATCAATCTATGCTTGACATTTGGCTTCGGTCAACTTTGAAGCTTGTCGAAACGAAGAAGGACCAAAATGGACGAACTTGGTCCATGTGGATGATTCTTGGACCAAATCTCTCTTCGTTGGTCTCAAACTTCTCCACATGGTTTAATGTGTCATATTACATCAATCTATGCTTGACATTTGGCTTCGGTCAACTTTGAAGCTTGTCGAAACGAAGAAGGACCAAAATGGACGAACTTGGTCCATGTGGATGATTCTTGGACCAAATCTCTCTTCGTTGGTCTCAAACTTCTCCACATGGTTTAATGTGTCATATTACATCAATCTATGCTTGACATTTGGCTTCGGTCAACTTTGAAGCTTGTCGAAACGAAGAAGGACCAAAATGGACGAACTTGGTCCATGTGGATGATTCTTGGACCAAATCTCTCTTCGTTGGTCTCAAACTTCTCCACATGGTTTAATGTGTCATATTACATCAATCTATGCTTGACATTTGGCTTCGGTCAACTTTGAAGCTTGTCGAAACGAAGAAGGACCAAAATGGACGAACTTGGTCCATGTGGATGATTCTTGGACCAAATCTCTCTTCGTTGGTCTCAAACTTCTCCACATGGTTTAATGTGTCATATTACATCAATCTATGCTTGACATTTGGCTTCGGTCAACTTTGAAGCTTGTCGAAACGAAGAAGGACCAAAATGGACGAACTTGGTCCATGTGGATGATTCTTGGACCAAATCTCTCTTCGTTGGTCTCAAACTTCTCCACATGGTTTAATGTGTCATATTACATCAATCTATGCTTGACATTTGGCTTCGGTCAACTTTGAAGCTTGTCGAAACGAAGAAGGACCAAAATGGACGAACTTGGTCCATGTGGATGATTCTTGGACCAAATCTCTCTTCGTTGGTCTCAAACTTCTCCACATGGTTTAATGTGTCATATTACATCAATCTATGCTTGACATTTGGCTTCGGTCAACTTTGAAGCTTGTCGAAACGAAGAAGGACCAAAATGGACGAACTTGGTCCATGTGGATGATTCTTGGACCAAATCTCTCTTCGTTGGTCTCAAACTTCTCCACATGGTTTAATGTGTCATATTACATCAATCTATGCTTGACATTTGGCTTCGGTCAACTTTGAAGCTTGTCGAAACGAAGAAGGACCAAAATGGACGAACTTGGTCCATGTGGATGATTCTTGGACCAAATCTCTCTTCGTTGGTCTCAAACTTCTCCACATGGTTTAATGTGTCATATTACATCAATCTATGCTTGACATTTGGCTTCGGTCAACTTTGAAGCTTGTCGAAACGAAGAAGGACCAAAATGGACGAACTTGGTCCATGTGGATGATTCTTGGACCAAATCTCTCTTCGTTGGTCTCAAACTTCTCCACATGGTTTAATGTGTCATATTACATCAATCTATGCTTGACATTTGGCTTCGGTCAACTTTGAAGCTTGTCGAAACGAAGAAGGACCAAAATGGACGAACTTGGTCCATGTGGATGATTCTTGGACCAAATCTCTCTTCGTTGGTCTCAAACTTCTCCACATGGTTTAATGTGTCATATTACATCAATCTATGCTTGACATTTGGCTTCGGTCAACTTTGAAGCTTGTCGAAACGAAGAAGGACCAAAATGGACGAACTTGGTCCATGTGGATGATTCTTGGACCAAATCTCTCTTCGTTGGTCTCAAACTTCTCCACATGGTTTAATGTGTCATATTACATCAATCTATGCTTGACATTTGGCTTCGGTCAACTTTGAAGCTTGTCGAAACGAAGAAGGACCAAAATGGACGAACTTGGTCCATGTGGATGATTCTTGGACCAAATCTCTCTTCGTTGGTCTCAAACTTCTCCACATGGTTTAATGTGTCATATTACATCAATCTATGCTTGACATTTGGCTTCGGTCAACTTTGAAGCTTGTCGAAACGAAGAAGGACCAAAATGGACGAACTTGGTCCATGTGGATGATTCTTGGACCAAATCTCTCTTCGTTGGTCTCAAACTTCTCCACATGGTTTAATGTGTCATATTACATCAATCTATGCTTGACATTTGGCTTCGGTCAACTTTGAAGCTTGTCGAAACGAAGAAGGACCAAAATGGACGAACTTGGTCCATGTGGATGATTCTTGGACCAAATCTCTCTTCGTTGGTCTCAAACTTCTCCACATGGTTTAATGTGTCATATTACATCAATCTATGCTTGACATTTGGCTTCGGTCAACTTTGAAGCTTGTCGAAACGAAGAAGGACCAAAATGGACGAACTTGGTCCATGTGGATGATTCTTGGACCAAATCTCTCTTCGTTGGTCTCAAACTTCTCCACATGGTTTAATGTGTCATATTACATCAATCTATGCTTGACATTTGGCTTCGGTCAACTTTGAAGCTTGTCGAAACGAAGAAGGACCAAAATGGACGAACTTGGTCCATGTGGATGATTCTTGGACCAAATCTCTCTTCGTTGGTCTCAAACTTCTCCACATGGTTTAATGTGTCATATTACATCAATCTATGCTTGACATTTGGCTTCGGTCAACTTTGAAGCTTGTCGAAACGAAGAAGGACCAAAATGGACGAACTTGGTCCATGTGGATGATTCTTGGACCAAATCTCTCTTCGTTGGTCTCAAACTTCTCCACATGGTTTAATGTGTCATATTACATCAATCTATGCTTGACATTTGGCTTCGGTCAACTTTGAAGCTTGTCGAAACGAAGAAGGACCAAAATGGACGAACTTGGTCCATGTGGATGATTCTTGGACCAAATCTCTCTTCGTTGGTCTCAAACTTCTCCACATGGTTTAATGTGTCATATTACATCAATCTATGCTTGACATTTGGCTTCGGTCAACTTTGAAGCTTGTCGAAACGAAGAAGGACCAAAATGGACGAACTTGGTCCATGTGGATGATTCTTGGACCAAATCTCTCTTCGTTGGTCTCAAACTTCTCCACATGGTTTAATGTGTCATATTACATCAATCTATGCTTGACATTTGGCTTCGGTCAACTTTGAAGCTTGTCGAAACGAAGAAGGACCAAAATGGACGAACTTGGTCCATGTGGATGATTCTTGGACCAAATCTCTCTTCGTTGGTCTCAAACTTCTCCACATGGTTTAATGTGTCATATTACATCAATCTATGCTTGACATTTGGCTTCGGTCAACTTTGAAGCTTGTCGAAACGAAGAAGGACCAAAATGGACGAACTTGGTCCATGTGGATGATTCTTGGACCAAATCTCTCTTCGTTGGTCTCAAACTTCTCCACATGGTTTAATGTGTCATATTACATCAATCTATGCTTGACATTTGGCTTCGGTCAACTTTGAAGCTTGTCGAAACGAAGAAGGACCAAAATGGACGAACTTGGTCCATGTGGATGATTCTTGGACCAAATCTCTCTTCGTTGGTCTCAAACTTCTCCACATGGTTTAATGTGTCATATTACATCAATCTATGCTTGACATTTGGCTTCGGTCAACTTTGAAGCTTGTCGAAACGAAGAAGGACCAAAATGGACGAACTTGGTCCATGTGGATGATTCTTGGACCAAATCTCTCTTCGTTGGTCTCAAACTTCTCCACATGGTTTAATGTGTCATATTACATCAATCTATGCTTGACATTTGGCTTCGGTCAACTTTGAAGCTTGTCGAAACGAAGAAGGACCAAAATGGACGAACTTGGTCCATGTGGATGATTCTTGGACCAAATCTCTCTTCGTTGGTCTCAAACTTCTCCACATGGTTTAATGTGTCATATTACATCAATCTATGCTTGACATTTGGCTTCGGTCAACTTTGAAGCTTGTCGAAACGAAGAAGGACCAAAATGGACGAACTTGGTCCATGTGGATGATTCTTGGACCAAATCTCTCTTCGTTGGTCTCAAACTTCTCCACATGGTTTAATGTGTCATATTACATCAATCTATGCTTGACATTTGGCTTCGGTCAACTTTGAAGCTTGTCGAAACGAAGAAGGACCAAAATGGACGAACTTGGTCCATGTGGATGATTCTTGGACCAAATCTCTCTTCGTTGGTCTCAAACTTCTCCACATGGTTTAATGTGTCATATTACATCAATCTATGCTTGACATTTGGCTTCGGTCAACTTTGAAGCTTGTCGAAACGAAGAAGGACCAAAATGGACGAACTTGGTCCATGTGGATGATTCTTGGACCAAATCTCTCTTCGTTGGTCTCAAACTTCTCCACATGGTTTAATGTGTCATATTACATCAATCTATGCTTGACATTTGGCTTCGGTCAACTTTGAAGCTTGTCGAAACGAAGAAGGACCAAAATGGACGAACTTGGTCCATGTGGATGATTCTTGGACCAAATCTCTCTTCGTTGGTCTCAAACTTCTCCACATGGTTTAATGTGTCATATTACATCAATCTATGCTTGACATTTGGCTTCGGTCAACTTTGAAGCTTGTCGAAAAAAAGAAGGACCAAAATGGACGAACTTGGTCCATGTGGATGATTCTTGGACCAAATCTCTCTTCGTTGGTCTCAAACTTCTCCACATGGTTTAATGTGTCATATTACATCAATCTATGCTTGACATTTGGCTTCGGTCAACTTTGAAGCTTGTCGAAACGAAGAAGGACCAAAATGGACGAACTTGGTCCATGTGGATGATTCTTGGACCAAATCTCTCTTCGTTGGTCTCAAACTTCTCCACATGGTTTAATGTGTCATATTACATCAATCTATGCTTGACATTTGGCTTCGGTCAACTTTGAAGCTTGTCGAAACGAAGAAGGACCAAAATGGACGAACTTGGTCCATGTGGATGATTCTTGGACCAAATCTCTCTTCGTTGGTCTCAAACTTCTCCACATGGTTTAATGTGTCATATTACATCAATCTATGCTTGACATTTGGCTTCGGTCAACTTTGAAGCTTGTCGAAACGAAGAAGGACCAAAATGGACGAACTTGGTCCATGTGGATGATTCTTGGACCAAATCTCTCTTCGTTGGTCTCAAACTTCTCCACATGGTTTAATGTGTCATATTACATCAATCTATGCTTGACATTTGGCTTCGGTCAACTTTGAAGCTTGTCGAAACGAAGAAGGACCAAAATGGACGAACTTGGTCCATGTGGATGATTCTTGGACCAAATCTCTCTTCGTTGGTCTCAAACTTCTCCACATGGTTTAATGTGTCATATTACATCAATCTATGCTTGACATTTGGCTTCGGTCAACTTTGAAGCTTGTCGAAACGAAGAAGGACCAAAATGGACGAACTTGGTCCATGTGGATGATTCTTGGACCAAATCTCTCTTCGTTGGTCTCAAACTTCTCCACATGGTTTAATGTGTCATATTACATCAATCTATGCTTGACATTTGGCTTCGGTCAACTTTGAAGCTTGTCGAAACGAAGAAGGACCAAAATGGACGAACTTGGTCCATGTGGATGATTCTTGGACCAAATCTCTCTTCGTTGGTCTCAAACTTCTCCACATGGTTTAATGTGTCATATTACATCAATCTATGCTTGACATTTGGCTTCGGTCAACTTTGAAGCTTGTCGAAACGAAGAAGGACCAAAATGGACGAACTTGGTCCATGTGGATGATTCTTGGACCAAATCTCTCTTCGTTGGTCTCAAACTTCTCCACATGGTTTAATGTGTCATATTACATCAATCTATGCTTGACATTTGGCTTCGGTCAACTTTGAAGCTTGTCGAAACGAAGAAGGACCAAAATGGACGAACTTGGTCCATGTGGATGATTCTTGGACCAAATCTCTCTTCGTTGGTCTCAAACTTCTCCACATGGTTTAATGTGTCATATTACATCAATCTATGCTTGACATTTGGCTTCGGTCAACTTTGAAGCTTGTCGAAACGAAGAAGGACCAAAATGGACGAACTTGGTCCATGTGGATGATTCTTGGACCAAATCTCTCTTCGTTGGTCTCAAACTTCTCCACATGGTTTAATGTGTCATATTACATCAATCTATGCTTGACATTTGGCTTCGGTCAACTTTGAAGCTTGTCGAAACGAAGAAGGACCAAAATGGACGAACTTGGTCCATGTGGATGATTCTTGGACCAAATCTCTCTTCGTTGGTCTCAAACTTCTCCACATGGTTTAATGTGTCATATTACATCAATCTATGCTTGACATTTGGCTTCGGTCAACTTTGAAGCTTGTCGAAACGAAGAAGGACCAAAATGGACGAACTTGGTCCATGTGGATGATTCTTGGACCAAATCTCTCTTCGTTGGTCTCAAACTTCTCCACATGGTTTAATGTGTCATATTACATCAATCTATGCTTGACATTTGGCTTCGGTCAACTTTGAAGCTTGTCGAAACGAAGAAGGACCAAAATGGACGAACTTGGTCCATGTGGATGATTCTTGGACCAAATCTCTCTTCGTTGGTCTCAAACTTCTCCACATGGTTTAATGTGTCATATTACATCAATCTATGCTTGACATTTGGCTTCGGTCAACTTTGAAGCTTGTCGAAACGAAGAAGGACCAAAATGGACGAACTTGGTCCATGTGGATGATTCTTGGACCAAATCTCTCTTCGTTGGTCTCAAACTTCTCCACATGGTTTAATGTGTCATATTACATCAATCTATGCTTGACATTTGGCTTCGGTCAACTTTGAAGCTTGTCGAAACGAAGAAGGACCAAAATGGACGAACTTGGTCCATGTGGATGATTCTTGGACCAAATCTCTCTTCGTTGGTCTCAAACTTCTCCACATGGTTTAATGTGTCATATTACATCAATCTATGCTTGACATTTGGCTTCGGTCAACTTTGAAGCTTGTCGAAACGAAGAAGGACCAAAATGGACGAACTTGGTCCATGTGGATGATTCTTGGACCAAATCTCTCTTCGTTGGTCTCAAACTTCTCCACATGGTTTAATGTGTCATATTACATCAATCTATGCTTGACATTTGGCTTCGGTCAACTTTGAAGCTTGTCGAAACAAAGAAGGACCAAAATGGACGAACTTGGTCCATGTGGATGATTCTTGGACCAAATCTCTCTTCGTTGGTCTCAAACTTCTCCACATGGTTTAATGTGTCATATTACATCAATCTATGCTTGACATTTGGCTTCGGTCAACTTTGAAGCTTGTCGAAACGAAGAAGGACCAAAATGGACGAACTTGGTCCATGTGGATGATTCTTGGACCAAATCTCTCTTCGTTGGTCTCAAACTTCTCCACATGGTTTAATGTGTCATATTACATCAATCTATGCTTGACATTTGGCTTCGGTCAACTTTGAAGCTTGTCGAAACGAAGAAGGACCAAAATGGACGAACTTGGTCCATGTAGATGATTCTTGGACCAAATCTCTCTTCGTTGGTCTCAAACTTCTCCACATGGTTTAATGTGTCATATTACATCAATCTATGCTTGACATTTGGCTTCGGTCAACTTTGAAGCTTGTCGAAAAAAAGAAGGACCAAAATGGACGAACTTGGTCCATGTGGATGATTCTTGGACCAAATCTCTCTTCGTTGGTCTCAAACTTCTCCACATGGTTTAATGTGTCATATTACATCAATCTATGCTTGACATTTGGCTTCGGTCAACTTTGAAGCTTGTCGAAACGAAGAAGGACCAAAATGGACGAACTTGGTCCATGTGGATGATTCTTGGACCAAATCTCTCTTCGTTGGTCTCAAACTTCTCCACATGGTTTAATGTGTCATATTACATCAATCTATGCTTGACATTTGGCTTCGGTCAACTTTGAAGCTTGTCGAAACGAAGAAGGACCAAAATGGACGAACTTGGTCCATGTAGATGATTCTTGGACCAAATCTCTCTTCGTTGGTCTCAAACTTCTCCACATGGTTTAATGTGTCATATTACATCAATCTATGCTTGACATTTGGCTTCGGTCAACTTTGAAGCTTGTCGAAACGAAGAAGGACCAAAATGGACGAACTTGGTCCATGTGGATGATTCTTGGACCAAATCTCTCTTCGTTGGTCTCAAACTTCTCCACATGGTTTAATGTGTCATATTACATCAATCTATGCTTGACATTTGGCTTCGGTCAACTTTGAAGCTTGTCGAAAAAAGAAGGACCAAAATGGACGAACTTGGTCCATGTGGATGATTCTTGGACCAAATCTCTCTTCGTTGGTCTCAAACTTCTCCACATGGTTTAATGTGTCATATTACATCAATCTATGCTTGACATTTGGCTTCGGTCAACTTTGAAGCTTGTCGAAAAAAGAAGGACCAAAATGGACGAACTTGGTCCATGTGGATGATTCTTGGACCAAATCTCTCTTCGTTGGTCTCAAACTTCTCCACATGGTTTAATGTGTCATATTACATCAATCTATGCTTGACATTTGGCTTCGGTCAACTTTGAAGCTTGTCGAAACGAAGAAGGACCAAAATGGACGAACTTGGTCCATGTGGATGATTCTTGGACCAAATCTCTCTTCGTTGGTCTCAAACTTCTCCACATGGTTTAATGTGTCATATTACATCAATCTATGCTTGACATTTGGCTTCGGTCAACTTTGAAGCTTGTCGAAACGAAGAAGGACCAAAATGGACGAACTTGGTCCATGTGGATGATTCTTGGACCAAATCTCTCTTCGTTGGTCTCAAACTTCTCCACATGGTTTAATGTGTCATATTACATCAATCTATGCTTGACATTTGGCTTCGGTCAACTTTGAAGCTTGTCGAAACGAAGAAGGACCAAAATGGACGAACTTGGTCCATGTGGATGATTCTTGGACCAAATCTCTCTTCGTTGGTCTCAAACTTCTCCACATGGTTTAATGTGTCATATTACATCAATCTATGCTTGACATTTGGCTTCGGTCAACTTTGAAGCTTGTCGAAAAAAAGAAGGACCAAAATGGACGAACTTGGTCCATGTGGATGATTCTTGGACCAAATCTCTCTTCGTTGGTCTCAAACTTCTCCACATGGTTTAATGTGTCATATTACATCAATCTATGCTTGACATTTGGCTTCGGTCAACTTTGAAGCTTGTCGAAAAAAAGAAGGACCAAAATGGACGAACTTGGTCCATGTGGATGATTCTTGGACCAAATCTCTCTTCGTTGGTCTCAAACTTCTCCACATGGTTTAATGTGTCATATTACATCAATCTATGCTTGACATTTGGCTTCGGTCAACTTTGAAGCTTGTCGAAACAAAGAAGGACCAAAATGGACGAACTTGGTTCATGTGGATGATTCTTGGACCAAATCTCTCTTCGTTGGTCTCAAACTTCTCCACATGGTTTAATGTGTCATATTACATCAATCTATGCTTGACATTTGGCTTCGGTCAACTTTGAAGCTTGTCGAAACGAAGAAGGACCAAAATGGACGAACTTGGTCCATGTGGATGATTCTTGGACCAAATCTCTCTTCGTTGGTCTCAAACTTCTCCACATGGTTTAATGTGTCATATTACATCAATCTATGCTTGACATTTGGCTTCGGTCAACTTTGAAGCTTGTCGAAACAAAGAAGGACCAAAATGGACGAACTTGGTCCATGTGGATGATTCTTGGACCAAATCTCTCTTCGTTGGTCTCAAACTTCTCCACATGGTTTAATGTGTCATATTACATCAATCTATGCTTGACATTTGGCTTCGGTCAACTTTGAAGCTTGTCGAAAAAAAGAAGGACCAAAATGGACGAACTTGGTCCATGTGGATGATTCTTGGACCAAATCTCTCTTCGTTGGTCTCAAACTTCTCCACATGGTTTAATGTGTCATATTACATCAATCTATGCTTGACATTTGGCTTCGGTCAACTTTGAAGCTTGTCGAAACGAAGAAGGACCAAAATGGACGAACTTGGTCCATGTGGATGATTCTTGGACCAAATCTCTCTTCGTTGGTCTCAAACTTCTCCACATGGTTTAATGTGTCATATTACATCAATCTATGCTTGACATTTGGCTTCGGTCAACTTTGAAGCTTGTCGAAACGAAGAAGGACCAAAATGGACGAACTTGGTCCATGTGGATGATTCTTGGACCAAATCTCTCTTCGTTGGTCTCAAACTTCTCCACATGGTTTAATGTGTCATATTACATCAATCTATGCTTGACATTTGGCTTCGGTCAACTTTGAAGCTTGTCGAAAAAAAGAAGGACCAAAATGGACGAACTTGGTCCATGTGGATGATTCTTGGACCAAATCTCTCTTCGTTGGTCTCAAACTTCTCCACATGGTTTAATGTGTCATATTACATCAATCTATGCTTGACATTTGGCTTCGGTCAACTTTGAAGCTTGTCGAAACGAAGAAGGACCAAAATGGACGAACTTGGTCCATGTGGATGATTCTTGGACCAAATCTCTCTTCGTTGGTCTCAAACTTCTCCACATGGTTTAATGTGTCATATTACATCAATCTATGCTTGACATTTGGCTTCGGTCAACTTTGAAGCTTGTCGAAACGAAGAAGGACCAAAATGGACGAACTTGGTCCATGTGGATGATTCTTGGACCAAATCTCTCTTCGTTGGTCTCAAACTTCTCCACATGGTTTAATGTGTCATATTACATCAATCTATGCTTGACATTTGGCTTCGGTCAACTTTGAAGCTTGTCGAAACAAAGAAGGACCAAAATGGACGAACTTGGTCCATGTGGATGATTCTTGGACCAAATCTCTCTTCGTTGGTCTCAAACTTCTCCACATGGTTTAATGTGTCATATTACATCAATCTATGCTTGACATTTGGCTTCGGTCAACTTTGAAGCTTGTCGAAAAAAAGAAGGACCAAAATGGACGAACTTGGTCCATGTGGATGATTCTTGGACCAAATCTCTCTTCGTTGGTCTCAAACTTCTCCACATGGTTTAATGTGTCATATTACATCAATCTATGCTTGACATTTGGCTTCGGTCAACTTTGAAGCTTGTCGAAACAAAGAAGGACCAAAATGGACGAACTTGGTTCATGTGGATGATTCTTGGACCAAATCTCTCTTCGTTGGTCTCAAACTTCTCCACATGGTTTAATGTGTCATATTACATCAATCTATGCTTGACATTTGGCTTCGGTCAACTTTGAAGCTTGTCGAAACGAAGAAGGACCAAAATGGACGAACTTGGTCCATGTAGATGATTCTTGGACCAAATCTCTCTTCGTTGGTCTCAAACTTCTCCACATGGTTTAATGTGTCATATTACATCAATCTATGCTTGACATTTGGCTTCGGTCAACTTTGAAGCTTGTCGAAACAAAGAAGGACCAAAATGGACGAACTTGGTCCATGTGGATGATTCTTGGACCAAATCTCTCTTCGTTGGTCTCAAACTTCTCCACATGGTTTAATGTGTCATATTACATCAATCTATGCTTGACATTTGGCTTCGGTCAACTTTGAAGCTTGTCGAAAAAAGAAGGACCAAAATGGACGAACTTGGTCCATGTGGATGATTCTTGGACCAAATCTCTCTTCGTTGGTCTCAAACTTCTCCACATGGTTTAATGTGTCATATTACATCAATCTATGCTTGACATTTGGCTTCGGTCAACTTTGAAGCTTGTCGAAACAAAGAAGGACCAAAATGGACGAACTTGGTTCATGTGGATGATTCTTGGACCAAATCTCTCTTCGTTGGTCTCAAACTTCTCCACATGGTTTAATGTGTCATATTACATCAATCTATGCTTGACATTTGGCTTCGGTCAACTTTGAAGCTTGTCGAAACGAAGAAGGACCAAAATGGACGAACTTGGTCCTTGTAGATGATTCTTGGACCAAATCTCTCTTCGTTGGTCTCAAACTTCTCCACATGGTTTAATGTGTCATATTACATCAATCTATGCTTGACATTTGGCTTCGGTCAACTTTGAAGCTTGTCGAAACAAAAAAGGACCAAAATGGACGAACTTGGTCCATGTGGATGATTCTTGGACCAAATCTCTCTTCGTTGGTCTCAAACTTCTCCACATGGTTTAATGTGTCATATTACATCAATCTATGCTTGACATTTGGCTTCGGTCAACTTTGAAGCTTGTCGAAAAAAGAAGGACCAAAATGGACGAACTTGGTCCATGTGGATGATTCTTGGACCAAATCTCTCTTCGTTGGTCTCAAACTTCTCCACATGGTTTAATGTGTCATATTACATCAATCTATGCTTGACATTTGGCTTCGGTCAACTTTGAAGCTTGTCGAAACAAAGAAGGACCAAAATGGACGAACTTGGTTCATGTGGATGATTCTTGGACCAAATCTCTCTTCGTTGGTCTCAAACTTCTCCACATGGTTTAATGTGTCATATTACATCAATCTATGCTTGACATTTGGCTTCGGTCAACTTTGAAGCTTGTCGAAACGAAGAAGGACCAAAATGGACGAACTTGGTCCTTGTAGATGATTCTTGGACCAAATCTCTCTTCGTTGGTCTCAAACTTCTCCACATGGTTTAATGTGTCATATTACATCAATCTATGCTTGACATTTGGCTTCGGTCAACTTTGAAGCTTGTCGAAATGAAGAAGGACCAAAATGGACGAACTTGGTCCATGTAGATGATTCTTGGACCAAATCTCTCTTCGTTGGTCTCAAACTTCTCCACATGGTTTAATGTGTCATATTACATCAATCTATGCTTGACATTTGGCTTCGGTCAACTTTGAAGCTTGTCGAAAAAAGAATGACCAAAATGGACGAACTTGGTCCATGTGGATGATTCTTGGACCAAATCTCTCTTCGTTGGTCTCAAACTTCTCCACATGGTTTAATGTGTCATATTACATCAATCTATGCTTGACATTTGGCTTCGGTCAACTTTGAAGCTTGTCGAAAAAAAGAACGACCAAAATGGACGAACTTGGTCCATGTGGATGATTCTTGGACCAAATCTCTCTTCGTTGGTCTCAAACTTCTCCACATGGTTTAATGTGTCATATTACATCAATCTATGCTTGACATTTGGCTTCGGTAAACTTTGAAGCTTGTCGAAACAAAGAAGGACCAAAATGGACGAACTTGGTTCATGTGGATGATTCTTGGACCAAATCTCTCTTCGTTGGTCTCAAACTTCTCCACATGGTTTAATGTGTCATATTACATCAATCTATGCTTGACATTTGGCTTCGGTCAACTTTGAAGCTTGTCGAAACGAAGAAGTTCCAAAATGGACGAACTTGGTCCATGTGGATGATTCTTGGACCAAATCTCTCTTCGTTGGTCTCAAACTTCTCCACATGGTTTAATGTGTCATATTACATCAATCTATGCTTGACATTTGGCTTCGGTCAACTTTGAAGCTTGTCGAAACAAAGAAGTTCCAAAATGGACGAACTTGGTCCATGTAGATGATTCTTGGACCAAATCTCTCTTCGTTGGTCTCAAACTTCTCCACATGGTTTAATGTGTCATATTACATCAATCTATGCTTGACATTTGGCTTCGGTCAACTTTGAAGCTTGTCGAAAAAAAGAATGACCAAAATGGACGAACTTGGTCCATGTGGATGATTCTTGGACCAAATCTCTCTTCGTTGGTCTCAAACTTCTCCACATGGTTTAATGTGTCATATTACATCAATCTATGCTTGACATTTGGCTTCGGTCAACTTTGAAGCTTGTCGAAACAAAGAAGGACCAAAATGGACGAACTTGGTTCATATGGATGATTCTTGGACCAAATCTCTCTTCGTTGGTCTCAAACTTCTCCACATGGTTTAATGTGTCATATTACATCAATCTATGCTTGACATTTGGCTTCGGTCAACTTTGAAGCTTGTCGAAACGAAGAAGGACCAAAATGGACGAACTTGGTCCTTGTAGATGATTCTTGGACCAAATCTCTCTTCGTTGGTCTCAAACTTCTCCACATGGTTTAATGTGTCATATTACATCAATCTATGCTTGACATTTGGCTTCGGTCAACTTTGAAGCTTGTCGAAACAAAAAAGTTCCAAAATGGACGAACTTGGTCCATGTAGATGATTCTTGGACCAAATCTCTCTTCGTTGGTCTCAAACTTCTCCACATGGTTTAATGTGTCATATTACATCAATCTATGCTTGACATTTGGCTTCGGTCAACTTTGAAGCTTCTCGAAAAAAAGAATGACCAAAATGGACGAACTTGGTCCATGTGGATGATTCTTGGACCAAATCTCTCTTCGTTGGTCTCAAACTTCTCCACATGGTTTAATGTGTCATATTACATCAATCTATGCTTGACATTTGGCTTCGGTCAACTTTGAAGCTTGTCGAAAAAAAGAATGACTAAAATGGACGAACTTGGTCCATGTGGATGATTCTTGGACCAAATCTCTCTTCGTTGGTCTCAAACTTCTCCACATGGTTTAATGTGTCATATTACATCAATCTATGCTTGACATTTGGCTTCGGTCAACTTTGAAGCTTGTCGAAACAAAGAAGGACCAAAATGGACGAACTTGGTTCATATGGATGATTCTTGGACCAAATCTCTCTTCGTTGGTCTCAAACTTCTCCACATGGTTTAATGTGTCATATTACATCAATCTATGCTTGATATTTGGCTTCGGTCAACTTTGAAGCTTGTCGAAACGAAGAAGGACCAAAATGGACGAACTTGGTCCTTGTAGATGATTCTTGGACCAAATCTCTCTTCGTTGGTCTCAAACTTCTCCACATGGTTTAATGTGTCATATTACATCAATCTATGCTTGACATTTGGCTTCGGTCAACTTTGAAGCTTGTCGAAATGAAGAAGGACCAAAATGGACGAACTTTGTCCATGTAGATGATTCTTGGACCAAATCTCTCTTCGTTGGTCTCAAACTTCTCCACATGGTTTAATGTGTCATATTACATCAATCTATGCTTGACATTTGGCTTCGGTCAACTTTGAAGCTTGTCGAAAAAAAGAATGACTAAAATGGACGAACTTGGTCCAGGTGGATGATTCTTGGACCAAATCTCTCTTCGTTGGTCTCAAACTTCTCCACATGGTTTAATGTGTCATATTACATTAATCTATGCTTGACATTTGGCTTCGGTCAACTTTGAAGCTTGTCGAAAAAAAGAACGACTAAAATGGACGAACTTGGTCCATGTGGATGATTCTTATACCAAATCTCTCTTCGTTGGTCTCAAACTTCTCCACATGGTTTAATGTGTCATATTACATCAATCTATGCTTGACATTTGGCTTCGGTAAACTTTGAAGCTTGTTGAAACAAAGAAGGACCAAAATGGACGAACTTGGTTCATGTGGATGATTGTTGGACCAAATCTCTCTTCGTTGGTCTCAAACTTCTCCACATGGTTTAATGTGTCATATTACATCAATCTATTCTTGACATTTGGCTTCGGTCAACTTTGAAGCTTGTCGAAACGAAGAAGTTCCAAAATGGACGAACTTGGTCCATGTGGATGATTCTTGGACCAAATCTCTCTTCGTTGGTCTCAAACATCTCCACATGGTTTAATGTGTCATATTACATCAATCTATTCTTGACATTTGGCTTCGGTCAACTTTGAAGCTTGTCGAAACAAAGAAGTTCCAAAATGGACGAACTTGGTCCATGTAGATGATTCTTGGACCAAATCTCTCTTCGTTGGTCTTAAACTTCTCCACATGGTTTAATGTGTCATATTACATCAATCTATGCTTGACATTTGGCTTCGGTCAACTTTGAAGCTTCTCGAAAAAAAGAATGACTAAAATGGACGAACTTGGTCCATGTGGATGATTCTTGGACCAAATCTCTCTTCGTTGGTCTCAAACTTCTCCACATGGTTTAATGTGTCATATTACATCAATCTATGCTTGACATTTGGCTTCGGTCAAGTTTGAAGCTTGTCGAAACAAAGAAGGACCAAAATGGATGAACTTGGTTCATATGGATGATTCTTGGACCAAATCTCTCTTCGTTGGTCTCAAACCTCTCCACATGGTTTAATGTGTCATATTAAATCAATCTATGCTTGATATTTGGCTTCGGTCAACTTTGAAGCTTGTCGAAACGAAGAAGGACCAAAATGGACGAACTTGGTCCTTGTAGATGATTCTTGGACCAAATCTCTCTTCGTTGGTCTCAAACTTCTCCACATGGTTTAATGTGTCATATTACATCAATCTATTCTTGACATTTGGCTTCGGTCAACTTTGAAGCTTGTCGAAACAAAAAAGTTCCAAAATGGACGAACTTGGTCCATGTAGATGATTCTTGGACCAAATCTCTCTTCGTTGGTCTCAAACTTCTCCACATGGTTTAATGTGTCATATTACATCAATCTATGCTTGACATTTGGCTTCGGTCAACTTTGAAGCTTCTCGAAAAAAAGAATGACTAAAATGGACGAACTTGGTCCATGTGGATGATTCTTGGACCAAATCTCTCTTCGTTGGTCTCAAACTTCTCCACATGGTTTAATGTGTCATATTACATCAATCTATGCTTGACATTTGGCTTCGGTCAACTTTGAAGCTTCTCGAAAAAAAGAATGACTAAAATGGACGAACTTGGTCCATGTGGATGATTCTTGGACCAAATCTCTCTTCGTTGGTCTCAAACTTCTCCACATGGTTTAATGTGTCATATTACATCAATCTATGCTTGACATTTGGCTTCGGTCAAGTTTGAAGCTTGTCGAAACAAAGAAGGACCAAAATGGATGAACTTGGTTCATATGGATGATTCTTGGACCAAATCTCTCTTCGTTGGTCTCAAACCTCTCCACATGGTTTAATGTGTCATATTAAATCAATCTATGCTTGATATTTGGCTTCGGTCAAGTTTGAAGCTTGTCGAAACGAAGAAGGACCATAATGGACGAACTTGGTCCTTGTAGATGATTCTTGGACCAAATCTCTCTTCGTTGGTCTCAAACTTCTCCACATGGTTTAATGTGTCATATTACATCAATCTATGCTTGACATTTGGCTTCGGTCAACTTTGAAGCTTGTCGAAACGAAGAAGGGCCAAAATGGACGAACTTGGTCCATGTAGATGATTCTTGGACCAAATCTCTCTTCGTTGGTCTCAAACTTCTCCACATGGTTTAATGTGTCATATTACATCAATCTATGCTTGACATTTGGCTTCGGTCAACTTTGAAGCTTGTCGAAAAAAAGAATGACTAAAATGTACGAACTTGGTCCAGGTGGATGATTCTTAGACCAAATCTCTCTTCGTTGGTCTCAAACTTCTCCACATGGTTTAATGTGTCATATTACATCAATCTATGCTTGACATTTGGCTTCGGTCAACTTTGAAGCTTGTCGAAAAAAAGAACGACTAAAATGGACGAACTTGGTCCATGTGGATGATTCTTAGACCAAATCTCTCTTCGTTGGTCTCAAACTTCTCCACATGGTTTAATGTGTCATATTACATCAATCTATGCTTGACATTTGGCTTCGGTGAACTTTGAAGCTTGTCGAAACAAAGAAGGACCAAAATGGACGAACTTGGTTCATGTGGATGATTCTTGGACCAAATCTCTCTTTGTTGGTCACAAACCTCTGCACATGGTTTAATGTGTCATATTACATCAATCTATTCTTGACATTTGGCTTCGGTCAACTTTGAAGCTTGTCGAAACGAAGAAGTTCCAAAATGGACGAACTTGGTCCATGTGGATGATTCTTGGACCAAATCTCTCTTCGTTGGTCTCAAACTTCTCCACATGGTTTAATGTGTCATATTACATCAATCTATTCTTGACATTTGGCTTCAGTCAACTTTGAAGCTTGTCGAAACAAAGAAGTTCCAAAATGGACGAACTTGGTCCATGTAGATGATTCTTGGACCAAATCTCTCTTCGTTGGTCTTAAACTTCTCCACATGGTTTAATGTGTCATATTACATCAATCTATGCTTGACATTTGGCTTCGGTCAACTTTGAAGCTTGTCGAAAAAAAGAATGACTAAAATGGACGAACTTGGTCCATGTGGATGATTCTTGGACCAAATCTCACTTCGTTGGTCTCAAACTTCTCCACATGGTTTAATGTGTCATATTACATCAATCTATGCTTGACATTTGGCTTGGTCAACTTTGAAGCTTGTCGACATGAAGAAGGACCAAAATGGACGAACTTGGTCCATGTAGATGATTCTTGGACCAAATCTCTCTTCGTTGGTCTCAAACTTCTCCACATGGTTTAATGTGTCATATTACATCAATCTATGCTTGATATTTGGCTTCGGTCAACTTTGAAGCTTGTCGAAACGAAGAAGGACCATAATGGACGAACTTGGTCCATGTAGATGATTCTTGGACCAAATCTCTCTTCGTTGGTCTCAAACTTCTCCACATGGTTTAATGTGTCATATTACATCAATCTATGCTTGACATTTGGCTTTGGTCAACTTTGAAGCTTGTCGAAAAAAATAATGACTAAAATGTACGAACTTGGTCCATGTGGATGATTCTTGGACCAAATCTCTCTTCGTTGGTCTCAAACTTCTCCACATGGTTTAATGTGTCATATTACATCAATCTATTCTTGACATTTGGCTTCGGTCAACTTTGAAGCTTGTCAAAAGGAAGAAGTTCCAAAATGGACGAACTTGGTCCATGTGGATGATTCTTGGACCAAATCTCTCTTTGTTGGTCTCAAACTTCTCCACATGGTTTAATGTGTCATATTACATCAATCTATGCTTGACATTTGGCTTCGGTCAACTTTGAAGCTAGTCGAAACGAAGAAGTTCCAAAATGGACGAACTTGGTCCATGTGGATGATTCTTGGACCAAATTTCTCTTCGTTGGTCTCAAACTTCTCCACATGGTTTAATGTGTCATATTACATCAATCTATGCTTGACATTTGGCTTCGGTTAACTTTGAAGCTTGTCGAAACAAAGAAGGACCAAAATGGACGAACTTGGTTCATGTGGATGATTCTTGGACCAAATCTGTCTTCGTTGGTCTCAAACTTCTCCACATGGTTTAATGTGTCATATTACATCAATCTATGCTTGACTTTGGCTTCGGTCAACTTTGAAGCTTGTCGAAACGAAGAAGGACCAAAATGGACGAACTTGGTCCATGTAGATAGGGGTGGGCACGGGTCGGGTCGGCCCGGTGTCCCGACCCGGCCCGTAGAGCATCGGGACACATTCGGGACGGGGCAAATCGGGACACGGGACAGAGGCGGGACTTTTTTTTAGTGTCCCGGTAATTTTCGGGACGGTACCGGGACAGGCTTAATCCCGTCCCGGGTCCCGTCCCGGACCGGCCCGAGTATAGCTTAGTCCAGACCCGTCCCGGAAACCAGACCCGCACATCCCGACAGGCACCATCCTGAGTTCAAGCTTCACCTTCACTCGTTCAGTTAGATTTTCCATTCTCGTTCATTCCTCACTCTTACTCATTCTCTCTTCACCTTCATCAAGCTCAAGCAAACCCTAAATCACAGATTAATCACTACAACACTACAGTCGGCGAGTGAGGAAGATCTAGATTCACCAGGTTGGATTCTCATTTTTTATTTGTTGCATTTGGCTTTCCTAATTGTTTCCTGAGAATGATTTGAGGCTTTAAATTTGTTTGTGAACAAGTATTGATATTTTTGGCTTTCTAGTTCTGGGTCATTTGGATGTGGCTCGTGAGCTTGTACCGAGCTTAATATCTTTCAATTACTTAATTGATTAAGTGCTTGTGTTTCCTTTTCGCAAGAACAAATAGCGCTTGTGCTTCTGATAGATTCTCCAGAAACAAACAAAATAGAAATTATGCTTTTTTAGGCTGGGTTGATGAAGACAAGGTTAGATGACCTGTAATTTCTTTCCACGTTGCTTTCTTCTTTGAGCTTTTTTGTCAAAAGTCATCTTTAGGTTATATAGCTTCTTTAGATGGACTATGACACGTGATCGATTCAAGTTTTCTTTTTAGCTTGTCCATCTACATAGTATTCTTCCTTGCTTCTAGAAAGACTAATTTTCTGGGTTCTTCTTATAGCCCATTTTTTTTTGCATCTGAATAAAAGAGAATTACTATTTACTTCTCTATTTTTGTCATGAGAAACTTCAACTTGGCATCCATTTATTTATTCTCCTTGTCTTGTTTCCCTTATTGCAGTGTTGCTGTTTAGATACATAATATATATATGTTCTGTTCTGATAGAAAAGATTAACATTAACCCCTTCAAAAAGACCATTCGGTGGTCGTGCTTTGGATGTTTGCTTGCACTCCATGTGGCTGTGAGGTTTCTTTGTTTAATTTGTTTGATCTCATACCTTTATTGATCCTTTTTCTACTTCTACTTTCCCCTAGAACAAATTCTGGAATCCAATTGACTTGCTTTTAGGTGTGCATAGGCTTGATTCTTATTTAGTTTTAGCATAGGCCTGATTTTGTTTTGTTTTTCTAATTGTCTGTCCTTTACTTGATTTGCAGTGGGATTTTGAGGTTAATTTAATGTTCCATCACCATGCTTATGTAGGATAGATAGTCTTCTTACTCAAAGTACCAACTAACTTGTGTATTCTCTTAGTTTGATTGCGTTAATGAGTGGAATGTAATTTCATTTAAATGCTTCATCGACAATCATCAGAAATTTTTCAAAGTCTATTTTATTATCAACACCAAGAAATGAGCTAAATATTTGACTATAATAATAATAATTCCATAAAATGTACAGGAGACATTTTGTGCTGTTACAATAAAATGCATACACACATGGGTCCCTACTTGGATCAAAAGAAAGTTGGTTGGTATGAAATCACTATTCTGATTTCAAACAGCAATATTATTATTAAGTAAAAACGTAAAACACTTTTATTTAGGAGTTTGGGTAATTAATTTTTTTATTTTAATATTACAGTAAAGATTTGAAAATTTGTCTTTAGAATATACCAATCATTTTTAGCATTTTCATATATTTAATCTAAATAACTTAAGAGCCTGGTCATGTAATTATTGTGACACCACTAATTTATTTTATTGAATGACCATTCTAGCTACTATTCTTAAATGTACTAGTACTACACATTCATCTGTAACACTAATGCATAGTAACCTTTTTTGTGAAATCCTCCATAACTTGAACTTAATTTTACTGTGTCCAGACACCAACATTCCCAATTCCTTGTCAACATCCTATTCCTATTCCTATGTGATTCTCACACACACACACCTACACCTAAACTTAAACTATTCACTTTGGACTGATATAAATATTGATCATCTTTCTTGAATATTAAAAGAATCACATGGCTGACATTTTTTTTTTTTTTTGATTTAGAAAATTAAGATATACAATGGCAGAGCAAATTCAAACAAGAGCATCTGGAGCAAGTTTGAATGAGCAAGCCTGACAAGAGCATCAACTTGGGGTAGGCATTTCTCAATCCTCTACTAGTGCAACTGCTAACACCACAGCAGGTTCGAAAACTTCTAATCCTAAGCCTAGATCAATAGTGTGGGACCATTTTACAAAGTTGTCATTAGAACAGACTAAGGGAGAGGAAAAAGCCAAGTGTCATCATTGTAAAAGTGAATTTCTTTGTAACTCAAGTAGTCATGGGACAAATGGAATGCTAAAACACTTGAAAAGGCGTCATAAGTGGATTTTTGTTGAGAAGAATCAGTCACTTATAGGGGTTACAGAGGGTGAGGAAGGTCCAGGAGGGAGAAAAACAACAGTTTCTATTTCCTATAATACAGAGGAAATTAGAAAAATGCTTGCTATTTTTGTTATAGAAGATGAGATGCCATTTAGTGTTGTTGAAGGGCGTGGGTTTCGTCAATTTGTGAATCGGTTGGAACCTAGATTTACTGTGCCATCTAGGAGGACCATTACAAGAGATTGTTACCAACTTTTTCTAGATGAAAAATGTAAGTTAAAAGAGTTTCTTAAGAAGTCATGTGTGAGGGCTTGCTTGACTACGGATTGTTGGACATCCATTCAAAATATTTCCTATATGTGTCTCACAACTCATTTTATTGATGAAAACTGGAGACTTCAAAAGAGAATTTTAAATTTCTCACAAATTGACAACCACAAAGGTGAGACTATAGGAAAAGAAATTGATAGGTGTTTGAGGGAATGGGGAATTGAAAATGTATTTACAATAACTGTGGATAATGCTTCCTCTAATGATGTGGCCATTTCTTATTTGAGAAGGAAATTGAAGAATTGGAATGGTTTGGTATGTGAAGGAGACTATATGCATATGAGGTGTGCTGCTCACATTTTGAATTTAATTGTGAATGATGGGTTGAAAGACTTGAATCCATCCATTGTTTCTATCCGAAATGCCATTCGGTATGTTAGGTCTTCTCCCCAACGCCTCCAAAAATTCAAACAAGCTGCACATGCAGAAAAAATTAGTAGTGGAGCCTCTCTTTGCTTTGATGTTCCAACTAGGTGGAATTCCACCTACACTATGTTGGAACATGCTATACCATTTCAAAAAGCATTTGAGAGACTTGAGGATGAAGATGAGGGCTATGTCACTTGGTTTAAAGATGATAGACAACCATCTAGTTTAGATTGGGATAATGCTAGAGCATTTGTTCAATTTTTGAAGTTATTTTATGAGGTGACTTTGGCACTTTCTGGTTCTTTACATGTCACAGCCAATTGTGCTTTTGATGAAATTCAAACAATTAATGAATTATTGGTAAAGTGGAGTGAGAATGAAGTTGATTGTGTTTTGGGGACTATGGCATGTAATATGAGAAATAAGTTTGATAAGTATTGGGGGAAGATAGAAAATATTAATCCACTAATTTATATTGGTATTGTGCTGGATCCACGGTATAAACTTGAGTATGTGAATTTTATATGTGATGCAAATTATGAGATTGGGACAGCTACTCTTTTGAAAAAGAAGATAGCAAACACATTGTGGCAGCTATACAATTTTTATATACAAGAGTCACATGAGGTATCTCAAACCTCTGATGATAGTGCAAGCCATGAAGAGTCAGTTATTACCAAGGAAGGTTTAGCAGACATGGGATGGGTAACAACAGCACATAAAAAGGAAAGAAAAAACCAGTGGAAAAAATTAAAGTTGGCTCAGGAATGTCCAGACAAAAAAAATGATTTGGAGAAATATCTGGCACATGATGTAGTAGATGATGGTATAGATGATTTTCATATCTTGTCTTGGTGGAAGGAGAATTCTATGAAGTATAGTGTACTTTCAATTCTAGCACGTGATGTATTGGCCATTCCAGTTTCTACTGTTGCATCTGAGTCTTGCTTCAGCACTGGGGGACGAGTCCTTGATGTTTTTCGGAGTTCTTTGTCACCAAAGATGGTTGAAGCACTTATATGCACTCAAAATTGGTTGAATCCTAATGAGTACAAGATACAAGAAGTCTTTGATGAGTTTCAAGCAAATGATGCTGTTATTAATGGTAAGTTTTTATTCTAACTATATAACTTTTACATTGTATGTTTTTTTTCCTCTTTATTTAATATTTACTAATTCTTCATATGTTACTTTTACAATTTTATAGAAATTGGTGGTGCCACGACCTCAATGACCAACCAAGCAATTCAAGAGGGAAATAGAATGTGTAAGTCTTATACGTATATATATTTGGGTATAAGAATTTTCTTGTGTTTAGAAATAAATGTTCCATAAACTTGGGTACAAGTCTTACATAAATTCATTTCTTTTTTCCATACTTGGCAGCTAGAGATTAGCAACGCCTACGCTACACTCTTGAAGTTTATTGCTGGAAGGAAGGCTGTTTAATGATTTAAATCATTTTATTGTGTTTGTATTAATTGGTTTTCTATATATCATGTTATGTGTTTATTTTAAAATTGTCTTGATTTTTCAGTTTTATCTATATTGTAAGACTCAAGACACTATATATTGTTACTGTATTATTTTCATACCATTTTGATCTTAATACTGTAATTTTTGTGCATCAATTTAAATCAAAATGTTTCATTCTAAATGCATTTATGCCTTATATTACTTTTGTAAATGTATTCTCAGTAGACATGGTTAATAATATATTTTCCCATTTAATTAACCATTTGTATCTAATTGGCAATGGAGATCACCTCAATTCTTATGTGTAGCATGCCAAAGTTTCTTTCCTACAAGAAACAACAGTAGTTCCACGCCAGCAGAAGTGCATAATCAAGGTAATAACCTCAACTCTCTCCGCATCTGAATGTTTGGATCTATTGAGCTGAATGTTTGGATTTGTGAACTAAGTGACAGTTAATTTTTGTCAAATCTAGGAACAATCTTACTGATTCTGAAGCTTTTAATATCTTAATAAATGTTTATGTTGTAGGAACCAACTTTAGGCTATTGGGTTGGTGGGGAAATGAATTCTATGTTATGGTCTTTCATGGTTTTGGGAATGGAAACCTTTTTATCCTCAAAAATACAGAAGCTTTTTCTCCATTTGTTTGCTTCCCGATTGGGTAAACACAATTAATTCGAGGCTGTGATATTGCACCTAGTTTCTCTTTTTGGGGTCTGGCAAATATGTTCTTTCCTGATTTACAGAAGATCATTAATTACTTATAGCCTTAGCTGAAGTACAAGCTCTGTTATTAAATTATTTTGCTTAACTGCTCTACTTACCCTCTGCCTTGCATGGAAATGCTTGGCTTCTATGGAGCTTCTAATTATTTTTGTTTACTTTTAAAGGCTGTGATATCTCTTTTTGTTTTTGTTAATTTTAATTGTTTATATTAATGGCTCTTATTTTACAAATCTATGTATCTCTTTTTGTTTGCTGTAATGCCTTGGATAACAGTGGTTCTGGGTCAGTTCATTAGTTTTCTTTTTGATCAGATTTACATAAACTGGTTCAGAATTATTCTCATGGAAGCTTTTTCTGATGGGTGTTTAAAAACTAAAACATTAAATGATATGTATGTATGTAGTGCTTAAAGGTTACTTATGAAAGCTGCCATCGTGGGGCTTCCTTTGCTGCTATTCATAGTATATTTATCTTTCCAATTTTCTTCCTTGGAGATGATTAATTTGCTAGTGACTGATTTGGTCAAGCTCTTGTGACAAATACAATTACTCCTGCCTTTCTCTTTCATCTTCAATGATTGGATGCCAAAGCTAACATCCATTACTATTTCTTCTTTCTAGCCCTTTCATTATTATTTCACTGCCCCACCATATCCATGTTCTATCTTTTTTTTTCCCTGCGATTTTAATTTGTTTGGTTCTGCATATATATGGATAGATATAGCCACGCATTTTTAATTTTTGCATTTATAAGTGGCTGCCATTGATGGAGATTAGAAATGCCAAAGGGGAAACCCCCATTTACAGGGCTGCCTTCAATGGTAACCTAAAGTTATTGAAGTACTTAGCCCGCCAAGTAGCTGATTTAAAGGAGCACTATCACAGAAAACAAGACAAATTGTAGTTTACTGATGGAATAACTTGACATTGTAAAGAAACTGTAGTGTTGTTCTGTTTTTAGATTCTATTTTGTATCATCTTGTGTAAAGTGGATTGTTTATTTAGAATATTAACAATGCATGTGCATGGTAGAGTTACTCTCTTGTTATTTGCATGTTTACCCATACAGTGAATTTTCTCTTAGCTTTTGACTCAAATGTTAGCAAGTTATTTTCTTATTTTTATTTTTTTCCAATGAACTTGTTAGGCTTAAATTAGTCTTGCCCATTCTTTCAACTTGTGTGCTCATTCATGCTGCATCAGATTTAAAATGTTCTTTATCAAAATTCAGATTGATTTATTCTCTAATGTGTTACAATGCAGAAATGGGGGAGGGGAGAATTTCTTCCATTACTGTAAGTGTGGTAAGCAATTATGTCTCAGTCTTGTGCTTTTTAGTAGTAAGAATCCCATTTACCTGTTTGAGCATGGCATTCATGATTTCTTCAAACAGGTTGTTTAATTATATGTATTCTGTAATTTCATGATTAGCTATATGCGGCCTTTGTTTAATTAGGTGACCTGTTGGGTAGATTTTGAGGCCACACAAGTATTTGCTTGTTTACTGATAATGCTGCATCACACTCTTTTTCCCTTTGATATGTGTACGTGTTAATATATGCTGGAGACTGGAGTTTTTGAATTTCTGAAGTATAAATGTATACTTATTTTAATTGGTACACTGTTGCTGTCTTTTTATCATGGGACAAACCATGCTTTCTTGCTTTCTTGTTTTACAGCAATTTAAAGTGCAGCAAATCGGGACGGGACATGACCCGGGACAGGTCGGGACGGGACACGGGACATAACCGGGACGGAACCGGGACAAACATATTCACAAACAGGACGGGACAACAAGGTAAATCGGGACGGGACCGGGACAAAAATTCTTGTCCCGGGGTATTTTCGGGACGGGACAGGGACGGCCCAAATCCCGGCCCGTGCCCACCCCTACATGTAGATGATTCTTAGACCAAATCTCTCTTCGTTTGTCTCAAACTTCTCCACATGGTTTAATGTGTCATATTACATCAATCTATTCTTGACATTTGGCTTCAGTCAACTTTGAAGCTTGTCGAAACGAAGAAGTTCCAAAATGGACGAACTTGGTCCATGTGGATGATTCTTGGACCAAATCTCTCTTCACTGCTCTCAAACTTCTCCACATGGTTTAATGTGTCATATTACATCAACCTATGCTTGACATTTGGCTTCGGTCAACTTTGAAGCTTGTCGAAAAAAAGAATGACTAAAATGGACGAACTTGGTCCATGTGGATGACTCTTGGACCAAATCTGTCTTCGTTGGTCTCAAACTTCTCCACATGGTTTAATGTGTCATATTACATCAATCTATGCTTGACATTTGGCTTCGGTTAACTTTGAAGCTTGTCGAAACAAAGAAGGACCAAAATGGACGAACTTGGTTCATGTGGATGATTCTTGGACCAAATCTGTCTTCGTTGGTCTCAAACTTCTCCACATGGTTTAATGTGTCATATTACATCAATCTATGCTTGACATTTGGCTTCGGTTAACTTTGAAGCTTGTCGAAACAAAGAAGGACCAAAATGGACGAACTTGGTTCATGTGGATGATTCTCTGACCAAATCTCTCTTCGTTGGTCTCAAACTTTTCCACATGGTTTAATGTGTGATATTACATCAATCTATGCTTGACATTTGGCTTCGGTAAACTTTGAAGCTTGTCGAAAAAAAGAATGACTAAAATGTACGAACTTGGTCCATGTGGATGATTCTTGGACCAAATCTCTCTTCGTTGGTCTCAAACTTCTCCACATGGTTTAATGTGTCATATTACATCAATCTATTCTTGACATTTGGCTTCGGTCAACTTTGAAGCTTGTCAAAAGGAAGAAGTTCCAAAACGGACGAAATTGGTCCATGTGGATGATTCTTGGACCAAATCTCTCTTTGTTGGTCTCAAACTTCTCCACATGGTTTAATGTGTCATATTACATCAATCTATGCTTGACATTTGGCTTCGGTCAACTTTGAAGCTAGTCGAAACGAAGAAGTTCCAAAATGGACGAACTTGGTCCATGTGGATGATTCTTGGACCAAATTTCTCTTCGTTGGTCTCAAACTTCTCCACATGGTTTAATGTGTCATATTACATCAATCTATGCTTAACATTTCGCGTCGGTCAACTTTTGTCGAAACAAAGAAGGACCAAAATGGACGAACTTGGTTCATGTGGATGATTCTTGGACCAAATCTGTCTTCGTTGGTCTCAAACTTCTCTACATGGTTTAATGTGTCATATTATATCAATCTATGCTTGACATTTGGCTTCGGTCAACTTTGAAGCTTGTCGAAAGGAAGAAGGACCAAAATGGACGAACTTGGTCCATGTAGATGATTCTTAGACCAAATCTCTCTTCGTTGGTCTCAAACTTCTCCACATGGTTTAATGTGTCATATTACATCAATCTATTCTTGACATTTGGCTTCAGTCAACTTTTAAGCTTGTTGAAACGAAGAAGTTCCAAAATGGACGAACTTGGTCCATGTGGATGATTCTTGGACCAAATTTCTCTTCGTTGGTCTCAAACTTCTCCACACGGTTTAATGTGTCATATTACATCAATCTATGCTTGACATTTGGCTTCGGTCAACTTTGAAGCTTGTCGAAAAAAACAATGACTAAAATGGACGAACTTGGTCCATGTGGATGATTCTTGGACCAAATCTCTCTTCGTTGGTCTCAAACTTCTCCACATGGTTTAATGTGTCATATTACATCAATCTATGCTTGAGATTTGGCTTCGGTTAACTTTGAAGCTTGTCGAAACAAAGAAGGACCAAAATGGACGAACTTGGTTCATGTGGATGATTCTTGGACCAAATCTGTCTTCGTTGGTCTCAAACTTCTCCACATGGTTTAATGTGTCATATTACATCAATCTATGCTTGACATTTGGCTTCGGTTAACTTTGAAGCTTGTCGAAACAAAAAAGGACCAAAATGGACGAACTTGGTTCATGTGGATGATTCTTGGACCAAATCTGTCTTCGTTTGTCTCAAACTTCTCCACATGGTTTAATGTGTCATATTACATCAATCTATTCTTGACATTTGGCTTCAGTCAACTTTGAAGCTTGTCGAAACGAAGAAGTTCCAAAATGGACGAACTTGGTCCATGTGGATGATTCTTGGACCAAATCTCTCTTCACTGCTCTCAAACTTCTCCACATGGTTTAATGTGTCATATTACATCAACCTATGCTTGACATTTGGCTTCGGTCAACTTTGAAGCTTGTCGAAAAAAAGAATGACTAAAATGGACGAACTTGGTCCATGTGGATGACTCTTGGACCAAATCTCTCTTCGTTGGTCTCAAACTTCTCCACATGGTTTAATGTGTCATATTACATCAATCTATGCTTGACATTTGGCTTCGGTTAACTTTGAAGCTTGTCGAAACAAAGAAGGACCAAAATGGACGAACTTGGTTCATGTGGATGATTCTTGGACCAAATCTGTCTTCGTTGGTCTCAAACTTCTCCACATGGTTTAATGTGTCATATTACATCAATCTATGCTTGACATTTGGCTTCGGTTAACTTTGAAGCTTGTCGAAACAAAGAAGGACCAAAATGGACGAACTTGGTTCATGTGGATGATTCTCTGACCAAATCTCTCTTCGTTGGTCTCAAACTTTTCCACATGGTTTAATGTGTGATATTACATCAATCTATGCTTGACATTTGGCTTCGGTAAACTTTGAAGCTTGTCGAAAAAAAGAATGACTAAAATGTACGAACTTGGTCCATGTGGATGATTCTTGGACCAAATCTCTCTTCGTTGGTCTCAAACTTCTCCACATGGTTTAATGTGTCATATTACACCAATCTATTCTTGACATTTGGCTTCGGTCAACTTTGAAGCTTGTCAAAAGGAAGAAGTTCCAAAATGGACGAAATTGGTCCATGTGGATGATTCTTGGACCAAATCTCTCTTTGTTGGTCTCAAACTTCTCCACATGGTTTAATGTGTCATATTACATCAATCTATGCTTGACATTTGGCTTCGGTCAACTTTGAAGCTTGTCGAAAAAAACAATGACTAAAATGGACGAACTTGGTCCATGTGGATGATTCTTGGACCAAATCTCTCTTCGTTGGTCTCAAACTTCTCCACATGGTTTAATGTGTCATATTACATCAATCTATGCTTGAGATTTGGCTTCGGTTAACTTTGAAGCTTGTCGAAACAAAGAAGGACCAAAATGGACGAACTTGGTTCATGTGGATGATTCTTGGACCAAATCTGTCTTCGTTGGTCTCAAACTTCTCCACATGGTTTAATGTGTCATATTACATCAATCTATGCTTGACATTTGGCTTCGGTTAACTTTGAAGCTTGTCGAAACAAAGAAGGACCAAAATGGACGAACTTGGTTCATGTGGATGATTCTTGGACCAAATCTGTCTTCGTTGGTCTCAAACGTCTCCACATGGTTTAATGTGTCATATTACATCAATCTATGCTTGAGATTTGGCTTCGGTTAACTTTGAAGCTTGTCGAAACAAAGAAGGACCAAAATGGACGAACTTGGTTCATGTGGATAATTCTCTGACCAAATCTCTCTTCGTTGGTCTCAAACTTTTCGACATGGTTTAATGTGTCATATTACATCAATCTATGCTTGACATTTGGCTTCGGTAAACTTTGAAGCTTGTCGAAACAAAGAAGGACCAAAATGGACGAACTTAGTCCATGTGGATGATTCTTGGACCAAATCTCTCTTTGTTGGTCTCAAACTTCTCCACATGGTTTAATGTGTCATATTACATCAATCTATGCTTGACATTTGGCTTCGGTCAACTTTGAAGCTTGTCGAAACAAAGAAGGACCAAAATGGACGAACTTGGTCCATGTGGATGATTCTTGGACCAAATTTCTCTTCGTTGGTCTCAAACTTCTCCACATGGTTTAATGTGTCATATTACATCAATCTATGCTTGACATTTGGCTTCGGTTAACTTTGAAGCTTGTCGAAACAAAGAAGGACCAAAATGGACGAACTTGGTTCATGTGGATGATTCTTGGACCAAATCTGTCTTCGTTGGTCTCAAACTTCTCCACATGGTTTAATGTGTCATATTACATCAATCTATGCTTGACATCTGTCTTCGGTCAACTTTGAAGCTTGTCGAAACGAAGAAGTTCCAAAATGGACGAACTTGGTCCATGTGGATGATTCTTGGACCAAATCTCTCTTCGTTGGTCTCAAACTTCTCCACATGGTTTAATGTGTCATATTACATCAATCTATGCTTGACATTTGGCTTCGGTCAACTTTGAAGCTTGTCGAAAAAAAGAATGACTAAAATGGACGAACTTTGTCCATGTGGATGATTCTTGGACCAAATCTCTCTTCGTTGGTCTGAAACTTCTCCACATGGTTTAATGTGTCATATTACATCAATCTATGCTTAACATTTGGCTTCGGTCAACTTTGAAGCTAGTCGAAACGAAGAAGTTCCAAAATGGACGAACTTGGTCCATTTGGATGATTCTTGGACCAAATCTCTCTTCGTTGGTCTCAAGGGAATTGAATCATAAAAGTCTATATAAAATGTAATTATCATTGGTAAATTTACACCGATTAATTAGAGTGGGTAAGCAAGAAAATACCTCTAGGAAGCCTAGGGGTGTGATTGCGAACCTTCCCTTGCCAGAAATCACCAAAAATCTTCAAGAATAGAGGAGTGAGAAAATCAATGTTCTAGTGAGAGAAAGTGGCAAAAATTGAAGATTTCTTCCTCAAATCTGAAGATTGATATGATGGATTGAAGTGTAAATGGAGTGGAAAGTGTTTGGAGGTGTTTTGGGAGCGATTAATCGGCAAAAATTTGAAGGAATACGAAGGGTATGCGAATGGGTTGTTGAGATTTTTGAAATATAAAAAGTGTGAGAATGGCGGGTTGGGGGTTTATAAGTCTGCTAGTGGGCGCTACAGTGTCGAGACACCGAGGGTCTCATTAATTTTTTTTTTTAAAAAAAAAATTGGCAATTGCTACAGTGATGGGTACCGTGGCACTGAGGGTTTGTGTCGTGGCGCCCAGAACGAGGGTGCTCTCCGGAATTGGGTGCCATGGCACCCAATGTTGGCTTTGTGGCGCCCAGAGCTTCTGTTTATGTCCTTTTGTGTTCGAATTGCTCTGTTCTAGCTCCGTGTTGTGTCCAATACCTATATGGCTTCAAAGAATTGATTGAAAGATCATGAGTAGTAGATAAATTGATTAAAAGAACAATAAAACACACACAAAAATTAAAAAGGGAAAGAAATAAAAACCAATGGGTTGCCTCCCATAAGCACTTGGTTTATAGTCCTCAGCCGGACCTTCTCTGATTCTATGGGCTGTCTTGAAGGATGATAACATGGACGGGCATGTTTTCACTTGTTAAGTAGGGCTTCAATCTATGCCCATTCACCTTGAAAGTTTGTTCATCCTTCGTTATTGTTATGGCTCTATATGGGGTTATAGATGTGATTGTGTACGGACCGTACCATCTTGATTTTAGTTTTCCCGGATGAAGCTTTAATCTTGAGTTAAATAATAGCACTTTCTGCCCAGGATATAAATCCTTTCTTGCTATTTTTCTATCATGCCATATCTTGACTTTTTCTTTGTAAATGCGGGCATTCTCATAAGCATCTCTTCTGAATTCATCCAATGCATTGAGTTGAAGCATTCTATTTTGCCCAGCTGCACTTAGATCAAAATTCAGTAGCTTGACAACCCAATATGCTTTGTGCTCTAACTCAACTGGTAAGTGGCACTCCTTCCCAAAGACTATGTTGTATGGAGACATGCTTAAGGGTGTCTTGAAAGCTATTCTATATGCCCAGAGTGCGTCATCCAACTTGAGAGACCAATCCTTCTTGTTAGTGTGGACTATTTTCTCCAATATCCTCTTTAGCTCCCTGTTAGATACCCCACTTGTCCATTGGTTCGTGGGTGATAGGGGGTGGCAATTTTGTGCCTTACTCCACATTTGACAAGGAGAGCTTTCAAGTGTTGGTTGCAAAAGTGCTTCCCTCCATCACTAATTAGTGTTCTTGGTACTCCAAAGTGGGAAAATATGTTCTTTTTCATAAATCTTTGTACCACTTTGGAATCATTTGTAGGGGATGGAGTAGCTTCTACCCATTTGGATACATAGTCCACAACAACTAGGATATAAAGATTCCCATAGGATGATGGGAATGGTCCCATGAAATCAATGCCCCAAACGTCGAATAGACCGCCACAGAACCTTATGGATTTAACCCTCATGGTCTAGGTTAACTAATCATCTCCCGAGTCATAGAAAACCCACAGATTTCTCCTTTCTAATTGGCCAGATCAGTCTAGAGTAAGTGCAGAAAATTAAACCTCAATTAAATAAAAGCTAGAATTGTCATAACATCATCAATCATGTCTATATAAGTACTTGGGCTACATCTTAGGCCCTAAATAGAAGATTAGCTACACATGATGATGGAAGAAAACATAATGATGAAATAAGAAAACATAAAAGAGTAAAAGAAATAAAGGGGGGTGACGCCTTGCTCTTGGATGGGATGCTGTTGCTCTCTTTCTCCTCTTGCCGTGTGTGTGTCTGTCCTTTGTGTTCAGCCCTCTTGATCTATTTATAATGCATCTAATCCTAATTAGACTCTTATTAGGATTCCCAATAATATTAAAAAACTAATTACAAGTGAATCCTAATCCTATTCTAACTAAGGCTTTAATTGGGCTTCACACTTCAAGACTTTAAACCCACTTAATACTCTATTCTGGAGAGTCTTCTAGGTTGTAGACTCTTAATCCTTGTATGGCACAACTTCTCGAAAGTCCACTGGGCTTGGAAGTCATCAAACTGCTCTAAAACAGGTCCTGGGCGCCACGGCGCCCATTGGCAGAATGGACAGGCTGCATCTCTGGTAGATGGCACCACGGCGCCAGGGCATGGGTGCCACGACACCCAATGGCAGAATGCCATTCTTCTCCATTTTGCTCTTTTCGGCTTGTGTACCTGCAAAACAATCTAATCAAAGCAAAGTGTTTTTACCATAATTGGGACTTGAAATGTAAGGAAATTGAGGCTAAATAATCTATACAAAATGTAATTATCAAACTCCCCCACACTTATCTTTTTGCTCGTCCCGAGTAAAATCAAACATAGCTATTCATGCAAGATAGCCAGGTGTTCACACAAAACTGACTTACTAACCATATTTGGCATCAGAATTAATTCATATGGGATTTCTGGAACTCAATTATCATTTCATAATGCAAGATCATTCAATATGCAATGAAGTACTCCCAAATTTCCCTAGGTAACTCTCAATGGAAAGTAATATAGGCTCAATTCTTACTAATTTAAGTACAGAAGGAAAGTTTCCATGTAATAGGGTAAAATAGGGTGAAAAATTCATGAAAAGTCATAATGCTACTGAAATCAAGTGAATATATGCATAATAGCCACTTAAACTTTAGGGAGTGTAAGTGGTGAGGGATGAATTCTCTCTCATGGGAATGATATTCACTCATCTCACAAGTGTTTGAAAGGTTAGATTTTCACTCATTTCAGGACAAAACCAAGAAATTTCCATAGGCTTGTTCATATATCAAATCTCCACCACTTCAATAAATCACAACACTAATCAAAGGGTCTTACAAAGGGTTATAATGGGGCTAGGTGAAGGTGATAAAGGCTTAGGACTTACTAAGAAAAAATCATGTGAATTCAAAGTCTTTCTTTATTTCACATACTCTCCAACCACTAGCTCAAATACTTCATCTTTTTCTTTTCTTTCCTTTTCTTTCTTTTCCTTGCCCTTCTCATTCTAATTTTTTAGAGTATTTTTCTCGTTTCTTCTTTTCTTGTGCACTGCTCTTTTTTCTAGGGAGATAATCCTCATTATGAGGCTATTCTTTTCTCTCTTTTTCTCTCAACTAGGGTGGAGTCTTTACTTTTCCTGAATTCACACATTCCTTCAAAGTATTGGTGTCCAATTGGTGAAGGAATTGAGGAATGGGAAGGAGATCGAGATAGGGTGGACGGAAGGAAAGAGCAAAGCTCAAACAGGTCAACTAAGGGGTAGCTCAGTTTTCAAGGTTCTAAAATAGAGAATAAGGATACAAATCATCCATAAATTGAATGCTCTATTTTTGCATGGTATGTGGTGATTTTTCATGGTTATCGAGTGATTACTAATTAGCTCTACCATGATCTACACTACTATCAGAAACAGGCTTGAACAGATTGGTTACTAAAGAGTGAGGTTGAGGTGTAAGCTGTAAACCTAGGTGCCCTAATCATCCTAGTGTTTGTGATTTAAATGTGGTCTCAACGTGCATAACAGAACAAGTTCTAGAAAAAACAAGGATGTCCTGTTCACTCACAAATAGTTGATGAGCTCTAGTGATATAGCTCTTAGGCTCAAAAGCTCACCAGGGGATAATTCATCCACTCACACTTTAGTTTCCTCCAATATCTCAGTAAACTAATGCATATATAGGGAATAACGAATCAATGTGGATTCACACATTTACAAGGTAGGCTCAGAATTCCCAAAGGTTTTTCAATCATAAAATAGGACAGATGAAATGAACAATTATGCATTAATTCCATAATAATTGAGTATTCCTCATCCCATTTAATCAGTGATAGATTATTTTCATCATGAGCCATGGCTTTTAGTCAGAAAACACACAGACAATCATGCATTTATTTAGAAACAGAAATTTAAACTATCATACTAAAAACACATAATCATGCAGTTAATTGAAAACACACAACTAATCCACTACTCAAATAAAAATTTTATTTTAACTACTTATTACTAGGCAAAATGAAATATGACTCTCCCCCACACTTAAATATTGCATTGTCCTCAATGCATCAATGAAAATAGAGTAAGGAAAGAGCCAACCTGGAAGAACAGCCTAGTCAGTGTCCTCAGAGTCCTCCTCTGAGCTTTCTTCTTTGGCTTGTGGTGGTGGAGCAGCATGTGGTGGATGAGGTAGATGTGGGAATGGAGGTAAGCCAGTGTGGCCTACGACACCCGCTTCTAGGTATTCTTCAGCTATCTGATACTATCGGGTGGTTACTTTAGTGTATTGATAGCTGAAATCAATCCAGGCATTCAACTTGGTGGCGAGTGCAGGTTCCATAAACCCTTGCTGGTTGGGCAGTAGTGGTGGTGTTTGTGGAACAGGCGGAGCTGGCGGCTGTGGTGGAGCTGCTAGGCCTCCTCTTAGGTAGGGTGGCTTCAGGCAAGTAAAGAATGTCATGTTTAACATCTGGCCTGGCTCAAGTATCAGCTCTGAGTTTTCCCACACAACTCTAGCTTTGTGGCATAGGGCAACTACCAAGTGGGGGAATGGGAGCACCTTCTTGTTACTCATTTGTCTAATGGTCTCCAAGTGCTCCGAGATGGTGTGGCCGATATTGAACCTCCACCTGTTGTAAATGGCCCATAAGAACTCCGCTCCTAGCTTTGTGACCTCAGATGGGTGCATGGAAGGGAGCAAGCAGTTGGCAATGAAGTGCAGTCAAGTCTTGTTGATTTTGTCAAGATCGGCCTTGGGGAAGCTATAAAATTCACCATCTCTGGTGACCCACTGTGTGCCTTCAATGTATAGTGTTCTTGTAATGTCATGGTAATCCCCACTAACAACGAATGTGCCGAGCCCCATCTCTCCGACATGTATATTCGGGATTTCATACACATCATGTATTGTGTACCAGTCAAACGGAATTTTGTGGCCTCGTACCTAGCTTGCGTAGGGAGTTTGATACTCAAACAAATTGGCATAAAACTCCTTCACAATGCTGAGGGGTGCGGGCTCCGGTTGTTGAGCAAATTTTAGCCATCCTCTCCATGCCATTTGGTTGGCAATTGGAGCAAAACAGGGCTCCGAAAGATCAATGCCAAATTCTGGGATTGTTGGCTTGCTGTCAAGTTCTTCCATGTGATCCTCTACCTTCTTGCTAATGAAGCGAGTAGCATCATATTCCGACAATTGAGAGGATGAGGATGCCTTCCGTTTGGCCAATCATTTAAGAGGCATGGTGTCTGCAATATTGCACACAAAATACACAACAGAGCACCTATTCCACTAAATAATCACAATAATTCAGAATTTCTACAATGCTCTGTTTTTCAAAAAATTTTGTCTATGCAAATATCTAGATGATAATTCACAAATCAGAGCAACCAACATTAACTAGATATAATCAGTAATCAAAAGCACTAATTACATCCCACATGCATACAAATTTCGTGCCCAATCATCCATAAAAATTCCCAAATTCGGCCAAAATACCCAAGGAAGAAGGTTGATGAATTTGTCAAATTTCCACCGATTAAATTGAGTGGGTAAGTGATAAAATACCTATTTGATGCCCAAGGGTGTGATTGCGAACCTTTCCTTGCAGGAAATCACCGAAAAAGTTCAAGAATAGAGGAGTGAGAAAATCCACGTTCTAGTGAGAGAAAGTGGTGAAAAATGAAGAATTCTTCCTTAAATCTGAAGATTGTTCAGATGGATTAAAGTCTAAGTGTATGGGCAAGGGTTTGGAGGTGTTTTGGGGGTGATTAATCGGCAAAAATCTGAAGGAATGCGAGGGGTATGCGAATGGGTAGTTGAGAGTTTAAAATATGAAAAGTGTGAGAGTGGCGGGTTGGGTGTTATAAGGTTCTGGTAGTGGGTGCCACGGCGCCAGGACACCGAGGGAATTAAATTTTTTTTTTTGGCAATTGCTACAGTGTTGGGCGCCGTGGCGCTGAGGGTTTGCGCCATGGCACCCATAGTCAGTATGCTCTCTGGAAGTGAGCGCCATGGCGCCAGAATTGGTGCCGTGGCGCCCAAAGCATCCATTTTTGTCCTTTTTCGCCTATATTGCTCTATGCTTGCTCCACGTTGTGTCCACTTCCTATATGGCTTCAAATAACTGAATGAAAGATCATGAGTAGTAGATAAGTTGAATGAATTAACAATAAAACACACAAAAATTAAAAATGAAAGAAATAAAAACCAATGGGTTGCCTCCCATAAGTTCTTGGTTTATAGTCCTCAGCCTGACTTTGTTTGATATCATAGAGGATCTTGAAGTCTGACAACATGCACTTTAATTTTTGGACTTGTGAGGTATGGTTTCAATCGATGTCCATTTACTTTGAAGTTGTGCGTGTTGCCTTTTAGTTCAATGGCTCTGAATGGGGTCACATTAGTGACTGTATACGGTCCTGACCATCTTGATTTTAACTTGCTTGGATGGAGTCTGAGTCTGGAGGTGAATAATAGTACTTGTTTTCTAGGATAAAAATTCTTTATTGTGATCTTTTTGTCATGCCAAGCTTTGATTCTTTCCGTGTATATGCGGCTGTTTTCGTATGCTTCCCTCATGAATTCGTCTAATGCATTGAGTTGCAATAGGCGGTTCAGTAGCTTGACAGCCCAATAAGCTTTATGTTGTAGCTCCACTAGCAAACGACATTCCTTCTCGAAGACAATGTTGTATGGTGACATGCCTAGGGGAGTCTTGAATGCTGTCCTATATGCCCAGAGTGCATCTGTTAGTTTCACAGACCAATCTCTTCTGTTGTTTGGACTGTTTTCTCTAGTATTCTCTGTAGCTCTCTGTTAGACACCTCCACTTGCCCACTGGTTTGTGGGTGATAAGGGGTGGCAATTTTATACTTTACTCCATATTTCTCCAAGAGAGTTCTGAGTGGTTTGTTGCAAAAGTGAGTGCCTCCGTCACTTATCAATGTTCTTGGGACTCCAAAGCAGGTAAAGATGTTGTTTTTAAGAAATTTCTGGACCACTTTGGAATCGTTTGTTGGAGAGGCAATAGCTTCAACCCATTTAGACACATAGTCGACTGTAACTAAGATGTATAAATTACCAAATGATGATGGGAATGGTCCCATGAAGTCAATGCCCCAAACATCAAATAATTCCACCTCTAAAATTGGGTTTTGAGGCATCTCATGCTTCCTGGATAAATTCCCAGCTCTTTGACATTTATCACAACTTTTTACAAAAGATTGTGCATCCTTGAAGAGTGTTGGCCAAAAAAGTCCACTTTGCAGCACTTTAGTTGCTATTTTGTGAGCTGCATAATGTCCAGCATAGCTACTTGAATAATAGATTTCTAAAATGGAAGAATATTCCTCTTCTGGGACACACCTTCTTATCATATGATCACTGCATATGCGATAAAGCACAGGGTTATCCCAAAAATAATATTTTACCTCGGATAAAAATTTCTTCCTTTGTTGATATGTTGCTTCAGGTGGCAGTTCATGGTTTGCTAAGTAATTGACAATATCAGCATATCATGGATCGTCATTATTTCTTTTACTCCATCCATTAATTGCAACTATTTTTATAAAGAAGACTTGCTCATTAGGGAAGTGATCTGCTATTGGAATTTTGTTCACTGCATTGCTTTCTAGTCTTGATAGATGATATGCTATATAGTTGTCTTTTCCCTTCTTATCTTTGATCTCTAAATCGAATTCTTGTAATAAAAGAATCCATCTAATCAATCTTGGCTTGGCGTCTTTCTTGTTCAAGAAATATTTCAATGTTGCATGGTCAGTGTATACTATGGTCTTGTTGCCAATGAGATACGGTTTGAATTTTTCAAAGGCAAAAACCACAACTAACAATTCTTTTTCTGTTGTTGCAGAGTTGACTTGAGCAAGGTCGAGAGTCTTGCTTGTGTATTAAATGACTCTGAAAGTCTTGTCTCTTGTCTGTCCCAAGACAACTCCTACTGCATAGCCACTTGCATCACTCATTATCTCAAAGGGCTCTCCCCATTTATGGGAGCTGTGACAAGAGCTTTCTTTAGGTTTCGAATGCCATTGTGCATTCCTTTGTGAAAGAAAATTCTGCTTCCTTCAAGAGAAGGTATATAATGGCTTTACGATTTTTGAGAAATCCTTGATGAATCTCCTATAGAACCCTACATGCCCTAGAAAGCTCCTCACTCCTTTAACAATAGAAGGAGGAGGAAGTTTCTCAATTAGCTCTACTTTGGCTTTATCTACTTGTATACCTTCTAAGGATATCCTATGGCCTAAAACAATGCCTTTTGTCACCATGAAGTGGCATTTTTCCCCATTTAGCACCAAATTGGTTTATTGACATCTTTGAGTACTAATGACAAGTTGTGAAGGCAAGAATCAAATGAGTTCCCAAATACTGAGAAATCATCCATGAAAATCTCTATGCAATTCTCTACCATGTCAGAAAATAATGCCATCATGAGCCTCTGAAATGTAGCAGGTGCATTACCTAATCCAAATGGCATCCTTCTAAATGCAAAGGTACCATAAGGGCATGTAAATGTTGTCTTTTCTTGATCTTTAGGGGCTATGATAATTTGATTATAGCCAGAGTATCCATCCAGAAAATAATAGAAAGGATACCCTGCTAGTCTGTCCAGCATCTGATCAATGAATGGCAATGGAAAGTGATCTTTTCGTGTTGCTTTATTCAGCTTCCTGTAATCAATGCACACTCTCCATCCTGTCACTGTTATAGTGGGAATTAGTTTATTGTTGTCATTTTTCACCACAATCATTCCTCCTTTCTTTGGTACTACCTGCACAGGACTGACCCAAGGGATGTCAGAAATAGGGTAAATTATACCTGCATCTAGCCATTTTTGTACTTCTTTTCTGACTACTTCTTTCATTTGAGGATTCAGTCTCCTTTAGTGCTCTATGGAGGGCTTGAAATTTTCTTCCATGTAGATCTTGTGCATGCATAGGGTGGGACTTATGCCTTTGATGTCGGCAATGGTCCATTCTATTGCATCCTTGTTTGCTCTGAGCACTCTTAGTAGCCTTTCTTCTTGTTCTTTAGTCAGGGAAGCAAAAAGAATCACTAGTAGGGTTTCTGAATCTCCCAAGTAGCAGTATTTTAAATGATCAGGTAATGGCTTCAACTCCATTTTAGGAGGCTGCTCCCTTGAGGTTTCGGTCATGTCCCCTTGCTCTCCTAGTGCTTCGGCAGGCTTCTTGATGAACACTAGTAGGGTGGCTTCGAGCTATTGAATGCATTCTTCTATATCAGGGTCTTCTTCTGGAGTCATTCAAGCTAGGCATGCTTCAAGTGGTTCTGAAAATTGAGTTTTCTTTCACCTCTTAGACACATTGCTCTATGAGATCTACTCTGAAACATGCTTCTTCATCAGCTGGATGTTTTAATGCCTTGAGGATGTCAAATGTTACTTCTTCTTCCTGCACTCCCAGGGTCAGATTTCCTTTTTCCACATATATCAGGGCTCTCCCAGTTGCTAAGAATAATCTCCCTAGTATGATAGGGATCTCCTGATCTTTTTCCATATCTAGTACTATGAAATCTGCAGGGAAGATGAATTTGTCAACTTTAACTAAAACATCCTCTAATATACCTCTTGGATATTTGATAGATCTGTCAACTAGTTGCAGAGATACTGTAGTAGGCTTGGCTTCTCCAATATTTAGTTTTCTGTAGACTGAAAGAACAATGAGATTGATGCTAGCTCCAAGATCACATAATGCTTTGTTGAAATACTCTTGGCCTAGCACGCATGGAATGGTGAAGCTTCCAGGGTCTTCAAGCTTCTATGGTAGCTTCTTTTGGAGTATAGCAATACAATCTTCAGTAAGTGTAGCTGTCTCATAGTCTTGCAGCTTTCTCTTGTTGGATAATATGTCATTCATGACTTCACATAGCTGGGCATTTGTTCCAAAGCTTCTGCAAAAGCAAGGTTAATGTGTAATTTGTTAAATACCTCCAGAAACTTTGTAAATTATTTTTCCAGCTTTTGTTTTCTGAATCTGTTTGGGAATGAGAGAGGTGGCTTGTAAGGTGGAGGATTGTCAAGGAAAAGCTTGGATCTTGGTTTCTCAGCTGACTCCTGCGGTGTTAGCCTTTCCTCTGCTGTGTCTTCAGGTGCTTTTTCAACTTCAAATTTAGCTTCTTTTTTCAGCTTCAAGCATGGGTTCTTGGACAGCTTCTAGTGTCTTCTCACTTCTCAAAGTGATGGTTTTGATATCTCTTGGATTTGCTTCGGTTGTGCTTAGTAATGCACCAGGCTGCCTTTTAGTTAGAAGTTGAGAAATTTGGCCCACCTGGTTCACCAATTGCTTGATGGAAGCATTTATAGTCACCATGAATTGATTGGTTTTTTCAGTAAGATTAGCTTGAGATGTTGCAAGTTTAGCCATGGCATCTTCTAAATTCATTCTTGGAGGTTGTTGGCGATTTTGTTGATATTGAGGTGCTACTTGCCCTGAATTTTCCCATGAAAAATTTGGATGATTCCTCTAGCCTGGGTTATATGTCTCGGAGTAGAGATTATTATTCCCCACATAATTCACCTCTTTAGCTTCTTCTTGCACAGCCTCCATAGAATTCCCTTTTAGTAGAGTAGTGTGGAAGGAGAGTACGTAGTCTAATTTGGATGCAAGGGTTGTAATTGCATCATTATCTTGAATTCCAGCTACCTTCTTCTCATTATCTCGCCTAGAGCTCCAATCAGAGGCATTTGTGGTGACCTCTTCAAGTAATTCATAGGCTTCAACATAGTCTTTTTTCATAAAAGCTCCTCCAGCTGCTGCATCTACCACGGTTTTTGTGTTAGGGCTCAATCCACCATAAAATACTTGCATAACAAGCCAATCTTGCATTCCATGGTGTGGACACTTCCTTAGCAGCTCCTTGAATCTTTCCCAAGCATCATAAAGGGATTCTCTATCAAATTGATTGAAGTTAACAATCTCGGTTCTCAGCTTGGTAGTCTTCGAAGGAGGGAAATATTCAGTGAGAAATTTCTATGCTAAGGAGTCCCATGTGTCTACTGAACCGGGTGGCAAAGAATTTAGCCACCTTATTGCTCCATCTCTGAATGAAAAAGAGAAAAGTCAAAGCTTGATCGCCTCCTCTGACACTCTATTATATTTGAATGTGTCGCAAATTTACAGAAAAGTAGAGAGGTGCAGATTTGGATCTTCATTCGATGCTCTAGAAAATTGATTATTCTGGACCATCTGAATTAGAGCTGGTTTGATCTCAAAATTGTTCGCCTCTACTGCTGGATTTCGGATGCTTGACATTGCGTTTTGAATCTTTGGGACAGCAAAGGTGCGAAGAGGGATATATCCCTCATTCGGTTGATTATTTAATGCTGCCATCTTTTCTAGTTCTGGCTGCAAGTTCCGAACAACTCTTCTTGCTCTCAGATTTCTTTTGATTATCTTTTCGATTTCTGAATCAAAGGGAAGTAAATTTCTGGATCTTGTTCTTCTCATGCACCAGAAAAATTCACTAAAAAGAAGAAGAAAGAAATTTCAAAGTATAACAGAAAAATAAAATAAAAGTGCTTGAGTCACTATCTTGTTAATTCCTCTAATATCAATGAAACAATCCCCGACAACGGCGCCAAACACTTGATGTGTTTATTGTGGATATAAAAATAGGTGTAGGATGGATGTGAAATAGAGATGGAATGAAGTGCAAGTGTATACTATCAATGTAGCCAGCAAGTATTCCAGGGTTGTCGTACCCAAGGGATTGTAATTGATTACCAGAGTATATTAACTCCAATAATGCTCAAGAGATCGAATATGAGTGATGACAACAGAAAATCATAAAATAAATCAGCAGTAAATTAAAAGAGAATAGATGAATGATACTTGATTGAAATATCATAAAAGTAAGGCCTAGGGATTCAAATTTCACCACAAGTCCTTAACATAGACATTCATGATTCAGTTATGACTTCTATGATTATTAATTGCTAGCCAGGATTCCCTAATCTAATTATCCTACCTTGGCGTGAGGTCGGAATAATCCTAATTACGATTACCAACCCTGCTACAGGCCAGTACGAGTTGTAATAACCATAATTGCATTAAGTTCTATGGACATCCCTTTCGGGTATTCTAGGGGATCTCCCTAGCTCCCTTGTAGCTACACAGAATTCTGGGTATAGACCGCCACAGAACCCTATGGATTTAACCCTCGTGGTCTAGGGTAACTAATCATCTCCCAAGTCATAGAAAACCCACGGATTTCTCCTTTCTAATTGGCCAGATCAGTCAAGAGTAAGTGTAGAAAATTAAACCTCAATTAAATAAAAGCTAGAATTGTCATAACATCATCAATCATGTCTATACAAGTACTTGGGCTACATCTTAGCCCCTAGATAAAAGATTAGCTACGCATGATGATGGAAGAAAACATAATGATGAAATAAGAAAACATAAAAAGTAGAAGAAATAAAGCGGTGTGACGCCTTGCTCTTGGATGGGATGCTATTGCTCTCTTTCTCCTCTTGTCGTGTGTGTGTCTGTCCTTTGTGTTTAGCCCTCTTGATCTATTTATAATGCATCTAATCCTAATTAGACTCTTATTAGGATTCCCAATAATATGAAAAGACTAATTACAAGTGAATCCTAATCCTATTCTAACAAAGGCTTTAATTGGGCTTCACAATTCAAGACTTTAAACCCACTTAATACTTTGTTCCAGAGAGTCTTCTAGATTGTGGACTCTTAATCCTTGTATGGCACAACTTCTTGGAAGTCCACTAGGCTTGGAAGTCATCAAACTGCTCTAAAACATGTCCTGGGTGCCGGCGCAAAGTCTGGGCACCACAGTGCCCATTGGCAGAATGGACAGGCTACGTATCTTGTAGATGGCACCACGGCACCCAATGGCAGAATGCCATTCTTCTCCATTTTGCTCCTTTCGGCTTGTGTACCTGCAAAACAATGAAATCTAATCAAAGCAAAATGTTTTTACCATAATTAGGACTTGAAATGTAAGGAAATTGAGGCTAAATAATCAATATAAAATGTAATTATCAAGTACTTTATTGGTTGTTTTTTGAGCCGCATAGTGCCCTGAATAGCTGCTAGAATGACAGCTTTCAAGGATGCTCGAAAATTCTTCTTCTGGGACACACCTTCTAATTATGTTATCGCTGCATCTGCGATAAAGCATAGGGTTATCCCAAAAATAAAATCTTACCTTAGATGAGAATTTCTTCCTTTGTTGATAAGTTGCTTCAGGTGGCAACTCATGACAGGTTAGGTAGTTGACATAGTCAGCATACCATGGCCCTTCTCTTCCTTGTCTGTTCCATCCTTTGTTGATAAGTTTTCTAATGGAGAATACTTGCTCATCAGGGAAGGAATCAGCTATAGGGACAAAGTCATTAGCATGATATTCTAACCTAGATAGGTGGTCTGTTATGACATTGTCTGCTCCTTTCTTGTCCTTTATCTCCAGCTCAAATTCTTGCAAAAGTAAAATCCATCTAATAAGTCTTGGCTTGGCATCTTTTTTATTCAGCAAATATTTAAGTGCTGCATGGTCAGTAGAAACTATAGTCTTGTTACCTATGAGATATGGTCTAATTTGTCAAAGGCATAGACCATAGCTGGTAGTTCTTTTTCAGTTGTTACATAATTAGTTTGGGTAGCATCAAGGGTCTTGCTTAGTAAATAGCTCTGAAAATTTTTTCTCTTGTCTGCCCTAGAACAGCCCTCTTTACAAAGTCACTTGCATCACACATAATTTCGAATGGGGCTTCCCAATCGGGCATGGTAATTACAGGGGCAGCGATGAGTGCTTTCTTTAAGGCTTCAAATGTTGTTTGGCACTCTTTTGTGAAAACAAAAGTTACTTCCTTCAGTAGAAGACTACATAATGGTTTGGAAATTTTTGAGAAATCTTTTATGAATCTTCTGTAGAATCCAGCATGTCCCAAGAAACTCCTTATTCCTTTGACAGTAGTAGGAGGGGGAAGTTTCTCAATCAGCTCCACTTTTGCCAGATCAGCCTGAATTTCTTCTCGTGATATTTTGTGGCCAAGAACTATTCCTTCATGTACCATAAAATGGCAATTTTCCCAATTCAGCACTAAGTTTGTTTCTTGGCATCTTTTGAGTACCAATGATAGATTATTCAAGCATGAATCAAATGACTTCCCAAAAACTGAGAAATCATCCATGAAAATTTCAATGAATTTTTCTACCATGTCTGAGAATAGTGATGTCATAAGCCTCTGAAAAGTAGCAGGTGCATTACATAGTCTTAATGGCATTCTTCTGAAGGCGAAGGTGCCATAGGGACATGTAAAAGTTCTCTTTTCTTGATCTTCAGGGGTTATGGCAATTTGGTTATAGCCTGAATATCCATCCAGAAAATAATATAAAGGATATCCAGCTAACCTGTCTAGCATCTAATCAATGAATGGCAGTGGAAAGTGATCTTTTCTAGTTGCTTTTTTCAGCTTCCTATAGTCAATGCACACTCTCCATCCAGTCACGATTCTGGTAAGGATCAACTCATTGTTGTCATTTTCTACCACAGTGATTCCTCCCTTCTTTGGCACTACTTGCACAGGGCTCACCCATGGGCTATCAGAAATAGGGTAGATAATGCCTGCATCAAGCCATTTTTGTACTTCTTTTCTAACTACCTCTTTCATCTTCGGGTTTAGCCTTCTTTGGTGCTCAATTGAGGGCTTGAAGTTCTCCTCCATGTAGATTTTGTGCATGCAAAGGGTAGGACTTATGCCTTTTATGTCAGCAATAGTCCACCCTATTGCTTTCTTGTTTGCTCTCTGCATTATCAACAGCTTTTCTTCCTGTTCTTTTGTTAGGGAAGCAGAAAGAATTACTGGTAGGGATTCTGTATCTCCCAAATAGTTGTATTTCAAGTGTTCTGGTAATAGTTTCAGCTCCAATTTGGGTGCTTGCTCAATTGAAGGTTCAGTTGGGGCTTTAGGCTCTCCCAATTCTTTAGCAGGTTTCTTGATAAAAATTGGTGGGGTAGCCTCAAGTTGTTGAATGCAATCTTCAATCTCTAGATCTTCTTCTGATGTCATTCCAGCTAAGCATGCTTCAAGGGGTTCAGAATACTTTGAGAGTTGCGCCACCTCCTTGATGTATTGGTCAATGATGTCTGCTCTAAAGCATGACTCCTCATAAGCTGGATGTTTTAGTGCTTTGAGGATGTCAAAGGTTTCTTCTTCTTCCTATACTCTCAGGGTTAGGTTCCCTTTCTGTACATCAATTAGGGCTCTTCCAGTTGCTAAGAATGGCCTTCCCAGAATGATTGGGATTTGTTGATCTTCCTCCATGTCTAATACTATGAAATCTACAGGGAAGATGAATTTGTCAACTCTAACTAAAACATCTTCTACTATACCTCTTGGATATTTGATTGATCTATCTGCTAGCTGCAGAGATACAGTAGTGGGCTTGGCTTCTCCAATATTCAACTTCTTGTAGACTGAGAGTGGCATTAAATTTATGCTAGCTCCCAGATCACATAATGCTTTGCTGAAAAACTCCTGGCCTATAATGCATGGAATGGTAAAGCTTCCAGGGTCTTCAAGCTTTTGTGGCAGCTTCTTTTGGAGTATGGCACTACACTCTTCAGTAAGTGCAACAGTTTCATAATCTTATAGCTTCCTCTTGTTGGACAGAATATCTTTCATGAATTTCACATAGCTGGGCATCTGCTCCAAAGCTTCTGCAAAAGGAATATTAATATGTAATTTTTTAAATACCTCCATAAATTTTGCAAATTGTTTGTCCAGTTTTTGCTTTCTAAATCTTTGTGGGAATGGTAAAGGCGGTTTGTATGAAGAAGGAATTTTGCATGGCATGTGCTTCAGCTTCTCCACTGGCTTTTGTTGTTCTTGCCTTTCTTCTAGAGTGATTTTAGGTGCTTATTCAACTTCAGATTCAGCTTCTTTTTCTTCTTCTTGCAGTGTGGAATCTTGGAGAGCATCAATGGTTTTTCCACTTCTCAGAGTTATGGCTTTTACATCCCTTGGATTGGCTTTAGTTGTGCTTGGTAATGTTACGTCTCATTTTAGTCAAATTTCAGCCCTATATTTTCTTAGTTTAGTGACACATTCTTAGGCTATTTCATTTGATTTAAATCACTGTTTAGATTCTTGAACTCATATGGATGATAATATAAATTGAGCTTACTTGCATGTTTTTAACTAACATTTGTATTTTTACAAGAAATTAATTTCCAAGCATTGACAAGCATTGAAGAGCCAAGCTGAAAAGAAACATAATGGCAATTCTACCAGAGCTTGCTGTGGCGAGCTACCCTACTCGCCGTGGCAAGGTGAACTCGAGACTATGCTGCCAATTCTGCTAGACTTCGCCACGGTGAGTTGGAAAAATTCTGCACATGTGTTGAAGAGTCCTAAACCAATTAGACTACCAGGAAGCCTTATCATACAAGGATTGAAGAATCCTAAGCTTGGATGACTCTCCAAAGTCATGATTAAATTGGGATTGAAGTCTTGCAAATATAAATCTACTTGGTGTCCTAGTTAGAGTATGATTAGGAATGACTTTGTAATTTAAGTCATAATTCATCTAAGAGTCCTATGTTAAGTAGAACTAGGATTAGATATATTAAATAACCAAGTAGAGCTGAAAATATGGAAGGAGAATTCTAATTCAACTCCAATACCAATATAATTAATTTCCTTGTTAAAGAAGGACTTTTCAAGTGGCTAAGAAGAGGAGTTGGAGTTGGAAAAGAATTCTGTTTTCCCATTGCTGGAAGAGACCAAGGCTGAATAGGATTAGGATTTAATTCTAGATATATATTTCAAGAGGGCAGATCTGGAGGAGACACCAGACACCATGCCATATTCAGAGAGCTGCTGCCAGATCTAGAACCACACCACGCAATCAACCATCCGCGCATCGAAGAGCCGAAGATAACCATAGTCCCTTTTGCCGAAACTAGTATTTTCTCTTTTGTTTATTTTTGTTTAAGCAATCATGCTTTCAATCCAGAATTTTGCTGGATCAATTAGTATGGTAGCTTAATTTCCTTTATGCTTAGCTAGACATATCTAAGCCATGATACCAAATTTGTGAGACAAGATTATGATTTTAATGTTAGATAAATTGATTTGAGTATTCTGAAATTATTTGACAGCATTGTTATTGAATCTATTTGGATTTGTTTGGAGTAGCTAACTAACCTATTTGAATGATTCATATTGTTAGCCAATTAAGTAAGTCTGGAACCTTAATTAATTAGCACAAGTAACAACTAGTTAATCTTAGAATTAGATTGATTAGAATAATTTCATATCTGAATTACATAAAGCCACTGGTGGACCTTTAAGGTTTAGGTTAGATGATGTTTTCCATAGATCTTAATGCTCCAAGTTCGGTTAAATCTCATGCACTAGTGTATTGAGGTTATTGGACTTGGTAGGTTTTTAGCTCAGATGTTCTAGTTACAAAACAACCGGTAAGGGAAAATAGGAAATTTTGTCGTACAAAGTTCTACAGTCTAGCTATTTAAAATTAATTTACCTATGTGTCAATGATCGAATTTGTGTCAATCATGGTGAAGATATGTCGATGCTAAGCATGCCTTATTAATTCTGTTACTCAATCTACTCAATTCACTTACTTTACTTCTCTTTATTCTCTTTTATTAACTTCTAAATCTGCCCAGAATTTTTAGTAGTAGTTCATAATCAAAACCCCGCCTTTCGTGTGTTTAGTTCTTAGGTAATTCATCTTAATAGTTTATTTTTTTGTTATTTCCTTTCTCTTAAAGCAATCTTATTAGATTAAATACACGCTTCCTCGTGGATCGATCCTACTTGCCCTATATTATATTATATAATTTCAAGGGAGTAGTGAATTAATTTGTGATGCTACAACACCTCTTTACAATATACCAGGTTGCCTTATGGTAAGTAGTTGAGAAATCTGGCCTACTTGGTTCTCCAATTGCTTAATTGAAGCATTAGTAGTCACCATGAATTGATTTGTCTTTTTAGTTAAATCAGCTTGGGATGTTGCAAGTTTGGCCATGGCTTCTTCTAGATTCATCCTTGGACGTTGCTACTGTTGTTGTTGATGAGGAGGTGCTGCCTGTCTTGGGTTCTTCCATGAAAAGTTAGGATGATTCCTCCATCCAGGATTATTGGTCTTTGAGTAGGGATTGTTGTTCCTCACATAGTGCACCTCTTTGGCTTCTTCTTGCATAGCTTCCATAGGATTTCCTTTGAGCAATGTTGTGTGGAATGAGAGTACCTAGTCCAGTTTTACTGCAAGTGTTGCAAGTGCATCTGAGTCTTGGATACTAGCTACTTTCTTCTCATTATCCCTCCTAGAGCTCCAATCAAAGGCATTTGTTGTTACCTCTTCAAGTAACTCATAGGCTTTGGCATAGTCTTTGTTCAGAAAGGCTCCTCCATCAGTTGCATCTACAACTGTCTTAGTGTTAGGGATTAATCCTCCATAGAATACTTGCATGACTAACCAGTCTTGCATTCCATGGTGTGGGCACTTGCTTAGCAGCTCCTTGAATCTTTCCCAAGCATCATAGAGAGATCCTCTCTCAAATTGATTGAAATTAATAATTTCAGTTCTCATCTTGGTAGTCTTCGAAGGAGGGAAATATTTAGTGAGAAATTTTTTTGCTAAAGAGTCCCATGTGTCAAGTGAACCAGGTGGCAAAGAATTCAGCCACCTTCTAGCTCCATCTCTGAGTGAAAAAGAGAATAATCTGAGCTTGATTGCCTCCTCTGACACCCCATTGTATTTGAAAGGATCACATATCTCTAGAAAAGTAGAGAGGTGCAAATTTGGGTCTTCATTAGGTGTTCCAGAAAATTGATTATTTTACACCATCTGGATCACAGCTGGTTTGATCTCAAAATTATTTGCTTCAACAGCTGGACTCCGGATGCTTGACATAGCATTCTACACTTTTGGGACAACAAAGGTTCGAAAAGGGATATGCACCTCATTCCGTTGATTGTTTGGTGCTGCCATCTTTTCCAAATCTGGCTGCAAGTTCCGTACTACTCTCCTTGATCTCAGATTTCTTTTAATGATCTTTTCGATTTCTAGATCAAAAGGTAGTAGATTTTGGTCATTCTTATTCTCATGCACCAGAAAATTTTTCTGAAAGGAATTGAAGAAAGAAGATCAAAGTAAAACAAAAAATAAAATTTTGCTTGAATCAATACCTTGTTAATTCCTCTAATATCAATAAAACAATCCCCAGCAACAGCGCCAAAAACTGGATGGATTTAGTATGGATATGGGGCGCGAATGGATGTATATATGGAACAATATGTTATGTGTTGGAACACAGTGCAAGTATACACTATCAGTGTAGTCAGCAAGTATTCCAGGGTTGTCGTATCTAAGGGATTGCTATTGATTATCAGAGTAATATAACTCCAGTATTGTTCAAGCGATCGAATTATGATGAGATAGGCAGAATTAATTGATAGAATAATGATGAGAGATCTAGGGATTCAGATTTCACCATAATCTTCATGTATAGACTTCCTTGATTCAGTTATGAAGTTATAGAATTATCAATTGCTAGCCAGGATTCCTTAATTTAATTAATCAGCCTTGGTATTAGGTCAGATCAAATCTAATTACAATTACTAACCCTGTTATTGGTCTGTGCGAGTTGTAGCAACTATAATTGCATTAAGATCTATGGACATCCCTTTAGGGAGATTAGGGGAACACACTAATTCCCATGTAACTACACAGGGTCCTCGTTACTGGTCTGTTCTTAGCTTCACTATGGATTTAATTCTCTTGGTCTAGATTAACTAATCTCTAGTCGGTCTCATAGCTAACCCACGAATTTCCCCCAATTTATTGGCCAGATCAATCAAGAGTAAAGTGCAGAAAGGTAAACCTCAATTGAATAAAACATGAACTGTCATAACTTCTTCAATTTGTCTATACATTAAGATCAGGCTGCATCTTAGCCCTAGAGTGAAGTTTAGTTACACATGATAACGGGGAAACACAAAATGATAAAGTAAGAAAACATAAAAGAGTAGAAGAAATAAACTAGAGTGACGCCTTGCTCTTGTGGATCTTGATGGGTTGCTCTCTTTAGAATTAATGAAAGTTGTGCTTCTCTATTCCTTGTTTCTCTCTTTAGAATTATGTATAGAGATTTTTATGCATGATTCTTGATTGGGCTTAAAGTTTTCCTAGGATTGATCATCTTAAGAATAATTTCTACCGAATAGAACTTGATTTGGTTAGATAAAAATTCGAATTTTGAGTCTTGGATGCTCTAATCCCTTGTTGTGATTATGGTTGGAGTTGGGGTTAGGTTTGGTTCCAATGACCATAATCTATGCAATTGTATAGTAGGACTTGCCGAGCTAAGTGTAGAGATCCTGACTTAGTTAAGGTTCAACCAGATTAATTAATTAGTTAGGTTAATCTTGAGATTTTGGGGTTCATCTAGTTAATTTGCATAATCGGAATTAAATTTTATCTTTGGGTCGATGATAAAATCATCGGGTGTTGGAAGTTCTTAGGTTGGTTGCATTTACATCATTAATTGATTTCAATTTTCCCTATCTATTGTGTTTTCTTGCTATTAATTAGTCTGGTGCTAAAAACCCCATTCCCATAGCCTAAATTAATTAAGACTTGTATTAGTGATTCTTTAAGAACATGACCCATGGTTGAAAACTCAAACTTGGATTTTAATTTGGTCATTACCTATAGTAGCGATGTTATAGGCACTCACGTCATGTATGAAGGATAATTCTTGTAAAATTCTCATTGTTTTGTCATGTAGGAGCATATGAAATCTATTGCAGAACATATCCGTACCATATTTGATAGGCAATTAGTTGATGAGCATTCTAAGGTTGGATGGATACTACATCAAGAATACGTTGAGACTAGTCATATATGGGAGGATCCCACTGTCCATCGCATTGATCGTTATTATCCCGATGCAAGACCATCCACATGTCCACATAGCTAGTCATTACACTTGTAGCATATTATATGTTTGTTCAAATATTAGAATGTAGTGGCTAGTCATTGTAAAACGTGTAGTATTGGCTGTATAAACATTACACTTTTATTTATTATATATTTTCAATTGATGTTGTGTATTTTGCTAATATCAAAGTTATTTGTTGAGTTTCTATGAGTTGAGTTTATGTGAATTCTTTGAGTTTTAGGTGTCACTGGAAAGTGAAATGGTATATGTAAAGTCATTCTAAGCATTTGCTTTTTTGTTTACCAAATGGCTGTACATAAACAATTTACTAACACTTTGATGAGTGAAAATTATCTAATTTTATATATCTCCAACTCTTGCAAATTGTAACTTAAAAGAGTAAAAAGTGTCTAAACAGAAAAACACAATGTCCAAATTGACACCCATATGGTCTCAATACGTCTTGCATTTCATGCAATGCCAAACAGCCCTACAGGTCTATTCTGGACCTAGGACAACTCTATAGAAGTACTTTTTGGCTATGCATGCTATTTTGGGCAAATATTGAAGAACTATTTATGGGCCAGCTGTTTAGCTATTTGGTGCAAATAAATGTAGACACTTTTAGGTAGCATGTTAGTGAAGTTGTTGATGTACAAAATTGTTAAACACATAGGCAAATGCATAAGTAAATTGTTTATGTACAAAATTGGTAAACACATAAGTGAACATTTAGTGAAATTGTATATATACAAAATTGATAATTTCTTGTTTACAAAGAATCATGACATTGTTTTGACAACAACTCAAATCGATGCATATGTGTCATATATAGCATCACCTAGCCACGTAATTCATTTGATGTTGAATACATCCATTGTGGTACTATTGGTTGTAGTGGAGAATTGCCTTTAAGCTTCACCTATGGGATCATAAGAAAAATCATTACACTTGTTAAACATAGCATCAAATTAATGTCTTTATAAATCCCAAGTACATAGTAATGACAAATGGGTACTTGCATGAAATGATTTCCATGAACATGAGTGATCACAACTACCATTTGCCTTGTAAGACTCAACATGGGATGAGAGTGAAGGGGAAAATATGAATGTGACACTTGCGGGTGTAAAACAACAAGTATGATATTCAACCGTGAAGCAACTACATAAGGAATATTTAGTATGGACATCCACTTATCAGGCGTTGCACTATGCACATTGAGATCAACAGTCAGTGAAGATAAAAGTTGTTTGTACCTTTTGTTAAGGAATATGTCAAATATATAATATTTTCCATGTCGTCATCTCCACAATGCATTCCTAATGGATATTAAACCACTTGTCCTCAGGAAGCCCAAGTCCTACAACAATTTCTCGATATCAGGTCACACATCAATCAAATCCTTAATAAAACCATGGATGCATAGTGATAACTGGTCTAGCATAAGAATAAATCTAAGAATGATCATTTCAGAAAACCTGTTAGATGGCATGAACAATGAAGCTCCATCAAACGTCGTTGCATGTGCCATAGAGTCTATAGTGGATGGGTGTGATGACGAACTTGTGCCAAATCACTACCTAATAGATGAACTATGAGCACATGGTGGCTTGGCTGGTCTCGCTGAGTCCTGTGTGAAAGGTCCTGATGATGTGGTATTATGCATAGAACCATACAAGGTGTCAACATACTCAAACAATGATGGGTCCCACTTTGTTGAACTATTTGATCTCTTTGTGGTCTTCTTCTTTCTGCCCTTTGTTTTGACCTTCTTTGGTGGTGGTTGTAATGAAGTAGTGTCTGGAGAAGGTAGTTTAATCGTCTTATGGTACAAAACCCATTGCTCATCCTCAATGTTGAGGCTCTTGAATTTGGCCCATAATAGCTCAATGGCTTCCCCACAGGGCACCGACCATTCATCTTTATCTTGGACCTCCCATGTCAAAGTCTTCCAATGATGGTGCATTGAAGTCAACCGAACAGGTATGTTTAGCATGCCCCATTGTCCAAGCTCATACACACAAGGTAATCCATGTGTAATCTTCATGCGATAACCACATGTTACCTTGTTTGAACCAACATATGTAAATGCCCTTTGTAGCTCCTTCAACATATATTTGATTATAGCAAGTGAAACAAATGATGCAAAGCATTAAATAGTGAACCTTTCATTATGTGCTCCACTTTGACAAGATTATGCTAAAATGATTTCTTTATCTCATTGTGCTATAGTGTGATTAGACCATTTATGGCCTCTCAACAACTTTGTAGATCCCCCATTGAGTTTTGTAGCATTCTCTTTAGGCTAGCTTGTGAACCCTCCACTTTTTTTTGACAAAAACAAAGATACAAAGAGACATGTAACACACAAATAGAATGCGACAGAATATGGTAATATATAGTGAGACATAAACATACACCCATACCTATTTGTGGTTGTGTTTCCTAAGTGCATGACGATGTCAATCCATGCTGGGATAAATATCTCTTTGTGCAGATTAAACAATATATCATCCACATATGCAACAAAGCCATCGAGCTCCGAACATGTGTTACGAAATTCCCCTTAAGTGTGATAGTATGATTGCTTATTGGAAGCATTGACAATTGCTCCCCATGTGATAATTACATTTTATATAGATTATTTAGCCTCAATACCCTTACATTTCAAGTTCCATTTATGGTAAAAACACTTTGCTTTTGATTAGATTTCATTATGTTGTAGGTACAGAAGGCAAGAGAAGCAAAAAATGGAAGAAATCACATTCTGCCAATGGGCGCTATGGCGCCCAAGCATTGGCACCGTGGCGCCATATACTAGAGAGTGAATTGCCTATTCTACCAAAGGGCGCCGTGGCACCCAGGACCTGTTTCAGAGCAGTTTCAGGACTTTTGAGCCCAGTGGACTTCCAAGGAGTTGTGCCATACAAGGATTAGAAGTCCACAACCTAGAAGACTCTCCGGAATAGAGTTTCAAGTTGGATTAAAGTCTTGAAGTGTACAAAGTGGGACCCATCATTGTTTGAGTATGTTGACACCTTGTATGGTTCTATGCGTAATACCACATCATCATGACCTTTCACACAGGACTCAACGAGACCAGCCAAGCCACCATGTGCTAGTAGTTCATCTATTAGGCTGTGATTTGGTACAAGTTCATCATCACACCCATCCACTATAGACTCTATGGCACATGCAACTACGTTAGATGGAGCTTCATTGTTCATGCCATCTAACATGTTTGCCGAAATGATCATTCTTAGATTTATTCTTATGCTAGACCAGTTATCACTATGCATCCATGGTTTTATTAAGGATTTGATTGATGTGCGACCCAATATCGGGAAATTACTGTAGGACTTGGGCTTCCCGAGGACAAGTGGTTCAATATCCATTAGGAATGCATTATGGAGATGACGACATGGAAAATATTATATATTTGACATATTCCTCAACAAAAGGTACAAACAACTTTTATCTTCACTGACTGTTGACCTCAATGTGCATAGTGCAACGCCTGATAAGTGGATGTCCATACTAAATATTCCTTATGTAGTTGCTTCACGGTTGAATATCATACTTGTTGTTTTACACCCGCAAGTGTCACATTCATATTTTCCCCTTCACTCTCCTCCTATGTTGTGTCTTACAAGGCAAATGGTAGTTGTGATCACTCATGTTCATGGAAATCATTTCATGCAAGTACCCATTTGTCATTACTATATACTTGGGATTTATAAAGACATTAATTTGATGCTATGTTTAACAAGTGTAATGATTTTTCTTATGATTCCATAGGTGAAGCTTAAAGGCAATGCTCCACTACAACCAATAGCACCACAATGGATGTATTCAACCTCAAATGAATTACGTGGCCGGGTGATGCTATATATGACACATATGCATCGATTTGAGTTGTTGTCAAAACAATGTCATGATTCTTTGTAAACAAGAAATTATCAATTTTGTACATATACAATTTCACTAAATGTTCACTTATGTGTTTACCAATTTTGTACATAAACAATTTACTTATGCATTTGCCTATGTGTTTAACAATTTTGTACATCAACAACTTCACTAACATGCTACCTAAAAGTGTCTACATTTATTTGTACCAAATAGCTAAACAGTTGGCCCATAAATAGTTCTTCAATATTTGCCCAAAATAGCATGCATAGCCAAAAAGCACTTCTATAGAGTTGTCCTAGGTCCAGAATAGACCTGTAGGGCTGTTTGGCATTGCATGAAATGCAAGATGTATTGAGACCATATGGGTGTCAATTTGGACATTGTGTTTTTCTGTTTAGACACTTTTTACTCTTTTAAGTTACAATTTGCAAGAGTTGGAGATATATAAAATTAGATAATTTTCACTCATCAAAGTGTTAGTAAAATTGTTTATGTACAGCCATTTGGTAAACAAAAAAGCAAACACTTAGAATAACTTTACATATACCATTTCACTTTCCAGTGACACCTAAGACTCAAAGAATTCACATAAACTCAACTCATAGAAACTCAACAAATAACTTTGATATGAGCAAAATACACAACATCAATTGAAAATATATAATAAATAAAAGTGTAATGTGTATACAGCCAATACTACACGTTTTACAATGACTAGCCACTACATTCTAATATTTGAACAAACATATAATATGCTACAAGTGTAATGACTAGCTATGTGGACATGTGGATGGTCTTGCATCGGGACTATAATAACGATCAGTGCAATGGATAGTGGGATCCTCCCATATATGACTAGTCTCGACGTATTCTTGATGTAGTATCCATCCAGCCTCAGAATGCTCATCAACTAATTGCCTATCAAATATGGTACGGATATGTTCTGCAATAGATGTCATATGCTCCTACATGACAAAACAATGAGAATTTTACAAGAATTATCCTTCATACATGACGCGAGTGCCTATAACATCGCTACTATAGGTAATGACCAAATTAAAATCCAAGTTTGAGTTTTCAACCATGGGTCATGTTCTTAAAGAATCACTAATACAAGTCTTAATTAATTTAGGCTATGGGAATGGGGTTTTTAGCACCAGACTAATTAATAGTAAGAAAACACAATAGACAGGTAAAATTGAAATCAATTAATGATGTAAATGCAACTAACCTAGGAACTTCCAACACCCGATGATTTTATCATCGACAAAGATAAAATTTAATTCCAATTATGCAAATTAACTAGATGAACCCCAAAATCTCAAGATTAACCTAACTAATTAATTAATCTGGTTGAACCTTAACTAAGTCGGGATCTCTACACTTAGCTCGGCAAGTTCTACTATACAATCGCATAGATTATGGTCATTGGAACCAAACCTAACCCCAACTCCAACCATAATCACAACAAGGGATTAGAGCATCCAAGACTCAAAATTCGAATTTTTGTCTAACCAAATCAAGTTCTATTCCGTAGAAATTATTCTTAAGATGATCAATCCTAGGAAAACATCAAGCCTAACAAGAATCATGCATCAAAATATCTATACATAATTCTAAAGAAAGAAATAAGGAATAGAGAAGCACAACTTTCATTATATCCAAAATAAATAGAATACTGGTCTCAAGAATCAAATCGGTGGTCTTCAAGTTATCCTAAGTTGATTACAAGAGCTCCTAGCCTTCCATTTTAATGGAGGTAGCCATGGGGGAGAAGAAGAGAGACTAAAAACCTAAAAAATGGTGGAATTTCGAAAAATGAGAGAGTGAGTGAAGGGGGAGGCCAAAAATTAGCTAAAATTATATTCATTCCATTAATGACCCTAAAATGACCATCTTGCCCTTTATTTAAGTTGCCCAATGTCTATCTTAATCTTGGAGTTGAGAAATTCACATCTATGCCATCACTTCAAAAATTCATGAAGATTTGTTGTTCCAATCTTTAGCTTGGACATAAAAATTAATTCAATATGCTTTGAGATCTTCCAAATCCAATCTTGAAAATAAAAGTTTCATAACAAGTAAATTGGACCTTAAAGTGGGAAAATTAATATGAAATACAATTAATTGTAATTAGACCTCAATGATATAAATAGTTGTTAATTAAGCAATTTAATGCAAGTTTGAGATGCTAGAGTTAAGTAGAAGCGTACAAAGATAAACACTAAAGAAATGTTTATCAATACAACAAATAGATAAAAAAAACTTTTAAACAAACAAATCAACGACTCATCATATGTGACCGATAGCTGACACCACCCCTTATTTCTCCTATTAACACCATCCATTACATGCTAGGAGCTAGGCAACATGTGTGGATGCAATATCTTGTGATTCCACTCCATGTAGTCTACCATGACTTCGCCAGGCACTACCATAAACTCAACACTCAAGACATTCTGGTTGAAGTGCTCTTATATTACATCCACCTCTGCTAAATAGACAGCCTCATCTACCACATGGATAGGAGTGTGGGATTGACTAGACATGGGACAGCTAGCGAAGCACCCACTCCAACTAATGAGGCTTGTACCACAACCCAAATCTCAATATGCTAGAAAAGAAGGTGACAAGGTGAAGTGGATGATGGGTGCATGCATTCGAGTATGGTGTCCACTCCACATCCCTATATCTCAGCTAATCCAGCTAGTGGTGTATTAGAGGTAACTGTAAACTCCCTCAATGGGATATACATCATGTTGCTTGTGGGACGTTCTCACAGTACACAACTTTCATGCGAGTAGCATAGCAGAAGCTTGGGAAGTGTTCATATATCCATGCTTGTAAATATCCACAAACAAGTTAGTCAAGACCACAAGACAATTATATAGGCTTAACTTAATGCATAATTGTCATACCAATACAAGCAATAAATAGCTAGCCTTCTGCTTCACCCTATGCCTACAAGCAAAACCTAAATGGCTGTACATATGGGTGAGACATATGGCCCCCAAGGAATATCACCAATTGCATTTAAGTCCAGCAACAGCTCTAGATATTCTACCCACACAGAGGTGGAGGATTTGTCTATAGAAATCGTCCATCCAAACACGTATAGCAACATTGTCGTTGCTGCAAAAAACCCACTTGTCTTGTCTAAGGTGACATTGGATGACCAATCGCAAATTGTCGAATTGAAATGATGGCTTCTTGTTGGCATCCAACTCTTCAATTGCAAGTGTAAATAAGAGCCCTAGGAGATCACACAAAACTGCTAGTGTAGTCTCTAACATCAAAGTAGGCACAAATACAAAATTACCTTACACCAAGAGGTGCAATAATGATGCCACATCATCTAGTGTGATGGTTATCTCGCCTACCACTAGGTGGAATGTGTTGGTGCCTACATACCTGATAATCACATTTTGTATAGACTTTTATGATTCATTTCCCTTGCATTTATATTCTTAATTAAGGTAAAACATATTGCTTTTGATGTGAATTCCTTATGTTTCAGGTTCAGGTTTCAATTGGAAGCAGAAAGCGAAAATACAACATTCAGCCAAAGCTCACCGTGGCGAGCTACCCTCCTCGCCATAGCGAGGTGAACCCGAGAGCAAAAGAGCCAATTCAGCTTGAGCTCGCCGTGGTGAGATCTTCCAGAGAGCAACGTGTGTGATAAAGCCTTAGATCGCCATGGTGAGGCTACCCTTCACCATGGCGACCCGAACACCTTCCGAAGAGGAATTTAAGAGTTCTAAACCAACTGAACTTTTAGGAATCCTTCTCTTACAAGAATTGAGACTCCAAGACATAGAAGACTCTCCAGAATTATTAATCAAGTAGGATTGAAGTTGTGTGATTGTTAAGTAATTAAAATCCTAATTAAAGTATGATTAGGATTACATAAGGACTAAGAATTGTAATGCAACTTAAAGTCCTAGGTTGAGTCCAATTAAGATTGGAGGCAATATAAATAAGAAGGAGGACTGAGAGGCAAGGACACGCAGCAACAAACCAGCAAACATCGAAGCACCCATCCAAGGAAGCAAGGCATCACTCCCATCGAATTCCATGTTTTCTTATTTTAACTTTATGTTTTCTTTCATCATCATGTGTAACTAATATCTTATCTAGAGGCTAAGATGTAGCCCAAGTACTTGTGTAGACATGATTGATGATGTTATGACAATTCTAGCTTTTATTTAATTGAGGTTTAATTTTTTGCACTTACTCTTGACTGATCTGGCCAATTAGAAAGGAGAAACTTGTGGGTTCTCTATGATTCGGAAAATGATTAGTTAACCTAGACCGTGAGGGTTAAATCAATAGGGATCTGTGGCGGTCTATACCCAGAATTCTGTGTACTTATAAGGGAGCTAGGGAGATCCTCTAGAATACCCGAAAGGGATGTCCAAGGAACTCAATGCAATTATGGTTATTACAACTCTCACTGACCCGTAGCAAGGTTGGTAATTATAATTAGGATTACTTCGACCTCACACTGGTGTGCGAATTATGGTGTAGAAAATAGGTGTAAAATGGATGTGAAATAAGGATGGAATGAAGTGCAAGCATACACTATCAGTGTAGCTGGCAAGTATTTCGGGTTTGTCATTCCCAAGGGATTGTGATTGATTACTAGAGTGTATTAACTCCAATAATGCTCAAACGATCATAAGAGAGTGATGACAGCAATAATATAAAGGAAAACAGCAGTAATATAAAGAGAGAATAGATGAATGAGTTGAGTTCAAGAAAGTAAGGCCTGGGGTTTCAGATTTCACCACAAGTCCTTGACATAGACTTTCATGATTTAGTTATGACTTCTACGATTATTAATTGCTAGCCAAGATTCCCTAATCTAATCAACCTACCTTGGCGTGAGGTCGGAGTGATTCTAATTACAATTACCAACCCTGCTACGGGCCAGTGCGAGTTGTAAAAACCATAATTGCATTAAGTTCTATGGACATCTCTTTCGGGTATTCTAGTGGATCTCCCTAACTCCCTTGTAACTACGTAGAATTCTGGGTATAGACCGCCACAGAACCCTATGGATTTAACCCCCGTGGTCTAGGTTAACTAATCATCTTTCGAGTCATAGAAAACCCTAAAGTTTCTCCTTTCTAATTGGCTAGATCAGTCAAGAATAAGTGCAAAAAATTAAACCTCAATTAAATAAAAGCTAGAATTATTATAACATCATCAATCATGTCTATACAAGTACTTGGGCTACATCTTAGCCCTTAGAAAAGAAATTAGTTACACATAGTGTAACTTAAACACATAACATAAAAGAAACAAAACATGGAAAGAAATAAAAGGGGTAGAAGAAGTGTTGTGGATCCTTGCCCTCTTGCGCCTTCATCTCCTTGCCAAGCTGCGAATGATGCTTAGTTATAAAGTAGACAATCTTAATTTTACTCACACTAGGATCCTTGATATTCTCCCTAAGTTTACTCAAACTAGGATTCTATTTAGAACAATCCTCTTCCTAGTCCTACTTGAATTATGACTCTTAGATGAATTATTACATTAATTACAAAGTCATTCCTAATCATATTCTAACTAGGACACATCATTCTAGTAGGATTTAACAACTTTAATCTCACTCAAACTAGGACTCTTGAGAATTTAACTCCTTTGGTTGCATATCTCTTTTAGTTTCACTCCAACTAGGATTCCATGTAGTCCCATGCTTTCAAGACTTCAATCCCACTTGAATAATAATTCTGGAGAGTCTTCTATGTCTTGGAGTCTTGATTCTTGTAGGACACTACTTTCCAGAAGTCAATTTAGTTTAGATCTCTTCAAAACAGCTCCAAAAATCCTCCAACTCGCCACGGCGAGTGGCATTTTTGTAATTTTTTGTTTTTTGCATTTGGTTCCTTTTGGTGCTTGGTTCTTGCAAAATAGTAAAATGACATTAAAAGCACCTTAATCTATATTAATTTGGGACTTAAATGCGAGGGAATTCATGCCAAAATATCTATATAATTTACACTCATCAAACTCCCTCACACTTAGCTTTTTGCTCGTCCTTGAGTAAAATAAAAGAGAAATAAAATAAGCAAGGTAGCAAGACTTTCAAAAAGAAGGACCTATGATGTGTGAATAGTGGATGTAGAACATAAGTGTGGAATGGATGTGAATTAAAGGTGGAATGAAGTGCAAGCGAACACTATCAGTGTAGCCAGCAAGTATTCCGGGGTTGTTGTACCCAAAGGATTGTGATTGATTACTAGAGTGTATTAACTCCAATAATGCTCAAGCGATCGAATAAGAGTGATAACAGTGATAAAACATAAAAGCAAACAGCATAACAATAAGAGAAATAGAGGATGAATAAGAGTAGAAGAAATAAGAGATAAAGGCCTAGGGATTCGAATTTCACCACAAGTCCTTGATATAGACTTTCATGATTCAGTTATGACTTTCCACAATTATTAATTGCTAGCCAGGATTCCCAAATCTAATCAACCTACCTTGGCATGAGGTAGGAGTGATCCTAATTACAATTACCAACCCTGCTACGGGCTAGTGCGAGTTGTAATAACCATAATTGCATTAAGTTCCATGGACATCCCTTTTGGGCACTCTAGGGGATCTCCCTAGCTCCCTTGTAACTACATAGAATTTTGGGTATAGAAGCCTCAAAACCCTATGGATTTAACCCTCGTGGTCTAGGTTAACTAATCATCTTCCGAGTCATAGAGAACCCACAGATTTCTCCAAGTAATTGGCCAGAAAAGTTAAGAGTGAAGTGCAGAAAATTAAATCTCAATTAAATAAAAGATGGAATTGTCATAACATTATCAATCATGTCTATACAAGTACTTGGGCTACATCTTAGCCCCCCTTAGAGAAGAAATTAGTTACACATAATGGTAGAAGAAAACATAATGCTGAAATAAAAGAACATGGAGATGGATGGGAGTGACGCCTTGCTTGCTTGCTGCTTTGTGGACTCTTGGATGCGTGGATGGATGGTGTCCTCCTTCCTATTTATAATCCCTCCATTCCTAGTTAGACTCATTCTAGGACTCTAAGTTACATTACAATTCTTAGTTATAATGTAATCCTAATCATACTTTTATTAGGATTCTAATTAGAACAATCCTCTTCCTAGTCCTACTTGAATTATGACTCCTAGATAAATTACAACTTTAATTACAAAGTCATTCCTAATCATAGTCTAACTAGAACACATCATTATAGTAGGATTTAACAACTTTAATCCCACTCAAACTAGGACTCTTGAGAATTTAATTCCTATGGTTGCATATCTCTTTTAGTTTCACTCCAACTAGGATTCCATGTAGTCCCACGCTTTCAAGACTTCAATCCAACTTGAATAATAATTCTGGAGAGTCTTCTATGTCTTGGAGTCTTAATTCTTGTAGGAGAAGGATTCCCAGAAGTCAAGTTGGGTCAAAACTCTTCAAAACAGCCAGCTCGCCATGGCGAGCTATGGCAAAATGCTCCTGGTCTTCTCGAGTTAAGCTCGCCACGGCGAGTGGCATTTTTGTAATTTTTTGTTTTTCTGCATTTGGTTCCTTTTGGTGCTTGGTTCTTGCAAAATAGTAAAATGACATTAAAAGCACCTTAATCTATATTAATTTGGGACTTAAATGCAAGGGAATTCATGCCAAAATATCTATATAATTTACACTCATCAAACTCCCCCACACTTAGCTTTTTGCTCGTCCTTGAGTAAAATTAAAGAGAAATAAAATAAGCAAGGCAACAAGACTTTCAAAAAGAAGGACCTACTAACCATATTGGCTTCAGAATTATTAACTTGGGATTTATTGTAAACTAATCAACATGTTACAATGCAAGATTACTCAATTCAAGATGGCATAGTCCCACACCCCAAGTAACTCTCTGAATAAACAATGGTTTAAGCTCAATTTCTCACTCAAGTGGATGTTGAAAGTTATATAAATGGGTTATCAAATTATGGAAAGCCATAAGAAAGGTATAAGGTATAATTTAAATGCACATGTACATAATAACTCATCAAGTTTCATGAAATTAAATGCAAAGAAGATGAATTCACTCATATCTCTCAAGTGTTTAGAGGGTTGAATATACACTCCAGTCAAGGCAATTGGAAATTTTTCCGTAGGCTTGCTCTTATATTAAATCTCCACCACTTTAATAATAAACCACAAACAACAATCAAAGGGTCTTTTGAGGGTTGTAATGGGGCTTTAGGAAGGTGAAAGGGTTTAATGGTAGTGAATATCAAGGGTAAAATACACCAAGAAGAGACTATGTGAATATAAGGCTACCCTTTAGCTCACTTACTCTCCAACTTACTAAGCCTCGTGCTTGCATATTTTTCTCTCTTCTTTCTCATTCTTTTGCTTTTCTTGCTTTTTTTTTTTTTTACTTTTCCAGAATTTTTCCCGATTTTCTTTTTCTTTTTCTTTTTTGGATTTTTCCTTTTTTCTTGGGAGAATTTCACATCTTTTTGAGGCTCTTTCTTTCCACTTCCCTAGTTACTAACTAGGCAACAATTCCATGCCTTAGATTCACACAATCCATCAAGGTGTTGGGTTCAAAATTATGTGGTAAATCAAAGGAATGGGTATATGGCTTAAAATGTGGTTAAAAGAAGGAAATAAAGGCTAAGGCTCACAAAGGGTCAACTAATGGTGATTATGCAAGGTGGGTTGTTAAAGGCTAAAATGGGTGAACCTAAGTGCCCTAATCACCTTAGTGTCCATGATGTTATTGTGGTCTCAACATGAATAATAGAGCAAGTTCTAGAAAAATCAAAAAAATTACATGACACACTCAGAAACAATTTAAGAGCTTCAAATATGAAACTCTTATAGCTCAAAAGCTCACAATTGGCTATTATTCATCCTCATGTATTCTCATTCATTCCACTATCAAAGAAATTATGCACAAAATGGGAATTATCAATATGGGATCTCACATAATCAAAGGTAGCTCAAAATACCCATAGGTTTTCCAATAATCAATGGAATAAGAGATAATGAATAATCATGCATTGTTTCCATATCAACTCAAGTTTTCTCATCCCATAATTCATCAGTTAAGCATAATTTTCATCATTAGCCATGGTCTTCAGTCAAAACACACAATCACACAATCATACAAAAAACAAAAAATTTATGCAAAACAAAACAAATACTACTACTACTCAAATACTCAATTACTAGGCTACTTAATTATTCAACTAAACACATGTGTCCCTCCCCCACACTTAAAATTTGCAGTGTCCTCAATGCAAAATAAAAAAAAGTAAAGGAAAGGTCTAACTTGATAGAAGTAGCCTACTCGGAGTCGTCCATGGCAGGTGATGAATTATTATTTTTTTCTTAGTTCTTGGGTAGTAGGAGGGGCTGCTGGAAGTTCATAGGCACTAGAAGGGGTGCTGGGGTATTAGAAATTTTTTTGAAAATTTGCAAAAAAAAAAAAAAAATTTTTTTTTTTTGGGTCATGAACAGTAACTCTCGCCGTGGCGAGCTTTGGCAGAATTGATTCTGGAAGAGTTCACTGTGGCAAGCTGATACTTCGCCATGGCGAGCTGGACCTTGATTTTTGCCCGTTTTCGTCTAAAAATTGATCCATTATGCTCCCATTTGATACCTAACACCTGCATAGCTTCAAATAATTGTTTGAGTGGCTCTAAGTAGTAGAAATTATTGACTAAAATAAAGAAACAAAGTGTAAAATTAAACACACAAAAAGAAGGAAAAGAGAAAGGAAGAAAAATCGTTGGGTTGCCTCCTAACAAGCGCTTAGTTTATAGTCTTTAGCCTGACTATCTCAGGTGCTTCATGGCACATCGAGAGGGCTGTAGGGAGAAATCTTAAGCTCTCCAACTCCCTTCCCTTTCTTGCTTGGGCAGCCAACCATCTTTAATATCTTCTCAAGGCAAGTTGGGAATCCAAAACAGTACCACTCTAGAATTCTCTTGCCTTTCCTCTTTTTATTCTTGGCTTTCCTTTGAAGTAGGTTGGTCAGTAGGTTGGACTAGTTTCATAGCTTTGACTTCAACCTTCTCTTCTTGGGGCTTTTCATTTGTATTACATGGCTTAGGGTCTTCAAAAAGTTTGAAAGTGGCATAGTCTTCATTGACCCTCAATCTGAGTTCTCCATCAGCTAGATCTATTATGGCTCTACCAATTGCCAAGAAAGATCTTCCTAGTATTAAAGGGATATCTGCATCCTCTCCCATATCAAGCACTACACAGTCCACTGGAAAGAAGAATTTGCCTACTCTAATCAGGATGTTTTCCACCAAACCATATGGGCGTTTAATGGATCTATCAACAAACTCTAGAATCATCTTGGTGGGTTTTACTTTCCTCATGCCCAATTTCTTGAACAAAGAGAGAGGCATTAGATTCACAGTAGCCCCTAGATCACATAATGCCTTACCCACATCCATGTTACCTATTTTGCAGGGTACAGTGAATTTTCTGAGATCTTTTGCCTTTATTGGTAACTTCCCTAGGAGGATTGCACTGTACTCTTTAGTGAGTGCAACTATTTCATGGTCCTCTAGAGAAGACTTAGCAATCTCTTGGTCCAGCTTCTGCTTTCTGAACCTATTAGGAAAAGGAAGAGGTGGCTTGTATGGTGGAGGATTGTTAGGAAAAAGTTTGGATCTCGGCTTCTCCTCCTGCTTCTGTAGTTCTGGCCTCTTCTTTGGGATGATTTTAGGTGGCTTCTCAAGTTCAAGTTTAGACTGTTCTGCTTCTTCTTTAGGCGTGGGCTCCTCTTCATTCTCCCCTTCAATTGTGGGAGTTTCTTTCAAGTCAATCTCAGCTACCTTCCCACTTCTCAGAAAAATGGCATTGACATACTCTCTTGGATTTGCTTCAGTGGTGCTAGGCAGTGAGCTAGGTTATCTTGTTGTCAGAAGTTGAGAGATCTGCCCCACTTGGTTCTCCAGTTGCTTTATGGAAGTATTAGTAGTGACCATGAATTAATTGGTCCTCTCAGTGAGGTCCGCTTGTGATGCTGCCAGCTTAGTCATTACTTCTTCTAAATTCATCCTTGGAGATTGTTGTTGTTGAAAAGGCAGCACTCCTTAATCTGAATTCTTCCATGAAAAATGGGGTGATTTCTCCACCCATTATTGTAGGTGCTAGAGTAGGAATTGTGATTCCCCATATAGTTCACCTCCTCAGCTTCTTCTTGGAAGCCTTTTATGGAGTTTCCTTTGAGTAAAGCAGAAAGTACTTGATCCAATTTAGATGAAAGTTTTGCAATTGCATCAGTATCTTGAATACTAGCTACTTTCCTGTCATTATCCCTCCTAGAGCTCCAATCAGAGGCATTTGTGGTGATCTCTTCAAGTAACTCGTAGGCTTCAACATAATCTTTGTTCAGAAAAGCTCCTCCAGTTGTGCATCTACCACAATCTTGGTGTTTGTGCTCAATCTTCCATAAAATACTTGCATTACAAGCTAATCTTGCATGCCATGGTATGGACACTTCCTTAGCAGCTCCTTGAATCTTTCCCAAGCATCATAGAGAGATTCTCTATCAAATTGTGTGAAATTCACAATTTCAGTTCTTAGCTTGGTAGTCTTCGAAGGAGGGAAGTATTTGGTAAGAAATTTTTGGGCTAAAGTGTCCCACTTATCAACTGAACCGGGTGGCAAAGAATTCAGCCACCTTCTTGCTCCATCTCTGAGTGAAAAAGAGAATAATCTGAGCTTGATTGCCTCCTATGACACCCCGTTGTATTTGAATGTGTCACATATCTCCAAAAAAGTAGAGAAGTGCAGATTTGGATCTTCATTAGGTGCTCCTGAAAATTGATTATTCTGGACCATCTGAATTAGAGCTGGTTTGATCTCAAAGTTGTTCGCCTCTACTGCTGGATTTCGAATGCTTGACATGGCATTCTGAATTTTTGGGACAACAAAAGTTCTAAGAGGAATATGTCCTCCGTTCGGGTTGTTGTTATGGGCTGCCATCTTCTCTAATTCTGGCTGCAAATTTCGGACTACCTTTTTCTCCCTTTAGATTCTTCGAATTGTCTTTTCAATTTCTGGATCCAAAGGGATTAAGTTTTTCTTCATGCACCAGAAAAAATTTTTCTGAAAAGAAGAAGAAAGAAATTTCAAAGTAAAATAGAAAAATAAAAGTGCTCGAGTCACTATCTTGTTAATTCCTCTAATATCAATGAAACAATCCCCGGCAACGGCGCCAAAAACTTGATGCGCGAATAGTGGATGTAGAAAATAGGTGTGGAATGGATGTGAATTAAAGGTGGAATGAAGTGCAAGCGAACACTATCAGTGTAGCCAGCAAGTATTCCGGGGTTGTCGTACCCAAAGGATTGTGATTGATTACTAGAGTGTATTAACTCCAATAATGCTCAAGTGATCGAATAAGAGTGATAACAACAATAAAATATAAAAGCAAACAGTATAACAGTAAGAGAAATAGAGGATGAATAAGAGTAGAAGAAATAAGAGATAAAGGCCTACGGATTCAGATTTCACCACAAGTCCTTGATATAGACTTTCATGATTCAGTTATGACTTTTCAGAATTATTAATTGCTAGCCAGGATTCCCAAATCTAATCAACCTACCTTGGCATGAGGTCGGAGTGATCCTAATTACAATTACCAACCCTGATACATGCCAGTGCGAGTTGTAATAACCATAATTGCATTAAGTTCCATAGACATCCCTTTTGGGCACTCTAGGGGATCTCCCTAGCTCCCTTGTAACTACATAGAATTCTGGGTATAGACAGCCTATGGATTTATCCCCCGTGGTCTAGGTTAACTAATCATCTTCTGAGTCATAAAGAACCCACAGATTTCTCCAACTAATTGGCCAGAAAAGTTAAGAGTGAAGTGCAGAAAATTAAATCTCAATTAAATAAAAGATGGAATTGTCATAACATTATCAATCATGTCTATACAATAGGGGTGGGCACGGGCCGGGATGGGCCGGGATTTGGGCCGTCCCGGTCCCGTCCCGAAAATACCCCGGGACAAGAATTTTTGTCCCGGTCCCGTCCCGATTTACCTTGTTGTCCCGTCCCGTCCCGTCCCGTTTGTGAATATGTTTGTCCCGGTTCCGTCCCGGTTATGTCCCGTGTCCCGTCCCGACCTGTCCCGGGTCATGTCCCGTCCCGATTTGCTGCACTTTAAATGGCTGTAAAACAAGAAAGCAAGAAAGCATGGTTTGTCCCATGATAAAAAGACAGCAACAGTGTACCAATTAAAATAAGTATACATTTATACTTCAGAAATTCAAAAACTCCAGTCTCCAGCATATATTAACACGTACACATATCAAAGGGAAAAAGAGTGTGATGCAGCATTATCAGTAAACAAGCAAATACTTGTGTGGCCTCAAAATCTACCCAACAGGTCACCTAATTAAACAAAGGCCGCATATAGCTAATCATGAAATTATAGAATACATATAATTAAACAACCTGTTTGAAGAAATCATGAATGCCATGCTCAAACAGGTAAATGGGATTCTTACTACTAAAAAGCACAAGACTGAGACATAATTGCTTACCACACTTACAGTAATGGAAGAAATTCTCCCCTCCCCCATTTCTGCATTGTAACACATTAGAGAATAAATCAATCTGAATTTTGATAAAGAACATTTTAAATCTGATGCAGCATGAATGAGCACACAAGTTGAAAGAATGGGCAAGACTAATTTAAGCCTAACAAGTTCATTGGAAAAAAATAAAAATAAGAAAATAACTTGCTAACATTTGAGTCAAAAGCTAAGAGAAAATTCACTGTATGGGTAAACATGCAAATAACAAGAGAGTAACTCTACCATGCACATGCATTGTTAATATTCTAAATAAACAATCCACTTTACACAAGATGATACAAAATAGAATCTAAAAACAGAACAACACTACAGTTTCTTTACAATGTCAAGTTATTCCATCAGTAAACTACAATTTGTCTTGTTTTCTGTGATAGTGCTCCTTTAAATCAGCTACTTGGCGGGCTAAGTACTTCAATAACTTTAGGTTACCATTGAAGGCAGCCCTGTAAATGGGGGTTTCCCCTTTGGCATTTCTAATCTCCATCAATGGCAGCCACTTATAAATGCAAAAATTAAAAATGCGTGGCTATATCTATCCATATATATGCAGAACCAAACAAATTAAAATCGCAGGGAAAAAAAAAGATAGAACATGGATATGGTGGGGCAGTGAAATAATAATGAAAGGGCTAGAAAGAAGAAATAGTAATGGATGTTAGCTTTGGCATCCAATCATTGAAGATGAAAGAGAAAGGCAGGAGTAATTGTATTTGTCACAAGAGCTTGACCAAATCAGTCACTAGCAAATTACTCATCTCCAAGGAAGAAAATTGGAAAGATAAATATACTATGAATAGCAGCAAAGGAAGCCCCACGATGGCAGCTTTCATAAGTAACCTTTAAGCACTACATACATACATATCATTTAATGTTTCAGTTTTTAAACACCCATCAGAAAAAGCTTCCATGAGAATAATTCTGAACCAGTTTATGTAAATCTGATCAAAAAGAAAACTAATGAACTGACCCAGAACCACTGTTATCCAAGGCATTACAGCAAACAAAAAGAGATACATAGATTTGTAAAATAAGAGCCATTAATATAAACAATTAAAATTAACAAAAACAAAAAGAGATATCACAGCCTTTAAAAGTAAACAAAAATAATTAGAAGCTCCATAGAAGCCAAGCATTTCCATGCAAAGCAGAGGGTAAGTAGAGCAGTTAAGCAAAATAATTTAATAACAGAGCTTATACTTCAGCTAAGGCTATAAGTAATTAATGATCTTCTGTAAATCAGGAAAGAACATATTTGCCAGACCCCAAAAAGAGAAACTAGGTGCAATATCACAGCCTCGAATTAATTGTGTTTACCCAATCGGGAAGCAAATAAATGGAGAAAAAGCTTCTGTATTTTTGAGGATAAAAAGGTTTCCATTCCCAAAACCATGAAAGACCATAACATAGAATTCATTTCCCCACCAACCCAATAGCCTAAAGTTGGTTCCTACAACATAAACATTTATTAAGATATTAAAAGCTTCAGAATCAGTAAGATTGTTCCTAGATTTGACAAAAATTAACTGTCACTTAGTTCACAAATCCAAACATTCAGCTCAATAGATCCAAACATTCAGATGCAGAGAGAGTTGAGGTTATTACCTTGATTATGCACTTCTGCTGGCGTGGAACTACTGTTGTTTCTTGTAGGAAAGAAACTTTGGCATGCTACACATAAGAATTGAGGTGATCTCCATTGCCAATTAGATACAAATGGTTAATTAAATGGGAAAATATATTATTAACCATGTCTACTGAGAATACATTTACAAAAGTAATATAAGGCATAAATGCATTTAGAATGAAACATTTTGATTTAAATTGATGCACAAAAATTACAGTATTAAGATCAAAATGGTATGAAAATAATACAGTAACAATATATAGTGTCTTGAGTCTTACAATATAGATAAAACTGAAAAATCAAGACAATTTTAAAATAAACACATAACATGATATATAGAAAACCAATTAATACAAACACAATAAAATGATTTAAATCATTAAACAGCCTTCCTTCCAGCAATAAACTTCAAGAGTGTAGCGTAGGCGTTGCTAATCTCTAGCTGCCAAGTATGGAAAAAAGAAATGAATTTATGTAAGACTTGTACCCAAGTTTATGGAACATTTATTTCTAAACACAAGAAAATTCTTATACCCAAATATATATACGTATAAGACTTACACATTCTATTTCGCTCTTGAATTGCTTGGTTGGTCACTGAGGTCATGGCACCACCAATTTCTATAAAATTGTAAAAGTAACATATGAAGAATTAGTAAATATTAAATAAAGAGGAAAAAAAACATACAATGTAAAAGTTATATAGTTAGAATAAAAACTTACCATTAATAACAGCATCATTTGCTTGAAACTCATCAAAGACTTCTTGTATCTTGTACTCATTAGGATTCAACCAATTTTGAGTGCATATAAGTGCTTCAACCATCTTTGGTGACAAAGAACTCCGAAAAACATCAAGGACTCGTCCCCCAGTGCTGAAGCAAGACTCAGATGCAACAGTAGAAACTGGAATGGCCAATACATCACGTGCTAGAATTGAAAGTACACTATACTTCATAGAATTCTCCTTCCACCAAGACAAGATATCAAAATCATCTATACCATCATCTACTACATCATGTGCCAGATATTTCTCCAAATCATTTTTTTTGTCTGGACATTCCTGAGCCAACTTTAATTTTTTCCACTGGTTTTTTCTTTCCTTTTTATGTGCTGTTGTTACCCATCCCATGTCTGCTAAACCTTCCTTGGTAATAACTGACTCTTCATGGCTTGCACTATCATCAGAGGTTTGAGATACCTCATGTGACTCTTGTATATAAAAATTGTATAGCTGCCACAATGTGTTTGCTATCTTCTTTTTCAAAAGAGTAGCTGTCCCAATCTCATAATTTGCATCACATATAAAATTCACATACTCAAGTTTATACCGTGGATCCAGCACAATACCAATATAAATTAGTGGATTAATATTTTCTATCTTCCCCCAATACTTATCAAACTTATTTCTCATATTACATGCCATAGTCCCCAAAACACAATCAACTTCATTCTCACTCCACTTTACCAATAATTCATTAATTGTTTGAATTTCATCAAAAGCACAATTGGCTGTGACATGTAAAGAACCAGAAAGTGCCAAAGTCACCTCATAAAATAACTTCAAAAATTGAACAAATGCTCTAGCATTATCCCAATCTAAACTAGATGGTTGTCTATCATCTTTAAACCAAGTGACATAGCCCTCATCTTCATCCTCAAGTCTCTCAAATGCTTTTTGAAATGGTATAGCATGTTCCAACATAGTGTAGGTGGAATTCCACCTAGTTGGAACATCAAAGCAAAGAGAGGCTCCACTACTAATTTTTTCTGCATGTGCAGCTTGTTTGAATTTTTGGAGGCGTTGGGGAGAAGACCTAACATACCGAATGGCATTTCGGATAGAAACAATGGATGGATTCAAGTCTTTCAACCCATCATTCACAATTAAATTCAAAATGTGAGCAGCACACCTCATATGCATATAGTCTCCTTCACATACCAAACCATTCCAATTCTTCAATTTCCTTCTCAAATAAGAAATGGCCACATCATTAGAGGAAGCATTATCCACAGTTATTGTAAATACATTTTCAATTCCCCATTCCCTCAAACACCTATCAATTTCTTTTCCTATAGTCTCACCTTTGTGGTTGTCAATTTGTGAGAAATTTAAAATTCTCTTTTGAAGTCTCCAGTTTTCATCAATAAAATGAGTTGTGAGACACATATAGGAAATATTTTGAATGGATGTCCAACAATCCGTAGTCAAGCAAGCCCTCACACATGACTTCTTAAGAAACTCTTTTAACTTACATTTTTCATCTAGAAAAAGTTGGTAACAATCTCTTGTAATGGTCCTCCTAGATGGCACAGTAAATCTAGGTTCCAACCGATTCACAAATTGACGAAACCCACGCCCTTCAACAACACTAAATGGCATCTCATCTTCTATAACAAAAATAGCAAGCATTTTTCTAATTTCCTCTGTATTATAGGAAATAGAAACTGTTGTTTTTCTCCCTCCTGGACCTTCCTCACCCTCTGTAACCCCTATAAGTGACTGATTCTTCTCAACAAAAATCCACTTATGACGCCTTTTCAAGTGTTTTAGCATTCCATTTGTCCCATGACTACTTGAGTTACAAAGAAATTCACTTTTACAATGATGACACTTGGCTTTTTCCTCTCCCTTAGTCTGTTCTAATGACAACTTTGTAAAATGGTCCCACACTATTGATCTAGGCTTAGGATTAGAAGTTTTCGAACCTGCTGTGGTGTTAGCAGTTGCACTAGTAGAGGATTGAGAAATGCCTACCCCAAGTTGATGCTCTTGTCGGGCTTGCTCATTCAAACTTGCTCCAGATGCTCTTGTTTGAATTTGCTCTGCCATTGTATATCTTAATTTTCTAAATCAAAAAAAAAAAAAAAATGTCAGCCATGTGATTCTTTTAATATTCAAGAAAGATGATCAATATTTATATCAGTCCAAAGTGAATAGTTTAAGTTTAGGTGTAGGTGTGTGTGTGTGAGAATCACATAGGAATAGGAATAGGATGTTGACAAGGAATTGGGAATGTTGGTGTCTGGACACAGTAAAATTAAGTTCAAGTTATGGAGGATTTCACAAAAAAGGTTACTATGCATTAGTGTTACAGATGAATGTGTAGTACTAGTACATTTAGGAATAGTAGCTAGAATGGTCATTAAATAAAATAAATTAGTGGTGTCACAATAATTACATGACCAGGCTCTTAAGTTATTTAGATTAAATATATGAAAATGCTAAAAATGATTGGTATATTCTAAAGACAAATTTTCAAATCTTTACTGTAATATTAAAATAAAAAAATTAATTACCCAAACTCCTAAATAAAAGTGTTTTACGTTTTTACTTAATAATAATATTGCTGTTTGAAATCAGAATAGTGATTTCATACCAACCAACTTTCTTTTGATCCAAGTAGGGACCCATGTGTGTATGCATTTTATTGTAACAGCACAAAATGTCTCCTGTACATTTTATGGAATTATTATTATTACAGTCAAATATTTAGCTCATTTCTTGGTGTTGATAATAAAATAGACTTTGAAAAATTTCTGATGATTGTCGATGAAGCATTTAAATGAAATTACATTCCACTCATTAACGCAATCAAACTAAGAGAATACACAAGTTAGTTGGTACTTTGAGTAAGAAGACTATCTATCCTACATAAGCATGGTGATGGAACATTAAATTAACCTCAAAATCCCACTGCAAATCAAGTAAAGGACAGACAATTAGAAAAACAAAACAAAATCAGGCCTATGCTAAAACTAAATCAGAATCAGGCCTATGCACACCTAAAAGCAAGTCAATTGGATTCCAGAATTTGTTCTAGGGGAAAGTAGAAGTAGAAAAAGGATCAATAAAGGTATGAGATCAAACAAATTAAACAAAGAAACCTCACAGCCACATGGAGTGCAAGCAAACATCCAAAGCACGACCACCGAATGGTCTTTTTGAAGGGGTTAATGTTAATCTTTTCTATCAGAACAGAACATATATATATTATGTATCTAAACAACAACACTGCAATAAGGGAAACAAGACAAGGAGAATAAATAAATGGATGCCAAGTTGAAGTTTCTCATGACAAAAATAGAGAAGTAAATAGTAATTCTCTTTTATTCAGATGCAAAAAAAAATGGGCTATAAGAAGAACCCAGAAAATTAGTCTTTCTAGAAGCAAGGAAGAATACTATGTAGATGGACAAGCTAAAAAGAAAACTTGAATCGATCACGTGTCATAGTCCATCTAAAGAAGCTATATAACCTAAAGATGACTTTTGACAAAAAAGCTCAAAGAAGAAAGCAACGTGGAAAGAAATTACAGGTCATCTAACCTTGTCTTCATCAACCCAGCCTAAAAAAGCATAATTTCTATTTTGTTTGTTTCTGGAGAATCTATCAGAAGCACAAGCGCTATTTGTTCTTGCGAAAAGGAAACACAAGCACTTAATCAATTAAGTAATTGAAAGATATTAAGCTCAGTACAAGCTCACGAGCCACATCCAAATGACCCAGAACTAGAAAGCCAAAAATATCAATACTTGTTCACAAACAAATTTAAAGCCTCAAATCATTCTCAGGAAACAATTAGGAAAGCCAAATGCAACAAATAAAAAATGAGAATCCAACCTGGTGAATCTAGATCTTCCTCACTCGCCGACTGTAGTGTTGTAGTGATTAATCTGTGATTTAGGGTTTGCTTGAGCTTGATGAAGGTGAAGAGAGAATGAGTAAGAGTGAGGAATGAACGAGAATGGAAAATCTAACTGAACGAGTGAAGGTGAAGCTTCAACTCGGGATGGTGCCTGTCGGGATGTGCGGATCTGGTTTCCGGGACGGGTCTGGACTAAGCTATACTCGGGCCGGTCCGGGACGGGATTAGGCCTGTCCCGGTACCGTCCCGAAAATTACTGGGACACTAAAAAAAAGTCCCGCCTCTGTCCCGTGTCCCGATTTGCCCCGTCCCGAATGTGTCCCGATGCTCTACGGGCCGGGTCGGGACACCGGGCCGACCCGACCCGTGCCCACCCCTACTATACAAGTACTTGGGCTACATCTTAGCCCCTAGAGAAGAAATTAGTTACACATAATTGTAGAAGAAAACATAATGCTGAAATAAAAGAACATGTAGATGGATGGGAGTGACGCCTTGCTTGCTTGCTGCTTTGTGGACTCTTGGATGTATGGATGGATGGTGTCTTTGCTTCTCAGCCCTCCTTCCTATTTATAATCCCTCCATTCCTAGTTAGACTCATTCTAGGACTCTAAGTTACGTTACAATTCTTAGTTATAATGTAATCTTAATCATACTTTTATTAGGATTCTAATTAGAACAATTCTCTTCCTAGTCCTACTTGAATTATGACTCCTAGATAAATTACAACTTTAATTACAAAGTCATTCCTAATCATAGTCTAACTAGAACACATCATTATAGTAGGATTTAACAACTTTAATCCCACTCAAACTAGGACTCTTGAGAATTTAATTCCTATGGTTGCATATCTCTTTTAGTTTCACTCCAACTAGGATTCCATGTAGTCCCACGCTTTCAAGACTTCAATCCAACTTGAATAATAATTCTGGAGAGTCTTCTATGTCTTGGAGTCTTAATTCTTGTAGGAGAAGGATTCCCAGAAGTCAAGTTAGGTCAAAACTCTTCAAAACAGCTCCAGAGGTCATCCAGGTCGCCACGGCGAGCTATGGCAAAATGCTCCTAGTCTTCTCGGGTAGAGCTCGCCACGGCGAGTGGCATTTTCATAATTTTTTGCTTTTCTGCATTTGGTTCCTTTTGGTGCTTTGTTCCTGCAAAATAGTAAAATGACATTAAAAGCTCTTTAATCTATATTAATTGGGACTTAGATGCAAGGGAATTCATGCCAAAATATCTATATAATTTACACTCATCAACCTACTAACCATATTGGCTTCAGAATTATTCACTTGGGATTTATTGGAATTCAATCAACATGTCATAATGCAGGATTATTCATTTCAAGATGAAATAGTCCCACACCCATGGTAACTCTCAAAATAAACTATGGTTTAGGCTCAATTTCTCACTCAAATGGATGTTGAAAGTTTCTATATGAAAGGGTTATCTAATCATGAAAAGTCATTTGAAATGTATAAGGTATAAAGTGAAGTGCACCTGTACATAACAACTCATCAAGTTTCATGAAATTAAATGCAATGAAGATGAATTCCCTCAAAAGGATAAAAATTCACTCCAATCTCTCAAGTGTTTAGAGGGTTGAATATACACTCAAGTCAATGCAATTGGAAATTTTTCCATAGGCTTGCTCATATATCAAATCTCCACCACTTTAATAATAAAGCATAAACACCAATTAAAGGGTCTTTTAAGGGTTGCAATGGGGCTTTAGGAAGGTGAAAGGGTTTAATGATGGTGAATATTGAGGGTGAAATACACCATGAAGAGACTTATGTGAATATAAGGCTACCCTTTAACTCACTTACTCTCCAACTTACCAAGCCTCATACTTGCATATTTTCTCCCTTCTTTCTCATTCTTTTGCTTTTCTTGCTATTTCTCTTTTCATTTCTTTTTTGCTTACTCTTCCAGAATTTTTTCAGATTTTCTTTTTCTTTTTCTTTTTTGGATTTTTCCTTTTCCTTGGGAGATTTTCACATCTTTTTGAGGCTCTTTCTTTCCACTTCCCTAGTTACTAACTAGGCAACAATTCCATGCCTTAGATTCACACAATCCATCAAGGTGTGGGGTTTAAAATATAGGTAAATCAAAGGAAGGATATATGGCTTGAAATGTGGATAAAAGAAGGAAATTAAAGGCTAAGACTCAAAAAGGGTCAACTAATGGTGATTATGCAAGGTGGGCTGTTAAAGGCTAAAATGTGTAAACCTAAGTGCCGTCATCACCTTAGTGTCCATGATTTCACTGTGGTCTCCACATGAATAATAGAGCGAGTTCTAGAAAAATCAAAAAAATTACATGACACACTCAGAACAATTTTAGGAGCTTTAAATATGTAACTCTTATGGCTCAAAAGCTCACAATTGGCTAATATTCATCCTCATGCATTCTCATTCATTCCACTATCAAAGTAATTATGCACAAAATGGGAATTATCAATATGGGATCTCACATAATCAAAGTTAGTTCAAAATTCCCATAGACTTTCCAATAATCAATGGAATAAGAGATAATGAATAATCATGCATTATTTCCATATTAACTCAAGTTTTCTCATCCCATAATTCATCAGTTAAGCATAATTTTCATCATTAGCCATGGTCTTCAGTCAAAACACACAATCACACAATCATGCAAAAAACAAAAAAATTATGCAAAACAAAACAAATACTACTACTACTCAAATACTCAATTACTAGGCTACTTAATTATTCAACTAAACACATGTGTCCCTCCCCCACACTTAAAATTTGCAATGTTGATGAGTGTAATTTATATAGATATTTTGGTATGAATTCCCTTGCATTTAAGTCCCCAATTAATATAGATTAAGGTGCTTTTAATGTCATTTTTCTATTATGTAGGAACCAAGCACCAAAAGGAGCCAAGGAAGCAAAATGGAGAAAGTGCAATTCTGGTGCCTGGCGCCGTGGCGCCCAATACCTGAGAGTAAATTGTCCATTCTGCCATCCAACGTTGTGGTGCCCTGGATACCTTCTAAAGCAAATCTGAAGAGTTCAAAGCCAAGTGGACTTCCGGGATGTAGTGTCCTACAAGGATTAAGACTCTCGAGCCTAGAAGACTCTCCAGAATCATTGTTCAAGTAGGATTGAAGTCTTGGAAGTGTGCAGCCATTTGGAATCCTTTTTCAAGCATGATTAGGAATGACTTTATAATTAAAGTTATAATTCATCTAAGAGTCCTAATTCAAGTAGGACTAAGAGGAGGGTTATCCTAATTAGAATCCAAGTTTGAGAGAAACTAGAAGAGATATGCATCTAAAGGAATTAAATTCTCAAGAGTCCTAGTGGGACTGAAGTTGCCAAAACAAATTAGATTATCTACTATCCTAGTTTAAGTGGGATTAAAGTATTTAAATCCTACTAATATTGTATTCCTAGTTAGAGTAAAATTAGGATTATATACATTATAAATAGGCAGCAAGGCAAGGAGCAAAGACACCATCCATCCACGCATCCAAGAGTCCACAAAGCAGAAAGCAAGCAAGGCGTCACTCCCATCCATCTCCATGTTCTTTTATTTTAGCATTATGTTTTCTTCTACCGTTATGTGTAACTAAATTCTTCTCTAAGGGATAAGATGTAGCCCAATTTCTTGTATAGACATGATTGATGATGTTATGACAATTCCATCTTTTATTTAATTGAGGTTTAATTTTCTGCACTTCACTCTTAACTTTTCTGGCCAATTAGTTGGAGAAATCTATGGGTTCTCTATGACTCAGAAGATGATTAGTTAACCTAGACCACAAGAATTAAATCCATAGGGTTTTGAGGCTGTCTATACCTAGAATTCTATGTAGTTACAAGGGAGCTAGGGAGATCCCTAAAGTGCCCGAAAGAGATGTCCATGGATCTTAATGCAATTATGGTTATTACAACTCGCACTAGCCCGTAGCAGGGTTGGTAATTGTAATTAGATTCAATCCGACCTCACGCCAAGATTGGTTGATTAGATTAGGGAATCCTAGCTAGCAATTAATGATTGTGGAACGTCATAACTGAATCATGAAAGTCTATATCAAGGACTTGTGGTGAAATCTGAACCCCTAGACCTTTATTCCTTATTTCTTCTACTCATAAGTCTCTTACTGTTATGTTGTTTTAAAATTTAGTTTATATTGTTGTTATCATCCTCTTTCGACCGCTTGAGCATTATTGGAGTTAATATACTCTAGTACTCAATCACAATCCCTTGGGTACGACAACCCCGGAATACTTGCTGGCTACATTGATAGTGTACGCTTGCACTTTATTTCATCTCTATTTCACATCCTTTTTCACCTATTTTCTACACCTTACTTCGCACATCAAGTTTTTGGCGTCGTTGCTGGGGATTGTGCCATTGATATTAGAGGAATTAACAAGATAGTGACTCAAGCACTTTTATTTTATTTTTTCTATTTTACTTTGAAATTTCTTTTTTTCTTCTTTTCAGGAAAAATTTTCTTGTGCATGAAGCAAAATTTAATCCCTTTGGATCTAGAAATTGAAAAGACAATTCGAAGAATCCGAAAGGAGAAAAGAGTGGTCAAAAACTTGCAGCCAGAATTAGAGGAGATGGTAGCCCCAAATAATAACCCGAATGGAGGACATAGCCCTCTTCGCACCTTTGCTGTCCCAAAAATTCAAAATGCCATGTCAAGCATTCAAAATCCAGCAGTAGAGGCGAACAATTTTGAGATCAAACTAGCTCTAATTCAGATCGTCCAGAATAATCAATTTTCTGGAGCACCTAATGAGGATTCAAATCTACACTTCTCTACTTTTCTAGAAATCTACGACACATTCAAATATAATGGAGTGTCAGAGGAGGCAATCAAGCTTAGACTCTTCTCTTTTTCACTCAGAGATGGAGCAAGAAGGTGGTTGAATTCTTTGCCACCCGGTTTAGTCGATGCATGGGACTCTTTAGCACATAAATTTCTTACTAAATACTTCCCTCCTTCAAATCTGTGACACATTTAAATATAATGGAGTGTCAGAGGAGGCAATCAAGCTTAGACTCTTCTCTTTTTCACTCAGAGATGGAGCAAGAAGGTGGCTGAATTCTTTGCCACCCGGTTCAGTCGATGCATGAGACTCTTTAGCACATAAATTTCTTACTAAATACTTCCCTCCTTCAAAGACTACCAAGCTGAGAACTAAAATTGTGAATTTCACACAATTTAATAGAGAATCTCTCTATGATGCTTAGGAAAGATTCAAGGAGCTGCTAAGGAAGTGCCCACATCATGGAATGCAAGATTGGCTTGTTATGCAAGTATTTTATGGTAGATTGAGCATAAACACCAAGACCGTTGTAGATGCAGTAGTTGGTAGAGCTTTCTTGAACAAAGATTATGCTGAAGCCTATGAGTTACTTGAAGAGATCATCACAAATGCCTCTGATTGTAACTCTAGGAGGGATAATGACAAGAAAGTAGCTGGCATTCAAGACACTGATGTAATTGCAAAACTTTCATCTAAATTGGATCAGGTACTTTCGCTCCACACTGCCCTACTCAAAGGAAACTCCATGGGAGGCATGCAAGAAGAAGCTGAGGAGGTGAACTATCTGGGGAATAACAATCCTTACTCTAGCACCTACAATAATGGGTGGAGAAATCAACCCAATTTCACATGGAAGAATTTAGGTGAAGGAGTGCTGCCTTTTCAACAACAACAACCTCCAAGGATGAATTTAGAAGAAGCAATGACCAAGCTGGCAGCATCACAAGCGGATCTCACAGAGAGAACCAATCAATTCATGGTCACCACCAATACTTCCATAAAGCAACTGGAGAACCAGGTAGGGTAGATCTTTCAACTTCTGACAACAAGACAACCTGGATCATTACCTAGCACCACTGAAGCAAATTCGAGAGAGTATGTTAATGCTATTTTTCTGAGAAGTGGGAAGGTAGCTGAGATTGACTTGAAAGAAACTCCCATAACTGAAGGGGAGAATGAAGAGGAGCCCACGCCTAAAGAAGAAGCAGAACAGCCTGAACCTAAACTTGAGAGGGCACCTGAAATCATCTTAGAGAAGAGGCCAGAACAGCAAAAGCAGGAGGAGATTTTTCCAAATAATCCTCCACCATACAAGTCGTCTCTTCCTTTTCCTAATATGTTCAGAAAGTAGAAGCTGGACCAATGATGAGTGTAATTTATATAGATATTTTGGCATGAATTCCCTTGCATTTAAGTCCCAAGTTAATATAGATTAAGGTGCTTTTAATGCCATTTTACTATTTTGCAAGAACAAAGCACCAAAAGGAACCAAAAGCAGAAAAGGAACAATTCTCCAATCTGCAAGGCTCGCTGTGGCGAGTTCTCTTCCTCTCCGTGGCAAGGTGAACCCGAAAGCACAATGTCCATTCTGTCATAGCTCACTGTGGCGAGCTACCCGCTTCGCCATGGCGAACTGGATGACCTCTGGAGCTATTTTGAAGAGTTTTTACCTAAGTGGACTTCCGAGAAGTAGTGTCCTACAAGGACTAGGACTCTCAAACCTAGAAGACTCTCCGGAATCATTGTTCAAGTGGGATTGAAGTCTTGGAAGTATGCAGCTATTTGGAATCCTAATTCAAGTAAAACTCTACATGGAATCCTAGTTGGAGTGAAACTAAAAGAGATATGCAACCTAAGAAATTAAATTCTCAAGAGTCCTAGTTTGAGTGGGATTAAAGTTGTTAAATCCTACTATAATGATGTGTCCTATTTAGACTATGATTAGGAATGACTTTCTAATTAAAGTTGTAATTTATCTAAGAGTCATAATTCAAGTAGGACTAGGAAGAGGATTATTCTAATTAGAATCCTAATTAAAGTATGATTAGGATTATATTATAACTAAGAATTGTAATTAAACATAGAGTCCTAGAATGAGTCTAACTAGGAATGGAGGGATTATAAATAGGAAGGAGGGCTGAGAAGCAAACAACCATCCATCCATGCATCCAAGAGTCCACAAAGTAGCAAGCAAGCAAGGCGTCACTCCCATCCATCTTCATGTTCTTTTATTTTAGCATTATGTTTTCTTTCATCATCATGTGTAACTAAATTCTTCTCTAGGGGCTAAGATGTAGCCCAAGTACTTGTATAGACATGATTGATGATGTTATGACAATTCCATCTTTTATTTAATTGAGGTTTAATTTTCTTCACTTACTCTTGACTGATCTGGCCAATTAGAAAGGAGAAATCTGTGGGTTATCTATGACTCGGGAGATGATTAGTTAACCTAGATCATGAGGATTAAATCCATAGGGTCCTGTGGCTGTCTATACCCAAAATTCTGTGTAGTTACAAGGGAGATAGGGAGATCCCCTAGAGTGCCCAAAAGGGATGTCCAAAGAACTTAATTCAATTATGGTTATTATAGCTTGCACTGGCCCGTAGCAGGGTTGGTAATCGTAATTAGGGTTATTCCGACCTTATGCCAAGGTAGGATAATTAGATTAGGGAATCCTGGCTAGTAATTAATAATTGTAGAAGTCATAACTGAATCATGAAAGTCTGTGTCAAGGCTTGTGGTGAAATCTGAATCCCCAGGCCTTAATTCTCTAAATTCTCACTCACAAATCTCTCATCTATATTATTGCTATTTTATTTTATGATTTACTGCTGCTATCACTCCTATTCAATCGCTTGAGCATTATTGGAGTTAATACAGTCTAGTAATCAATCACAATCCCTTGGGTACGACAACCTCGGAATACTTGCTGGCTACATTGATAGTGTATGCTTGCACTTCATTCCACCTTTATTTCACATCTATTCTACACCTATTTTCTACACCCTAATCTGCACATTAACCAACAGACTGCCAAATCTCTGGAGGACCATGAAACAGTTGCACTCATTAAAGAGTGCAGTGTAATCTTCCAAGGGAAGTTACCAACAAAGGAAAAAGATCCCGAAAAATTTACTAGACCCTGCAAAATAGGTAACACAGATGTGGGTAAGGCATTGTGTGATCTAGGAGCTAGTGTGAATCTAATACCTCTCTCGTTATTCAAGAAATTGGGCATTAGGAAAGTAAAGCCCACCAAGATGATTCTAGAGTTTGCTGATAGATCCCTTAAATGCCTATATAGTTTGGTAGAAAACATCTTGATCAGAGTAGGCAAATTCTTCTTCCCAGTGGATTGTGTAGTACTTAATATGGGGGAGGATGCAAATATCCCCTTAATACTGGGAAGATCTTTCTTGGCAACTGGTAGAGCCATAATAGATCTAGCTGCTGGAGAGCTCAGATTGAGGGTCAATGAAGATTATGCACCTTCAAACTTTTTGAAGACCCTAAGCCATGCAATACAAATGAAAAGCCCCAAGAAGATAAGGTTGAAGTCAAAGCTATGAAACTAGTATAGCCTACTGTCAAAGTGCTAAATGCAAAGAAAAAGAAAAAGAAAGCTAAGAACAAAAAGAAGAAAGGCAAGGGAATTTCAAAGTGGTGCTGTTTTGGATTCCCAATTTGCCTTGAGAAGATATTAAAGATGGTTGGCTGCCCAAGCAAGCAAGGAAAGGGAGTTGGAGAGCTTATGATCTCTCCCTACAGCCCTCTAGATGTGCCACGAAGCACCTGAGATAGTTAGGCTAAGGACTATAAACTAAGCGCTTGTTGGGAGGCAACCCAACGGTTTTTCTTCCTTTCTCTTTTCCTTCTTTTTGTGTGTTTAATTTTGCATTTTGTTTCCTTCTTTTAGTCAGTAATTTTTGCTATTTAGGGTCACTCAAACAATTATTTGGAGTTATGCAGGTGTTAGGTATCAAATGGGAGCAGAATTGATTAATTTCGGGACAAAACGGAGCAAAAACAGGTTTCTGGCCACCACGGCGCCACATTCCAGCATTGCATTATGCCAATGGGCGCCACGGTGCCCGTTACTATTCACCCAACCCCAAAAAAAAAGAAAATCAAATTTTTGAAAATTTTTTCTAGCACCCCGACGGCCCTTCCAGCATGCCTATGAATGTCCAGTAGCCCTTGAACCCCCTGATCCACCACTTACCACCCAAGAACCGAAACATAAATCATCATCCTCTATGGACAACTCTGAGTAGGCTACTTCTATCAGGTTGGACCTTTCCTTTTCTTTTTTTATTTTGTATTGAGGACACTGCAAATTTTAAGTGTGGGGGAGGGACATATATGTTTAGTTGAATAAGTAAGTAGCCTAGTAATTGAGTATTTGAGTAGAATAGTAGTAGTAGTATTTATTTCATTTTGAATAATTTTATTTTAGCTCTTGCATGATTGTGTGATTGCATGGTTGTGTGTTTTGACTGAATACCATGGCTAGTGATGAAAATTGTGCTTAACTGAAGATATTATGGGATGAGGAAACTTGATTTGATATGGAAGCAATACATGATTGTTCATTATTCTTATTCCTTTGATTATTGGAAAGCCTATGGGAAATTTGAGCCAACTTTTATTTTGTGAGATCCCATATTGATAATTCCCATTATGTGCATAATTACTTTGATAGTAGAATGAATGAGAATGCATAAGGATGAAAACTAGCCAAGTGTGAGCTTTTGAGTCATAAGAGTTGCATATTTGAAGCTCTTAAATTGTTCTGAGTGTGTCATGCAAATTTTTTTGATTTTTCTAGAACTTACTCTGTTATGCATGTTGGGACCACAGTGAAACCATGGACACTAAGGTGATTAGGGTACTTAGATTTAGCCATTTTAGCCTTTTATAGCCCATCTTGCATAATCACCACTAGTTGACCCTTTTTGAGCCTTAGCCTTCCCTTATTTTAACCACATTTTAAGCCATATACCATTCCTTTGATTCATCCATATTTTGAACCTAACACCTTGAAGGATTGTGTGAATTTAAGGCATGGAATTGTTGCCAAGTTAGTAACTAGGGGAGTGGAAAGAAAAAGCCTCAAAAAAAAAAAAAGATATGAAAATCTCCCAAGAAAAAGGAAAATTCCAGAAAAGAAAAAGAAAAAGAAAATCTGGAAAAATTTTGGAAAAAGAAAAGAAAAGCAGCAAGAAAAGCAAAAGAATAAGAAAGAAGGGAGAAAAATATGCAAGTATGAGGCTTGGTAATTGGAGAGTAAGTGAGCTAAAAGAGGAGCTTTGAATTCACATAGTTTCTTCTTTGTGTATTTCACCCTTGAATTCACCACCATTAACTCCCTTCACCTTCCTAAAGCCCCATTACAACCCTTAAAAGTCCCTTTGATTAGTGTTTATGGTTTATTATTAAGTGGTGGAGATTTGATATATGAGCAAGCTTACGGAAGAATTTTCAATTGCATTGACTTGAGTGTATGATTAACCCTCTAAATACTTGAGAGATTAGAGTGAATTTATTCATGTGAGGGAATTCATCTTCTTTGCATTTAATTTCATGAAACTTGATGAGTTATTATGTACATTTGCACTTCACTTTATACCTTATACCTTTCTAATTGCTGATAATTACATTTTATATAGACTTTTATGATTCAATTCCCTTGCATTTACATTCTTAATTAAGGTAATACATGTTGCATTTGATATGATTTTCTTTTGTTCCAGGTTCAGACTTCAATTGGAAGCAAAAGAGAAAATTCAGCAATCTGCCCAAGCTCACCGCGATGAGCCTTACCCAAGAGCAACCAAAGCCATTCTGCCTTGCCTCACTGTGGCGAGGTCTTCCAGAGAGTGAAGCCCAGTTTTGTGCACTGGCTCGCCATGGCGAGGCTACCCTTCTCCGTGGCGACCCGAAGGCCTTCTGAAGAATAATTTAAGAGTTCTAAACTATCTAAACTTCTAGGAATCCTTCTCCTACAACAATTGAGACTCCAAGACCTAGAAGACTCTCCAGAATTATTAGTTAAATAGGATTAGAGTTATGTAATTATTATTATGTAATTAAAATCCTAATTAAAGGATGATTAGGATTAGATTAGGAGTAGGAATTATAACACAACTTAAAGACCTAAGTGGAGTCTAACTAGGATTGGAGGTTATATAAATAAGAAGGAGGACAGAGAGAGGAGGCACGTCATCAAGAACAGAACCAGCCATCCACGCTCGCAACAACAAGCAAAGCAAACTTCAAGGCATCTCCAAGGCGTCACCCATCCACATCAACACCATGTTTTCTTATTTCATCTTTGTGTTTTCTTTCATCATCATGTGTAGCTAATCTTCTATCTAGGGGCTAAGATGTAGCCCAAGTGCTTGTATAGACATAATTGATGATGTTATGATAGACCTAGCTTTTAATTAATTGAGGTTTAATTTTCTGCACTTACTCTTGATTGATCTGGCCAATTAGAAAGTAGAAATCCGTGGGTTATCTATGACTCGGGAGATGATTAGTTAACCTAGACCATGAGGATTAAATCCATAGGGTTCTATGGCTGTCTATACCCAGAATTCTGTGTAGTTACAAGGGAGCTAGGGAGATCCCCTAGAGTGCCCGAAAGGGATGTCCAAAGAACTTAATTCAATTATGGTTATTACAGCTCGCACTGGCCCATAGCGGGGTTGGTAATCATAATTAGGGTTATTCCAACCTCACGCCAAGGTAGGATAATTAGATTAGGGAATCCTGGCTAGCAATTAATAATCGTAGAAGTCATAACTGAATCATAAAAGTATATGTCAAGGCTTGTGGTGAAATTTGAATCCCTAGGCCTTAATTCTCTGAATTCTCACTCACAAATCTCTCATCTATATTACTGTTGTTTTATTTTATGATTTACTGCTGCTATCACTCCTAGTTGATCGCTTGAGCATTATTGGAGTTAATACACTCTAGTAATCAATTACAATCCCTTGGGTACGACAACCCCATAATACTTGCTGGCTACATTGATAGTGTACACTTGCACTTCATTCTATCTCTATTTCACATCCATTCCACATCTATTTTCTACACCCTAATCCACACATCAAGTTTTTGGCGCCGTTGCTGGGGATTGTTTCATTGATATTAGAGAAATTAACAAGATAGTGACTCAAGCACTTTTATTTTTTTCTGTTATGCTTTGAAATTTTTTCTTTCTTCTTTTCAGGAATTTTTCTGGTGCATGAGAAGAAAAAGATCCAGAAATTTATTCTCCTTTGATCCAGAAATAGAAAAGACAATTAAAAGAAATCTGAGAGCAAAGAGAGTAGTTCGAAACTTGCAACCAAAACTGGAAAGGATGGCAGCCCTAAATGAGCAACCGAATGAGGGACACATCCCTCTTCGCACTTTTGCTGTCCCAAAAATTCAAAACGCAATGTCGAGCGTCCGAAATCCAGTAGTAGAGGAGAACAACTTTGAGATTAAACCAGCACTAATTCAGATGGTCCAGAATAATCAATATTCTGGAGCACCGAATGAAGATCCAAATCTACACCTCTCTACTTTTCTGAAAATTTGTGCCACATTCAAATACAATGGAGTGTCAAAGGAGGCAATCAAGCTTCAACTTTTCTCTTTTTCACTCAGAGATAGAGTAAGAAGGTGGCTAAATTCTTTGCCACCCAGTTCAGTGGACACATGGGACTCCTTAGCCCAGAAATTTCTCACTAAATATTTCCCTCCTTCAAAGACTACCAAGCTGAGAACTAAGATTGTTAACTTCAATCAATTTGACCGAGAATCACTTTATGATGCTTGGGAGAGATTCAAGGAGCTGCTAAGGAAGTGTTCACACCATGGAATGCAAGACTGGCTAGTCATGCAAGTGTTCTATGGAGGATTAAGCCCTAACACAAAGACCGTGGTAGATGCAGCAGCTGGAGGAGCTTTTCTAAACAAAGACTATGCTAAAGCCTACGAATTACTTGAAGAGGTCACCACAAATGCCTCTGATTGGAGCTCTAGGCGGGATAATGAAAAGAAGGTAGCTGGAATCTAAGACAATGATGCAATTGCAACATTTGCATCTAAATTAGATCTAGTACTCTCTTTCTACACTGCTCTACTCAAAGGAAATTCTATGGAGGCTATGCAAGAAGAAGCTGAAGAGGTGAATTATGTGGGGAACAATAATCCCTACTCCAAGACCTATAACCCAGGCTGGAGGAATCATCCAAATTTTTCATGGAAAAATTCAGGACAAGCAGCACCTCAATATCAGCAGAATCGCCAACAACCTCCAAGAATAAATTTAGAAGATGCCATGGCTAAACTGGCAGCATCTCAAGTTGATCTTACCGAAAAGACCAATCAATTCATGATGACTACAAATGCTTCCATCAAGCAATTGGAGAACCAGGTGGGCCAAATTTCTCAACTTCTAACCACAAGGCAACCTGGTGCATTACCAAGCACAACGGAAGCAAATCCAAGAGATGTCAAAGCCTCACTCTGAGAAGTGGGAAGACACTAGAAGCTATCTAAGAACCCACGCCTGAAGCTGAAATTGAAGCTGAAGAAGCACCTGAAGACATACCAGAGGAGAGGCCAAAACCGTAGGAGTTAGTGGAGAAGCCAAGATCCGAGCTTCTTCCTGATAATCTTCCACCTTACAAGCCAACTCTCCCATTCCCAAACAGATTTAGAAAGCAAAAGCTGGAAAAACAATTTGCAAAGTTTCTGGAGGTATTTAAAAAATTGCATATTAACATTTCCTTTTGCAGAAGCTTTAGAACAAATGCCCAGCTATGTGAAGTTTATGAAAGACATTTTATCCAACAAGAGAAGATTGCAAGACTATGAGACAGTTGCACTTACTGAAGAGTGCAGTGCTATACTCCAAAAGAAGCTACCACGGAAGCTTGAAGACCCTGGCAGCTTCACCATTCCATGCGTGATAGGCCAGGAGTACTTCAGCAAAGCACTATGCGATCTTGGAGCTAGCATAAATCTCATGCCACTTTCAATCTATAGAAAACTGAATATTGGAGAAGCCAAGCCTACTACCGTATCACTGCAACTAGCTGACAGATCCATCAAATATGCAAGAGGTATAGTAGAGGATGTTTTAGTTAAAGTTGACAAATTCATCTTCCCTCCAGATTTCATAATATTAGATATGGAGGAAGATCAGGAGATTTCTATCATCCTGGGAAGGCCATTCTTAGCAACTGGGAGAGCCCTGATAGATGTGCAAAAAGAGAATCTGACCCTTAGAGTGCAGGAAGAAGAAGTAACATTTGACATCCTCAAGGCATTAAAGCATCCAGCTGATGAAGAAGCATGTTTCAGAGTAGATCTAATAGAGCAATGCATCCAAGAGGTGAAGGAAAATTCAAAATTTTTAGAACCACTTAAAGCATGCCTAGCTGGATGACTCCAGAAGAAAACTCTGAAATTGAAGAATGCATTCAACAGCTTGAAGCGACCCCACCAGTGTTCATCAAGAAGCCTGCCGAAGCATTAGGAGAGCAAGGGGACAAAACCGAAACATCAAAGGAGTAGTCACCCAAAATGGAGGTGAAGCCATTACCTAATCACTTAAAGTACGACTACTTGGGAGATTCAGAGACCCTACCGGTGATTCTTTATGCTTCCCTGACTAAAGAACAGGAAGAAAAACTTCTAAGAGTGTTCAGAGTAAACAAGGATGCAATAGGATGGACCATTGCCGACATCAAAGGCATAAGTTTCACCCTATGCATGCACAAGATCTACATGGAGGAAAATTTTAAGCCTTCAGTAGAGCACCAGAGAAGACTGAATCCTCAAATGAAAGAAGTAGTCAGAAAAGAAGTACAAAAATGGCTAGATGCAGGTATAATTTATCCTATTTCTGACAGCCCTTGGGTGAGCCCGGTGTAGGTAGTACCAAAGAAAGGAGGAATGACTGTGGTGAAGAATGACAACAATGAACTAATTCCCACCAGAACAGTGACCGGATGGAGGATATGCATCGATTATAAGAAGCTGAATAAAGTAACAAGAAAATATCACTTTCTACTTCCGTTCATTGATCAGATGCTGGACAGACTAGCAGGATATCCCTTATATTATTTTCTGGATGGATATTCTGGCTACAATCAAATTGTCATAGCCCCTGAAGATCAAGAAAAGACAACATTTACATGCCCTTATGGTATCTTTGCATTTAGGAGGATGCCATTTGGGTTATGTAATGCACCTGCTACATTTCAGAGGCTTATGATGGCATTATTCTCTGACATGGTGGAGAATTGCATACAGATTTTTATGGATGATTTCTCAGTATTTGGGAACTCATTTGATTCTTGCCTTCACAACTTGTCATTAGTACTCAAAAGGTGCCAAGACACAAATTTAGTGCTGAATTGGGAGAAATGTCACTTCATGGTGACAGAAGGCATTGTTCTAGGCCACCGGATATCCTTAGAAGGTATACAAGTAGACAAAGCCAAAGTGGAGCTGATTGAGAAACTTCCTCCTCCTTCCACTATTAAAGGAGTGAGGAGCTTTCTAGGGCATGCAAGATTCTACAGGAGATTCATCAAGGATTTCTCAAAAATCACGAAGCCATTATGCAACCTCCTCTTGAAGGAAGCAGAATTTTCTTTTATAAAGGAATGCACACTTGCATTCAAAACCTTGAAGAAAGCTCTTGTTACTGCTCCCATAATAATCACGCCTAAATGGGGAGAACTGTTTGAGATAATGTGTGATGCAAGTGACTATGCAGTAGGAGCTGTCCTGGGACAGACAAGAGATAAGAATTTCAGAGCCATTTACTACACACGCAAGACTCTTGATCCTGCTCAAGTCAACTATGCCACAACAGAAAAAGAATTGTTAGCTGTAGTCTTTGCCTTCGAAAAATTCAGACCGTATCTCATTGGCAACAAGACCATAATATACACTGACCATGCGGCATTGAAATATTTGCTGAACAAGAAAGATGCCAAGCCAAGATTGATCAGATGGATTCTTTTATTACAAGAATTCAATTTGGAGATCAAAGACAAGAAGGGAAAAGACAACATGATAGCCGATCATCTATCAAGACTAGAAAGCAATATGGTAAACAAGATTCCAGTAGCAGATCACTTCCCTGGCGAGCAAATTTTCTCTATAAAAACAATTGCAAGTAATGGATGGAGAAAAAGAATTCATGATGATCCATGGTATGCTGATTATGTCAACTACTTAGCAAGCCATGAACTCCCACCTGAAGCAACATATCAACAAAGGAAGAAATTTTTATTTGAGGTAAAACATTATTTTTGGGATAACCCTGTGCTTTGTCGCAGATGCAGTGATCATATGATCAGAAAGTGTGTCACAGAAGAAGAGTATTCTTCCATTTTAGAAAGCTGCCATTCAAATAGCTATGTCGAACATTATGCAGCTCACAAAACAACAACTAAAGTGCTGCAGAGTGGATTTTTCTGGCTCACACTATTCAAGGATGCAAAATCTTTCGTAAAGAGGTGTGACAAATGTCAAAGAGCTGGGAATTTATCTAGGAAGCATGAAATACCTCAAAACCCAATTTTAGAAATTGAATTATTTGATGTTTGGGGCATTGACTTCATGGGACCGTTCCCATCATCATTTGGCAATTTATACATCTTAGTTGCAGTAGACTATTTGTCTAAATGGGTAGAAGCTACTGCCTCTCCAACAAATAATTCCAAAGTGGTCCAGAAATTTCTCAGAAAAAACATATTTGCCCGCTTTGGAGTCCCAAGAACATTGACAAGTGATGGAGGCACTCACTTATGCAACAAACCACTCAGAAACTCTCTTGGAAAAATATGGAGTAAAGCATAAAATTGCCACCCCTTGTCACCCACAAACCAGTGGGCAAGTGGAGGTGTCTAACAGAGAGCTGAAGAGGATACTTGAGAAAATAGTCCACACCAGAAAAGATTGGTCCTGTGAAGCTGACAGATGCACTTTGGGCATACAGAACAACATTTAAGATTCCTTTAGGTATGTCATCATATAACATTGTCTTTGGGAAGGAATGCCACTTGCCTGTGGAGCTTGAACACAAAGCTTATTGGGCTGTCAAGCTACTGATTTTCGACCCACATGCATTTGGACAAAATCACTTATTGCAACTCAATGCATTAGACAAATTCAGGAGGGAAGCATACAAAAACAGCCGCATATACAAGGAAAGAATCAAAGCTTGGCATGACAAAAATATCACAAGAAATTTTTTTTATCCTAGACAACAAGTACTGTTATTCAACTCCAAACTCAGACTTCATCCAGGTAAGCTAAAATCAAGATGGTCAGGACCATATACAGTTACTAATGTGACCCCTTCGGAGCCATTGAACAAAAAGGCAACACGCACAACTTCAAAGTAAATGGACATCGGTTGAAACCATACCTCACAAGTCTAGAAATTCAAGTGCATGTTGTCAGACTACAAGATCCTCCATGATATCAGACAAAGTCAGGCTGAGGACTATAAACCAAGCGCTTATGGGAGGCAACCCATCAGTTTTTATTTCTTTCATATTTTTAGTGTTTTTAAATTCTTATTTCTTTCTTATTTTTCTATTACTCAAGCAATTTAAATTCAATACTTGAAGCCGTGCAGGTCATAGGAATCAAACTAGAGCATAATTGATTGAATTCAAGACAAAAATCATGATAGAAGCACGTCTAGCCCACCACGGTGAAGTGCGAGCTCACCATGGTGAGCTCTACCAAAATGGATTCGGCCAAGCCTTGCCACGGCGAGGAACACTATTCACAGACATAAAAATAAAATAAAATTACGAAACTACCCCTCGTCGTGGCAAGGCACCACGCTCGCTGCGGCGAGACAACCCAGAATTCAAAATGGAATTCGCGGCCTCACTCTTCACACTTTGCCCATTCACTCACCCTCACCTACCTATTCACACTCCTCACATTCCCACCTAAATTAGCCAATTAAACACCTCCTAATCACCTCAAATCACTTCCCTTTCCATCAAAACACCAATTTCCCCAAGCCTTGTCTAGATTCAAGTTGCAATTCTTCACTTTCTCTCTCTAGCTGAGAGCTTTCTCTCTCTACTGTGTCTCAAAATTTTGGCCGAACTGGGAGCGGGAAAGGCATGGAATCATCTCATCTCGCATCATACAAGTAAGTATACATCAACCCAATGCTTTTAATCGGTTAAAATTGCAAAAATTTTGCACACCCAATACCCCAAAACCCCTATATCCGAAATTGATAAATAGCTTGCATGTGCTTAATTTCGTGGTTGCATGTTTGGTTTCATGATGCCAGTTGATTATCTAAGAGTAGAGTGAGTGATTGATAATGGGAATCTCTGAAAAATTTGATGATTAATGGATGATTGCATATTAGGCCAATTGGGTGAATTTGTGAAATTTGGGTGAAATTGTGAATTTAGGTGAATTGTGTCTCTATTTGAGATTAATTGTGTCTTAGTGCATTCCATTTTCTGTCAAGAATTGGTGTTGTGCTTGGTGTGTTTTGTTGTGAATTTTTGCAAAAAAATGTCAACCAAAAAAGTGGCCAAGAGGAAGGCTCCATCATCCTCACGAGCCCCTCTATACGATGCCACCCGCTTTGTGAGCAAGACGGCTCAGGACAATTATGAAGAACTATGCACAAAGCCTCCAATTCTGGAATGTGGCATTGACCTGCAGCTACCATGCTTTGAACCAATTGCCAACTAAATGGCATGGCAACAATGGTTGAAGTTTGCCAAACAACCAGAGCCTGCTGCACTCAACATTGTTCAAGAATTCTACGCAAACATGCTAGAACTGAAGACGCCTTATGAGAGCTGGGTACGAGGGAAGATTGTACAGTTTAGTGAAAGGTTTTCAATGAACTCTATGAATTCCCTAGGATTCCAGTGGGGAGACTAGGTTTCAGTCAATTCCGTCTTGATGGTGACTACACTGACATCACCAAAGGACTTTGCATTAAGGGGACACAATGGGTTGCAAGGGAAGGGGAATTCTATCATTTCCCCAAAGCTGGCCCAAACAAGATATACAAAACATGGCTACATTTTATCTCTATTTGCGTATTCCCAAAAACCCACACCTCAGATGTCTCCAAGGCTAGGGCAAAAATTTTATGGGCTATCCACAACAGATGGCAATTCGAAATCGGAGTAGCCATATGTGATAGTTTAAGCAGTACCGGCCTCCAAGTCACAAAAAGGCCTATCCCTTTCCCTCACATAATCACAAAATTATGCAAGCGTGCTGGAGTGGAATGGGAACATGATGAGCCCTCAACTAAGCCTGGACGGATGTTGGGCCAGACTTTCTTTGACAGACTCAAGCCACCATCCCTCTGTGATGGAAACGTGACCACCATTGCTGCCAAGGGAGGCGTCACTGCCAGCACCGCCAATGGAGACGCTGTTGCTGCCAATGGACACGTTGCTGCTAGCACTGCACACGGAAATGTTGCTGCCAAGTGGAGTAGAGACCCACTTGAAGTGCCACTCAGTCCCATGACAAGAGCTAGGGCAAAGAGTTTCAAGGAAGCCCTAAATGGGCTGGTGCAAGAAGCATTGGAGCAAGCCAATTCGTGGAGGCCCATGGAGCTTGGTCAACCAAAGATAATCAACTTAATTCACGCTCAAGCTGGCCAACAAATTGATTGTATTTGAATTAGGAAATTACAGGGCTGATTGTATTAGGATTAGTTACTTTATTTAGTTTCCTAATTTTAGAAGTAATTTGATTTGATTAGATTACATTAGATTACTTTTATTTTATTTCCTTTTCTATTTAAACAAGATTTCCTATTCTTGTAATGCCTTTAAATAGGCCTCTTTAATTCAATAATATTCAGAATATGTGTTTAAACAAATTGTGAGTTTTGCATCTTCTCTGTAGTTCTTTGAGAGCTATCCGACTTATCAATCAAGCATCCATCCTTGATTGTGGCGTCTTCACTATACCAAGGTTCACACCTCAATATAGGTGCTGGGTTGTGGTTTGTCCATCCAAGCCTGAAGTAGAAACGATCCTTAAACAATTTCTTTACGGGGTTCGTCACAATGTTGGCGGGGTTCGTATCAGTTGGTATCAGAGCCTGCTTCTAGTCTCAGGTTTGCTTATCTTTAATTTGCTTTTCTTTTAGTTTATTTCAATTCTGAACTTCTTCTTCTCCATTTGGAAATCTGATTAAAAAAAAAGAAGAGGACAACAAAAGAAAATAGAAACAGCAAAGGGGAGAACGTGTTCTTGGTTCCCCATATTCCAAAAATTCAGAATTGGTGTGTTGCTTGAATTTGGTTATTTGAGTTCTGAAGTCTTGAGTCCAGAATCCAGATTTAGGTATTGCGAAATTAATTTCCAGATGTGGTTATTTGAATTCTGAATTCTTGTGTCCAAAATTCAGATTTGGGTGTGCAGAATAATTTTCTAGATTTGATTGCTTGAATTCTGCATTCTTGTTTTCAAGAAATTCAGATTCAGTGTGTGCAGAATATATTTTCCAGATTTGATTTGAATTCTGCATCCTTGTTTTCCAGAAATTCAGATTTGGTGTGTGCAGAATTATTTTTCCAGATTTGGCCACTTAATTCGTGCACCTTTGTTCCAGAAATTCATATTTGTTTGGTCTTGTTTCGGGTGTGAAATTGTGCCCAGAAAATTCAGAATTGATTACCTTGTTCGGTTGAGAATCTTGCCCAGAAAAAAAATCTGTTTTGGGTTGAGTAGCTTAATAAGAACTCTTGAGAGGATTAAGAGTGGAAAAAGGCGAGTGATATACATTACGGAGAGCAAAAGCCAAATTATTCTCCTTGCAAACACGAGTGATATTAGAGTGTCAATCCTTGAGAGGAAACACGTGAGTTGTGTGAAGTGAGGATTTTATTTTACTAACATTTCTTCTTGCAGCAAGCATGTCTCATGAAAGTGCTTTGGTAGGTGCAAGGGTGTTATAAATCCACAACCGATGATGGAGGCAATGACAAGAGAGGTAAGGAGAATGATGAGAGCGGAGTTGGAAGCCGTAAATTACAGAATAGACAGCATAGAAAGTGCCCGAAGGGAGCCGCCTAACGTTCCTAGAGGAGGCCGAGCTCCACCAAGGGGAGCAAGAGCTGAACCCAAGAAGAAAGAAGAGGAAGAATCTTTTTGGGGAGTAATCAACTCTAGGAAGAGTAGTGATGTCACAAGAGATGAAGATAAAAAACCAGCATTGAAGGGCTGTAATAGCAGAGGCTTTAGAGAACCCATTCATGAAGATGCCCTACCCATTAGGCAACTTGAGGGAGTTAGTGGTGAGAGGCAACCTAAACATTTCCAAACTAGATGCCATGTGAACGAAAAAGTATGTAGCATGATCATTGATGGTGAGAAGAATGCTAACTTTGCTAGTACTTTGATGGTTGGGAAGCTAAGTTTACCCACCTTAAAGCACCCTAAACCTTATAGGTTGAAGTGGCTGGAAGGCAGTGGAGATATATGGGCTTGTGTAACGAAGCAAGTGTTAGTTGCATTCTCCATTAGCAACTATAAGGATGAAGTGCTTTGTGATGTGGCACAAATGTATGATTGTCACTTACTCTTGGGGCATCCTTGGGAGGTTGGAAGAAAGGGTACTCATGATAAAAAGAATAAATATATTCTTTCCATGACTGACCGAAAAATTAAGTTAGTTTCTCTCAAACTAGAAGAGGCACTTGAAGATCAAAAGAGAATTCAAAGGCAAAATTCTGAAAGAATAGTGAATGAGAGTGCAAAAGAAAATGAGGCAACTTCTGAAAAAGAAAATAGTGATAAAAATGAAAGTGAGAGTCCAAAAGAAAAGAATAGAGTGATTGAGTGTGAGAGTGGTGAGAAAAGTGAGGAGAAAAAGAATGAGGAGGAAAAAGAAATAGAGAGAAAATTTGAGAGAAAAGAAACTATATGTGAGTGTGAAAAAGAAGTGAGTTTTTCTCATGATTTCATAATTAGATCTCCTAACTCTTGTTCTAGCGATTTTTCTTTCTTGCAGAATTTTCATAGAGATTTCTCAAAGGAATTGCCTAGTAGATCATCATGTGTTATAAAGGTGAAAACTCCAATGGATCCTAGAGGTAAATCTAAATTGGTTGAGAAATTTGAATATTTGTTTGGGTATGATCCTAATATTATCATTACGATTGATGTTTGTGGTGGAATAGCTCATAAAAATTTCTGCATAGGTGATTTTATTCTACTCTCTAGTAGTAAAGCAAAATCTTTAGGACTTGAGCATGTTAATACATTATATGAGGATCATGTTACTTGTTCTAACATGTTGAATGCAATTGGAACTGCTGAACATAAATCTGTCAATATGCATGTTAATTCCTCAATTTGGAAGCATGAAACTCATATGCATGAAGGTCACATATGTAAAGCCTATTGTCATGATGCTACTGTCATGAAAAGCAGTGATGAATTTTTCTTGTCTTGTTCTATTGATTCCTTTCTACACTTTAAGGATAATATGGTTCTTGATTCTTCATGTCAAAGGAAAGTATCAATCCTTAATGCAAAGATATTGGAATTTGACTATTATGTTTCTATGTCTTTCTTGCGTGATTTTAAAAGTTGTTTCATTCTTGATTCAGTATCACCAAGGAATATACTTTTGTCTTTGCACTTGATTTGAATTCATTGGAATGTAAGTCCAATAGAAGATTACATGCAGATCTTGATTTTCAGAAAATGCCCAAAGCTTGTTTGGCAAATGTTTTTATGCAAATCCATAAACATGCGAAATTTTGGAGAAATTCATTCTGAGGCCAAAATGATTAAGCTGAATAATGTGCATGAGAGAGTTTTTAATGCGTTCAAGGAGCTCTCTAATGCGTCATTGTTGTGTTTGCTACTGCATAGAGAATTTAAGTGTGATATATTTGTTCATTTTAAAACTTCATATTCTCTTTTTGCAAGTTTGTGTGGTGATGCAAGTATTCATAAGAGTGCTCATGTTTATGACACTATGAATCCTAATTTGGTTTATATTCCTTCAATAAGGGGTACTTCTAATCCAATTTGGGATGAAGAGTTGTTAGAATATAAGTACTTTGGAGAGTCTTGTGTTCTTAGCAACCCTTGTAACATGATTAGTACTTGCTTGGGAATTGAGTTTTCAAAGTTCTTTGAGCATTTTACTTCCTTACTTGAAGAAGAAATACAAGTTTGTGCTTGAAAATTCTTTGTGTGATTGGGAAGAACATATCATAGGATCAGTAGATTTTATCATTACTAGTATGACATGGTTTGGTGATCCTATGGCATATGTAGTGAAATTCACATGGCCCATAAATGGAAAAGTATTTATATTGACTATTGATATGCTATTATTTCACTTTGGTTATAATTCATTAACCCACATGAATCGATTACTATCACATGTTGATAAGTATACTAGCTTAAGTGGGAAATTGAAAGATTTCTTTGTAGTAAAATTGCATGAGAAAGTTCAACACAATGCTGTCCAAAGGATAATATTTGACCCTGGAGGATTATTACACAAGAGAAAGAAGATACATATGTTTCCAACAAGATTTCAGCTGAAAACAAGAGAAGAAGATTTGATCCAAGTTTTTGAATATATCAATACTGAAGTTGATATATTAGAGCTTCAAGGTAAGTACAGTTTGGGTAATGTAACTCTTGTTTCTAATATATATTCCTTTTTTTATTTATACCTTGCAGATTTGAGGACAAATCCTTTTCAAGAGGAGGGGAATGATGGAAACGTGACCACCATTGCTACCAAGGGAGGCGTCACTGCCAGCACTTCCAATGGAGACGCTGTTGCTGCCAATGGACACATTGCTGCTAGCACTGCACACGAAAATGTTGCTGCCAAGTGGAGTAGAGACCCACTTGAAGTGCCACTCGGTCCCATGACAAGAGCTAGGGCAAAGAGTTTCAAGGAAGCCCTAAATGGGCTGGTGCAAGAAGCATTGGAGCAAGCCAATTCGTGGAGGCCCATGGAGATTGGTCAACCAAAGATAATCAACTTAATTCACGCCCAAGCTGGCCAACAAATTGATTGTATTTGAATTAGGAAATTACAGGGCTGATTGTATTAGGATTAGTTACTTTATTTAGTTTCCTAATTTTAGAAGTAATTTGATTTGATTAGATTACATTAGATTACTTTTATTTTATTTCCTTTTCTATTTAAACAAGATTTCCTATTCTTGTAATGCCTTTAAATAGGCCTCTTTGATTCAATAATATTCAGAATATGCATTTAAACAAATTATGAGTTTTGCATCTTCTCTGTAGTTCTTTGAGAGCTATCCGACGTATCAATCAAGCATCCATCCTTAATTGTGGCATCTTCACTATACCAAGGTTCACACCTCAATATAGGTGTTGGGTTGCGGTTTGTCCATCCAAGCCTGAAGTAGAAACGATCCTTAAACAATTTCATTACGGGTTTCGTCACAATGTTGGCAGGGTTCGTATCACTTTGAGGCGCAGCAGCTGCCGCAAAACATCCACCAATGCCGCAACCTCCACCAATCCAACCACCAATCCCTCCAGCAGTTCCTGGACAGCAACCTCCATTTCACCAACCGGGTTTTATGGACCCTGCATTAGCCGCAAAGCTAAATGAATACATTGACTTTAGCTACCGATGGAAAAATGTGCACAACCAATGGCACGAGATAGCTGAACTATACTTAGAAGCTGGTGCAGTGGGACATACCGAACTACCACCATTTCCACCCCTCCCACCACCACCACCATATGCACCACATCCACTGCTTGAGCGAGAAGCTGATGAGGACAGCTCTGAAGACACCGCCTAAGCTCGCTTACCAAGTTGTCCCTTTCCTTACTTATTTTTATTTGATGCATGGAGGACAATGCATATTTCTAAGTGTGGGGGAAGGGCAAATATTATGCTTAGTTGAGTAGAAATTTTAAAATTTTAAGCTTTTGAGTAATAAAGGAGTAGATTTGTTTTGCATGAATGAGTGTTTTCTATTTTAGTTTGTTACCTTTAATTTTTGCATGAATGTATGACTGTGTGTTCTGAATTGAAAACCATGACTAATGATGAAAATGGTGTTATTCTGATTATATGGGATGAGGATGTTCAATTATTGTGAAAGTAATGCATGATTGTTCATCTTATCTGTCATTTTATGATTGAAAAGCCTCCGGGAATTTTGAGCCTACCCCATCAAAATGTGTGAACCCACATTCCATTATTATTCCCATATATGCATTAGTTTACTGAGATATTGGAGTAAATCAAAATGTGAGTGGATGAATTTCTACCAAGTGAGCTTTTGAGCCGTCGAGCTACATCTATGAAGCTCGCTAGTTGTTTGTGAGTGAATAGGACATCCTTGATTTTTCTAGAACTTGCTTTGATATACATGTCGAGCCCACATCAAAATCTTAGATGCTAGGATGATTAGGGCACTTAGGTTAACCCATCCATACCTTCCCAAACCCTTATGTAGCCAATCTGTTCAAGCCTGTGTCTATAAGTAGTGTAGATGATGGTAGAGCTGATTAGTAATCACTCGATGACCATGAAAAATCACCACATAACATGCAAAAATAGAGCATTCAGTATATGAATGATCCATTTTAATATCCCCTGCATCAGAACCTTGAAAGCTTGGCTACCCCCTAGTTGACCCTTTTGAGCCTTTCCCTTTCCTTCTTTCCACCCTATCACGATCTCCTTACCATTCCTCAGTTCCTCCACCAAATGGACACCAATACTTTGAAGGAATGTGTGAGTTCAGGGAAAGCAAAAACTCTGCCCTAGTTGAGAGAAATAGAGAGAAAAGAATAGCCTCATAATGAGGATTATCTCCCTAGAAAAAGGAGCAATGAACAAGAAGAGAAAAAATGAGAAAAATGCTCTGAAAAATTAGAATAAGAAGGGCAAGGAAAAGATAGAAAGGAAAGAAAAGAAAAAGGTCAAAAGACCAAGAAGCCAAAGAAAAGAGAGAGACAATAGAGAAGAAAAGAGGGAGTAAAAGATGAAGTATTTGAGCTAGTGGCTGGAGAAAATGTGAAATAAAAAGAAACTCTGGATTCACATTATTTCTTCTTAGTGTGTCCTAAGCCTTTATCACCTTCACCTAGCCAAGTTACAACCCTTTCAAAGACCCTATGATTAGTGTCATGATTTGTTGATGTGATAGAGATTTGATAGATGAGCAAGCCTATGGAAATTTCTTGCTTTGTCCTGAATTGAGTGAAAAATCCGACCCTCTAAACACTTGTGAGATGAGTGAATTTCATTCCCATGAGAGAGAATACATCCCTCACTACTTTCACTCCCTAAAGTTTAAGTGCCTATTATGCATATGTTCATCTAATTTTATTATCACTATAGCTTTTCATGATTAGACCACCCTATTTTATCCTATTACATGGAACTTTATTTTTATCACTTCACTAAGTAAGAATTGAGCCTATACCATTTCTTATTGAGAGTTACCCTGGGGCATTGGGATTATTTCATAGTTGTATGAATGAAATTGCATTATGACATGATGATTGGATTCCAGAACATTCCATAAGAATAATTCTGATGCCAAGTATGGTTAGTAAGTTAGTTATGTGAGAAAGCCTTGTTTGATAATTACATTTTATATAATTTCCTTTTATGATTCAATTCCCTTGCATTTACATTCTTAATTAAGGTAAAACATGTTGCATTTGATATGATTTCCTTTTGTTTCAGGTTCAGACTTCAATTGGAAGCAAAACAGAAAATTCAACAATCTGCCCAAGCTCGCCGCGGCGAGCTACCTTGCTCACTGTGGCAAGCCTAACCCGAGAGCAACCAATGCCATTTTGCCTTGCCTCGCTGTGGCGAGACCCCCGACTCACCATGGCGAGGTCTTCCAGAGAGCGAAGCCCAGTTTCGTGCACTGGCTCGTCGTGGCGAGGCTACCCTTCGCCGTGGCGACCCGAAGACCTTCCGAAGAATAATTGAAGAGTTCTAAACTATCTGAACTTCTAGGAATCCTTCTCCTACAAGAATTGAGACTCCAAGACATAGAAGACTCTCCAGAATTATTAGTTAAATAGGATTAGAGTTGTGTAATTATTATTATGTAATTAAAATCCTAATTAAAGGATAGTTAGGATTAGGAATTATAACACAACTTAAAGACCTAAGTGGAGTCTAACTAGGATTGGAGGTTATATAAATAAGAAGGAGGACTGAGAGAGGAGGCACGCCATCAAGAACAGAACCAACCATCCACGCTCGCAATAGCAAGCAAAGCAAACTTCAAGGCATCTCCAAGGCATCACCCATCCGCATCAACACCATGTTTTCTTATTTCATCTTTGTGTTTTCTTTCATCATCATGTGTAGGTAATCTTCTATCTAGGGGCTAAGATGTAGCCCAAGTGCTTGTATAGACATGATTGATGATGTTATGACAGACCTAGCTTTTAATTAATTGAGGTTTAATTTTTTGCACTTACTCTTAATTGATCTGGCCAATTAGAAAGGAGAAATCCATGGGTTATCTATGACTCGGGAGATGATTAGATAACCTAGACCATGAGGATTAAATCAATAGGGTTCTGTGGCTGTCTATACCTAGAATTCTGTGTAGTTACAAGGGAGGGAGATCCCCTAGAGTGCCCAAAAGGGATGTCCAAAGAACTTAGTGCAATTATGGTTATTACAACTCGCACTGGCCCGTAGCAAGGTTGGTAATCGTAATTAGGGTTATTCTGACCTCATGCCAAGGTAGGATAATTAGATTAGGGAATCCTGGCTAGCAATTAATAATCGTAGAAGTCATAACTAAATCATGAAAGTCTATGTCAAGGCTTGTGGTGAAATCTGAATCCCTAGGCCTTAATTCTTTGAATTCTCACTCACAAATCTCTCATCTATATTATTGCTATTTTATTTTATGATGTATTGCTGCTATCACTCCTAGTCGATCGCTTGAGCATTATTGGAGTTAATACACTCTAGTAATCAATTACAATCCCTTAGGTACGACAACCCCAGAATACTTGCTGGCTGCATTGATAGTGTACGCTTGCACTTCATTCCATCTCTATTTCACATCCATTCCACATCTATTTTCTACACCCTAATCCGCACATCAATTGCTTTCCATGATTTGATAACCCTTCCATATGGTAACTTTCAACATCCACTTAAGTGAGAAATTAAGCCTAAACCATAGTTTATTTTGAGAGTTACTTGGGATGTGGGACTATTCCATCAAGAATTGACTAATCTTGTGTTATGATATGATAATTAGTTTCCAATACATCCCAAGTGAATTATTCTGAAGCCAATATGGTTAGTAGGTCCTTTTTGAAAGTCTTGCTGCCTTGCTTATTTTATTTCTCTCTAGTTTTACTCGAGGACGAGAAAAAGGCTAAGTGTGGGGGAGTTTGATGAGTGTAATTTATATAGATATTTTGGTATGAATTCCCTTGCATTTAAGTCCCAAATTAATATAGATTAAGGTGCTTTTAATGTCATTTTGCAATTATTTAGGAACCAAGCACCAAAAGAAGCCAAGGAAGCAAAATTTAGAAAAGTGCAATTCTGGTGCCTGGCGCTGTGGCACCCTTGCCTTGGCACCCAATACCCGAGAGAAAATTGTCCATTCTATCATCCAGCACCGTGGTGCCCAGAAATCTTGTCATGGCATCCTGGAGACCTTCTAAAGCAAATCTGAAGAGTTCTAAGCCAAGTGGACTTCCGGGAAGTAGTGTCCTACAAGGATTAGGACTCTCGAGCCTACAGACTCTCCGGAATCATTGTTCAAGTGGGATTGAAGTCTTGGAAGTGTGCAGCCATTTGGAATCCTATTTCAAGCATGATTAGGAATGACTTTATAATTAAAGTTATAATTCATCTAAGAGTCCTAATTCAAGTAGGACTAGGAAGAGGGTTATCCTAATTGGAATCCTAGTTTGAGAGAAACTAGAAGAGATATGCATCTAAAGGACTTAAATTCTCAATAGTCCTAGTGGGACTGAAGTTGCCAAAGCAAATTAGATTATCTACTATCCTAGTTTAAGTGGGATTAAAGTATTTAAATCCTACTAATATTGTATTCCTAGTTAGAGTAAAATTAGGATTATATACATTATAAATAGGCAGCAAGGCAAGAGCAAAGACACCATCCATCCACGTATCCAAGAGTCCACAAAGCAGCAAGCAAGCACGGTGTCACTCCCATCCATCTCCATGTTATTTTATTTCAGCATTATGTTTTCTTCTACCATTATGTGTAACTAAATTCTTCTCTAGGGGCTAAGATGTGGCCCAATTTATTGTATAGACATGATTGATGATGTTATGACAATTCCATCTTTTATTTAATTGAGGTTTAATTTTCTGCACTTCACTCCTAACTTTTCTGGCCAATTAGTTGGAGAAATTTGTGGGCTCTGATGAGTGTAAATTATATAGACATTTTGGCATGAATTCCCTTGCATTTAAGTCCCAAATTAATATAGATTAAGATGCTTTTAATGTCATTTTACAATTATGAAGAAACCAAGCACCAAAAGGAGCCAAAGCAAGAAAATCCAGCATTTTATCCAAGCATGGGCGCCGTGGCGCCCTATCCCAGAACCAACATTGCCAATGCTGCCATCCAGCACCGTGGCGCCTTAGAGATCTCCCAAACCAAATCTGAAGAGTTCCAAGCCAAGTGGATTTTTGAGAAGTAGTGTCCTATAAGGATTAGGACTCTCAAGCCTAGAAGACTCTCCGTAATCATTGTTCAAGTAGGATTGAAGTCTTGGAAGTGTGCAGCCATTTGGAATCGTTTTTCAAGCATGATTAGGAATGACTTTAGAATTAAAGTTATAATTTATCTAAGAGTCCTAATCCAAGTTGGACTAGGAAGAGGATTATCCTAATTGGAATCCTAGTTTGAGAGAAACTATGAGATATGCATCTATAGGAATTAAATTCTCAAGAGTCCTAGTGGGACTGAAGTTGCCAAAGCAAATTAGATTATCTACTATCCTAGTTTAAGTAGGATTGAAGTATTTAAATCCTACTAATATTGTATTCCTAGTTAGAGTAAAATTAGGATTATAAAGACTATAAATAGGCAGCAAGGCAAGGAGCAAAAAACCATTTCTACCACCACACGAGAGCAAGGAGCGAGGCATTTCATCTACCCCATTTAATTCTATCTATGTTTCTTTCTTTTATGTTATGTGTTTAGGTTACACTATGTGTAACTAATTTCTTTTCTAGGGGCTAAGATGTAGCCTAATTTCTTGTATAGACAGGATAGATGATGTTATGACAATTCCATCTTTTATTCAATTGAGATTTAATTTTCTGCACTTCACTCTTGACTTTTCTGGCCAATTAGTTGGGGGAAATTTATGGGTTTTCTCTGAGACCGATCGGAGATTAGTTAATCTAGACCACGAGAGTTAAATCCATAGTGGAGCTAAGGACAGACCAGTACCGAGGACCTTGTGTAGTCACATGGGAATTAGGGTGTTCCCCTAATATCCCTAAAGGGATGTCCACAAAACTTAATGCAATTATAATTGCTACAACTCGCACAGACCAGTAGTAGGGTTAATAATTATAATTAGAGTTGATCTGACCTAACACCAAGGCTAATTAATTAAATTAGGGAATCCTAGCTAGCAATTGATAATTGTTGAAAGCTATAACTGAATCATGAAAGGCTATACAAAGGAATTGTGGTGAAATCTGAATCCCTAGGCTTTTATTCCTTATTTTCTCTCCAAGCATTCTTCATCTATTTCTCTTACTTTTATGCTATTTTCTTTTATGTTATTATGCTGTTATCACTCTTATTATCCGTTTGAGCAATATTGGAGTTATACTACTCTAGTAATCAAGAACAATCCCTTAGGTACAACAACCCCCGGAATACTTGCTGGCTACACTGATGGTGTATACTTGCACTGTGTTCCAACACATCACATATTGTTCCACATATATATCCATTCTCGACACTCACTTAGGAGCAATCAAGTTTTTGGCGCCATTACTGGGGATTGTGCCATTGATATTAGAAGAATTAACAAGGTGATTGACTCAAGCAATATTATTTTATTTTTCTGTCTTACTTTGAATTTCTTTCTTCTTCTTTTTCAGGAAAACTTTTCTAGTGCATGAAGAAAAAAATTTAATCCCTTTGGATCCAGAAATTGAAAAGACAATTCGAAGAATCCGAAAGGAGAAAAGGGTGGTTCTAAATTTGCAACCAGATCTGGAAAGGATGGCAACCCCAAACATCTAGCCAAATGGAGGACACATCCCTCTTCGCACCTTTGCTGTCCCAAAGATCCAAAATGCTATGTCTAGCATTCGAAGTCCAGCAGTAGAAGTGTAGGTAGGCTCACAAATTAATTCACTACTCTCTTAAAATTATATAATATAATATAGGGCAAGTAGGATCGATCCCACGAGGAAGCGTGTATTTAATCTAATAAGATTAAAAGAAAGTAAACTAGTAATTGAAATAACAGAAAATTAAACTATTAACTATCCTAATCTAAACACACGAAAAGGGGGGGGGGTTTGAATTGGTTTGTTGAATAAAGAAAGCAAAGAAAAGAGAATAAAGAAAAGTGAATTAAAGGAAATCAAGTGATAGAATTAATAAGGCATGCTTAGCATTGACATATCCTTACCACGATTACACAAATTCGATCCTTGACACATAGGTAAATTAATTTTGAATAGCTAGACTGTAGAACTTTGTACGACAAAATTCCCTATCTTCCCTTACCATTTGTTTTGTAACTAGAACGTCTGACCTCAAAACCTACCAAGTCCAATAACCCCAATACACTAGCGCATGAGATTTAACCGAACTTGGAGCATTAAGATCTATGGAAAATATCATCTAACCTAAACCATAAAGGTCCACTAGCGGCTTTATGTAATTCAGATATGAAATTATTCTAATCAATCCAAGATTAACTAGTTGTCACTTGTGCTAATTAATTAAGGTTTCAGACTTACTTAATTGGCTAATAATATGAATCATTCAAATAGGTTGGTTGATCAGTCCAAACAAATCCAAATAAATTCAATAACAATGTTGTCAAATAATTTCAGAATACTCAAATCAATTTATCTAACATTAAAACCATAATCTTGTCTCACAAATTTGGTATCATGGCTTAGATATGTCTAGCTAAGTATAAAAGAAATTAAGCTACCATACTAACAGATCCAACAGAATTCTAGACTACAAGCATGGTTACTTGAACAAAAACAAACAAAAGAGAAAATACTAGTTTTGGCAAAAGGGACAATGGATGTCTTCAGCTCTTGATGCGTGGCTCTTGATGTGTGGATGAGTTCCAAATCTGGCAACAGCTCTGAAGGTGGCGTGGTGTGTCTCCTCTCCAGCCCCTTTGGCTATTTATAATATATCCACTCCTAGTTAGACTCAAAGTAAGACTCTTAATTAAATTATATCTCTAAGTACAAGTCAATCCTAATCATACTTTAACTAGGAGACTAAGTGGATATATTTTTCTAAGAATTTAATTCCACTTTAATTATGACTTTGGAGAGTCTTCAAAGCTTAGGAATCCCAATCCTTGTATGACAAGGCTCTGGGCGCCACGGCGGTGAGGGGTGGGTGCCACGGCATTGAGTTGCAGAATTGGTAGCCCTTTGTCTCTAGAATGCAGCGCCACGGCACCCATTGGCAGCATTGTCATTTTTTCTGTTTTCTAGCTTGGCTCTTCAATGCTTGTCAATGCTTGTTCTTGGCATAGAAGTCAATCACTTGTGAAAATACAAATGTTAGTTAAAAACATGCAATTAAGCTCAATTTATAATATCATCCATATGAGTTCAAGAATCTAAAAAGTGATTTAAATCAAATGAAATAGTCTAAGAATATGCCACTAAACCATATTGGGTTGAAATGTGACTAAAATGAGTCCTAACAAGAAGCCAACAATTTTGAGATCAAACCAGTTGTGATTCACATGGTACAAAATAATCAATTTTCAAGAACACCTAATGAAGATCCTAATCTGCACCTCTCATCCTTTTTGGAGATCTGTGACACATTCAAATATAACGGGGTGTTAGAGGAGGCAATAAAGCTCAGATTATTTTCTTTTTCACTCAGAGATGGAGCAAGAAGGTGGCTAAATTCTTTGCCACCCGGTTCAGTTGACACATGGGACTCCCTAGCACATAAATTTCTCACAAAGTACTTCCCTCCATCAAAGACAGCCAAGCTAAGGACAGAGATTGTCAACTTTACACAATTTGATAGGGAATCCTTATATGATGCATGGGAGAGATTAAAGGAGCTGTTAAGGAGATGTCCACACCATGGGATGCAGGATTGGCTTGTTATGCAGGTATTCTATGGTGGATTGGGCTCTCATACAAAGACTGTAGTAGATGTAGCAACTGGAGGAGCCTTATTGAATAAAGACTATGCTGAAGCCTATGAGTTACTTGAAGAGGTCACCACAAATGCCTTTGATTGAACTCCAGGAAAGACAATGAGAAGAAAGTAGCTGGTATTCAGGATGCAGATGCACTAGCTAAACTATCAGCCAAACTGGACTAGTTTCTTTCCTTCCAAACATCATTACTCAAAGGAAACTCCATGGGAGCCATGCAAGAAGAAGCTGAGGAGGTGAACTATCTAGGGAACAACAATCCCTACTCCAACACCCACAATCCTGGGTGGAGAAATCACCCTAATTTTTCATGGCAAAACCAAGATCAAGGAATGCCTCCTTTTCAACAAGAACAATAGCAACCTCCCAAAATGAATTTAGAAGAGGCCATAGTGAAGTTAGCAGTATCTCAAGCAGAATTTACAAAAAAAACCACTCAATTTATGACCAGCACAAATGCCTCAATAAAGCAACTGGAGAACCAGGTAGGACATATCTCTCATCTTCTGACAATAAGATAACCTGCTCACTACCCAGTACCACTGGAGTAAATCCAAGAGAGCATGTTAATGTCATTTTTCTGAGAGGTGGGAAGGTAGTTGAGATTAACTTGAAACAGACTCCCACAACTGAAGGGGAGAAAGAAGAGGAGCCCACGCCTGAAGAAGGGACCGTACAGCCTGCACCTGAACCTGAAAAAGCACCTGAATAAATCCTAGAGAAGAGGCCAGAACTACAGAAGCAGGAGGAGAAGCCAAAGTCCATACTTTTTCCTGACAATCCTACACTATACAAGCCGCCTCTTCCTTTTCTTAATAGGTTCAGAAAGCAGAAGCTGGACCAACAGACTACCAAATCTCTAGAGGACCATGAAACAGTTTCACTCACTGAAGAGTGCAGTGCCATCGTCCAAGGAAAGTTACCAACAAAGGCAAAAGACCCAGGAAAATTCATTGTACCCTGCAAAATAGGTAACATGGATGTGGGTAAGGCATTGTGTGATCTAGGGGCTAGTGTGAATCTAATGCCTCTCTGTTTGTTCAAGAAATTGGGCTTTAGGAAAGTAAAACCCACCAAGATGATTTTAGAGTTTGCTGATAGATCCTTCAAACATCCATATGGTTTGATGGAAAGCGTTTTAATCAGAAGAAGCAATGGAGTGTCAGAAGAAGCAATTAAGTTGAGATTATTCTCTTTCTCACTCAGAGATGGAGCAAGAAGGTGGCTGAATTCCTTGCCACCCGATTCAGTTGACACATGGGATGCCTTAGCATAGAAATTTCTCACTAAATACTTTCCTCCTTCGAAGACTACCAAGCTAAGAACTGAGATTGTCAACTTCAATCAATTTGACAGAGAATCTCTTTATGATGCTTAGGAAAGATTCAAGGAGCTACTAAGGAAGTGTCCACACCATCGAATGTAAGATTGGTTATTCATGCAAGTGTTCTATAGAGGATTAGGCCCTAACACAGAGACTATGGTAGATGTAGCAGCTGAAGGAGCTTTTCTGAACAAAGATTATGTTGAAGCCTATGAGTTGCTTGAAGAGGTCACTACAAATGCCTCTGATTGGAGCTCTAGGAGGGATAATGACATGAAGGTAGCTGGAATTCAAGATAATGATGCAATTGCAACACTTGCATCCAAATTAGATTAAGTAGTTTCTCTCCACACTACTCTACTCAAAGGAAATTCTATGGAGGCTGTACAAGAAGAAGCCGAAGAGGTGAATTATGTGGGGAATAATAATCCCTACTCCAAGACCTACAACCCAGGCTAGAGGAATCATCTTAATTTTTAATGGAAGAATTCAGGACAAGCAGCACCTCCATATCAACAAAATCATCAACAACCTCCAAGAATGAATTTAGAAGATGCCATGGCCAAACTTGCAACAGCTCAAGCTGACCATACTGAAAAGACCAATCAATTCATGGTGACTACAAATGCTTCCATTAAGCACTTGGAGAACCAAGTGGGTCAAATTTCTCAACTTCTAACCACAAGGCAGCCTGGTACATTACCAAGCATAACTGAAGTAAATACAAGAGATGTTAAAGCCATCACTCTGAGAAGTGGGAAGACGCTAGAAGCTGTCCAAGAGCCCACGCCTGAAGGAGAAAAAGAAGCTGAAAAAGCACTTGAAGACACACCAGAGCAGAGGCCAAAACCGTAAGAGTCAGTGGAGAAGCCAAGATCAAAGCTGTTCCCTGACAATCCTCCACCATACAAGCTACCTCTCCCGTTTCCAAATAGATTTAGAAAGCAAAAGCTGGAAAAACAATTTGCAAAGTTTCTAGAGGTATTTAAAAATTTGCATATCATTCCTTTTGCAGAAGCTTTGGAGCAAATGCCCAACTATGTGAAGTTCATGAAAGACATATTGTCTAACAAAAGAAAGCTGCAAGACTATGAGACAGTTGCACTTACTTAAGAATGCAGTGCTACACTCCAAAGAAGCTACCACAAAAGCTTGAAGACCCTGGGAGTTTCACCATTCCATGCATAATAGGCCAGGAGTACTTCTGCAAAGTACTATGTGATCTAGGAGCTAGCATAAATCTCACGCCACTTTCAGTCTACAAAAAGCTTAATATTGGAGAAGCCAAGACCACTACTATATCTCTGCAACTAGCTGAAAGATCTATCAAATATCCAAGAGGTATAGTAGAGGAAGTGTTAGTTAAAGTTGACAAATTCATTTTCCCTACAGATTTCATAGTACTAGATATAGAAGAAGATCAGGAGATCCCTATCATCCTGGGAAGACCATTCTTAGAAACTGGGAGAGCCCTAATAGATGTACAAAAAGGGAATCTAATCCTTAGAGTGTAGGAAGAAGAAGTGACCTTTGACATCCTAAAGGCACTAAAGCATCCAGTAGATGAAGAAGTATGTTTCAGAGTAGACCTCATAGAGCAATGCGTTCAGGAGGTGGAGTAAAATTCAAAATTTTCAGAACCTCTTGAAGCTTGCCTAGCTGGATTAACTCCAAAAGAAGATCCTGACATTGAAGAATGCATTCAAAAACTCGAGGTATCCCCACCAATATTCATCAAGAAGCCTGCAGAAGCATTAGGAGAGCCAAGAGACCAAACTGAATCCTCAAAGGAGTAACCACCTAAAATGGAGCTGAAGTCATTGCCTGAACACTTAAAAATATAGCTACTTGGGAGATTCAGAAACACTACCAGTAATTCTTTCTGCTTCCCTGACTAAAGAACAGGAAGAAAAATTGCTGAGAGTGCTTAGAGAAAACAAAGATGCAATAGGGTGGACCATTGCTAACATCAAAGGCATAAGTCCTACTCTATGCATGCACAAGATCTATATGGAGGAGAATTTCTAGCCTTTAGTAGAGCACCAGAGAAGATTGAATCCTCAAATGAAAGAAGTGGTCAGAAAAGAAGTACAAAAATGGCTAGATGTAGGTATAATTTACCCTATTTCTGACAACCCATGGATGAGTCCTATGCAGGTAGTGCCAAAGAAGGGAGGAATCACTGTGGTAAAGAATGACAACAATGAACTAATTCCCACCATAACCGTGACTGGATGGAGAGTGTGCATTGACTACAGGAAGCTGAATCCTTTTGTCATTCATTGATCAGATGCTGGACAGATTGGCAGGGTATCCTTTCTATTATTTTCTAGATGGATATTCTAGCTATAATCAGATTGCCATAGCCCCTGAAGATCAAGAAAAGACAACATTTACATGCCCCTATGGTACCTTCGCATTTAGGAGGATGCCATTTGGGTTATGTAATGCACCTGCTACATTTCAGAGGCTTATGATGGCACTATTTTCTGACATGGTGGAGAATTTCATAGAGATTTTCATGGATGATTTCTCAGTATTTGGGAACTCACTTGACTCTTGCCTTCACAACCTATCACTAGTACTCAAAAGGTGCCAAGAAACAAATTGGGTGCTGAATTGGGAAAAGTGCCACTTTATGGTGACAGAAGCCATTGTTCTGGGCCATAGAATATCCCTAGAAGGTATACAGGTAGACAAAGCCAAGGTGGAGCTGATTGAGAGACTTCCTCCTCCTTCTACTATTAAAGGAGTGAGGAGTTTTCTAGGGCATGTAAGATTCTACAGGAGATTCATCAAGGATTTCTCAAAAATCACAAAGCCATTATGCAATCTTCTCTTAAAGGAAGCAGAATTTTCTTTCACAAAGGAATGCATAATTGCATTCGAAACCTTGAAGAAAGCTCTTGTCACTGCACCCATCATAATCACGCCAAAATGGGGAGAACATTTTGAGATAATGTGTGATGCAAGTGACTATGCAGTAGGAGCTGTCTTGGGATAGACAAGAGACAAGACTTTCAGAGCCATCTACTACACAAGCAAGACTCTTGATCCTACTCAAGTCAACTATGCCACAAGAAAAAAAGAATTATTAGCTGTGGTCGTTGTCTATGACAAATTCAGCCCTTATCTCATTGGCAACAAGACCATAGTATACATTGACCATGCAGCATTAAAGTACCTGCTGAACAAGAAAGATGCCAAGCCAAGATTGATTAGATAGATTCTTTTATTACAAGAATTTGATTTGGAGATCAAAGACAAGAAGGGAAAGGACAACTTGATAGTAGATCATCTTTCAAGACTAGAAAGCAATACTATGAATAAAATTCTAGTAGCAGATTCCTTCCCTGATAAGCAAGTCTTCTTCATAAAGATGGTTGCAATTGATGGTTGGAGAAAAAGAAGAAATGATGATCCATGGTATGCTGATTATGTCAACTACCTAGCAAGCCATGAACTTCCACCTGAAGCAACCTATCAATAAAGGAAGAAATTCTTATCAGAGGTAAAATATTATTTTTGGGATAACCCTATGCTTTTCGCAAATGCAGTGATCATATGATCAGAAGGTGTATCCCAGAAGAAGAATATTCTTCCAAATTGAGACCTGCCATTCAAGTAGCTATGCCAGACATTATGTAGCTCACAAAATAGCAAACAAAGTGCTACACAGTGGATTTTACTAGCCCACACTCTTCAAAGATGCACAATCTTTTGTTAAGAGGTGTGATAAATGTCAAAGAGCTAGGAATTTGTCCAGGAAGCATGAAATGCCTCAAAACCCAATCTTAGAAGTTGAATTATTTGATGTTTGAGGCATTGACTTCATGGGACCATTCCCATCATCATATGGCAATCTATACATCTTAGTTGCAGTGGACTATGTGTCTAAATGGGTAGAAACTGCTGCCTCTCCAACAAATTATTCCAAAGTGGTACAAAAATTTCTAAGAAACAACATATTTGCCCGCTTTGGAGTGCCAAGAACATTGATAAGTGATGGAGGCATTCACTTCTACAACAAAACCACTCAAAACTCTCTTGGAAAAATATGGAGTAAAGCATAAAATTGCCACCCCTTATCACCCACAAACTAGTGGGCAAGTAGAGGTGTCTAACAGAGAGCTGAAGAGGATATTAGAGGAAACAGTACACAACAATAGAAGAGACTGGTCAGCAAAGCTTAATGATGCATTATGGGCATATAGAATAGCATTCACAACTCCCTTAGGCATGTCACCATACAACATTGTCTTCGGGAAGGAATGTCACTTGCCAGTAGAGATGGAACATAAAGCTTATTAGGTTGTAAAGCCACTCAATTTTAACCCTCATGCAGCTGGGCAGAACTGCCTATTGCAACTCAATGCACTAGATGAATTCAGGAGGGAAGCATATGAAAACAGCCGCATATACAAGGAAAGAACCAAAGCTTGGCACGACAAAAAGATCACATGAAAGAACTTCTACCCTAGACAACACGTACTATTATTTAACTCCAGACTCAGACTTCATCTAAGTAAGTTAAAATCAAGATGGTCAGGACCCTATACAGTCACTAATGTGACCTCATTCGGAGCTATTGAACTAAAAGGCAACAAGCACAACTTTAAGGTAAATGGACATCGATTGAAGCCATACCTCACAAGTCCAGAGATTTAAGTGCATGTTGTCAAACTTTAAGATCCTCCATGAAAGCGGACAAAGTCAGGCTGAGGACTGTAAACCAAGCGCTTATGGGAGGCAACCCATCGATTTTTATTTGTTTCATGCTTTTAGTATGTTTAACTTTTGTTTTTCTCATACCTTTCTACTACTCAATACTTTTAAATTCACTAATGGAAGCAATACAGGTGATAGGTATCAAACAGGAGCATATTTGATCAAATTTAGGATGAAAAACAAGCCAAAATCAAGTCTAGCTCGCCATGACAAAGTACAAGCTCATCGCGGCGAGCTCTTCCAGCATTGAATTTGACCAAGTGCTCGAGTCACCATTGCGAGGATCACTGTTCACAGAACCATTTTTTTTTTTTAACAAAAAAAATTTGAAAATTTGGAAATTACAAGTTTGCCACTTGCCGCAGCGAGCTATCCCAGAATTCAAATTGAATTCGCAAGCCATTTTTCACACTTTACCCATTCACTCTCCCTTAACTACCACTTCACATCCTTCACATTCCAACCTATTTCAGCCGGTTAAACACTTCCCAATCACCTTAATTCACTTCCCCTTTCATTGAAACACCAATTCCACCTACATTCATCCAGATTAAAGGAGAGATTTCGCACTTTCTCTCTCTACTGCGTGTGGAATTTCTGGCTGAAATTGAAGCGGGGAAAGCATGGAATCACCTCCAATGGCATCACAAAGGTAAGTATATACTAACCCACCACTTTTAATTGGTTAAATTGTGAGAAAATTGGATGCATTATATCCCAAAACCCCTATGTCCGAAATTGATAAATAAGCGTGCATGCTCTTGAATTAGTGGTTGCATGTCTTAATTTTTTATGCTAGTTGATTCTCCAATAGTTGAATAGGTGATTGGTTATGAAAATTTATGGGTAGATTGTGGTAATTGACATATTGCATATTAGACCAATTGGGTGAAATTGTGTAAGTGGGTGATTTGTGCTTAAATTTAATAATAGTTGTGTGTTGGTGAATTAAGTTTTCTGTCAAGAATTGGTGCTGCGCTTTGTGTTGTTTTGGTGTCAATTTTGCAATAAAATGCCAAAGAAACAAGTGGCTAAAAGGAAGGCCCCATCGTCCTTAAGAGCCCCACCATATGATGACACCCGATTTGTGAGCAAGAAGGCTCAAGACCACTATGAAGAACTCTACACAAAGCAGCCAATTGAATTATGGATGCCATGCTTTGCCCCCATTGCAAACTAAATGGCATGGAGACAATGGCTGAAATTTGCCTGACAACCGGAGCCTACTGCCATCAACATTGTACTCCCTACCCAAACATACTGGAATTAAAGACGGCCTATCAGAGCTAGGTGAGAGGGAAGTATGTCACCTTTGATAGGGACTTACTCAATGACATATACAAAATCCCCCGGAGATCATTGGGAGAACAAGGCTTCAACCACTTCCTCGATCATGGTGATTACAATGACATCACCAGAAGCTTATGCATTGAAGGTACTCAATGGGTCGCAAGGGAAGGCGAACTCCATCATTTCCCCAAAGCTAGCTTGGACAAAATCTATAAAACATGGGTACACTTCATCTCTAACTGCATATTCCCCTTAACCCACACCTCTGATGTATCCAAGTTTAGAGCAGAATTTTTATGGGCAATACACAACTGATGGCAATTTAACATGGGAGGCTCCATTACAGATTCCTTAAGCAATGCCGGACTTCAAGCCAACAAAAGGGGTATCCCCTTTCCACACCTGATCATAGCCTTATGCAAGGATGCTGGGGTGGAATGGGCTAACACCAAACCACTGCTTGAGCCAAGAAGGATGTTGAACCAAACACTCTTTGACCGCCTCAAGCCACCATTCCTCCAAGGTGCAGCAGCTGCAGCACAACATCCCCCAATGTCGTAACCTCCACCGATCCAACCACCTATTCCTCCAGCAGCTCCTGGCCATCAACCACCTGTCCACCAACCGGGTTTCATGGATGCTGCATTGGCAGCTACTGGTGGCACAACGTGCACAACCAATGGCACCATATAGCTGAACTGTACTTAGAAGCTGGTGCAGTGGGGCATACTGGACTACCACCATTCCCAATCCTCCCTCAACCACCACCTTATGCACCACGTCCACCACCAGAAAGAGCAGCTGATGAGGACAGCTCCAAGGACACCGACTAGGCACGCTTACCAAGTTGGCCCTTTCACTACTTATTCTTATTTGATGCATTGAGGATAATCATATGTCTAAGTGTGGAGGAAGGAAAAGTCTTATGCCTAGTGGAGTAGAAAAATTTAAAATTTTTTAGTAGTAGATGAGTAGAATTTTTATTAATTGCATGAATGAGTGTTTTATTGGTGCTAGTCTGATTATATGGGATGAGGATGTTCAATTATTGTGAAATAAATGCATGACTGTTCATTTTATTTGTTCATTTTTTGATTGAAAAGCCTTTGGGAATTCTGAGCCTACCTTGTAAAAATGTGTGAACCCACATTCTATTGTTATTCCCATTATATGCATTAGTATTACTGAGATATTGGAGTAAACCAAAATGTGACTGGATGAATTTCTACCTAGTGAGCTTTTGAGCCATAGAGCTATATTATTAGAGCTCGCTAGTTGTTTGTGAGTGAACAGGGTATCCCTAATTTTTCTAGAACTTGCTCTATTATACAATTTGATACCACATTAAAATCACAGACACTAGGATGATTAGGGCACTTAGGTTAACCCATCCGTACCTTCCCAAACCCTTTTGTAGCCAATCTATTCAAGCCTATTTTTGATAGTATTGTGGATCATGGTAGAGCTTATTAGTAATCACTTGATGATCATGAAGCCCCACCGCATAACCTATAAACACAGAGCATTTAGTTTAGGAATCTTTTGTGTTAATATCCTCTACATCAGAACCTTGAAAGCTGAGCTACCCCCTAGTTGACCCTTTTGAGCCTTTCCTTTCCCTTCCTTTAACCCTATCTCTATCTCTAATCCATTCCTCAGTTCCTTCTCCAAATGGACACTAATACTTAGAAGGAATGTGTGAATTCAGGGAGAGTAAAAACTCTGCCCTAGTTAAGAGAAAAAGAGAGAAAAGAATAGCCTCATAATGAGGATTATCTCCCTAGAAAAAAGAGCAATGAGCAAGAAAAGAGAAAAATGCTCTGAAAAATTAGAATGAAAAGGGCTAGGAAAAGATAGAAAAAGAAAGAAAATAAAAAGTTCAAAAGACCAAGAAGCCAAAGAAAAAGGGGAGACAATAGAGAAGAAAAGAGGAAGTAAAAGATGAAGTATTTGAGCTAGTGGTTAGAGAGTATGTAAAATAAAAAGCAACTCTAGATTCACATGATTTCTTCTTAGTGTGTCCTAAACCTTTATCACCTTCACCTAGCCCAGTTACAACCCTTTGAAAGACCTTATGATTAGTGTCGTGATTTATTAAAGTGGTGGAGATTTGATATATGAGCAAGCCTATGGAAATTTCTTGGTTTGTCCTGAATTGAGTGAAAAATCCAACCCTCCAAACACTTGTGAGATGAGTGAATATCATTCCCATGAGAGAGAATTCATCCCTCACTACTTACACTCCCTAGAGTTTAAGTGGCTATTATGCATATATTCACTTGATTATATTATCATTATGGCTTTCCATGATTTTTCCACCCTATTTTACCCTATTACATGGAACTTTCTTCCTACTATTTCATTAAGTAAGAATTGAGCCTATGCCATTGCTTATTGAGAGTTACCTTGGCGCATTGGGACTATTTCATAATTGTATGAATGAGATTGCATGATTACATCATGATTGAATTCCAAAACATCCCATGAAATTAATTATGATGCCAATATGGTTAGTAAGTCAGTTATGAGTGAAAGCTTTGCTTGCTTGATTTATGCTTTTGTTTTGTTTTACTCAGGATGAGCAAAAGGATAACTGTGGGGGAGTTTGATAATCACATTTTGTATAGACTTTTATGATTCATTTCCCTTGCATTTATATTCTTAATTAAGGTAAAACATATTGCTTTTGATGTGAATTTCTTATGTTTGAGGTTCAGGCTTCAATTGGAAGCAAAAAGGGAAAATACATCATTTTGCCAGAGCTTGTTGTGGCGAGCTGTCCTCCTCGCCGTGGGGAGGTGAACCCAAGAGCAAAAGAGCCAATTCAGCTTGAGCTCACTGTGGCAGACCCTTGACTCGCCGTGGCGAGATCTTCCAGAGAGCAACATGCGCGATAAAGCCTTAGCTCGCCGTGGTAACCCGAAGACCTTCTGAAGAGGAATTTAAGTGTTCTAAACTAACTAAACTTCTGGGAATCCTTCTCCTACAAGAATTGAGACTCTAAGACATAGAAGACTCTCCAGAATTATTAATCAAGTAGGATTGAAGTTGTGTGATTGTTATGTAATTAAAATCCTAATTAATGTATGATTAGGATTACATAAGGACTAAGAATTGTAATGCAACTTAAAGTCCTAGGTTGAGTCCAATTAGGATTGCAGGCAATATAAATAAGAAAGAGGACTAAGAGGCAAGGACACGCAGCAACCATTGAACCATCACAGTAACAAACCAGCAAGCATTGAAGCACCCATCCAAGGAAGCAAGGCATCACTCCCATCCAATTCCATGTTTTCTTATTTTACCTTTATGTTTTCTTTCATCATCATGTGTAACTAATCTCTTATCTAGCGGCTAAGATGTAGCCCAAGTACTGGTGTAGACATGATTCATGATGTTATGACAATTCTAGCTTTTATTTAATTAAGGTTTAATTTTCTGCACTTACTCTTGACTGATCTGGCCAATTAGAAAGGAGAAACTTGTGGGTTCTCTATGAATTGAAAGATGATTAGTTAACCTAGACCATGAGGGTTAGATCCATAGGGTTTTGTGGCGGTCTATACCTAGAATTCTGTGTAGTTATAAGGGAGCTAGGGAGATCCTCTAGAATACCCGAAAGGGATGTCCAAGGAACTTAATGCAATTATGGTTATTACAACTCACACTGGCCAATAGCAGGGTTGGTAATTGTAGTTAGGATTACTCTGACCTCATGCCAAGGTAGGATGATTAGATTAGGGAATCCTGGCTAGCAATTAATAATCATAGAAGTTATAACTGAATCATGAAAGTCTATGTCAAGGACTTGTGGTGAAATCTGAAACCCTACGCTTTACTTCCTTGAATTCAAACTCACGCATCCTTCATCTATTTTACTGTTGTTTTACTTTATGATCTTTTGTTGTTATCACTCTTATTCAATCGCTTGAGCATTATTGGAGTTTTAGTACTCTAGTAATCAATCACAATCCCTTAGGTACGACAACCCCGGAATACTTGCTGGTTACACTGATAGTGTATGCTTGCACTTCATTCCATCCTTATTTCACATCCATTCTACAGCTAATTCTATATCCACAAATTTCGCATCGATACCACCGTTCCATAAATGCTGCCAACATCATCTTGTCCACTATAAAGTACTAGAGCCTAATAAGTGGCTCCAACCCCAAATGCATAATAATATAACAGACCTCCTCAAGCAATGCCTCGTATTGCAAGCCCCTAAGCTTATTGCTGTGTATAACCATATTGAAAAAAATTACAATCCTGTTGTCACAACAGCCTGTTAGTTTCATATTTTAACACAACAACAATGAATGATTGTACATGCATAGTTTACAAGTATTGTAATTTACTAGCTCCTCCATTAATACGTGTCCAGCAATATGCTTGCCATACCTCTTGAGCACCAAAATATCATAAGGACCACCCAAGGCTGGAGCCATAAGGAGATTGCTTCTTTGAATCATGTTCACTATTCAATTAGGTCCTGCTCCCTCGTCCTCATCTACATTATCTGAGTCATCCGAGGGAGCCTCTAGCGGAATATCATGGATGGGATACTGTGGAGCTTACTCCTCATCCGCAACAGCTTGTGCTTGCCTACGACTGACCCACTCACTATGATTAGAAGCGGTTGGGCAACAACAATTTACATTCTAGGGCTCCTCCTCTGGTTGAGCATTTCTAAAGCTTGCATTCTTATTTCTCGCCATACTTATCTACAAGAATACCCAAGTGAACTTTCATAAATAATTGAAAATCAAAAGTAATTAAATTAAACAAACAATTGAATGTGAATTTCCTATCAAAAACCAATGCTGTTAGAGCTGAAAAAAGAACCCAACAGCTCTTCACAACCATTTGGCACTGTTGTTTGGTGCTTTTGGGAAAGTCAAACAGCTCTACATAGCCATTTGGTGCCAAATGACTGTGCAGAGCAGTTTGACCTTCCCACTTGCTATAAAATGTCCTAAACCAACATGCATGGTGTTTTTAAACTATTTTCACATCAACACAAACAATTCAAAGAGCAATAACTGTGAAAAAAAAAAGTATGAAGAACTAATGTTTATGATTAGATAAATGGAGGATTACACAAAGGAAAGCAATCAATTAATTGAGAAGCACTTGGTTTCTGTGAGAAAATGAAAGAAAATTTGAGTTTAGAAAGCTTGGTTAGGCGCAGCAATGGAGGTTTAGGGGGGTGGATGATGTTCGGCTAAGAGAGAAAGAAGAAGAAGAAGAAGAAATGGACATGGGGAGTATATGGTGCAAGGTTGGGAGCACAAGGGGGGGTTCCGTGGGTGGGTAGGGCTAAGAGTAGTTTTGGTATTTTTTTTATATAAATTTATAAGGGGGAGTGGTTATATTAAAAATGGAAGGTGGTATAATTAATACCTTATTTATTTTGAAGCACAAATTCAATGCTACCTAGTTTATTTTGTGCACGAATTTTCTCACTTTATTTTTGTGCTTTCTTCTCTTTTCTATGCTGAAATACTCCTTTTTTTGGTATTTTTATGCACAAATTATATATATATATATATATATATATATATATATATATATATTACACTCAAATTGAACAAGACACTTGAAGAACAACACAAAATCTGAAAATAAAAGAAGCACTGTGTTAGGACTTATTTTGATCATAATTCAGCCCCATATTTCCGTGCATTATTGACATATTTCCAGCCTATTTTATTTTATTTAGGTTACTTATTAAATTCTTGAGTTCATATGGGTGAAAACTTAAATTGGGCCTAATTGCATATTTTTAGTGGAAGTTTGTATTCTCATTAGTATTTGAATTCTTGATGGATATTGATTCCTTTTTTTTATGTAGGATATGTTAAGGGAATAGGAGAGCTGAAAATATGAAAAGAGAATCCTAATCCAACTCCAATACCAAGAGAATTAATTTCCTTGTCAAAGTAGGAAAAATCAAGTGGCTAAGAAGAAGAGTTGGAGCTGGAAAAGAATTCTGCTTTCCCTCTTGTTGGAAGAGTCCAAGGCTGATTAGGACTAGGATTTAATTCCTTATATGTATTTCAAGAAGGCAGATCTGGACGAGACATGCAACACACCTTACTGCTGATGAGAATTCACAAATTGTTGGCTGGAGAAGAGGACATTCACGCTTCACTGCTGGGCAGAATAGGAGACAAACCTTGTTCCCTTTTTGCCGAGGCTTTCATCTTGTATTTCTTTGTTTATTTCAGTCTAAGTTTACCATGTTTTTATTCAGAATTTTACTGGATTGTTTTCTTTCATCATGGTAGCTTAATTTCTTATATTCTTAGCTAGACATATCTATGCCATGATACTAAATTTGTGAGACAAGATTATGATTTGAATGTTTGATAAATTGATTTTGAGTATTCTGAAATTATTTGACAGCATTGTTATTGAATCTATTTGGATTTTTTTGGAGTGGCCAACCAACCTATTTGAATGACTCATATTGTTAGCTAATTAGTTAAGTCTGGAACCTTAATTAGTCGGCACAAGTAACAACTAGTTAATCTTAGAATTGGATTAGTTAGAATAATTTCAAATCTGAATTACATAAAGCCGTTGGTGGACCTTTATGGTTCAGGTTAGATGATGTTTTCCATAGATCTTAAGGCTCCAAGTTTGGTTAAATCTCATGCACTGCTGTATTGAGGTTATTGGACTTTGTAGGTTTTGTGCTCAGATATTCTAGTTACAAAATAAACGGTAAGGGAAGATAGGGAATTTTGTCGTACAAAGTTCTACAGTCTAGCTATTCAAAATTAATTTACCTATATGTTAATGATCAAGTTTGTGTTATCGTGGTGAGGATATGTCGATGCTAAGCATGCCTTATTAATTATATTACTCAATCTAGTCACTTTCCTTTACTTTACTTTACTTTTCTTTACTCTTTTTAGTTTACTTGTTGCCCAGAATTTTATTATTCAGCAATTACATATTCAACCCCCCCCTTTCCTTAATTGTGTGCTTGATAGATTAGGTTAGTTAGTTTATATTTCAATTAGGGTATTTTTATAGTTAGTAGTTTTATTTTATGTTATTTCCATTCATAGTTTACTTTCTTTGAAAGCAATCCTATTAGACTGAATTAAGTTTTCCTTGTGGGAACAATCCTACTTGCCCTACACTATATTATATTTTAATGGAGTAGTGATTTAATTTGTGAGGCTACGACACCTCTCTACAAACTGTCACAAAGGAAAATGAAAGGACACACAAGGAAATGAAAGAAACAAAGCACAAATGATCAAGATGTGGTAGGAATCAAAAGGAAAAGACAATCTGGACTTAACAAGAAGAAATGACACAAGAGCAATGATAAAAAGCAAGCAAGCACAATGGAACAAGAAGAACAAAATGATGAACCAGAATTTTTTTTAGATTTAAACAAATGAAAAAAAAAAAAAGAAAAGTAAAGGATAGATAACACCTAGTTTCAACTAATACCAAATGATGGATTTTCCTGGTTGGGGGAAATCAACACATAGACCATCTTGAAACATGTTAATTGATAAAAGAGCTTGACCTACCGTTGGAACCAAAACTGTAAAAGAATCATGACCCTAATCGTGACCTACTGGTAGAACCAACACTATAAGGTTTAGTACTTTACCCAATATCAAAGGGAAGCTCCCACAATGAGAAAACTAAAGTTTTCATTCATAAAAATCATGTCCAATATGAATTACAAGTACTCCTATTTATCCTAAGCCACTAGGAGCTGAAAACATCCCCTTAGAACTCTAAGAGACTCTTGCAATAATATGACTTTTAACTATTATGCAGTTACCAATAAGTTGATAAGTGCATGTTACATTTATTTCCCAACAAAACAGAAAGACACTTAGGAAAAATAACCCACAAGCAAATATCACTACTTGGGGAACTAAAGGACACTATAATCATGACTTGGAGAATTCAAAAGGTCATCTAAAAATTAACCCCAAAAATACCTATGAAAATAAGTAGGAAAATAAGAAAGTTGCACTTTATTTATTAGCTAACTTGGTCCAACCATAATAGCCTTATAATTTGAATAATTGTAGCCCATGAATGCATCTTAGATATGCTAATTGGAGTTTTCCTAATTGCTCCTCACTTTGGGCTCAAATCCTCTTCATCAAGTTGTAGGAAATTGACTCATTTTGGTACAATTTCTATTTCATGCTTGACTTCTGATGAGTGTAATTTATATAGACATTTTGGTATGAATTCCCTTGCATTTAAGTCCCAAATTAAGTTAATCTAAGATGCTTTTAATGTTATTTTACTATTTTGCAGGAACCAAGCATTAAAAGGAACCAAATGCAGAAAAGCAGAAAATTACAAAAATGCCACTCCTCGTGGTAAGCTCTACCTGAGAAGACCAGGAGCATTCTGCCATAGCTCGCCGTGGCGAGCTGGATGACCTCTGGAGCTGTTTTGAAGATTTTTGACCCAACTTGACTTCCGGAAATCCTTCTCCTACAAGAATTAAGACTCCAAGACATAGAAGACTCTTCAGAATTATTATTCAAGTGGGATTGAAGTCTTGAAAGCATGGGACTACATGGAATCCTAGTTGGAGTGAAACTAAAAGAGATATGCAACCATAGGAATTAAATTCTCAAGTGTCCTAGTTTGAGTGGGATTAAAGTTGTTAAATCCTACTAGAATGATGTGTCCTAGTTAGAGTATGATTAGGAATGACTTTGTAATTAAAGTTGTAATTTATCTAAGAGTCGTAATTCAAGTAGGACTAGGAAGAGGATTGTTCTAATTAGAATCCTAATTAAAGTATGATTAGGATTACATTATAACTAAGAATTGTAATTAAACATAGAGTCCTAGAATGAGTCTAATTAGGATTGGAGGAATTATAAATAGGAAGGAGGACTGAGAAGCAAAGACACCACACCACAGAGACCACGAAGCAAGCAAGCAAGGCATCACTCTTCTACATTCTGCATGTTCTTTTATTCCAGCATTATGTTTTCTTTTATCATCATGTGTAACTAATTTCTTCTCTAGGGGCTAAGATGTAGCCCAAGTACTTGTATAGACATGATTGATAATGTTATGACAATTCTAGCTTTTATTTAATTGAGGTTTAATTTTCTGCACTTCACTCTTAACTTTTCTGGCCAATTAGTTGGAGAAATCTGTGGGTTCTCTATGACTTGGAAGATGATTAGTTAACCTAGACCACGGGGGTTAAATCCATAGGGTTTTGAGGCTGTTTATACCCAGAATTCTACGTAGTTACATGGGAGCTAGGGAGATCCCCTAGAATACCTGAAAGGGATGTCCATAGAACTTAATGCAATTATGGTTATTACAACTCGCACAAGCCCGTAGCAAGGTTGGTAATTGTAATTAGGATTATTCCAACCTCATGCCAAGGTAGGATGATTAGATTAGGGAATCCTGGCTAGCAATTAATAATCGTAGAAGTCATAACTGAATCATGAAAGTGTATACTAAGGACTTGTGGTGAAATCTGAATCCCTAGACCTTTATTCCTTATTTCTTCTACTCTTATTCATCATCTATTTCTCTTACTGTTATGCTGTTTTATTTTAGTTTATATTGTTGTTATCATCCTCTTTCGATCGCTTGAGCATTATTGGAGTTCTAGTACTCTAGTTCTAGTAATCAATCACAATCCCTTAGGTACAACAACCCCGGAATACTTGCTGGCTACATTGATAGTGTTCGCTTGCACTTTATTCCATCATAATTTACATCCATTCTACACCTAATTCTATATCCACAATTCTCACATCAACTTCTTTCACTTTAATCTCCATAATTAGGCCTTGTAATGCTTGCTTCATCCTCTTAGTCTTGGCTCTAGTCATGGGACCTCCAATTCCATGCAAGGGATATGGCTAGTTGGATCTCTATCAAAAAGTTAACTTGCTAGTGAATATTGCCTTGATTGAGAAGCATGATTTGATCCACCTTTTAAGAGCCTTCTTGATGCCCATGAAATTCTGGAATATGTGTTAATGTTGCCTTTCATTGAGGACAAGCAAAAGTTCAAGTGTAGGGGGTTTTATAAGTGCGTTTTCATACACTTATTTGGCACATTTTCTTGTTGATTAATGCCCCAATTCATGAAATGATATTAGGATTTATACTTAATTGGTTCATTTTATCATTTTCAAGTTCTAACTACCCTTAGAAGTGAAAAGGGGATGAAATTACAGAGCTTTGGGCAAGAAAGTTGTATTTTCAAGAAGAATGGAATTACACAGAGCTTAACTACACGGGTTATAAGAAATTACACAACCGTGTAATCCACTATCAATGTGGCTCATACTTTTTTAAGTGAAGAAATTACACAAAGAGGTAAAGAACAACCACACGCCATTTAAAGTGACTTCTTATGTCGTGTAGCTTGTTCAAGTAGTGGTTGCAATTGTCGAAAAAACACTACAAGCTATATCTAGATTGCACGCCGTGTAGTTGTCCGTGTAATGCAGCATCTTTGCTATAAATAGCTGGAGCGCATTTTTCTGAGTATCATTAGTTCATTTTACTTAGTTTTAAAGAGAGAGTTGGAGAGAGAGTCCGAAGGCATAGGAGGTGCACGCCAATTGAAAGATCTTCAAGAGTTTTCAATATCAAGCTCGGGAATTCTCCATAGATGGGAATTATTTCTACCCTACCTCAGTTCTTTTATTTTTATTTTATTATATGTAACTAAATCTCTAGAGTTTCGAGGATGATGAGATTGGTGTAATATGTGGCATGAATTGATAAATTTCTCAAATTACCTTTGCAATTTATAGCTATGATGAATTTTGATTGGTAAGTTACGATGGATATGCATGTTTTCCCTATGATTTTATTTGAGTGTCGATCAAGTCGATTTTAACCAATACTTAAGACCCCATCAATAGATCGTGCATCATTGTAGTTCCTACACAATTCCACTTCAAGGGAAGAGAATAAACAGGTATTTTGGCTTCAAATTCTAACTGAATTTTGGGGCATTTAAGAACATAATTCATTTTGGTAATATGAGTGAGGTGGACCATGCCGGCTTAGTTTCTGAAGTGCCAAAAATCCTTGGGGTGGGACCAAGCCTTTGGATTTTACATGAAGAATCCCTGCGAGCATGATAAATCCATAAATGAATTGATTCTAAACCACATAAGACCAATTGAATCACTCTTCGTGACTCCCCTTATCCACATTTGCTTTTACTTTATCTTTAATTGCCATTTATAACTTTCATTTTCCTTTTTGTTATTAAATTTACTTTCAGCTTTTATTTCTATGCTCTCTACTCCTTTCATTTTATTTTGGATGGATGGATTGCGAAGTTTGAGTAAGTGTAATTAATGATCCTTAGGTATGATTCGGTACTTACTACGAGCTATACTCCCGATTAGTGCACCATCGTATCCCATAGCCAAAAGCAAGTATTGATTTTGTAAGTTTAAAACTTTGGCTCGAAAGGGGGTAAACACAAGCTTGAATGGATGGGTCATTCTAAGTGACAGATAATCCCAAATCTCTCAAAGAATGTAATCCTATGTAATAGCTCGAGATTGTATCAATGTTGTAGAAGTGTAAACTCGTGTTCTTCTCTTCATTTGAATGTGGCTCTATTTGTATTATTATGCAGTCTTCTAGCCATTAGAGCACTTAATGTAGATTTGCATTTGTTTCCAATCTGAGATAGCTTGAATCATGTTCTATGATCATCCTTGATCTTCAATCATGTGTAAACTATTTTGCAATCTTTATTTATCCTTGATTCTCTACTAATAGCTTTGACTTGTGTTATCCCAGTTGTTGTATGTGATCCTTGATTGATCTTGACAAATTGTTTCTTGAAATAGCTTCAATCATGTAAAGCAATAGTGGCGTGATTGATTTATATTTGTAAACATTCCTTATTTGAGCCAATTTATCATATATAGAAAATCTGAAATATTTTCCTTAATAAAGTCCAAATCTAATTGTATTTTTTCATCAATCAAAATGTCATATGGGATTATACCTATATGCTAACACACTTTGCATAGAAGAATATCATGTGTGCATGTAGAAGTGGATTTCAGCACTGCTGTTTGCTTAGTTGTTAAGGGATGTGGCAATCTATGAATGCATGGCCAAGAACGAATCTAGAACTCGACTAAAGGGAACGAGCCCAAATCTATTATTTGGTGCAATGAATCTATGAATGCATGGCCTAAAACAAATCTAGAACTCGACTAAAGGGGGCAAGCCCAAATCTATTATTTTGTGAGATGAGGGGTCTAAGGAACCATGTCCAATACTCAATTAATTAATAAAATATTATCTGAAAATGTCACATTCATAAGAAAGGGATGCTTGATGTTCTCAGCTTTTGTGAGGTAGTCAACAGTTGAGCTTTTAATTAGCTTTTTTTTTTCTCTGTCTATGCCTTTTCATGAACATGGATCCAGTGACTGTTGAATTGTGAAAGAGGTGATTTTATTATTGAGAGAATAGATATATATATATACAGGATTTGCAGAGACGTGCTGCATGCAGATGCATGGTGCATGTTGAGACGTACTGCTATAGGAGATATGGTGATAGGCACATTAGGTTGTTGATCCTTATCAAATAGGCGTAGAGTTGATGATGGTTATCCTGTGGAAGCTTGATTCGGTGAGATTGTCCTAACACGCCCCCGCAAGATGGAGGCTCCATTGGAGACGCCAATCTTGGACCGAAACTAATGGAATGAGGAGCGATTAAGAGCTTTGGTGAGCATGTCAGCAATTTGGTCTTTAGAACTTATGTGGAGAACTCACATGGCCTTGTCGGCAACTCTTTCTCGGAAAAAATGATAGTCCAAGGCAACGTGCTTCATTTTGGTGTGGAAGATAGGGTTTGCGCACAAGTAGGTGGCTCCGATGTTGTCACACAGTAGTGTGGGGGGCTGGCGAAGGGAGATGCCAAGCTCATGAAGGAGGTGGTGTACCCAAAGGACTTCAGCGGCAGCATGGGCAAGTGCTTTGTATTCTACTTCAGTGGTGGAGTGAGAGACTGACTTCTGTTTGGCAGACTTCCAAGAGATCACATTGGAGCCAAGATATAGGGCATAAACTGTGGTAGAGCGAGCGTCATCAATATTACTTCCCCAACTGGCATCTGAAAATGCAGTGAGGGTGAAAGGAGTATCCTTCTTCAAGTAGAGTCCATGAAACAGTGTACCTTTCAAATAACGGAGTATCCGTTTGAGAGCTTGAAGGTGTAGCTGTGTGGGAGCATGCATGAATTGGGATAGTTTGTTTATTGCGAAGGCTATGTCTGGGCGAGTGAAGGCAAGATATTGTAGAGAGCCGACTAGGCGTCGGTATTGCTGGGCATCAGCTGCTGGTGATCCATCGTTCAGAGAGAGATGTTCGTTGGTGGCCATTGGGGTGGCAACGGGCTTGGCCATGCTCATGCGGTGCTCTTCAAGGAGATTGGCAATGTGATGGTGTTGAGATAGAAAGAGTCCTTCCGTGGTGTGTAAGACTTCAACCCCGAGGAAGTGATGTAAAGGCCCAAGGTCTTTAAGGGAAAAGCGGTTAGCTAAGAGCTGAATAAAGGATTGTAATGCCTTGGTATTGTTACCTGTGAGAATGATGTCATCCACATAAACAAGAAAGTAGATAATGATGCCGTCATGAGTGTAACTAAACAGAGACGCATCTGCTGTTGATTTTTTGAAGCCATAGTGCATGAGAAAGGAAGCAAGTTCAGTATACCACGCCCGAGGGGCTTGTTTAAGTCCATAAATAGCCTTCCGAAGTTTGCAAATGTGAGATGGGAATTGTGCATGCTTATATCCTGGTGGTTGTTGCATGTATACTTCTTCATGTAATGTGCCATGTAAAAAGGCATTGTTGATATCGAGTTGTCGGAGAGACCAACCATGTGAGAGAGCTATACAGAGAACAAGACGAATGGTCACAGGCTTGGTGACTGGACTGAAGGTGTCAAAATAATCCCGACCCGCTTCTTGTAAAAAACCTTTTGCCACAAGCCTAGCTTTGTATTTGTCGATGGAACCATCAGGATGCCGTTTGATGCGAAAAATCCATTTGCAGCCAATGGGTTTGTGTTGGCCCGGTGGTACCAATTCCCACGTTCCATTCTGTAGTAGTGCATTAAATTCAGTGTTCATGGCGTCTCGCCACTGGGGTTCTTTGAGTGCCTGTGTAATTGAGGTGGGTTCAAGTGAGGTGGGTAGAGGGTGTTTTGTAGTACAGTTGATGTAGTTGTCTCCAAAATATTTAGGATTGGGTTTGTGTTATCTGGTAGTGTGACGCAATGGTGTGTTGGTAACTTCGATGGGTAAGGGTTGTGTGGCTAGGCTAGGTGTAGGGTCAGGTGAGTGTGGTGGAGGTGGTAGGGATATGCGGTTATTGTTTTCTGGTGGTGTTGTTGATGTGTCATGGGTGTGGTCAAGTGTTAAGGTTGGTGGACATGGGTGAGGAGCTGGTGATGTAATGTCGTGAGTTCGGGATTGGGTGTTTGTATCCGAACACAAGGTAGTGGGTGGTGGGGCATGGGCAGTAGTTGTGACACATGGTGGGACCAGTGGTAAGGGAGCTGCCACTTGTTGAGGGGGATATGAGTTTGTGTTGTCTAACTGTGCCGTTAATGGAAATGTATGTTCAACGAACTGTACATGCCTAGAGAGATAAATTCTATTTGAGGTTGGGTTAAGGCATTTATAAGCTGATTGTGAGGTGGAGTATCCTACAAAGACACAAGGTTTAGAATGAGGTTGTAGTTTGGATGTGTTGTAGGGTCGTAGCCAAGGGTAGCATAGGCAACCAAACATTCGAAGGTTAGAGTAGTTTGGGGGTTTGAGGAATAGGAGTTGGAAGGGGGTTTTATAAGAAACAACAGAGGAAGGAAGGCGATTGATTAAATAGACAGCAGTTTGAAAGGCAAGGGACCAGTAAGTGGTAGGTAGGTGAGCAGCGTGAAGTAAGGTAAGACCAGTTTCAACAATATGCCTATGACGGCGTTCAGCAGTGCCATTATGTTCAGGCGTATGTGGGGGTGAGGTGAAATGGGAAATACCAAGTGATTGGAAGAGTGGAATGAGTTTTTGATATTCCCCACCATTGTCAGAAAAAATAGATTTAATTTTGGAGCAAAAATAGGTTTCGATTAGTTTGTGAAATTGTTGAAAAATATGATAGCTATCAGATTTTAATTTCATTGGAAAATACCAGGTATATTTTGTGAAATGGTCAACAAAAATGATATAATACTTGAAGCCATCAAGGGAGGTGGTGGTCGGGCCCCAAACATCAGTATAAAGTAGTTCAAATGGTTGAGTACTAGTGAGAGAATTTTGAGAAAAGGGTAATTTATGACTTTTATTGACTGAACAAGAATTACAATGAAATTGAGAAATTGAAAAAGATAAATTTTGACTCTTGAGGATTTTGCGAAGTATCCTATTAGATGGGTGACCTAATTTGTTGTGCCAGGCAGTGACAGAAGTGGTGGTGGCATGTACTTGAGGTGATTGAGTAGAAGTGGCACAGTAGACTCCATCAACGTTCTCCCCCCGTAGTAGTGGCGCCCCCGTGTTCAGATCCTTGACCAGGAAATGAGAGGAAAAAAATTCAACAGAGACAGGGTTAGTTTTGCATAATTGAGCTATAGAAATAAGGTTACGTTGTAAGGTTGGGACACATAAGACTTGTTTAAGAGAAAGGTTGTGTGTATGTGTGGGAAAATAAGAGGTACCTGTATGAGTAATAGGTAAGCTCTTACCATTACCAAGGTGTATTTCATCAGGGCCTCCGTAGTCTGAGATAGAGTGAAGATTGGATAGATGTGGTGTCACATGATGGGAGGCTCCAGAGTCGAAAAGCCAAGGCTGAGTGGTAGGTGTAGTGTGGGATGTGGTAATATGAGCCATAGGAGTAGATGCTGAATTGAGTTGGCTGTTGTTGTTGTGGAGAAAGCGGGCCAGCTTCCGACAAACCTGTGTGTTGTGGCCAGGTATTTTACAGAAATTGCAAAATAAATCAAACCTGGTAGCATTGATTTGGGTAGATTGGGGCCGCCCCTGATAAGCACCTCGCCCTCCTTTGGTGCGTCTGTGGTGATAGTGAGGATGTGCACTGGGAGTATCAGCGAAGGATATGTTTGCTGGATGGGGCCTAGTGAAATGTTTTTGAGTAGCATGCACCGTAGCCAAAGCTGGTTGAGCAGCAGATTCTTTGTCATGCAGTGTCCTTTCAAAGTCTGTTAACTTGTCAAACAGTTCAGAGTAGGAAATAGGTGAGTCTCGGACCTTGATGGCAGCGACAAGTGGGCTGTATTCATTGCCAAGTTGCGTGAGGATGTGCACTATGAGATCATCTTCAGCCATTGGGTGTTGAGCAAGTGCTAGTTCATCAGCAATGCTGCGCATCTCGGTGAGGAATTCAGCGATGGATTTGGTTCCTTGGGAGTTCTGGGCAAGTTTGCTTTTGAGGGATATGATCCGGGACCTGGAGGAATTGGCATAGCTCAAGGTTAGGCGATCCCATGCTTCTCTAGCTGTGTTTGCAGATGATATGAGAGGTTGGATTGTTTCAGAACAACTTCCAAGAATTGCACTTAGCAAGATTTGATCTTGCCTATACCAGAGATATTCTGGGTTTGGAGCATTGTCTTTGTCTGATTGCAATGGTGCTGGGACAATTCTGGAGTCATCGAGATGGTGCAAGAGATTGTGGCCAATTAGTGTGGATTGAAGTTGTTTCCGCCACACTAGAAAATTCAGGCTAGTGAGCTTAATGGGAAGGTGGGTTGGGGCATTTAGGTGGACAATGGAGGGGGTTGCTTCAGCCATGAGGATCGGAGACTTACTCGATTGAGTAAGGGGCTCTTGATACCATGTTGAATTGTGAAAGAGGTGATTTTATTATTGAGAGAATAGATATATATATATACAGGATTTGCAGAGATGTGCTGCATGCAGATGCGTGGTGCATGTAGAGACGTACTGCTGTAGGAGATATGGTGATAGGCACATTAGGTTGTTGATCCTTATCAAATAGGCGTAGAGTTGATGATGGTTATCCTGTGGAAGCTTGATTCAGTGAGATTGTCCTAACAGTGACTTTTTTTCAGACTAAGGTAACTCCAATAGTCGAAGGCTATGGTGGATGTGCCCTCACAAGTGTATACACTGCAAGTCCACATACTTTGGAAAATTTTCCTTAATGTCTACAGGTTGAAAATGTGAAGTAATGTTGCAAGTCCACATGCTTTGGAAAGGGTTTGGTTCACACCGCAACTCCATATGCTAAGAAATTCAGTTTTGGGCAAAGAAAGTTCCATTTAACCTGTATTGAGCTCATTTTTTCCACAGTAAAGCATATTTGGAAACTCATCTTTACGGGTGAAGAACAATTTTCATCTGTGGTCTTATAATAATTTGTTGTCTGTCATGGTATGTGATGAACATTGACTCCTATTCAGGCTTATGTATATGTACTGTTAATTTTTTTCTACATATTGAGGGGGAGAGAGTGGGAAGGAAGATCACCGTTTGCAACTTTACTGAATTCTACCAAAAGATATGATAATGTGTAAGGATTTGTCAAAAAAATTTATTTCAACTAATACCAGATGAGGAAGGATTCCATCTTTCTCTTTTGTATTGAATTCTATAACAAAAGCTGGCTATTGTTATACAATTAGTTGAGGAATAAATGAGATAATTTGATATCAAGAATTTATAGTTTTTGATGTAAAGAACTTGGCATGATAATCATTTTACTATCATTTAATTAAAACTATGGTGTTAAGACTTAAGTCTCATGATACATTTCACAAACAAGTTTAAAGCACATTCTCTAGAAAGCCTACATACTAATAAGACTACTGGGCTAAAGGAAAACTGATGGATTTTAATAAAATTGCATGCAGTAGAAGAAAAAATGATTTTTAATTGCTTCAGCTAAAGCTAACACTATGACTTTATTTGGAATCAGATTAAGAAAAATAGACATTTTACGTAGAATATTCTACTTTTTATTTGGCCAACTAATTCTTCAAATTCAATGTGCAAACCCTTCAAATTCAATGTACAAGCCCGTGCAAAGCACGGGTAATAAACTAGTTTCAAATATATACAGGAAATGATCATCTATTAAACTACTTTAATGAATGGTTTCTTAATTAGTAACTGCCATGATTAACTATACACAATAAAAAAAAAAAAAAGGAATTGTAAGCTAATATTCAAGACGAATCAGTGAATTAAATTAGTTGTATTAAGAAAATAAAATAATAAATAGAATCAAGTCAACTACTGCATAACGTATTTTATATATTTTGGTTGAGATATAAAAAATACAATCACAAATTAAAATTTGAGATGACCTGCATTTTTTTGGAGCTTAAAAAATCAAGCCAGAGCCTGACCCTACAGGGATAGCGGGTTTATTCGCGTTTCAAATCTTATACATATATTTATTTTTTGACAAGATTTAATAAATTTTAAAGTATAAAATAAAAAAATAATCAAACATAATGCATGTTTTATGACCAAACATGATTGTTAAATTAGATTTAGAGATTCAAAATCAATTATAATGTACCAAATATAAATATAAAGCAATGTTGAATCAACCAAAAGAAAATAATGTAAAGGCTAATGAGGTAAAGTTAATGAATTATTGGGTTAGAAAGACAAAGTTAGATTCTATTTAGGTAAGATGTACAATACATTAAAGTTGTAATTTTATAACTTTTTTTTTTTTCTACTTTGTCATTAAAGGATTGCATGAATGATATTAGTAATAATATATATCAATGTTTGGGAATAACAAAAAAATAAAAATAAATTAGCTTAGACTCATCGAGCCTTATCAGGTAGCCCGCAAAAAGTCTTAATGGGTATCAGGCCTTAGCAGATCAAGCTATAAAGATTTACATTTTTTCGAACTTAATTTATAGTGTTCAAGCCTTTATTTTTATTCATTTTTATCGAGTATACTCAGATTGACTCTATCAAAGTAGCCCATTTTGCCGGCTCTAATTTTATTAGTGTATTTTCAAAAGATATTTAAAATCAATGTTATTACTTTAAAACAAATACCTTTTAGTTCAAATAATATATATTTCTAATGATGAAATTGAAATATAAAAGGAAATAAGGAAATCGATTCGCATAAAATAAAGAGAAACGTATAAATTAATTGAATTAAGATATTAACAATGATAGTTAATAAAAGAAAATAATGAAACAACCTAATAATAAAATTATTAACACTACTCCCATAAAAATAATAATAATAATTGACGCTGTTTTACTGATTTGTCCATCGTCCCTTCTAATTGATCAATCTTGGACTACAGTTAACAAAATGCGCTTGGGATGTGATTTTCACTCTACCCTGAAAAAGTACCCTTGTATTATAATCTTGGATGCCATTCTTTTCATAATTTGTTTCCTCCGTTGAGTTTATTGTTCCTTGTGTTCATCATTTTAGACTATGAAGCACAAATTTTTACATCGGACACTAGACATTACACGAAAATGTAAAGACACGTTGATTGTGTCAAAATATAGAACACCAAAATACTATTATATATTTATATATAATATTTTAATATAACATTTTGAACAAATATTTTTTTTAGATAAATAGATTAAAATTATGTTTCTAAACCTTAAACTTTTAAGTGATTTTTTATTAAAAATTTAAAAAATAAATATAAATATAAATATCTTAAATTTTAAATATTTTAAAATATCGATTCAAGTGTTTAAATTATTTTAAAATATTAATTTAAATGTCAAAACCAAAAATAAAAAATAAAAATTAAACACCGTTTGAAAAAAATCTTAACACATTAGTGTTGGTGTCGAAATCGTATTAGACACGCTGACATCTCTGAATCAAGAGATGTATTTGCTATCTAGAGTTTAGATGATCTAATTTACAGATATTTCAGTTTTTTTTCGGCTATTTATGTAGACCAAGACATGGTTTGGTAGACATAACAGGAAGATGCATCTTAACAAATTTGCGAGTAGCAATCAGCAAGACTCAAAACAGGACAATCCTTAGATTCCTACCTGAAATTATTTCACGTACTTGTTGCTCCCCTATTATTCAATCATCTTGAACTTTCTTTTTTTTTTTTTTATACTTTTGGCTACTACTTTGAATTCAAAGAAAGAACCCACAAACCATAAGAACAACTTCAGTACCACTTCGCTACACGCTTTTCAGTCATCATCCACTGAATTGAATCATCATTATAACATTTAAAAATAATATTTATTAAAAAAATCCATATGATAATATTGGACTTAATAATATTCCTTTATACATGAAATATCACACTGCAATAAAGATATCCTCCTTAGAGATTCTGCATTCAGTAAGGTTATGTAGTTTAAAATACAAGGGCTTTCAGAGAGATAACCCAACACTGCAGAACGCCCACAGTCATTCATAAAATCATTAACAATGACCACATGAAGATATTTAAGAGGGAGGCAAGATATTTAAGGGATTATTAACCAATGACCAACATCATCTTGCAACAGGCATACAGAATGAAAAAGACCATTAACCAGATCGGATTCCACCCATGAAGGTCCTTGGATCAGGGCAGCTCCCAGAAAATTGAGCTTGAGAGAAATCAAAACCTGGGTTCTGCAAAAGGGTAAACATTCCTCAGAACAAATCCAAGGGCAGCAGCAAAACTATGTCACCAAAGTAAATAGTTGTAATAAGGTGTCATTAGTTGTCGAATGTTCCTTTAACCATACAAATTCAAGTGAATCTCTCATCCAACATCTAACATACTCAATTCAATAGGAAAATAATTTCAGGAACCAAAACAAAATGAACAAAACGATGATGATAATAATAATAATAATAGTTACAATGCAGAATTCCAATCACCAGGGACCAGTGAAATCCTCTGATATTATGCACACAGCCAGGAAAACAGTCTAACATCCAAACACAATAAGCAGGCCATCTCAACATCAAACTAACCCAATAAAAGGATAACTAGTATGGCAAGAAATTCACGATATAAATCTATTACATTATGTATGTATAGAACGCTCAACAACTTCACTTCATATTACTTTATTCATAAATGTAATGGTAAATTATCGCAAATGAAATTTCAGGCACTATATCAGTGATTGTGACTTAATAAAACTTAGATACTGTGAGAAAGGAATATTCTACATACAGGACAGAAACATGCAAGCTTGAGAACATACTTTATACAATGATATATCGGCATGCTCAGCTTGATTCCCAAATGACTAAATGATGTTGTTAAAAAAAAAAAAACCTTCAGCCCAAAATGGAAGAGTAAAAAGGAAATAACTCAAGTATAAGGAGGAAACCCAACATAAAATCCACAAGCAATATAAAAGTATAAACGACCTAGAAAATGTATCCTTTTCCGTTTTCCTGGAGTTAGAGCATATAAGATTAAGAGCAAACGCTCATACTGAAATAATCAGACAATCAATAAAATAATGTTAATAAAAGTGAGATTTGAATTAATTCTAGTAGATAACTATATGCAGATCCTAATAGTAGTTCTGTTGACAAACACCAGGTCATATGAAATTCAAAAATTAAAATTATAAACAACGGTGGAGAAATTTCACAGCCCATGAAAAGAAATAAGATAAAATTAATGTTTACCTCTTCTTGAAATCTCTGAAGCATGAGGCGCTTCTGTTCAAGGTCATTTGAGTAACCGTCCAACTGACCCTGACCCATTATGGGAGAAGCCCATGTCTGACCTTTATCTCTCTTCTGCAGTGTTATATGCATCTCATCATCCTCTGCATATAAAAATCCAAATCCACATAAGCTAATAAGAAGTTAAGAGTGGAAGGAAGGAAAGACCTTCCACCATTATATCTCCACTGCTTGCTAACTAAGTGAAGACTAGTGTGGGAAATGAACCCAAAAGAATAGAAACCCACCTAGACTGACTGCAAGGTCGAGTTACTAACATCAGATGAACATTATATGGAAAATCATTCATATAAACACATTTTTATGTAAAAATTTCCAAAAATGGGAGAATACCAAACAACAAGTAATGAAAGTCTAAATCTTTACCTATGGTCCACAAAGAAGAATCTGTCTTCACCGGGTAGGTAAGTTCATGCTGAGACAGTATACAAGCAAAACAATTAAAGAATGTGAAAAGGAAAGCTCATATGAAAATGAGAACCGGGAAAGTATGAAACAATTATGCAAATAAATTCCAAGAAAATGAATAGGAATTTTGACTTACATTAAGATATGGAGAATTGCCTTTGATACCAACTTCAACATGCTTTGACTGAATCTTGCAGTAGAATTGCTTTGGAAGAACATTAGGAGGCAGATTTATGTATATATTCACCTCCTCAAGAGTTTGATCCCACTCAAACACTTTTTGACCTGAATCACGCACAAATTGAGCCATGCACAGTTTAATTTGCTAAAGTTGAAGAAAATAAAATCACAGCAGAATAGCAATAGAAAGGAAGAGAAAAATAGGAAGAACAAGATACCATTGTGAACGAAGATGTGGCGCTTTTCGGGGCCTAATTTCTCAGCCATCTTCTAGTGCTTTCAGCTTAGCTTCTTCGCTTCTTTCAGTTTCTTCACAGAGATCTTCTCAGTTAGTTAGACTCAAATTTTGTATCAAATTTTAATGTTGTAGACCAGCCTAAATTTCGCAATGTTCCAGAATAAAATTTCTTCTTTACAAGCACATTTTCCCTTTATGTCAAAAAAATTATCGTATCATTAGAATAATGATTTACTACCCATCTACTACTCAAATCTTGGGTGGAAAAAAAATCATGAAACAAATAACCTCCATTGCATAAAAACTTAAGGTAAATTAATTTGATTGGAACTTTACAAAGTAGCTTAACACTCACATTCAATTATAAGAAATTAGGAAAAAAATAAAGGCATACAATCATAATAAGATACTCCCTCCCTTTCATTTTATCTGTCTGATAAGGTATTGGCACAAGAATTAAGGAAGGCAATAAATAACTAAATGAATGATGTTATTTTACTAAATTATCCTTGCTATATCTTTTCTATTTTTTAATTGGACTGTTAAATACATTTTCTGAACTACTCTACTCTGTTAAATGTAAAGGGTAAAGTTGGAAAAAACAATTTAATTGTCTCTTGGTATTAGAGAACAACACTTAAACTGACCAAAAAAAAAAAAATCTCTAAAATGTCAGATAAAATGAAATAGAGGGTGTACATTCATTATAATTTAGTAAACCTATACTTAGATTATAATTTAATATTTTAATAAAATGGTATGTGTTTGTGTTATATACAGCAAGCCAGACAAAACTAGTGCTCCACACAAAGACAAAAATAAGAAAAGAAAATTTTTTTAAAAAAAAGATGGAGTCTTGGTGGAAAGGTGAAAGATGAAGATGAGGGAATTTTCTTTATCTAAGAGCATTGAACACATGCAGTAATTGTATGCAACCCACCAAATGCAGTTGCATTGCCAATCAACCATTTGGACCACCCAGTCCACCAAATGAGTATGGAGTATTGCAAAGGCTGACTCAGACTTCTCATGTCTGTGCTAACATGTCTGCCCTTTTGGCAATTTGGTAGTACAAATGCCAATACACCAAGCATATTGGCTTTTGCCAGATTGAGAATTTTTTTAATTAAGAACATACCCTCTCCTGCAATAAGTTTTCAATCAGTCCCATTTAAGTTTTTTTTTTTTTTTTTTTTTGGGTCCTTTTTAGCATTATTAGCATCAAATTGCCTTAAATTGCAATTCAGGCAAACCACTAGGTGTGGGTTAGTGATAAGGGGTCTGAGTAATATTTAAGAGGTTAGGGGTTCGAGTCTCTCTTGTAACCCCAAAAAAAAAAAAAAAAAAATTGCAATTCAAGTCAGTTCCAAAATAAAAAAATCCATCAAACAATTCTAGGTAGTCAGACTCAACAAGAGAACATACAATTGCATCATAATCAAGATCGCTTTCGAAGGTTTAGAGTAACTAATAAGTTACCCTCATCCCTTAACTGCAACATCAGTAGGTGTTTCCAAAATTTATAATTCAATACCAGTAGATTCAAGGTTGAAATCCGCAAGCCACAACAAAGATGTACAATGATTTTCATTACACTCAAACATGAATGCAACAATCAGTGCAATCCGAGAAAAAAAAGTCCAAACAGCGCAATCCATTGCACTACTTCTATATTCCTTATTTTCTAGAAGGAGATAAATTATGTTCCTAATCCATTGTAATAGATACCGAATCTATAACTCTGAGCTTAAATTTATTTTCCTTACTATTTAAGGATATATCATGGTAGCAGAAAACTTAAGCGACCATACAGACCTCAAAATATTCGCCTAAGCAATTTCATTTCTTTTTCTTCCCCCGCATGTTTTAATTGATCCATTAAATTTCTTTTCTTTTTTTTTCATTTATTTCCCACAATTTACACGCAACCATCGCACTCTTCTACCAGAATTTGTTTAATTTTGAACGAGACACACAAACAACAGAGGAGAAAAGGGAACCATGCATCTCAGTCAGTCAGTTGCAGAGCTCACAACCATGGATTCAAACAGTGAACAGAGAGCGAGGGCGAATCCATACCTCTGTGTGTAACAGTCGACAGAGTGAAAGCAAGAGAGAGGTACCCTTGTGAGCCACCGCCGATGAGATGCGAGAGGTGAGAGCGAGGGAAGAAAGGCAGAGTGCGCCCAGAATTTTGCGCAAGTGGAGACCGGATAGTTCTAGACGTGAATAGATTTTCTTTTATGGGCTGGCGCCGTTTCGTTTTTTGGGCATTTATTTTCGCACCACATTTTTTTTTTCTATTCTAACCCTTATCGATGTTTTCTTGCCTGAAAAAAGACTAAATGCCATGAAAAAAAAAAAAAAAACCAAAACCCTCATCTTTCTCACCTAAATTCCTCCCTCCATTCCCAATCATCAAATGAATACAAAGAAAGATGATAGCCTTAGAGTATATTTAGTATGTAATGAAATGTTTGGTTTGCATAAAAAATTGAATAAATGGAATATACATTTTTATGTAAGTATAAATTTATCCTTCCTTTAAGATTAAAAAAAATGTCTCTATTTCCTAATTTAATTATTATGGAATTTTATGGTTGATATTCAAAAAAGCAAAAAAAGAAAAAACAAACTTGTTACCTTGCAAGATTCAACAAAAAAAAGAAACCACATTGAACTTTCAAAAAATTTTATACTTCCAAAAAAAATATATAAGTCTACCGATTGCTAGAACATTAAAAAAAAAATAACTCAATGCTACTAGTCTAAAAAAAAAAAGGTATAATTGTACTTTAAAAAAAAATCAAATTTGAATCTTGATAAACTCCAATAACTACTATATAAGTCTACGGATCCAGTCAGCTTTGAATGGCTCAAGTATGGTTGGGAAGACAACCAACAAATTCAGATCTTGTTCAAGCTTCATATGAGCATCATATATCTCATTCGGGATAAGACTTTGAACCTTTAACAAGTCTTCAAATAGCTATCCTTTCCTCTCATCTATGACTGCATCATGAGCCAAGTGATGAGTGCAAAGCTTTTCAATGGCATGTTGGAAGCTTTGTTCTATGGTTACAATTGCATCTCGAAGCACATCAACCACAACATCATTCTTGTGCTTCTTTCTACTCCCAAAGCTTGACCTAGTCCTCAGTGTTTCTAGTACCTCAAATAATGTGTCATCATTTTCGTAATCATAGGCAGATTGATGTTCACTTACATTGTCAAGACTTTCTTCAAAATTGACACGATTAACCTCTTTGTTATCGTCATCAGCACCTTGGGCATCCTTTCCAATAGCCCTATCTTTTGCCCAAACAGTGCAAAGGGTATCAAAATGTGGGAATGGTCGAGATCTAAAAAAGGTTGCCTTCTTATAAACTTAATGCAAAAAATAATATCAGTTGCATACAATGAAAAAATTTCTTAAAACATAATAAACCACTCTATCATAAGAAATTAAGCATAACCAAAAATAAAGTGCAAATTTTAAATGATAAAGTGTACCTTCAAATGTTCATCCCGAACAGCCTTATCAACAATAACCATATTTTTTTTCGCTATCCCATCTAAATCCACTTGTGTGTGAGCCTTGTACCATATCATACACAGCTTGCCAACTATTCTTCAAAGTCTTAAGACAAGATTTAATATGTGGATTTCCCTTAATTCCTTACCCAGGCAGTTTCTCAATTATCATAATTTCCAAATATTGTAGAAAACCATACTTGAATCCATTGTCACCAACATATTTGTTAGCAATCTTCATTTCTACGAAGCATTCCACCAAAGCAGCATCTTCCTCAGGCTATCACACATGCTTGCCACCTTGACTGCTTACTTCGCTTTCCATATCTATAAAAATTATTTCAAGATATAAAATCAATATTAAACAAATAAAAGCCATATCTATACAAATTTATGGCACAACAATCAACATAGAAACACTAAATCACATATGAAAATGTTATTGCATAAATCTGATAACTCATTCACTCAATTTAACACATAAATTGTCACACAAAAATAACAAAAAAAATAGAAATATTAAACAACACAAACTCAAGAAGATTCAAAGGTGTTCTCTTTGAGTCCTAAATTCATAATACATCTCATTTGCTAATTGGTCAAGCCAATTGCTCCAAGCATTGGTGGGTTCTATGGTTAATATAAGGTTTGACTCTATAGGTTAATCAACATCAGGTGGCTCATATGAAGGGTATTGTGCATTTAGTGGATCGAAACCATTGGATTGCATGATCAAATTCTGCAGTAAACAACAAGCTATAATAACTTGATTATGAGTTCATACTGGGTATGAAGATGGGTGTCTTAGTATGCCCCATCTAGCCTTCAAAATTCCAAAACACCTTTCAGTGATTTTGGGTGCACGTGAGTGTTTCATATTAAAACACTCACGAGGGATTGTAGGTAGTTGACCCTCCCTCCACTCATTTAGGTGATACCTTTGACTCCTACATGGTGCAAGGAAACCCTCACAGTTTGAATAACCAGCATCAACCAAGTAGTATTTACTTTAACCATAAGAAACATATAAATATCAATTTAATTTAACTAAAATATTAATCTCAAGTAATAAAAAATTTAAAATATTAAACTTGTGAAACTTTTAGTCCATTGGGTCTATTAATTACATCACGTAACACACGACCATCAGCTGCAGACCCTTCCCAACCAGGCAAAACGTAAATAAATTGGCCATCTTAGGAATATACATCCAACACATTTGTTGATATATCCCCTTTTCGACTTCAGTACTAATGTGCGGATTAGGGTGTAGAAAATAGGTGTAGAATGGATGTGATATAGAGATGGAATGAAGTGCAAGCGTACACTATCAATGTAGCCAGCAAGTATTCTGGGGTTGTCGTACCCAAGGGATTGTGATTGATTACTGGAGTACTAGAACTCCAATAATGCTCAAGCGATCAAATAAGAATGATAACAGCAAAATATCATAAAAGAAAACAGCATAAAGTAAAGAGAATAGAGTAGAAATATGAGTAGAAGAAATAAGAGATAAAGGCCTAGGGATTCAGATTCAACCACAAGTCCTTGATATAGACTTTCATGATTCAGTTATGACTTTCCATAATTATTAATTGCTAGCCAAGATTCCAAAATCTAATCAACCTACCTTGGCATGAGGTCAGAGTGATCCTAATTACAATTATTGTAGAGAGGTGTCATAGATCACAAATTAATTCACTACTCCCTTGAAATTATATAATATAATATAGTGTAGGGCAAGTAGGATCGATCCCACGAGGAAGCGAGTATTTAATCTAATAGGATTAAAAGAAAGTAAACTAGTAATTGAAATAACAGAAAATTAAACTATTTAGAAAAATTACCTAAGAACTAAACACATGAAAGGGGGGGATTTTTGATTATGAACTACTACTAAAAATTCTGGGCAGATTTAGAAGTTAATAAAAGAGAATAAAGAAAAGTGTAGCAAGTAAAATGAGTAGATTGAATAATAGAATTAATGAGGCATGCTTAGCATCGACATATCCTTACCATGATAACACAAATTCGATCATCAACACATCTGTAAATTAATTTCGAATAGCTAAACTGTAGAACTTTGTAAGACAAAATTCCCTATTTTCCCTTACCATTTGTTTTATAACTAGAACATCTGAGCATAAAACCTACCAAGTCCAATAACCTCAATACACTAGCGCATGAAATTTAACCAAACTTGGAGCATTAAGATCTATGGAAAACATCATCTAACCTAAACCATAAAGGTCCACTAATGGCTTTATGTAATTCAGATTTGAAATTATTCTAATCAATCCAATTCTAGGGTTAACTAGTTGTTACTTGTGCCAATTAATTAAGGTTCCAGACTTACTTAATTGGCTAACAATATGAATCATTCAAATAGGTTGGTTAGCTACTCCAAACAAATCCAACAGAATTTTGTCAAATAATTTTAGAATACTCAAATCAATTTACCTAACATTAAAATCATAATCTTGTCTCACAAAATTGGTATCAAGGCTTAGTTATGTCTAGCTAAGCATAAAAGAAATTAAGCTACCATGCTAACAGATCCAACAGAATTCTAGACTGCAAGCATGGTCACTTGAACAAAAATAAACAAAGAGAAAAAGTACTAGTTTCGGCAAAAGGGACAAGCAGCAAAGGATGGCTTCAGCTCTTGATGTGTGGCATGGTTGTAGATCCAGATCTGGGCAGCAGCTCTGTATGTGGCGTGGGTTGGCATGGTGTCTTCTCCAGATCTGCCCTCTTGATTATTTATAATATATCCACTCCTAATTAGACTCAAAATAGGACTCTTAATTAAGTTATACTTTTAAGTACAAGTCAATCCTAATCACACTCTAACTAGGACATTAAGTGGATATATTTCTTCAAGACTTTAATTCTACTTTAATTATGACTTTGGAGAGTCTTCCAAGCTTAGGAGTCCCAATCCTTGTATGACAAGGCTTCTCGGTAATTGAATTGCCTTAAAACTCCTCAAAATTGCATCAATGCAACCTCTGGGCACCACAGCGCTGAGTTGCAGAATTGGCAGCCCTTTGTCTCTGGAATGTGGCGCCATGGCGCTGGGGCTTGGGCGCCACAGCGCCCATTGGCAGCATTGCCATTTTTTTTCTGTTTTCCAACTTGGCTCTTCAATGCTTGTCAATGCTTGTTCTTGGCATAGAAATTAATCACTTGTGAAAATACAAATGTTAGTTAAAAACATGCAATTAAGCTCAATTTATAATATCATCCACATGAATTCAAGAATCTGAAAAGTGATTTAAATCAAATGAAATAGTCTAAGAATATGCCACTAAACCAAGAAAATATGGGGCTAAAATGTGACTAAAATGAGACCTAACAAATTCCCCCACACTGAAACTCTTGATCGTCCTCGATCAAACTAAGAACAAAATAAAGAAACTCTCCTGAAAAGTATAATTCACCATGTCAAGTAAGTCATCACCTCACAAACATAAGTAGATATGTCATTAGGCAAGGACCCCTATATCAGATTTCACAATGCATAATGTGAATGATCCTCATTGGATATATGTGTTTACACTCAATTTTCTCAAGTGTTTAGGTTTAAGTTATTCACTCTCAAGTTCATATTCATAAAGCAAGAGCTACCAAAATTTGATTTTCAGTCTTACCTCCACCTCTTAGAGTACATTGCATACTTGAATCAAAAGAACTTTATCTTAGTTGTAATGGGGCTTAGGTAAAGTAAAAAGGATTAATGGATGATGGAATCAAGGGTTAAACTACTAAGAAGAGATTATGTGAATTCAAAAGCACACTTTTCAAGATCACTCACTTTCCACTATCAAGCCTCATACTTACATATTTTTTTGCTTCTCCCTTCTTTCTCACTCTTTTGATTTTGCTTGCAGAATTTTTTTCTTCTTTCCTTTTCTTTTTCAGCTCTTCCAGAATTTTTCCAGAATGCTTTTCTTTCCAGAATTTTTCCTTTTTCTGGACTTTTTCTGCACTTTGCTTTGGGAGATTTTCACATCCTTTGAGGCTCTTTCTTTCCACTTCCCTAGTTACTAACTAGGCATCAATTTGATGTCTCAAATTCACATAGTCCTTCAAAGTGTTGGTTTCAAAAATATGAATACATAAAAGGAATGGTATATGGCTTATGATGTGCTTAAAAGAAAGGAAGGCTAAGGCTCAAAAGTGGTCAACTAGTGGTAATTATGCAAGGTGGGCTGTAAAGGCTAAATTGGTTAAACCTAAGTGCCAAAATCACTTTCAAGCATGCAGATATAACTCTAAACATGTAGCAAGGCTTAGAGCAAATTTCAAAGGTCTGTACCCTAGACTGAACAAAATACACACATGAAGAAAAATATTATATGAACTCTCAAGTTGGCATGAATGTTCCAACCATCCACTCGGCTCAAATAGCTCACTTGGATTTCATGATCAATCACATTATACAATGTATAGGTTTGAGGTTTAGCTTTTGAGTTAGGGTCCTCATAGCCATACTCACTTATGTCATGGGTTATTCTTGAATAACATGAGACTACACTTTCAAGAGATTTCTTGTTTTCTCTTTAATGCAGAATTAAGAAGAAGATGCAAAACTTTAGATGTAGGGAGTATTTAGTGTCATGCAAACATGCAGAATTTTCCATTCTCCCCCCCACACTTAAATTTTGCATTGTCCCTAATGCAAGGAAAAAATAAGAACTAACTAAAATGGAAAAGATGCACAGAAATAAAAGTAACAAAACATGGCAGAATTAAATAAGAAAAATAACCAGAATTAAAAATGCAAACTTCCTTGAAATTAACATGGGTTGCCTCCCAAGAAGCGCCTTTGTTTTATGTCATTGGCTCGACATTCTTTATGCTCAAGGATCTTCCAGCTGAATTGTTTCCACCATCTAGGCAGCATCACCTTCATAAAATTTCTTCAACCTGTGTCCATTTACTTTGAAAATTTTGTTAGTGTCAAGGCTCCTAACTCTATAGCTCCATGAGGATGGACATGAGTTACAACAAAAGGTCCTAGCCTCCTTGACTTAAGTCCTCTACATGAAATTCTTTCCTAGTTAACTTAGCATCATGGAAAGCTTTGGATTTGCCCTTGTATATAACAGAATTGTCATAAGCTTCTAATCTTAATTCCTCTAGTTCTTGAAGCTGCAATTTTCGCTCTCTCCTAGCTAGATTGTAATCAAGATTACACTGCTTAACAACCCAAAAAGATTTATGCTCTAGTTCTACAGGGAGGTGACAAGCTTTGCCAAAAATAATTTTATAGGGTGACATGCCAATGGGAGTTTTATAAGCTATTCTTATGGCCCATAAGGCATCACCTAGTCTCAAACTCCAATCCTTCCTATCAAGTCTAACAATTTTTTCTAGAATTCCCTTGATTTCCCTATTAGTACTCTCGGCTTGCCCATTTGTTTGGGGGTGGTAAGTAGTAGACACTTTATGAGTGACCTGAAATTTGTCTAATAAGGCTTTTAAGGTGCGGTTACAAAAGTGTGTGCCCTTGTCACTAATTATGGCTCTTGGCATCCCATACCTATTCAGAATGTCATTCTTTATATGCTTGACTACAGTTTTCGCATCATCATTCCTAGTAGGGAAAACTTCTACCCATTTTGACAAGTAATCAACACAAACCAAGATGTATATGTAACCAAAGGAAGGGGGAAAGGGTCCCATGAAATCAATGCCCCATACATCAAATATTTCACAAACAAAAACATTATAAAGTGGCATTTGATTTCTATTCCCAATATTACCAATTTTCTGGCATAGCTCACATGCACGACAGAAGTGAAAACAATCTTTATGAATGGTGGGCCAATAGAAACCACATTCCAGCACCTTGTGTGCTGTTCTTTTTGGTCCAAAGTGACCTCCTCCTTCACGGGAATGACAGAATTCTAACACAGAAAAAATTTCAGCTTCATCTAAACAGCGCCTAATGACTTGATCGCTGCATGAGTGCCATAAATAAGGGTTGTCCCATATGTAAAACCTAGATTGGGATTTAATTTTCTCTCTAGCATGCCTAGGTAAATTTGGGGGAAAAGTTTTAGTCACTAAATAATTAACAATGTCAGCATACCAAGGGTTATTACTAGTCAATGCATATAACTGCTCATCAGGAAAAAAATCCCCTAGTTCTCTACTAGTTTCCCTAGTTTGGATTCTACTTAGATGGTCAGCTATATGGTGATCTGAACCTTTTCTATCCTTAATTTCAAGATCAAATTCCTGTAGGAGTAAAATCCATCTAAGTAGCCTAGGTTTGGCCTCTTTCTTTTGCAATAAGTATTTTAGGGCAGCATGGTCAGAAAAAATAATTACCTTAACACCAAGCAAATATGATCTAAATTTTTCCAAAGCAAACACAATGGCAAACAATTCTTTCTCAGTGACAGTGTAATTGCATTGTGAAGGATCTAAAGTGCGACTAGCATAGCATATAACATAAGATTCCTTACCTTTCCTCTGTCCAAGTGCGGCACCTACTGCCTTGTCCGAGGCATCACATAGCAATTCAAAAGGAAGTGCCCAATTTGGGGCTTGGACAATAGGAGGTGTGATCAAACAGTTTTTCAGTTCATCAAATGCACACTTACACTTTAGTCAATAAGGCGCATAGGGGAGAGGCAATTTTTGAAAAATTCTGTATAAAACGCCTATAAAAACCCACATGCCCTAGAAAAGATCGAATTTCTTTAACTATAGTTGGATATGGTAAGGTCTGAATTGCTTCTACCTTAGCTTTGTCCACTTCCAACCCTTTAGCCGAAACAACATGCCCTAAGACAACACCATGATTAACCATAAAATGGCATTTTTCAAAATTCAAAATCAGATTGGTTTCAATGCAGGGCCTAAGGACTAATGCTAGATGATGCAAACATTTATCAAATGAGTGTCCATGAACAGTAAAATCATCCATAAAGACTTCCATGAATTTTTCAATAAAATCAGAAAAAATGCTCATCATGTATCTTTGAAATGTGGCAGGTGCATTGCATAAACCAAATGGCATGCCTTTGAATGCATAAGTGCCAAACGGGTAGGTGAAGGTGGTTTTCTCTTGATCCTCTGGTGCAATTGGTATTTGCAAATATCCAAAGTATCCATCTAATAAACAAAAGAATGAATGACCAGCTAATCTCTCTAACATTTGGTCCATGAATGGGAGAGGAAAGTGGTATTTTTTCGTGGCTTTATTTAGTTTCCTATAAACTATGCAAACTCTCCAACCTGTTTGGACACGTGTGGGTATAAGTTCTCCTTGCTGGTTGGTCACTACCGTGGTTCCTCCCTTTTTAGGGACTACATTAATAGGACTAACCCACTCTAAATTAGCTATGGGGTATATAACTCCTGCCTCTACCCACTTAAGAATTTCTTTCTGTACTACTTCCATCATGGGAGGGTTGAGGCGGCACTGAGGATCACGCTTAGGGGCTGCATTAGGCTCTAGAGCTATCTTATGGGTGCATAACATGGGACTCAACCCTTTTAGGTCAGACAATGTCCACCCAATAGCTTCTTTATATTCCCTAAGGACTCTAACCAATTTTTCTTCTTGCAATTCAGTCAAGGCATTTGAAATTATCACAGGTAAAGTTTCCTTTTCCCCTAAATAGACATACTTTAAATTTTCAGGCAAAGGTTTCAAGTCTAGGGTCGGAGGTAAAATGTGAGATGAGACAACTTTAACATGCTATGTAAGGAGAAGTAAATATGATTTTGCATGCGTTTGATGTGAGGAGTTCAATGCTGAAATTGTATCTACTAAAGCATCATGCAACATAAAATCATATTCAGCCACATCTCTATCAAGCATGCTTTTAGTAATGACAGTTTCCAATTCATCAAATTTTTCCAATTCATAAACATGTTGGGAAATTTCATCAACAACATCTAATGCATATAAGTAGTTAACATCAGTAGGATATCTAATGGGATCAAATATATTAAATTTAATAACCTCGCCATCAAATTCCATTGTTAAACTACCATTGTGCACATCAATTTTGGTCTTTGAAGTTTTCAAGAATGGTCTCCCAAGCAGCAATGGAATATCTCCTGAATTACCTTCATCTCCCATATCAAGCTTGTAAAAATCAGCAGGGAATACTAATTCATTTACTTGCACAAGGACATCTTCTATAACTCCATCCGGATAAACATTGCTTCTGTCAGCTAGTTGAATTATTAAACCAGTCTCTTTCAAATTTCCTAGGTTCAATTTTTCATAGATATTTCTAGGCATGACATTTATTGAAGCTCCTAGGTCTAGCACAGCTTTTCCAAAAGAAGTATTACCAATTTTACAAGGGATAGTGAACATCCTTGGATCTTGGTACTTTGTAGGAATTTTCTTTTAGAAAACAGCAGAAACATTTTCCCCTGCACTAATTTTCTCATTGCCAATTAATTTTCTCTTAGAAGTGCAAAGCTCTTTAAGAAATTTAGCGTACCTCGGGACTTGCTTGATAGCATCCAGCAGTGGAATATTTACCTCCACCTTTTGGAATGTTTCCAGAATTTCTTGATTAGCCTCCTCATGCTTCTTTTGTATGAATCTTTGAGGGAATGGAGGCTTCAGAATGTACCTTCTTTCTTTAGATTTTTCTAGCTTTGTTTCTTCCTTTTTCTGCTGCTGGAATGGCATCTTAGTGTTGCTGTTTTGCTATCCATAATTTGGCTGGCAGCACTGTTTTTGCAGCTACCCAAATTTGCCTTGTTCCAGTGCTTTTTGCAAGATTTGCTCAAGCTGTTCAGGTGCTGACAGCAGCTGCTGCAATTACTCTTTTTGCTCTGGCAAAATTTTTGTTTCATGCTCCCTATCTCTTGGCTACACAGTAGATAAGCTAGGTTGCAGCTCACGCCCGCTTTGTAGCATGATAGCATTCACGCTTTCCTTTGGATTGGCAAATGGTTGAGGAGGTAACCTGTTATTCATTTGAGCTTGGAAATTTCTAAAAGTGACTTCGTTGTTGGAGATGCGAGTTTGTAGTTGCTTGATTTGGCCTTCTAAAGTTTGGAATTTATTTTCAGAATCATGCCTTAATTCAGTGAAATTCTTGTCCATTTACTTCATTAGTTGCTCAATCATTAATTGAGTTTTGTCAGCAGCTTGCACTTGTGGTGGAGGGCGTTGGACTTGATCAAATCCTGAAGGATTATTTTTGGGTAGCCCGTATCTAAGATTTGGGTGATCTCTCCACCCCTCATTGTAGGTAGGCACAAAGGGATCATACCTTCTGTTATTTTACATAGGATTCACCTCTCCCGGTTGTTGTAAATTAGGACATGAATCAGTCATGTGTCCTAGAATTGTGCATACACCACAAACAGGTGCTGAAGCTGAACCCATCATTTGATTTATTATAGCTTGCAATTGGGTGAGTTGAGCATTAGGGTTTCTTGCAGCATTGGCAGGGTGCAAGAAAGAACCACTTCTTTCCCCGAATTGTTGAGAATTTTGAGCCATGTTGTCAATTAGAGCTCGGGCTTGTGCAGGTGTTTTGTCTATGAGGGCTCCACCACTTGCAGCATCGATCATTCCTCGGTCATGGGGTGCTAATCTCTCATAAAAATATTGTATGAGAAGTTGGTCGCTGATTTGGTGCTTTGGACATGAAGCACATAGCTTGTTGAAGCGCTCCCAATACTCATATAAAGTCTAGCCATTGATTTGCTTGATTCCGCATATTTCTTTTCGAATGGAAGCAATACGAGATGCTGGAAAAAAAATTTCCAGAAACATTTTGTGAAGTTGCTGCCATGAGGTGATAGATCCAAGCATCAAGTAGTACAACCAATCTTTGGCCGCATCTTGCAATGTCAAAGGAAAGGCTCGCAGTTTCACTTGATCTTCGGTAACTCCCTCTTGCTGAATGGTTGAGCAAGTGATCATAAACTCATTGATATGATGGTATGGATCCTCTCCTAGCCTTCCATGGAATTTGGGTAACAAGTTGATGAATCCCAAATTAAGCTTCAAAAGAACAGCAAGGACAGGATATGTGATTGCCAATGGCTGAATTGTTAAGTCTAGTTTGGCTAACTGTTTCAAGGTTGCCATCTCCCTTCCAGATGTAGTGTCAGGTTCGAATAAAGGATTGATGTTGAACCTTTCTTCCAATTCTGTTTGGTCTTGCCAGCTGGAAATTATTCTTCCACTCTTCAAGAACATAAATCAATTAAAACTACAAAATTCAAAACAAAGAAAACACATAAAATACTAACAATCCTAAAAGATTAAATTGTTGCTTCCCCAGCAACGGTGCCAAAATTTCTAGAGAGGTGTCGTAGCCTCACAAATTAATTCACTACTCCCTTGAAATTATATAATATAATATAGTGTAGGACAAGTAGGATCGATCCCACGAGGAAGCAAGTATTTAATCTAATAGGATTAAAAGAAAGTAAACTAGTAATTGAAATAACAGAAAATAAAACTATTTAGACAAATTACCTAAGAACTAAACACACGAAAGGGGGGGATTTTTTATTATGAACTACTACTAAAAATTCTGGGCAGATTTAGAAGTTAATAAAAGAGAATAAAGAAAAGTGTAGCAAGTAAATTGAGTAGATTGAATAACAGAATTAATGAGGTATGCTTAGCATCGACATATCCTTACCATGATAACACAAATTCGATCATCAACACATCGGTAAATTAATTTCGAATAGCTAGACTGTAGAACTTTGTAAGACAAAATTCCCCATTTTCCCTTACCGTTTCTTTTATAACTAGAACGTTTGAGCATAAAACCTACCAAGTCCAATAACCTCAATACACTAGCGCATGAGATTTAACCTAACTTTGAGCATTAAGATTTATGGAAAACATCATCTAACCTAAACCATAAAGGTCCACCAGTGGCTTTATGTAATTCAGATCTAAAATTATTCTAATCAATCTAATTCTAGGTTTAACTAGTTGTTACTTGTGCCAATTAATTAAGGTTCCAGACTTACTTAATTGGCTAACAATATGAATCATTCAAATAGGTTGGTTAGCTACTCCAAAAAAATTCAAATAAATTCAATAACAATGCTGTCAAATAATTTTAGAATACTCAAATCAATTTACCTAACATTAAAATCATAATCTTGTCTCACAAAATTGGTATCATGGCTTAGATATGTCTAGCTAAGCATAAAAGAAATTAAGCTACCATGCTAATAGATCCAACAGAATTCTGGACTGCAAGCATGGTCACTTGAACAAAAATAAACAAAGAGAAAAAGTACTAGTTTCGGCAAAAGGGACAAGCAGCAAAGGATGGCTTCAGCTCTTGATGTGTGGCGTGGTTGTAGATCCAGATCAAGGCAGCAGCTCTGTATGTGGCGTGGGTTGGCGTGGTGTCTTCTCCAGATCTGCCCTCTTGATTATTTATAATATATCCACTCCTAATTAGACTCAAAATAGGACTCTTAATTAAGTTATACTTTTAAGTACAAGTCAATCCTAATCACACTCTAACTAGGACATTAAGTGGATATATTTCTTCAAGACTTTAATTCTACTTTAATTATGACTTTGGAGAGTCTTCCAAGCTTAGGAGTCCCAATCCTTGTATGACAAGGCTTCTCGGTAATTGATTTGCCTTAAAACTCCTCAAAATTGCATCAATGCAGCCTCTGGGCGCCACTGCGGTGAGGGGTGGGTGCCACGGCGCTGAGTTGCCGAATTGGTAGCCCTTTGTCTCTAGAATGCGGCGCCACGGCACTGGGGCTTGGGCACCATGGTGCCCATTGGCAACATTGCCATTTTTTTTTTTTTTTTCTGTTTTCCAGCTTGGCTCTTCAATGCTTGTCAATACTTGTTCTTGGCATAGAAATTAATCACTTGTGAAAATACAAATGTTAGTTAAAAACATGCAATGAAGCTCAATTTATAATATAATCCACATGAATTCAAGAATCTGAAAAGTGATTTAAATCAAATGAAATAGTCTAAGAATATGCCACTAAACCAAGAAAATATGGGGCTGAAATGTGACTAAAATGAGATCTAACAATTACCAACCCTACTACGGGCCAGTGCGAGTTGTAATAACCATAATTGTATTAAGTTCCATGGACATCCCTTTCGGCTATTCTAGGGGATCTCCCTAGCTCCCTTGTAACTACACAGAATTCTAGGTATAGACTGCCACAAAACCCTATGGATTTAACCCCTATGGTCTAGGTTAACTAATCATCTTCTGAGTCATAGAAAATGCACGAGTTTCTTCTTTCTAATTGGTCAGATCAGTCAAGAGTAAGTGCAAAAAATTAAACCTCAATTAAATAAAAGCTAGAATTGTCATAACATCATCAATCATGTCTATACAAGTACTTGGGCTACATCTTAGCCCCTAGAAAAGAAATTAGTTACACATAATGTAACTTAAACACATAACATAAGAGAAAGAAAACATGGAAAATAAAAAGGGTAGAAGAAGTGTTGTTGATCCTTGCTCTCTTGCGCCTCCTTGCTTGTTGTCCTCTTGCTAAGCTGCCAAACCCTATTTATAATGTAGTCAATCCTAATTTTACTCACACTGGGACTCTTGATATTCTCCTTTTACTCAAACTAGGATTCTATTTAGAACAATCCTTTTCCTAGTCCTACTTGAATTATGACTCTTAGATAAATTACTACTTTAATTACAAAGTCATTCCTAAACATATTCTAACTAGGACACATTATTCTAGTAGGATTTAACAACTTTAATCCCACTCAAACTAGGACTCTTGAGAATTTAATTCCTTTGGTTGCATATCTCTTTTAGTTTCACTCCAACTAGGATTCCATGTAGTCCCATGCTTTCAAGACTTCAATCCCACTTGAATAATAATTTTGGAGAGTCTTCTTTGTCTTGGAGTCTTAATTCTTGTAGGAGAAGGATTCTTGGAAGTCAAGTTGGGTCAAAACTCTTCAAAACAGCTCCAGAGGTCATCCAGCTCGCCACGGCGAGCTAAGGCAACAAAGGTCATGTTGCTCTTGGGTTCACCTCGCCACGGCGAGGAAGGGAGCTCACCACAACGAGCTTTGGCAGAATTGCTATTTTTCCCTTTTCTGCTTTTGGTTCCTTTTGGTGCTTGCTTCCTACAAAATAGTAAAATGACATTAAAAGCACCTTAATCTATATTAATTTGGGACTTAAATGCAAGGGAATTCATACTAAAATATCTATATAAATTACACTCATCAAACTCCTCCACACTTAGCTTTTTGCTCGTCCTCGAGTAAAATTAAAGAGAAATAAAATAAGCAAGGCAACAAGACTTTCAAAAAAAGGACCTACTAACCATATTGGCTTCAGAATTATTCACTTGGGATTTATTGGAAACTAATCAACATGTCACAATGCAAGACTACTCAATTCAAGATGGAATAGTCCTACACCCCAAAGGTAGCTCTCAAAATAAATTGTGGTTAAGGCTCAATTCCTTACTCAAGTGGATATTAAAAGTTACCATATAATTGGGTTAACAAATCATGGAAAGCCATTAGAAAGGTATAAGGTATAAAGTGAAATGCACATGTACATAATAACTTATCAAGTTTCATGAAATTAAATGCAAAGAAGATGAATTCCCTCACATGAATAAATTCACTCTAATCTCTCAAGTGTTTAGAGGGTTGAATATACACTCAAGTCAATGCAATTGGAAATTTTTCCATAGGCTTGCTCATATATCAAATCTCCACCCCTTTAATAATAAACCACAAACATTAATCAAAGGGACTTTTTATGGGTTGTAATGGGGCTTTTAGGAAGGTGAAGGGTAAATGTTGGTGGTGAAAATTAAGGGTTCAATACACCAAGAAGAGACTTATGTGAATATAAGGCTACCTTTTAGCTCACTTACTCTCCAACTTACCAAGCCTCATACTTGCATATTTTTCTCCGTTCTTTCTCATTCTTTTGCTTTTCTTGCTGTTTTTTCTTTTCATTTCTTTTCATTTCATTTCTTTTTCTTTTTCCAAAATTTTTCCAGATTTTCTTTTTCTTTTTATTTTCTGAATTTTTCCTTTCTCTTGGGAGATTTTCACATCTTTTTGAGGCTCTTTCTTTCCACTTCCCTAGTTACTAACTAGGCAATAATTCCATGCCTTAAATTCACACAATCCTTCAAAGTGTTGGGTTCAAAATATAGGTAAATTAAAGGAAGGATATATGGCTTGAAATGTGGATAAAAGAAGGAAATTAAAGGCTAAGGCTCAAAAAGGGTCAACTAATGGTAATTATGCAAGGTGGGCTATAAAAGGCTAAAATTGGCTAAACCTAGGTGCCCTAATCACCTTAGTGTCATGGTTTCAATGTGGTCTCAACATGCATAACAAAGCAAGTTCTAGAAAAATAAAAAAAAAATGGCATGACACACTCAGAAACAATTTTTAGAGCTTCAAATATGTAACTCTTATGGCTCAAAAGCTCACAATTGGCTAATATTCATCCTCATGCATTCTCATTCATTCTACTATCAAAGTAATTATGCACATAATGGGAATCATCAATATGGGATCTCTCATAATCAAAGTTGGCTCAAATTTCCCATAAGCTTTCCAATAATTAATGGAATAGGATAAAATGAATAATGATGCATTGTTTACATATCAAATCAAGTTTCCTCATCCCATGATTTCATCAGTTAAGCATAATTTTCATCATTAGCCATGGTCTTCAATCAAAACACACAATCATGCAAAAAAAAAAAAAAAATTATGCAAAACAAAACAAATACTACTATTACTCAAATACTCAATTACTAGGCTACTTAATTATTCAACTAAACACATGTGTCCCTCCCCCACACTTAAAATTTGCAGTGTCCTCAATGCAAAATAAAAAAAAAAAAATAAATAAAGGAAAGGTCCAACCTGATAAAAGTAGCCTACTCAGAGTCGTCCATGGCAGGTGATGAATTATTTTTTTTCTCGGTTCTTGGGCAACAGGAGGGGCTGCTGGAAGTTCACAAGCACTGGAAGGGGCTCTGGGGTGCTGGAAAAAATTTTCAAAAATTTGAAAAAAAAAAATTTCAAAATTTTTTTTTAGAGTGAACAGTAATTCTTGCCGTGGCGAGCTTTGGCAGAATTGATTCTGGAAGAGCTCGTCGTGGCGAGTTGAACTTGATTTTGGCTTGTTTTTCGTCCTGAATTCAATCAAATCTACTCCTATTTGATTCTTAACATCTGTATGGCTTCAAATAATTGTTTGAGTGACTCTAAGTAGTAGAAATTACTGACTAAAATAAAGAAACAAAGTGCAAAATTAAACACACAAAAAGAAGGAAAAGAGAAAGGAAGAAAAACCGTTGGGTTGCCTCCCAACAAGCGCTTAGTTTATAGTCTTTAGCCTGACTATCTCAAAAACTTCATGGCACATCGAGAGGACTGTAAGGAGAGATCATCAATTGTCGTACTCCCTTTCCTTGCTTGCTTGGGCAGCCTACCATCTTTAGAATCTTCTTAAGGCAAGTTGAGAATCCAAAACAACACCACTCTGGAGTTCTCTTACCTTTCTTCTTTTTATTCTTGGCTTTCTTTTTCTTTTTCTTTGCATTTGGGGCTTTGACAGCCGGCTGTAATAATTTCACAGCTTTGACTTCAACCTTCTCTTCTTGGATTTTTTCATCTGTATTGCATAGCTCAGGGTCTTCAAAAAGTTTGAAAGTGGCATGGTCTTCATTGACCCTTAATCTGAGCTCTCCAGTAGCTAGATCTATTATGGCTCTACTAGTTGCCAAGAAAGATCTTCCCAGTATTAAGGGGATATTTACATCCTCCCCCATATCAAGTACCACAAAATCCACTAGGAAGAAGAATTTACCTACTCTGATCAAGACGCTTTCCATCAAACCATATGGTTGTTTGAAGGATCTATCAGCAAATTCTAAAATCATTTTGGTGGGCTTTACTTTCCTAAAGCCCAATTTCTTGAACAAAGAGAGAGGTATTAGATTCACACTAGCTCCTAGATCACACAATGCCTTACCCACATCCGTGCTACCTATTTTGCAAGGTATAGTGAATTTTCTGGGATCTTTTGCCTTTGTTGGTAACTTCCCTTGGAGGATTGCACTGCACTTTTCAGTGAGTGTAACTGTTTCATGGTCCTCTAGAGATTTAGCAGTCTCTTGGTCTAGCTTCTGCTTTCTGAACCTATTAGGAAAAGGAAGAGGCGGCTTGTATGGTGAAGGATTTTCAGGAAAAAAGTTTGGACTTTGGTTTCTCCTCCTGCTTCTGCAGTTCTGACCTCTTCTCTGGGATATTTTCAGGTGCCTTCTCATGTTTAGGTTCAAGCTCTTTTGCTTTTCCTTCAGGCGTGGACTCCTCTTCTTTCTCCACTTCTGTTGTGGAGGTCTTTTTCAAGTCAATCTTAGCTATCTTCCCACTTCTCAGAAAAATGGCATTGACATGCTCTCTTGGATTTACTTCAGTGGTGCTAGGTAGTGTTCCAGGTTGTCTTGTTGTCAGATGTTGAGAGATCTGCCCCACTTGGTTCTCTAGTTGTTTTATAGAAGCATTGGTGGTGACCATGAATTGATTGGTTTCCTCAGTGAGGTCCGCTTGTGATGCTGCTAGCTTGGCCATTGCTTCCCCCAAATTCATCCTTGGAGGTTGTTGTTGTTGAAAAGGAAGCACTCCTTGATCTGAATTCTTCCATGCGAAATTAGGTTGATTTCTCCACCCATTATTGTAGGTGCTAGAGTAGGAATTGTGATTCCCCAGATAGTTCACCTCCTTAGCTTCTTCTTGCACGCCTCCCATGGAGTTTCCTTTGAGTAAAGCAGAAAGTACTTAATCCAATTTGGATAAAAGTTTTGCAATTGCATCAGTATCTTGAATACCAGCTACTTTCTTGTTATTATCCCTCCTAGAGCTCCAATCAGAGGCATTTGTGGTGACCTCTTTAAGCAACTCATAGGCTTCAGCATAATCCTTGTTTAGAAAGGCTCCTCCAACTGCTGCATCTACCACTGTTTTGGTGTTACGGCCTAATCCTCCATAAAATACTTGCATGACTAGCCAATCTTGCATGCCATGGTGTGGGCACTTCCTTAGCAGCTCCTTGACTCTTTCCCAAGCATCATAGAGAGATTCTCTATCAAATTGTGTGAAATTCACAATTTTAGTTCTCAGCTTAGTAGTCTTCAAAGGAGGGAAGTATTTAGTAAGAAATTTATGGGCTAAGGAGTCCCATGTGTCAACTGAACCGGGTGGCAAAGAATTCAGCCACATTCTTGCTCCTTCTCTGAGTGAAAAAGAAAATAACCGGAGCTTGATTGCCTCCTCTGACACCCCGTTGTATTTGAATGTGTCACATATCTCCAGAAAAGTAGAGAGGTGCAGATTTGGATCCTCATTAGGTGCACTTGAAAATTGATTATTCTGGACCATCTGAATTAGAGCTGCTTTGATCTCAAAGTTATTCACCTCTACTACTAGATTTCGAATGCTTGACATGGCGTTTTGAATTTTTGGGATAGCAAAGGTGTGAAGAGGGATGTGTCCCTCATTCGGTTGATTATTTGGTGCTGCCATCTCTTCTAGCTCTGGCTGCAAGTTCCAAACTACTCTCTTTGCTCTCAGATTTCTTTTGATTGTCTTTTCAATCTTCAGATCAAGAGGGAGTAAATTTTGGGATCTTGTTTTCTCATGCACTAGAAAAATTCCTGAAAAGAAGAAGAAAGAAATTTAAAGTATAACAGAAAAAAAAATAAAAGTGCTTGAGTCACTATCTTGTTAATTCCTCTAATATCAATACAACAATCCCCGGCAATGGCGCCAAAAACTTGATGTGGGGATTAAGGTGTAGAAAATAGGTGTAGAATGGATGTGAAATAGAAATGGAATAAAGTGCAAGCGTACACTATCAATGTAGCCAGCAAGTATTCCGGGGTTGTCGTACCGAAGGGATTGTGATTGATTACTAGAGTACAAGAACTCCAATAATGCTCAAGCGATCGAATAAGAATGATAACATCAAAATATCATAAAAGAAAACAGCATAAAAGTAAAGAGAATAGAGTAGAAATATGAGTAGAAGAAATAAGAGATAAAGGCCTAGGGATTCAGATTTCACCATAAGACTTTGATATAGACTTTCATGATTTAGTTATGACTTTCCAAAATTATTAATTGCTAGCCAGGATTCCCAAATCTAATCAACCTACCTTGGCATGAGGTCAGAGTGATCCTAATTACAATTACCAACCCTGCTACGGGCCAGTGCGAGTTGTAATAACCATAATTGCATTAAGTTCCATGGACATCCCTTTCGGGTATTCTAGGTGATCTCCCTAGCTCCCTTGTAACTACACAGAATTTTGGGCATAGACCACCACAAAACCTTATGGATTTAACCTCTGTGGTCTAGGTTAACTAATCATCTTTCGAGTCATAGAAAACCCACGAGTTTCTCCTTTCTAATTGGCCAGATCAGTCAAGAGTAAGTGCAGAAAATTAAACCTCAATTAAATAAAAGCTAGAATTGTCATAACATCATCAATCATGTCTATACAAGTACTTGGGCTACATCTTAGCCCCTAGAAAAGAAATTAGTTACACATAGTGTAACTTAAACACAAAACATAAAAGAAAGAAAACATGGAAAATAAAAAGGGTAGAAGAAGTGTTGTTGATCCTTGCTCTCTTGTGCCTCCTTGCTTGTTGTCCTCTTGCTAAGCTACCAAAGCCTATTTATAATGTAGTCAATCCTAATTTTACTCACACTAGGACTCTTGATATTCTCCCTAAGTTTACTCAAACTAGGATTCTATTTAGAACAATCCTTTTCCTAGTCCTACTTGAATTATGACTCTTAGATAAATTACTACTTTAATTACAAAGTCATTCCTAATCATATTCTAACTAGGACACATCATTCTAGTAGGATTTAACAACTTTAATCCCACTCAAACTTGGACTCTTGAGAATTTAATTCCTTTGGTTGCATATCTCTTTTAGTTTCACTCCAACTAGGATTCCATGTAGTCCCATGCTTTCAAGACTTCAATCCCACTTGAATAATAATTCTTGAGAGTCTTCTATGTCTTGGAGTCTTAATTCTTGTAGGAGAAGGATTCTTGGAAGTCAAGTTGGGTCAAAACTCTTCAAAACAGCTCCAGAGGTCATCCAGCTTGCCACGGCAAAGGCCTCGACTCGCCACGGCGAGCTAAGGGAGCAAAGGTCATGTTGCTCTCGGGTTCACCTCGCCACAACGAGCTCTAGCAGAATTGCTATTTTTTCCTTTTCTGCTTTTAGTTCCTTTTGGTGCTTGCTTCCTACAAAATAGTAAGATGACATTAAAAGCACCTTAATCTATATTAATTTGGGACTTAAATGCAAGGGAATTCATACTAAAATATCTATATAAATTACACTCATCAAGTACCTAGGCTTGTCTCTTGCAGGCACCTTTATCTTCATGTGTGTTCCATCTAATGCACCCAAACAATTCTACAAATAAAAACATTGAATCAATTTCTTATTTAAAAATAAATTTATTAATAATATGAGAATATATATTACCTTAAAACACTTCCATATCTCATCTATAGAGTTTGCATCCACTAGTTCAAGAGTCTTAAAAAGCAACCTATTTAGTCGAATCATGGCTTTTAAGACAACATTGGAGTACCTACTTATTGTTTCCCTAGATCGACCAAACTCGAATTGAATTAATCAATTTTTATGATCATGAGCAATAATATGTAAGAATATTGCTACTTGCTCGTCAACAAGCATATTTTTTGTTGGTTTAAGCCCCCAGTCTCAACAAACATAGAACAAAGTTTGTCAAAGGTAAACCTATACATCCTAATTTTTAAGATCATGATCAAAGGAGTTTTTTTTTTTTTTTTTTGTGCAAGTCCATAGTATAAGACTTTGGAAGTGCACGCTCAGAATGAAGTGCAATAACAACATATGTTAGAAAGAAACACTGTCGCATAATATGTGCCATATGCAACCACCAATATATTATCTACACGATAACTCCTATTTTCTTGGGATCCATTATTGTCAAATAAAACAAACATTATAACATAAGAATCAATTAATTACTCTCACAATTTAAGCTATTGAATAAAAGAAAAAAAAAAGTGTGAAAGAAAGGTAAGGATGAAATTATGAGCTAATTAGACAACAATTACCATCTTCATAAAAGAACAAAAATTAGAGATATAAGATGGTAAGCATTAATTGAAACATCATCATATTTTTGGGTTTGATCTAATCTAGTCTAACATGCCTTAGAAAGAAAATGGAATAAAGTCAAGTGAGAAATACTAAAAGCTTTGCCTGCAAAGACATACAATGATAATATAACTCTGATAAGACAAAGAAAGAGTTTGGGTTATTTTTCATTTATTTTTTTTGTTAATGTCTCTTGCAGAAAATATGAGTACAATGGATTTTTTCAAAGCTTCCAAAAAGACTCCACTATCATGTTTATGGAATTAGGAAAATTATCCTTTATAATGACAAGCATGGTTAAAGAACCCATGATGAGTAATAAACCTTTCAAAACATCAATCATGTTATAAAAAGTATGTAAATGGAGAGTAGAGATAACAACAAAGTATCAAGAACAAGAGAGCTTTCTTCTATTTCCTTGTATGTACACCAATACAAATGAGGTGCTCTATTTATAGGCACAAGTTTGTAACTCATCTATAAAGCTACATAATGTACAATGAATACCCATTACATAGAGGAGTAAAGGTTTTGTAGGGTATAACCTAAGAAATAATGTTACATAAAACCATTGGGAGTTATAACCTTCAAAGGATAATGACACATAAAGGGCATAATGGTTATAACCTTCAAGGGTAGTGAAAGCGCTTGAATATGGACATCCACACCATTATAATATTATTCATAACACTCCCCCCTTGGATGTCCATCTCTTAAGAATGTGCCTCGTTAAAACTTTCATAGGGAAAAACCCTGTGGGATAGAAACCTAGTGAAGGAAAAAGAGTACATCATTCTTTCATACGCTATTGGATGCTGCCTCATTAGAAACCTTACCAGGAAAAACCCAATGTGAAAAAAAAACCATGGTTAAGGGAAAAAGATTGCAGCGCATATGACAATATCAATTAAGATCTTTCAGTTGACGAACTCCAATGTTGCGGACAAGCTTTGCAAATGTTGAAGTAGGAAGTGCCTTGGTAAAAAAATATGCTAAATTATCACATGACCAAACTTGTTGAATATCTATTTCACCATTCTTCTGAAGATCATGAGTGAAACAGAACTTTGGTGAACTATGTTTGGTTCTATCCCCTTTAATGTACTCTTCTTTTACTTGAGTGATACATGTAGTATTATCTTCATATAAGATTGTTGGAATCAATTTGCTTGAAGATAAACCACAATCCTTTTGTATACGATCACAGATCTTAACCAAACACATTCTCAGCTAGCTTCATGCAGTGCTAAAATTTCTGCATTATTAGTGGCTGTTATTATTTGCTTCATAAATCGCCATGAGACGGTTGTACCGCCACATGTAAATAAATAGCCTGTCTGTGATCTACCATTATGTGGATCAGATAAATATCTCACATCTGCAAAACCTATAAGGTCATGTTGGGGTTCATTTGAATAAAACAAACCCATATCCATTGTACCTTTAAGATAACGAAGTATATGCTTCACTCCATTCCAATGTCTTCGAGTGGGTGAAGAATTATATCTTGCTAATAAATTGACAGGAAAAGAAATATCAAGTTGTGTGTGACCAACAAGATACATTAGTGCCCCAATAGCACTAAGATATGGTACTTCAGGACTAAGTACATCTTCACCATCTTCTCAAGGTCTAAAAGGGTCTTTGTTCACATCTAAAGACCTTACTACCATTGGAGTAGTTAATGGATATGATTTGTCCATATAAAACCGATTTAGCACATTTGAAATATAAGCCCCTTGGTGCACAAAAATTCCATTCTTTAAATGTTCGATCTGTAAACCAAGACAAAACTTTGTCCTTCCTAGATATTTCATTTCAAATTCTTTTTTCAAGCAATTAACAGCCTTTTGGAGCTCTTCAAGAGTTTCAATAATATTCAAATCTTTGACATAGATAGCAATTATGGCAAAGTCATGTCTAGCCCTTCTAATGAAGATACATGGGCAAATAGGGTCATTTTTGTATCCTTCTTTTGTCAGATATTCACTGAGGTGATTATTCCACATACGACCAGATTGTTTCAATCCATAAAGAGATTTATTCAATTTAATTGAATAATATTCTCGAGAACGAAGATTATTTGCTTCTGGAAAATGAAATCCTTGAGGGAGTTTCATATAAATATCAGTATCAAGTGAGCCATACAAATAGGCTATAACAACATCCATAAGACGCAAATCAAGTTTTTTCATGCACCGCCAAACTAATTAAGTAGTGAAAAGTAATTGCGTCCACCACAAGTGAATAAGTTTCATCAAAATCAATGCAAGGTCTTTGTGAAAACCCTTGAGCAACAAGTTGTGCTTTATATCTCACAACATCGCCTTTCTCATTTCATTTTCGCACAAATGCCCATTTGTATCCAACTGGCTTTACACCTTCAGGTGTACGGACTACAAGTCCGAAAATTTTTTGCTTTGTGAGGGCATTTAATTCTGCCTCTATTGTGTCTTTCCATTTTGGCCAAACTTTCCTTGCTTTGCATTCTTGAATAGATTTTGGTTCATGATCCTCATTACCTTTTACTATATCAAGCGCTATATTATATGCAAAAGAATTGTCAACATTGACATTATTTTGGTTCCATGGCATTCTATTCATGACATAATTTATCAAGATATCTTCATTTTCACATTTCTCGGGTACCTAAGTTCCATTTGGAATAGAAACTCTAATTATGTCTAAACACTCTTCAAGAGTTGCTTTTGGGGACTCTTCTAGAGTCACCTTATCCTTAATTTGACCATCTAAGTTTTTAGCTCCTTTCCTTTTCGAGGATTTTTATTTTTGGAACCTACTGGTCTACCACGCTTATGGTGTGCATCAAACTTATTTGCAATAGACGTTTGTCCTTCAGGGACATCAACTCTAATTGGAGCATTAGCCGCTAGAACATATGACTTAGTCACTTTCTTTGGGTTAGTGAACACATCTGGCAATTTGTTTGTTGAGCCTTTCAAATGAATTATCTTTTGAACTTCCAGTTCACATTGTTTAGTACGAGGATCAAACTGAGACAATGATTTTTCATTCTAACTAATTTCCTTTTCCAACTACTTATTTTCTCCCCCTAAGGTTAGGAAACTTGTTTCATCAAAATGGCAATCGGCAAATCAATTTCTAAATAAATTACCTGTTGTTGGCTCAAGATATCTTATTATAGATGGAGACTCATAACCAACATATATTCCCAACCTTCTTTGAGGACCCATCTTTGTGCGTTGTGGTGGAGCAATTGGAACATAAACTGCACAACCAAATATTCTTAGATGGGAAATGTTAAGTTCCTAACCAAAAACCATTTATAAAGGGGAGACTTTTTGATAACTTGTTGGCTTGATGCGAATAAGTGTTGCAGCATGCAAAATTGCATGTCCCCAAGTAGACATAGGAAGTTTTGACTTCATAAGTAATGGCCTTGCAATTAGTTTTATACACTTAATAAGTGATTATGCAAGTCCATTTTGTGTATGAACGTAAGCTACAAGATGTCCAACTTCAATCGCAATAGACATACAATAATCATTAAAAGCTTGGGATGTAAATTCACCAGCATTATCAAGACATATTTTCTTGATTAGATAATCAGGAAAATGTGCTCTTAATGTAATTAATTGAGCAAGTAACCTCGCAAATGTCTGGTTGCGAGTTGATAGCAAACAAACATGTGCCATTCAGTCGATACATCGATTAAGACCATAAAATACCTAAATGGTCCACATGGTGGCTGTATCGGCCCACATATATCGCCTTGTGTACACTCTAAAAATGTGAGAGACTCACTCTCAAATTTTATTGGTGATGGGTCAAATAATCAACTTTCCTTGTGAACAAGCAGCATATGAAAGGTCAGTAGATTGAAGAATCTTCTGGTTCTTCATTGTATGTCCACGAGAATTTTCAATAATTTTTTGCATCATTATTGAACCGAGATGGCCCAACCGGTCATGCCAAATAATAAACTGATTATAATCTGTAAATTTCTGGTTTACAGTGGCATGTGTTTCAATTGTATTTATATATGTATAGTACAATCCAGAGGAGAGTGCAAGTAATTTTTCCAATACACACTTTTTATTTGAGATAATGCTTGTAATATAAAGATATTCACTATTTCCCTCATTTGTTGTCTCAATATGGTATCCATTTCGGCGGATATCCTTAAAACTTATCAAATTTCTATGAAACTTGGAAGAGTATAAAGTATTATCAATATGTAACTTTGTTCCTTCTGGTAATAACACATTGGCTCTTTCGAAGCCTTCAATTATTCTTGTACTACCTGATATAGTACTAACATTGGCTTCTTACATTACTAAATGAGAAAAATATTTTCTATCCTTAAGAATTGTGTGAGTAGTTGCGCTATCAGCAAGACACAAATCCTTATTGCTAATCCCCACAGATGGTGTGGCCATTCTTCAAAAAATACATAATAAAAAGTGTAAATAATTTGTATAAGAGAATTCTTTATTACTTGAAACAAAATGAAGTTTAAAATAGAATATGCTTAAACATAACACTACAAGTAAACTTTTCATTGCTTAAAGTAAAGAGAAAAACTCATTAAAACAAGCTTGAAAGATAAATTTATTTTTGAACAGTCCCATCACCAATTAGGTGATTAATTTTTCCATCTGGGTCAACAACATCCAAGTGCGAGACATCAATATTCTCATAATCAGATCATCTTCAAAGACAAAATTTGTCTCAACCTTTTGCCTTTATTTTTAAGTGATTCTTAGTACAAATCAACAAGATGCTTTGGTGTACGACAGGTACGGGACCAATGGCCTTTACCACCACAACGGTAGCACATGTTTTCTACATGCTTGCTACTTTGCCCAACCTTCTCCTTTTCATTTTTCCACTTTTGGGGAAAAATTATGCTTTGAGTACCACCATGTCTATGGGCACGACCACAACCACGTCCATGACTATGAACACAAATTTGCCTATAATTATAGTGGTCATGTGCCGCTACATTCACTTAGGGGAATGCATTAGCACCAGTTAGACGAGATTCATGATTTTTCATAAGAAGCTCATTATTTTGTTATGCAACAAGAAGGCATGAAATTAATTCAGAATATCGTTTAAAGCCTTTTTCACGGTATTGTTGCTGCAAGAGCAGATTAGATGCATGGAAAGTGGAGAATATTTTTTCTAACATATTTTCATCAGTAATCTTTTCTCCACACAATATCAGCTGAGAACTAATTCTAAATAATTTAGAATTATACTCACTTACAGTTTTAAAATCTTGTAAGCGTAAATGCATCCAATCATAACGAACTTTAGGAAGGATTACGGTTTTCTGGTGGTCATACCTTTCTTTCAATTTGTTCCAAAGGACAAGTAGGTCTTTTACTGTTAGGTATTCAATTTTTAACCCTTCATAAAGGTGGTGGCGAAGAAATATCATGGCCTTTGCTTTATCTTGATTAAATGCTTCATTCCCTTCTTTAATGGTGTTTCTAAGCCCTTTTGCATCTAAGTGAATTTCAGCATCTAGTACCCATGACAAATAATTCTTTCCAGTAATGTCAAGAACCACGAATTCAAGTTTTGCAAGATTTGACATATTTGAGACTATCATAAAATAACAAGATAACATTAGAAAATATATGAGATAAATATCATTCACAAAATATGTAACAACCAATAATCTGACAAGGTAAAGATGATAAATAAATTCTATGCATGAAGTAAAAATATTCATAAAGAACAATGAAAAACTAATGATGATATTATACTAGACAATAGCATTATCAAAGGATGGAAAGAATAGACTAAAATGGTTAGAATTATAAAAGTGAATTTTCAATCATCTTGCGATGGTTCTTCTAGACACATAGCTCATTTGGATTACTCTCTTATATGCCATGGTACTTCTAGACTCATGGTAACCAATATATGTACTCTCTAAAGAAACTTACCACTAACAAGTAATCAAAATAAATAGAGGTTTAACTTAGCTAATAAATAATGAGAGATTTAACCGAGAAGAAATGCAGTAGACATGCAGTCAAAATACTAAGTATTCCATGCAATAAAAATTATAAAAGGGAGTAAAGGAAGTTGGCCACTACCAAAGTTTTACAAAGGAAGTCTTCTGTATAAACCAATAATACTCAATTAATAATCTAAATTGGCCAAAATTTGGGGAAAAGTAGTATTGAAGCTTAACAAGATCCCAACATGTTTATAGAAAGAATTGAGGAGGCATGATTATTTACTTATTTATACATTGTATTTTACTTATTCAGTTTACCAAACTACTACTAATATGTTGATATGCTAAACTAATATGAGATGTATATTATACAAGCCATGTCAATAGTTGAGCTTAACACTTTTGCAATGTATGTGATATATATCTTCTTCTTTTTTCTCTAACTTGAAATCTCTTTGGTTCTCAAACAAACAAAACTTCAAAGTTCACTTTAAGAATAGGAAGCTTTAGAGTTCATTAGAGATCCATATATTTAGAACAAGAAAAGAAGAAAAATTAATTTGAATCAAAAGAGACAAGTAAATAACCATATGTCAGATCCAACTTCTACTGCTGCTTGAAAGCAAATGTAGGGATGGAAGGATGGTGACAATTTCTTTTTCAATACCCAACTCTCACCATTGACCCTAAAACCAGCTTGAGTGGGTGAGATAGAGAGGTGAAAAGTCAAAGAGAAAAAATTCACAATCAGAAGAACAAGCTTACACAAATACAAATGGTACATATAAAACCAAAAAGTCCATAATCTGACGATACTCTGGTATAAAAAAAGACAAATAAATAAATAATGAACACAACATGAAAAGAGAAACGAAACATAGCAACGAAGACGAAACATAGAAATGAAATTAAAGAAAAAATGAAATATAGAAATGAAAAAAATAAATAAAAAATTGAGAGAAGACGAAATCGAGAGAAGATTGAGCAAAGGATTCAACATAAAACAAAAAAAAAAATCAAAATCTAATTTCAGCGTCAACAAAGATCTTGATTTAGGTTTGATAAAAAAATATATACACATACTTAGAAGAACTTGCGATGATGTGATAGGGGATGATGATTGAAGGGCACACAACTTTATTTAGTCAAAGAGCATTTTTCCAATCGATAAAATTGGATGATAGGGTGAGAAGATGATAAAAGAGATTGATCGTAGATAATGTAATTTTAATTTTATAACTTGGACTTTTTTTATTAACGAAAATTTCTTTCTATTCCTTTCTTTGACTTTCCTTCGAATTTGAAAGGAAAGTTGGATCCCCCTATTAATGAAAAGTGGTATCCTAAGGGAATGGGCATTACTTTACCTTGGAGCTACCAAACAATGCAAAAAGGGAAAGTAAAGTGCACTCATTTCCCTGCCTTTCCTTTCCAATGTACTAAACGGAGCCTAGATAGTCATTTCAACTAGCTTACAATATATTTGACTAGCTTATAAACTCACTTGACTAAAATAAAAGTGTTTAATAATATTATTAAAAATAAACTCAATCTGTTTAAGAATCCACGCTCGCCTACTAAAAAGTAAGTTTATGATCAATTTTTACAACCTGTTTAAAAAACCAAGCCTTACTCGGCCTAGCCCGTTTAATGTGAGTTGAAACCAAGTTTGGCCCATTTGCTTGGTCTGCTTAGTTTTATTTTTTATTTTTAAATAAAAGTAATAGTATATATTAGTATTGTTGAAAATGAAGATGACCTTGATTTAGAATCTTGATGTTTGATAATGTTGATTTTATGAATTGTGTCTTATGTGTGGATAATGTATTAAACTTAACTATATATGAAGTTTATGTGTTCTTATTGACTATCTCTTTGAAATTTTATATATTCTTACGAACTATTATTAAACTATCTTTTGTGTTAACTTCTTTAGTCTTTATCTAGTTACTTGATTCAAATATTACTTGTGTTTTCATAAATATTATTTGGGATTTCTAACTATTTGATAAGTTTTTAATTATATATTTCATTTGATTGAATTATTTTAAGATGATTAGACTAGAAGACATAAGGAATATATTTCTATAGTTATATGCCAATTAAATTTAAAACATTAGAATTATATAAATTGGGCCACCCGATAGCGCACTCATAAATAAACAAGCTAGGTACAACTATGAAAAATAAAGCCCATTTAAAAATGGACCTCTAACAAGCCTACCCATTTAAGGCCAAGCCCTATTAAACCTATCCCATTTAAAATGGGCCAACCATTTTGACAATTTTAGTGTTTAGTAAACAAATTTTTTCAATAGCTTATACACTATTTGAAGTAGTATATAAACTTATAACATATGATTTTTTCTCTCATTTTTTAATAATTACTTTTCCACTATGTAATAAAATATTTTATATTTAAACAAAATAATAAAAATTCAAAGTTAAATAAAACAAAAAAAATATTTTTCTCTTCAAAATAAAAATAGAGTTTATATAAAAATCATATAAATATGTCCCTTATTGTCATTTTATATTCACCCACTAGTTTAACAGTCAATTTTATCAAACACCTTTTATTCAATAAACTAGATTTACGACATTTAGTCTACAGCTAATAATTTTTAGTTAAAAATTAGTATTTCAACTTTTAAGCTTTCAGCTAATTTTACAACTACTTTTGTCAAACATAGATCACTCCCAACCAAAATGATCAAATAGAAGACGAATTTCCCAATTGTCATATGAAAAGCTCTCTTGATTCTTTGCTTCACTGCCACCCTAAATTTTGGAAAAGATTAATTTTAATTTTTAGCTCAAAAAATAGATTTTAATTTAATATTTATTCTAGATATTTTTAAAATGACAACAATGCACACATAATCTATTACGTCTAGTCATCTGCTCGGAGAAAGTGCCAAGTATGCACTACAACATCTACTCAGAGAGACCATGAAGCTCTCTATGTAGATGCATGAATGTAGGAGGAGGATGAAAGTGGAGATATGTGTCTTAAAAGGGTAAATAGGATACTTAAAAAATTTTATAAAATAAAATTTTTGTTTAAAAATATATCGAGCACAACTTGATAAGCTTGCTCTGAAACAACTTAAGCTTGAAATTATTTTTATATGATATGACTAAGTGATGTGCCAATTCAAATTTGATGCTAAAAGTAGAATACATACTCTAAGAAAATAAAAGAGTCAGGAAGAGAAAATAACACAATTGATTTATGTTGGTTCGGTCACTAATAATGATGATTTACGTCAACTCTTCTCAAACACTTTTGATAGAGTTCTTCAATATCTCCAATCTAGTTTACAGGATTCCAACACCTTCAATACAACTTATCTTGGTTTTTTGAATCTTCCAAAAACCTTATAGTAACTCCCAACACTCACAAGCTAAGCTTGGTTTTTTGGAGTACCAAAAACTTTACAACATGTATCTATGGTTCAACAAAACCTCTATCCCAAAAAGAAATAAGAGATCAAAAGTACAAGGCAAGAAACCTTTTTGAAGAGATTATCACAAGGATGGTTATCAAGCTTGAATTTGCTAACTCGATACAACTGATTTTCCATATGAGCTCTAGAACATCCTAAAATGATTTGCAAGTGAAGAATAGGTGTGGAAGAGAATTTAGGAGAGTATGTATGATCAGATTTTTGCACTTCTTGATTTTTCACAAGTGTTCGATCATTCTTCCTTTTATAGCCAAATTTCAAGTAGTTGTTAAAGGGAAGATTTGAATTTTCAAATCTTGTGTCTTCTGTAATTAGTTCAACCATGATGTTCCAATTGTAGTGTATAATGTTTGTAGAAGCTAAGGTTGACTTTCTATATGCACATTGTCCCTAGCAGCTTTCTTTCGTATGTAGGCTGTGTGCAGCTTTTAGAAGTGGCAACATAAAACATTTGTCTCTATCTAGTTGTCTTCCCACAAAGAAAGTTATTAATCAGAGTGGCAGTAAGGCAGTGAGTTAAACGTAAATCTTCATGTCTGATATGCTCCATAAATTGTTATGATAAAAGCTTTCTACACTTGATTAATATTTTGTTTTGTTGCACTTGTTTATATTGCTTGGATGGACCTTAGATGGAATCCACTAAAAGTCCAACTTTATTTTCAACAAACCTTGGCCTACAAATAAGACATGAAAAGCAATTGGGCCTAAACTAAACTTGAGCCCAACATTTATTTTTTAACTGTTCCATCACCAATTAATTGGTCAATCCTCCCATATGGGTCAACAAAAAAAATCAACAACATCCAAAGTGGAGACCTCAATATGTCCATAATTAGAATCACTCATAAGATGCAAAGTTTGTCTCCATTTTATTTTCTTTATTTTTTAGGGATTCTTGATAAAGATCAACAAGGTGCTTTAGGGTATGACAAATACGAGACCAATGACCTTTTCCTCCACAACGATAACTTTTGTTCTCAACAATCTTGTTATTTGCCCACCTTTTGTTATGGCATTTTTCACAGCATTTTTCCGCTTTGGGTGAGCATTTGCATTCAAAGAATTACCACCACAAAACTATGTACGTCCACAGCCATGACCACGACCACGACCACGAGATTATCCATAAGTATGATGGTCATATGTTGCTATATTTACTTCAAGGAATGAAGCACTACCAATTGGGCGTGGCTCATAATTCTTCATCAATAGCTCATTATTTTGCTTAGCAACTAAGAGACAAGAAATTATTTCAAAATATTTCATAAACCCCTCTTTTCAAACATATCTTCATCAGTAATTTTTCTCCACGTAGTTTTAATTTAGAGCTAATTCTAAACATTTCATAATTGTACTCACTTATAGTTTTAAAATTCCGTAAGCACAAGTGCATATATTAATAACAAGCTACTAGGAGAATTACAAGTTTTTGATAGTCATACCTCTCTTTAAGACTGGTCCAAAGGACAAGTGGTTCTTTAACTATAAACTACTCAGGTTTTAACCTTTTAAGGAGGTGGTGACGCAAAAAGATCATTGCTTTTGCCTGATCTTGTTTGGATGTTTGATTATCTTTTCTAATAGTATCACTGAGACCATTTGCATCTAAATGGATCTCAACTTCTAATACCTAGGATAAGTAATTTGTCCCAGTGATAGCCAATACTACGAAGTCAAGTTTCGCTAAGTTTGACATATTTGCACTATCATAAAATGTAAAATAAATTAGGTAATGATTGCAAGATCAATAAGCATGCTCACAAAAATTACTACGTATAAGTATAATTAAATATATTGGCTATAGCACCAAAGAATAAAAGTGCACTAGAACTAATAAAGGAATAAAAAAATTATTTAATCTATTAGATTGTATTCAATAAGGAATTAACTAACGGCCCATAACCTATCAATAGTTTCGTGTTTGAGTGGTAGCATATTTGATTTCAAATTAAAAGGTTGTGGATTTGATTCCCACTATGGTTGTGCAATTGTTCACCACTAGTTTTACTTTGGTTTAGGTGCATAGAATCTGCTTCAAGTTTCAGAAAAAAAAAAAAAAAAATCTATGTGCTTTGAGTTTTGGAAAAAGGGGCAAAAGAAAACTAAAAAAAAAATAGAAATGATGACGCATAATTATATTCCACATATTATACTACATTATATTATTTTAAGTGTAGATACTTTAGGATCTACTGCTTTATATCATTTGGATGGATAATTTTGAGATCCACTTTATTCTATTTTAATAGATAACTTCAAGATCCACTCTATAGAAAATTAATTGTCCATAATAAAATTCTACATACCTCTGGGTGAGGCATATCAAAAGAATTAGTATCAAATGAATTAAATCACTTCATACTTATAGATGAGGCGCATATCAAAAAAATTAAGTATCAAATAAATTAAATTGCTTCATACTTTTGGATGAGGCATATTAAAAGAATTAAATTATCCCATACTTCTAGATGAGATGTATCAAAGGAATTATCTCATATTTTTGGATGAGACAAATTAAAGAAATCAAGTTTTCTCATGCTTCTGGATGAGAAGTATAAAAGAAATTAAATTGTCTCATAATTCATGATGAGACATATCAAATAGCAAATATATTAAATAGTCTACATACTTTAGACACAACATCTCTTTTATTTATCAAAAAGACAAAATATCTTTGATATAAGCATGCATCTATTTGATTATTACTAAATCAATGGATGTAGCAAGTGATCTCTTCCTCTTGATTATGAATGTGGTAATAAAAAAAAAAAAAGAAGGTGTGAATAGAAATCAAGTGAGGATAAGAAATTACCTTGTAGTGGATGCCTTTTTCTTGATGACCAAAAAATGAAAATTCAGCAACTTTATGTAACGGAAAGATAAGATGGTAGGAGTAGATTCTCGTGTTGATAATGTGTTGTGAAATAAGAGATATAGAGAATGGGTTGAGAGAAGAGAAATATAGTCTTTTAAAAAGTCATTCTATTCATTCACTGAGGGGGTATATATATACAAAGGCAAGTGAATCTATAATTCTAAAAAGGATAATAATCGTTTAATAAATTACAAATAAATAAATATTAATACTGAATCAACCTCAAGAGAATATTCTAATAAATGAGTATTAAAAATTATAAATATTTATAACAATTAGTATTTTGTCTCGTTGCACTTGTTTATATTTGTTAGATGGACGTTAGATGGAATCCACTAAAAGTCCAACTTTATTTTCAACAAACCTAGGCCTACAAACAAGACATGAAAAGCAATTGGGCCTAGACTAAACTTGAGCCCAATGTTAATGTTTATTTTCTTGATGTATGGGCATATGTTACTTAGATCCAGTAAAAGTTGTTTCATTGTTTAAGTAAACTCTTGGCTAACCACAATTTGACTTCAAAAACTAATATCCCAAAATGCTAATTGGAGACTAAACATGGACCAAAGTCAGAAAAGGATATATGGCTATTTCTAAGTAACTTTGTGAATAAATACTTATTTTGGTTCCTTACACTTGAAATTCTTATTAATTTGATCTCTCGCACTTTAAGTTCATCAATTTGGTCCCTAAACTTTTAATCAATTTCGCTCTTTACACTTTAAATTTATCAATTTAGTCCTTCACACTTCAAAATCTTATCAATTTTGTCCCTTAAACTTATCAATATTTTTTAAGTATGAGAGATTAAATTAATAAATTTGACAAGTTTAAGGGACGAAATTTATTAGAGTTTTAAGTGTAAAGGACCAAATTGATAAAACTTTCAAGTGTGAGGGACCAAAATAAGTATTTACTCTTAGTTTGGGAAAGTTAAAAATTGTAACTTAGTTAACGCAAATTCCAAATTATACTTTTAGTATTATACTTTTAGTTCAATTTGAAGTATCCTTTACATCCCAAACCATAAAGAGTACAACAGTTTGATAAAAATTATTTTTGCATCATATTTAAAGTATGGCCTTTTGAAACACTAGTAATATTTCCTAATATCTCAACAAAATTAAATTTTAAAAGCATTTTCAATTTTTGTTATGAAGAAAAGATTTCTCAAAAATATCCTTAAGTTAACAGAGGAGACTTGCAGGTACAACAACATATGCATTGTGGCAAATGTTTGACCCAACTTATATATTCTTTCATTATTCACTCCTTTTGGTAGAGACAATCAAAAAAAAAATGAGAAAAAAGAATATAAATCAATAATAAGTGTTATAAATATTTATGATTTTTGGATGCCCATTTACTAGAATATTCTTCTAAGGTTGACTCAGGATTAATACTCATTTATTTGTAATTTATTAAATAATTATTATTCTTTCTAGGGTTAGGGTTTCACTTACCTTGTATATATATACCCCTTCAGTGAATGAATAGAACTACTTTTTGAGAGGCTCTATATTTCTTTTCTCTCAATTTTCTCAACCCACTTTCTATATTTATTTTTTCATAGCACGTTATCAGTATAAAACTCTATCAACAAACCCTCAACTGTAGCTTTTAATTCAAAAGAGAAAGAGCCATTGCAAAGTTCTTTTTTGTTAACAAGAAAAGTTTCCATCGCTAGGTATGCGCCACCTACACTATTTCAATTAGTTTAATTGTTTATTGAACCTTTGTTGCTTTAATTGTTTAATTGGTTTCCATCTTGTGTTCATTATCCATTGTCTACCTTTTGACCCAAAGTCATTTTTTTTTTTTTTTGAAAAAATATAAGAGATGGTAATTTCAATGAAAAGTCCTATGTTTCTAAAAAATTAAAAGAGATGTTGCACCTTTAGTATGTAGACTATTTAATCTATTTGTTATTTGATATACCTCATCCTGAAGTATGAAGGCAACTAATTTTTGTCGTACGAGACAATTTAATTCATTTGATACACCTCATCCTTATTATAAATAATTAATTTTTTAAAGAGTGGATCTTGGAGATCCTGAAGTTATCTACACTCAAATAATATGTGGAATATAATTATGCGTTATCATTTCTTTTAGTTTTCCTTTTGCCCCCTTTTTTTGAAACTCAAAGTGCATTTTTTTAGTTTTCCACAACCTTCTAATCCAAAGTTAGACAAGCTATCACTGCACCACGGATCTGTTGATGGCTTATAGACCATTTGTTAATTTCTTATTGAATAAAATCCAATAGATTAAATATTTTATTTATTTAGTTATTTGTTCTAGTACACTTTTTCTTTGGTACTATAGCCAATATATTAAATTATGCTTATACGTAGTAATTTTTATGAGCATACTTAATGATCTTGTGATAGTTACCTAATTTATTTTACATTTAATGATAGTGCAAATATGTCAAATTTAGTAAAACTTGATTTTGTAGCATTGGATATCACTGGGATGAATTATTTATCCTCGGTATTAGATGCTGAGATCCATTTAGATGCAAATGGTCTCGGTGACACTATCAAAGAGGATAATCAAACATCTAAACAAGATAAAGTGAAAGCAATAATCTTTTTGCGTCACCACCTCCATAAAGGGTATTTACCCTAGAAATTAGTCTTTACTTTGTATTTATCTAATGCAATTAATTGTAAGGATAATTATCCTTTCAATTCTCTGAACTCCATTCTCTATGTCTTATGTTTCACAACACATTATCCACACGAGTAGTTCTATTCTAATCGGCTGAATTCCATCAAGTAATCCTTCCTTGTCATTTAACCTTTCAAGGGGGAAAGTTTGGCTTAAACTGTAATCCAAGTTCCAAGTAATGGGATATCACAATCCATGATGAGTTCTCATCACACTTAATGAGATGAAATTGTTTCTTTTCAACTCAAAACCAATTAATTAAATCCTTCTATCTTTTCATGTCATAGGTTACAATTTCTTTTCCTAATAATTCCTTTTGGAATACAAGAGCAATCTTGTACTGGTGTTGCGCTTTCATTAATTATTTTGGAAGCTAAATAGTGATAAATAAGAATGGTCTATGGATCCCGAAGATCCATAAAAAAGATCAAAGAATTAATCTTCCATAGCTAAGTAGGAGAGTCATTGGCTTTGAGCCTTTGAATAAGAAAAAAAAAAAGAAGGTCATATATTACTTTAAAGAAATATCTAAGCATGAAGGCAATTTGTTTTCTTTATTATTATGTCATGTCTCATCTAGAAGTATAAGTCAATTTAATTATTTGATATGCCTCATCCTCAAGTATGAAGTTAACTAATTTTTGTCTAATCATGAATTATGAGATAATTTAATTTCTCTATTATGTCTCATCCTGAAGTATGAGAAAATTTAATTTCACATGACGTCTCGCCCATAATTTTGAGACAATTTAATTTCTTTAATATGTCTCACTGGAAGTATGATATAATTTCATTGCTTTAATTGAAAATAAAGTGGATCCTAAAGTTATCCACATACAGCAATAAATTGATCCTAAAATAATCCATATATAGCATAAAGTGGATCTTGAACTCATCCATATATAGCATAAAGTGAATCTTGAAGTCATTCACAAAGAAGTTAAATTGAATATGAAATTTATTCATTTAAAGGTATAAAGTGGATCATGAAGTTATGCACTCACAAGTGTGTATAAAGAAAAATTTACTATTAACAAAAAAACTAAATAATGCTTTAATTAAGCATGTAAGTGCATCCTGAAGCTATCCATATAGAAGTTATGCTAGTATATAAGGGAGCCAACCCATGATACAACATATAAATGGGTTGACACTACTCTAAACCCAAAACCTTTTAAGGTTGAAATTTAGGACCTTAACTTTGTAGAAAAGTTTACATGATTACCACCCAACATCCCTAGTGATGTATATATATATGGTATGCCCTATCATTGTCTTAGCCTACATTACCATAGGTCACTAGAAACTAGAATTATGATTTTAAGAAATTCCAAGTTTTATTCAATTGAGGTCTAATTTTTTGTACTTCATTCCTTGATTGATCTAGCCAATCAGTTAGGAAAATTGTGGGTTGCTATGACTCGGGAGACAATTAGCTAATCTAGACCACAGGAATTAGATCCATAGTGGAGCTTAGGACGGGAATGTGCCTAGGACCCTTTGTAGCCATAAGGAATCTATAGCAAGAACCTATAGAACTCCTTACAAGGAATCCAAAAAACTTAATGTGATTGCAGTTACTATAATTCACATAGGGATATGAATGGATTGGTAATTGTAATTAGTTTAATCTGACCTCGGGAGGGGCTTTTTAATGTATTGGGAGATCCTGGCTAGCAATTAATATAACTGAAAATTCATAATTGAAATTATAAGAGTCTATGCATAGGATTGTGGTGAAATCTGAATCTCTAAGTTTTAATCACTTGTTTTCTTTATATCCTTACACTTGTCTCGATTTGCTTACTGCTTTAATTGTTGTTTTCTTTCTACTTGCATTGCTTCCATCACTAGTTATCGATCGCTTGAGTAATACTGGAGTTTTAGTATTCTAGTAATCAATTCATAGTCCCCTGGGTATGACAACCCCGAAATACTTTGCCAGCTACACTTGCATTGTGTTCCCAATTTCCATATTCTATACACACTCTATTTTACATAGATCAAGTTTTTGGCGTCGTTGCGGGGGACCGTGCCAATTAATATTAGAAGAATTAACTAGGTGTTAACTCAAGCACAATTTTTATTTTATTGTTTCTTTTAATGCTTTAACTGCATTTATTCTTAGGTACTATTAGTAGTTGTCTGGTGTATGAAAAGTACAGAGAAACGTACTCTACTCCCTCTTGATCCAGAAATTGAGAAAACCTACAGAAAGATTCAAAAAGAGAAGAGAGTAGTCAGAAATCTGCAACCAGAACTCGATAAAATGGCAGCTAACAACCAGCAAGATGAAGAGCACATACCTCTCAGGAAGTTCATAGTCCCAAAAATCCAGAATGCAATATCTAGCATTCAGAGGACAGCAGTGGAGGCAAACAACTTTGAAATCAAGCCTGTTGTGATTCAAATGGTGCAAAACAACTAATTTTCAGTAGCACCAAATGAAGATCCCAACCTTCATCTGTCAACCTTCTTAGAGATTTGCGACACATTCAAGTATAATGGGGTGTCATATGAGGCAATAAAACTCAAACTATTCTCCTTCTCATTGAGAGATGGAGCAAGGCGGTGACTCAACTCATTGCCACCAGGTTCTATAGAGAATTGGGAGTCCTTAGCTCAGAAATTCCTTAGCAAGTACTTTCCTCCTTCGAAGACAGCTAAGTTGTAGACTGAAATAGTTAACTTCACTCAATTTGATAGAGAATCTCTCTATGATGCTTGGGAAAGATTCAAGGAGTTGCTGAGGATGTGCCCACACCACGGGATGCAAGACTGGCTAGTAATGCAAGTTTTCTACGGAGGACTAGGCTCTCATACTAAGATGGTGGTTGATGCAGCAGTTGGAGGAGCATTCTTGTACAAAGACTATGCTGAAGCTTACGAGTTGCTGGAAGAGGTCACAACAAATGCCTCTGATTGGAGCTCCAAGAGAGACAATGAGAAGAAGGTAGCTAGCATTCATGAAGTTGATGCACTGGCCAAGCTATCAGCTAAACTTGACTAGGTGCTCTATTTTCAATTAGCACTACTCAAAGGCAATCTTGGGGAAGACATGGAAGGAGGACTTGAAGAGGTGAACTATATGGGTAACAACCCATATTCCCAGACTTACAACCTGGGGTGGCAAAATCACCCAAACTTTTCTTGGAAGAATCAAGGCCAAGAAAATCCTCCACTTCAACAACAACAGCCACTCAAGATGAACTTGGAAGTGGTAATGGCAAAGCTAGCAGCTTCTCAAGTAGACCTCACTGAGAGGACCAATCAATTCATGAGCAGCACTAATGCCTCTATAATGTAACTGGAGAACCAGGTGAGACAGATCTCTTAACTACTAACCACTAGATAACCTAGCTCACTACCCAGTACCACAGAAGTAAATCCAAGAGAGCATGTCCATGCCATTTTTTTGAGAAGTGGGAAGGTAGTTGAGACAAACACTAAAGAGACTTCCATAGCTGAGGGGAAGAAAGAAGAGAGGTTCAAGCCTATACAAGAAGAGACTATTGCAGTGTCTAAAGCATCAGAGCCCAAGAAGGTGGACAAGCCAAAGTCCAAACTGTTCCCAGACAATCTACCACCATATGTGCCTAAGGTTCCTTTCCCATAAAGGCTAATGATGAAGAAGCAAAAGGAAGAGGATGAATTTCTAAAATTCTTAGAAATTTTCAAAAGCTACAGATCAACATTCTCTTCCTAGAAGCTATCACCAAGATGTCTACATATGCCACCTTCATCAAGGAACTTCTTAGCAAGAAGAGGAAGCTAGAGAAGGATGAGAAGATAATCTTGAATGAAGAATGCAGTGCAATCCTCCAAAAGAAGTTACCAGTAAAAATGAAAGATCCAGGGAATTCATTATACCCTGTAATATAGGTAACATACATGTGGGTAGGGCACTGTGTGATCTAGGGGCTAGTGTAAATTTAATGCCCCTATCTATGTTCAAGAAATTGGGCATTGGGGAAGTAAAGCCCACCAAGATGATTCTAGAGTTTGCTAATAGATCCCTTAAATGCCCATTTGGGCTAGTGGAGAATGTGCTTATCAAAGTAGGCAAATTTTTCTTCCCAGTGGATTTTGTGGTGCTTGATATGGAGGAGAATGTTGATATCCCCTTAATACTGGGAAGATCTTTCTTGGCAATTGGTATAGCCATAATAGACTTGGGTGGTGGAGAACTCAGATTGAGAGTTAATGGAGACCATGCCACCTTTAAACTCTTTGAAGATACTGCCCCTGGTAACACAAATGAAGAGCCCCAAGAAGAGAGGGTTGAAGTCAAAGCTGTGAAACTAGTGCAACTAGTTGATAAAGCCCCAAATGTCAAGAAGGAAAAAGTCAAAAAAAAAAAAAGTAAAGGCAAGGGAACTCCAGAGTGGTGTTGTTCAGGATGCCCAACTTGTCTTGAGAAGATAGATAAGTGTAAGTTATATAGACAAATGTGCATAATTTCCGGGAAGCCGTGTCATGAAAGGATTAGGACTCCCAAGTTAAGAAGACTCTCCAGAGTTCCTGTTTGAGTAAAATTGGAGTCTTTGAAGCACGAAATTATTTGGAATCTGAGTTGAAGCAAGATTAGGAATGATTTTCTAACTAGAATTATAATCAGATTTAGAGACCTAGTTTAAGGAGGACTAGGAGTAGATGCATTATAAATAAGCAGGGAGGAGAACAGAACAATGGGGGCATGACTTGGTAGCTTTGAAGAGGCGAGGAGCAAGGCTTCACAAGACTTTCTTCTACTCCTCTTTATTTTCATTCATGTTTACATTCACATCCATTATGTGTTTGAGTTGTGTCATGAGTAACTAATTTCTTTCTAGGGGCTAGGATGTAGCTCTATCCTATGTATAAACTTGATTGATGATTTTATGAAATTTACATGTTTTATTCAATTGAGGTTTAATTCTCTGAATTTCATTCCTTGATTGATATGGCCAATTAGTTGGGAAAATTGTGGGTTTTCTATGAGACCGAAAAGAGATTAGTTAATTTAGACCACGGGAATTAGATCCATAGTGGAGCTAAGGACAGAGATGTACCGAGGACCTCGTGTAGCTGTATGGGAACTATGGGAGTGACTCATAGACCTCCCTAAAGGGAATCCACAGAACTTAAGGCATTTGCAATTATTACAATTCACATAGAGATATAGCAGGGTTGATAATTATAATTAAATTTAGTCTGACCTCGAGAGAGGCTTATTAATGTAATTAGGGAAATGGAATTCATAACTAAATCATGAGAGTCTATACATAAGATTGTGGTGAAATCTGAATACCCAGGCTTTTTGTCCATTGTTTCCTCTTCACGTGTTCTTATCTTCACTTACTTCTACTTTCATGCTGTTTTACTTTATTTTATTTTTCTTCCATCATTTTATTTTGACCGCTTGAGTAATACTAGAGTTATAGTACTTCAGTAATTAATTCACAGTCCCTTGGGTACGACAACCCCAGAATACCTTGCCAACTACGCTGATAGTGTACACTTGCACTACATTCCTATTTATATTCAATTACATGCACATCAAGTTGTTGGCACCGTAGCCAGGGATTGTGCCAATTGATATTGGAAGAATTAACGAGGTGTTAACTAAAGTGCAAATTTTATTTTGTTTTTCTTTTAGTATTTTAACCACTCTTTATTCTCATGTGAATTTTCTAATGCATGAAACATACTCTACTTCCTTTTGATCCAGAAATCGAGAAGACCATTAAAAGAATTTGAAAGGAGAAGAGAGTAGACAGAAACTTGCAGCCAGAGTTAGAAAAGATGACAACACCTAACAATCATCACAATGAAGGACATATACCTCTCAAGAGCATTCGAAGCCCAACAGTAGAAGCAAATAATTTTGAGATCAAACCAGTCGTGATCCAGATGGTGTAGAATAATCAATTTTCAGGAGCACCTAATGAAGACACTAATCTGCACCTCTCAACTTTCTTAGAGATTTGTGACACATTCAAATACAACGGGGTGTTTGAGGAGGCAATAAAGCTCAGACTATTTTCTTTTTCACTCAAAGATGGAGCAAGAAGGTGGCTGAATTCTTTGCCACCTGGTTCTGTTGACACATGGGACTACCTAGCTCAAAAATTTCTCACTAAATACTTTCCTCCTTCAAAGATAGCCAAGCTGAAGATAGAAATTCTCAATTTTCCACAATTTGATAAAGAATCCCTCTATGATGCTTAGGAGAGATTCAAGGAGCTGCTGAGGAAGTGTCTACACCATGGAATGCAAGATTGACTAGTGATGCAAGTATTTTATGGCGGATTAGGCTCTGATACAAAAACTGTGGTAAATGCAGCAGCTGGAGGAGCCTTCTTAAACAAGGATTATGCTGAAGTCTATGAGTTACTTGAAGAGGTCACCACAAATGCCTCTGATTGGAACTCTATGAGAGACAATGAGAAGAAAGTAGCTGGTATCCACGATGCAGATGCACTAGCTAAACTTGACCAGGTGCTCTCCTTTCAAACAACAATACTCAAGGGCAATCTTGGGGAACTCATGGAAGGAGGACTTGAAGAGGTGAACTATATGGGTAATAACCCATATTCTAATACCTACGACCCAGGGTGAAGAAATCACCCTAATTTTTCATGGAAGACACCAGGTCAAGGTAATACTCCTTTTCTACAACAACAATAGCAACTTCCCAAGATGAACCTAGAAGAGGCCATGGCCAAGCTGGCAGTATCCTAATCAGATTTTATAGAGAGAACAAACCAATTCATGATCAGCACAAATGCCTACATAAAGCAACTGGAGAACCAAGTGGGATAGATTTCTTAGTTATTGACCACAAGACAACTTGGTACACTACCCAACACCACTAAAATCTGTGCTTAACTGATAATATTGTAAGATGAGGAAACTTGAATTGATATGGAAACAATGCATGATTATTCATTTTATCTTATTCCCTTTGATTATTGGAAAGCCTCTGGGAATTCTAAGCTAACCCTTTTGATATGTGATCCTACATTTATTGTTAATTCCCATTGTGTGCATAATTACTTTGATAGTCGATTGAAGGAGAATGCATGAGGATGAAATAACCAATTGTGTGCTTTTGAGCCATAAGAGTTGCATATTTGAAGCTCTTAAATTGTTTTTGAGTGTGTCACATAATTTTTGGCTTTTCTAGAACTTGCTCTGTTATTCATACTGAGACCACAGTGAAACCATGGACACTAAGGTGATTAGGGCACCTAGGTTTAGCCATTTTAGCCTTTCATAGCCTAACTTGCATAATTGATGTGCATGTAATAGAATGTGAAATAGATGTTGGAAACACAGTGCAAGCGTACACTATCAGTGTAGCTAGCAAGTATTCCAGGGGTTGTCGTACCCAAGGGATTGGTCTTGATTACTAGAGTAATATAACTCTAGTATTGCTCAAGTGATCGAATTCTAGTGATATAAGCAAATTAAAATAAATAGCATAAAAGAAATTGAAAGTATGCATAAATTGTGTAGAGAAAACGGCAGATTAAAAACCTAGGGATTCATATTTCACCACAATTCCCTTGTATAGACTCTCTTGATTCGGTTATGAAATTCTACAATTATCAATTGCTAGCCAGGACTCCCTAATCACATCAATTAGCCTTGGTGTTAGGTCAGATTGAAGCTAACTATAATTACCAACCCTGCTATAGTTTTATACGAGTTGTAGCAACTATAATTGCATTAAGTTCTATAGACATCCCTTAGGGAGGTCTAGGGGAAACTCCCTAGTTCCCATGCAGCTACACAGGGTCCTCAGTACAGTTCTATCCTAAGCTCTACTATGGATTTACCTTTTGTGGTCTAGATTAACTAATCGTCATCCTAGTCATAGAGAACCCAAAGATTTCCCCTAACTAATTGGCCAGATCAGTCAAGAGTGAAGTGCAAAAAATTAAATCTTAATTGAATAAAACATAGAGCTTTCATAACTTCATCAATCTAGTCTATAAAAGAAATTGGGCTACATCTTAGCCCCTAGAAAAGAAAATTAATTACACATAGTGTAACTGAAACACATAATGTAAAAGAAAGAAAACATGAATAGAAAGGGGAAAAACAATATCTTGTGGATCCTTGCTCTTTGCCGTCCCTCCCTTCTGCCAAACTGCAAATGATGCTTATTTATAATATGTTTCTTTCTAATTTCACTCAAACTAGGATTTTAATTAGAACAATCCTCTTCCTAGTTTTACTTGAATTAGGACTCTTAGTTTAATTTACAAAGTCATTCCTAATCCTAATCTAACTAGGACTCTTGATGGCTTCATGGTTCTAAGACTCTAATTCCACTTGAACAATGATTCCGCAGAGTCTTCAAAGTTTAAGAGTCATAATCCTTGTAGGACAAGGTTTCCCAGAAGTTCACTTGGCTTGGAACTCTTCAAATTTACTAGGGAAGTGTTCCAGGGTGCCACGACGTGAAGTCTGGGTGCCACGGCGCCAATCCTTGGGTGCCACTACGAGCAATGGTAGAACCTCTTTGGGATGGGGTGCCAGACTTGTCCAAAAATGCCATTTTGCTTCGTTTGGCTCCTCTTAGTGCTTGGACCTGCAAAAATAGCGAAATGACATTAAAAGCATCATATTTTATCTTAGATTGGGACTAAAATGCAAGGAAAATGATATCAAAATGTCTATATAAATTATACTTATCAAACTCCCCCACACTTATCCTTTTACTCGTCCCCGAGTAAAATTAAAGACAAAGAAACAAACAAGACAACAAGGCTTTCAATCATGACTTACTGACCATATTGGCCTCAGAATTATTCACATGGGATTTATTGGAAATTAATCATCATATCACAATTCAAGAGTACTCATCACAAGATGGATTAGTCCCATGCCCCCAGGGTAACTCTCAAAATAAAAATGGATTAGGCTCAATTCCTCACTCAAGTGGGTGTTAAAAGTTACCATATAAGTGGGTTATCAATTCATGGGAAGCCATTAGAAAGGTAAAAGGTATAAAAGTAAGTGCACACATGTACATAATAAATCGTCAAGTTTCATGAAATTAAATGCAATGAAGATAAATTCCCTCACATAGGTAAAGATTCACTCAATTCTCTCAAGTGTTTAGAGGGTTGGATATGCACTCAAGTCAATACAATTCAAGGTTCCTCCATAGGCTTGCTCATATATCAAATCTCCACCACTAACATTAAGCCACAACCATTAATCAAAGGGACTTTTAAGGGTTGTAATGGGGCTTTGTGAAGGTAAAAAAAAAAAAGTAATGGTAGTGAAGTCAAGGGTGAAATACACCAAGAAGTGACTATATGAATTCAAAGCTACCCTTTAAGCTCACTTACTCCAAATACCAAGCCTCATCTACATATTTTTCTCCATTTATTTCTCATTCTCTTTTTTTCTTTTTTGGCTATATTTTCTTTTCTTTCAGCTTTTTCAGTTTTTCCAATTTTTTTTTCTTTTTTTGCACTTTTTCTTGGGAGATTTTCATATCTTTTTAAGGCTCTTTCTTTCCACCTTCCTAGTTACTAACTAGGTAACCTTTCCATGCCTTAAATTCACACAATCCTTCAAGGTGTTAGGTTCACAATATAGGCAAATCATAGGAATGATGTATGGCTTACTATGTGGTAAAAGAAGGGAAGGCTAAGGCCCAAAAAGGGTAACTAATGGTGATTATGCTAGGTGAGCTATTAAAGGCTAAAATGGCTAAACCTAGGTGCGCTACTCACCTTAGTGTCCATAGGTTCAATGTGGTCTCAATATGCATAACAGAGCAAGTTCTAGAAAAGCCAAGAATGTATGACACACTCACAAACAATTTAAGAGCTTCAAATATGTAACTCTTATGGCTCAAAAGCTCACAATTGGCTAGTATTCATCCTCATGCATTTTCATTCATTCCATTATCATAGTAATTATGCACATAATGGGAATTAATAATGAATGCAAAATCAAGGTTAGCTCAGAATTCCCAAAGGCTTTCCAATAATCAATGGAATAAGAATAATGAATAATCATACATTGTTTATATATCAAATCAAGTTTCCTCATCCCATAATATCAACATTTGAGCACAAATTTTATCATTGGCCATGGCCTTTAGCCAAAATACACAATCATGCAAGAATTGAGCAAAAATCAAAAAAATATTCATGCAATCATGCAGAATAAAACAAATACTACTACTACTACTACTACTACTCAAACAATTATCATATTTCATGGCACTGGTGTCCCTCCCCCACACTTAAAACTTGCAGTGTCCTCAATGCAAAGAATAAAGAGAGAAGGAAAGGGACAACCTGGTGGTGTGGCTGCTGCTTGGGTGGCTTTATGAAGGGCTGGGCACCTTGGCACCCTCAACATCACACCGTGGCATCTTTGGCTTGAAATCAGCTCTTTTTTTGTTGTGAATCTTCGAAACAATCCTCCAGACTTTGTCCAAGACTTGCATAAGTCTAAATAGTTGTTTGAGTGACCTAAAAATACTATAGAAACTGACTCAATGAAAGAAACAAAATGCAAAATTAAAACGAATAAAGAGAAAGGGAAAGAAATAGTTGGGTTACCTCCCAATAAGCGCTTAGTTTATAGTCCTCAACCCGACTATCACATGTTCTTCATGGTACATTGAGAGGGCTATAGGGAGAAATCTTAAGCTCTCCCACTTTTTTTCCTTCTTTGCTGGGGCAGCCAACCTTCTTTAATATCTTCTCAAGGCAAGTTTTGCATCCTGAACAGCACCATTCTGGAATTTCCTTGCCTTTCTTCTTTTTGGCTTTCTTTTTCTTGACATGTGGGGTTTTAACAAGAAGTTTAACTAGTTTCACAGCCTTGACTTCAACCCTCTCTTCTTGAGGCTCTTTATTTGTATTGCATGGCTCAGGGTCTTCAACGAGTCTGAAAGTGGCATGGCCTCTATTGATCCTTAAGCGGAGCTCTCCAGTAGCCAAATCTATTATGACTCTACCACTTGCTAAGAAGGATCTTCCCAGTATTAAGGGGATATCAACATCTTCCCCAATATCAAGTACCACGAAATCCATTGGGAAGAAAAAGTTTCCTACTTTGATCAAGACATTCTCTATTAAACCATATGGGTGTTTAAGGGATCTATCAGCAAACTCTAGAATCATCTTGGAGGGTTTTACTTCCCCAATGCCCAGTTTCTTCAACATAGAGAGAGGCATTAGGTTTACACTAGCCCCTAGACACACAGTGCCCTACCCACATCCATGTTACATATATTGCAAGGTACAGTGAATTTTCCTGGATCTTTCACCTTTACTGGTAACTTATTTTAGAGGATTGCACTACACTCTTCAATGAGTGCAACTGTCTCATAGTCTTCCAGAAACTTGGTAAATTGTTGATCCAGCTTCTGCTTTTTGAATCTCTGAGGGAATGGAAGAGGCGACTTGATGGTGGAGGATTGTCTGGGAAAAGCTTAGATCTTGGCTTTTCCTTCTGCTGTGGTTCAGGCCTTGATGTGCTAATTATGGTGTAGAAAATAGGTGTGGAATAGATGTGAAATAAGGATGGAATGAAGTGCAAGTGTACACTATCAATGTAGCCAGTAAGTATTTCGGGGTTGTCATACCCAAGGGATTGTGATTGATTACTAGAGTGTATTAACTCTAATAATGCTCAAGCGTTCAAATAAGAGTGATAATAACAATAGATCATAGAGTGAAACAATAGTAAAATAAAGAGAGATAGATGAAGGATGTGTGATTGAAAGTTCAGAGAAGTAAGGCCTAGGGAATTCAGATTTCACCACAAGTCCTTGACATAGACTTTCATGATTCAGTTATGACTTCTACAATTATTAATTACTAGCCAGGATTCCCTAATCTAATTATCCTACCTTGGCATGAGGTCAGAATAATCTTAATTACAATTACCAACCCTGCTACGGGCCAGTGCGAGTTGTAATAACCATAATTGCATTAAGTTCTTTGGATATCCCTTTCGAGTATTCTAGGGGATCTCCTTAGCTCCCTTGTAACTACATAGAATTCTGGGTATAGACCGCCACAGAACTCTATGGATTTAACCTTCATGGTCTAGGTTAACTAATCATCTTCCGAGTCATAGAGAACCCACAGATTTCTCCTTTCTAATTGGCCAGATCAATCAAGAGTAAGAGCAGAACATTAAACCTCAATTAAATAAAAGCTAGATCTATCATAACATCATTAATCTTGTTTATACAAGTACTTAGGCTACATCTTAGCCCCTAGATAGAAGATTAGTTACAGATGATGATGAAAGAAAACATAATGATAAAATAAGAAGACATGTAAATTGGATGGATGGATGGATGACGCCTTGTGGACAGATGCTTTGATACTTGCTTGCTTGGTGTGGATGCTGTGTTTGATGGATGATTTCTCCTCTCAGTCCTTCTTCTTATTTATATTGTCTCCAATCCTAATTAGACTCAACCTAGGACTTTAAGTTGCATTACAATTCCTAATCCTAATGTAATCCTAATCATCCTTTAATTAGGATTTTAATTACATAATAATTACACAACTGCAATCCTACTTAATTAATAATTCTAGAGAGTCTTCTATGTCTTGGAGTCTCAATTCTTGTAGGAGAAGGATTCCTGAAAGTTCAGTTAGTTTAGAACTCTTCAATTGATCTTTGGAAGGTCTTCGGGTCGCCACGACGAAGGGACATCTCGCCACAGCGAGCTAAGACTCCAAATTGGATTTTGCTCTTTCGAAGGCCTCGCCACGATGAACTCAAGCTGGTTTGGGGAAATTGCTCCCGGGGGCTCGTTGGCAGAATGTGAATTTTCCCTTTTTGCTTCCAGCTTCAACCTAAACCTGCATCAAACATAAATGGCATCAAAAGCAATATGTTTTACCATAATAGTGGACATAATTGAAAGGGAATTTAACCTTAAAAGTCTATATAAAATGTAATTATCAAACTCCCCCATACTTATCCTTTTGCTCGTCCCGAGTAAAACAAAACAAAAGCTTAAATCAGGCAAACAAGGCTTTCACACATAACTAACTTACTAACCATAATTGGCATCAAAATTATTCTCATGGGATGTTTTGGAATTCAATTATCATGTCATAATGCAATCTCATTCATACAATATGGACTAATCCTAATGCCCCAAAGTAACTCTCAATAAGCAATGGTATAGGCTCAATTATTACTTAATCAAATAGTAGAAAGAAAGTTCCATGTAATAGGGTAAACTAGGGTGGTATAATCATGAAAAGTCATAAAGATGATAAAATCAAGTGAACATATGCATAATAGCCACTTAAACTCTAGGGAGTGTAAGTAGTGAGGGATGAATTCTCTCCCATGAGAATGAAATTCACTCATCTCGCAAGTGTTTGGAGGTTTAGATTTTTCACTCAATTCAGGACAAACCAAGAAATTTCCATAGGCTTGCTCATATATCAAACATTCACCATTTCAACAAATCATGACACTAATCATAGGGTCTTTAAAAGGGTTGTAACTTGGCTAGGTGAAGGTGATAAAGGCTTAGGACATACTAATAAGAAATTATGTGAATCCCGAGTTGCTTTTTATTTCACATACTCTCCAACCACTAGCTCAAATAGTTCATCTTTTACTCCCTACTTTCTTCTCTATTGTTTCTCCCTTTTCTTTGGCTTCTTGGTCTTTTGAACTTTTTCTTTTCTTTCTTTTTCTATCTTTTCCTAGCCCTTCTCATTCTAATTTTTCAGAGCATTTTTCTCTTTTTTTCTTTTCTTGCTCATTGCTCTTTTTCTAGGGAGATAATCCTCATTATGAGGCTATTCTTTTCTCTCTTTTCTCTCAACTAGGGCGGAGTATTTACTTTCCCTGAATTCACACATTCCTTCAAAGTTTTGGTGTACATTTGGCGGAGGAACTAAGGAATGGATCAGAGATAGAGATAGGGTTAATGGAAGGAAAATGAAAGGCTCAAAATGGTTAACTAGGGGGTAGCTCAACTTTCAAGGTTCTGATGTAGGGGATATTTACACAGATCATCCCAAAACTAGATGCTCTGTTCTTGAAGGTCATGTGGTGATTTTTCATGGTTATCGAGTGATTACTAATCAGCTCTACCATGATCCACAGTGCTATCCGAAAATAAGCTTGAATAGATTAGCTACAAAAGGGTTTGGGAAGGTAAGAATGGGTTAACCTAAGTACCCTAATCATCCTAGTATCTGAGATTTTGATGTGGTCTCAACATGTATAACAGAGCAAGTTCTAGAAAAATCAAGGATGCCTTGTTCACTCACAAATAACTAGCGAGCTTCATAGATGCAGCTCAACGGCTCAAAAGCTCACTAGGTAGAAATTCATCCACTTACATTTTGATTTACTCCAATATCTCAGTAAACTAATGCATATAATGGGAATAATACTGTAATGTGGGTTCACACATTTTGACAAGGTTGGTTCAGAATTCCTAGCGGCTTTTCAATCAAAAAATGGACAGATAAAATGAACAATCATGCATTTATTTCACAATAATTGAACATCCTCATCCCATATAATCAGAATAGCACCATTTTCATCATTAGCCATGGTTTTTAATCAAAACACACAATCATACATTCATGCAAAAATTAAAGCAGAAAACACTCATTCATGCAATCAATAAAAAGTCTACTCATCTATTACTCAAAAATTTTAGATTTTTCTACTCTACTAGGCATAAGACTTGTCCTTCCCCCACACTTAGAAATATGCATTGTCCCCAATGCATCAAATACGAATAAGTAAGGAAAGGTACAACCTGGTAGGCGCGCCTAGTCAGTGTCCTCGGAGCTGTCCTCAGCAGCTGCTCTTTCTGGTGATGGACATGGTGCAAGGTGGTGGTTGACGGAGAATTGGGAATGGTGGTAATCCGGTATACCCCACTGCACTAGCTTCCAAGTACAATTCAGCTATTTGGTACCATTGGTTGTGTACATTTTGCCACCGGTAGCTGAAGTAAACATATTCATTTAGCTTTGTAGCCAATGCAGGGTCCATGAAACCCGGTTGTTGAAACGGACGTTGCTGTCCAGGAACTGCTGGAAGAACTAGTGGTTGGATTGGTGGATGTTGTGTTGCAATTGCTACTCCTCGGAGGGATGGTGGCTTGAGTCGGTCAAAGAAGGTTTGGCTCAACATCCTTCCAGGTTCAGTTAAGGGTTCATCATCTCCCCATTCCACTCTAGCATGCTTGCACAAGGTAGTGATGAAGTGTGGAAAGGGGATCGCTCTTTTATTCTCTTGAAGTCCGATACTGCCCAAAGCTACTCGAAGTGCCAGTCCCACATTGAATCGCCATCTGTTGTGTATGGCCCATAAAAATTCTGCTCTTTGCTTGGAGACATCAGAGGTGTGGTTGAAGGGAACAGGCGGGTGGAGATGAAGTGTAGCCACGTCTTGTTGATCTTGTCCAGGCCCGCTTTGGGGAAATGATGGAATTCTCCTTCCCTTGTAACCCATTGTGTCCCCTCAATGCATAACCCACTGGTGATTGCATTGTAGTCACCATGATTTAGGAAGTTAGTGAAGCCTTGCTCTCCCACTAGCCATCTGGGGATCTCATAAATGTCATTGAGAGCTTCCTTATCATAGTTGACATATTTGCCTCTGAGCCAGCTTTGGAAGGGTGTCTTTAGCTCCAACATGTTAGCATAGAATTCTCTCACAATGTTGATAGCCGCCGATTCAGGTTGTTGGCCAAACTTCAGCCATTGTCTCCATGCCCTTTGATTTGCAATTGGGGCAAAGCATGGCAGCCGCAAGTTAATACCAAATTCTGCAATTGGCGACTTTGTGCACAACTCTTCATAGTAGTCTTGAGACTTCTTGCTCACAAAGCGGGTGTCATCGTATGGTGGGGCTCTTGAGGATATGAGGCCTTCCTCTTAGCCACTTTTTCGTTGGCATTTTTTACTGCAAAATTCACACCAAACAACACCAATTCTTGACAGAAAACTTAATTCACCAATCACACAATTAATCTCAAATTTAAGCACAAATTACCCACTTGCACAATTTCACCCAATTGGCCTAATATGCAACGCTGCAATAATCATAATCTACTCATAAATTCTCATCACCAATTACCTATTCCACTAGTGGAGAATCAACTAACATCAATAAACAGAACATGCAATCCCAAATCAAGAACATGCAAACTCATAAACTAATTTTCGGACATGGGGGTTTTGGGGTATGATGCTTGCAATATTTCAACTAATTTAACCAATTAAAAGTAGTGGGTTGGTGTATACTTACCTGTATGATGTGAGAGGAGATGATTCCATGCCTTCCCCGCTCCAATTTCAGCCAAAATATCCAGACACAATAGAGAGAGAAAGCTCTCAGCTAGAGAGAGAAAGTGAGAAATTTCTACTTCAATCTTGACAAAGCTTGGGGGAAATGGTGCTTTGGTGAGAGGGGAAGTGATTTAGGGTAATTGGAGAGTGTTTAGCTGGCAGATTTAGGTGAGAATGCGAGGAATGTGAATAGGTAGGTGAGGGTGAGGGAATGGGCAAAGTGTGAGGAGTAGAGGCCGCGAATTCTATTTGAATTTTGGGGTGTTTCACACGGCAAGCTGGGTACCTCACCATGGTGAGTGGCAAACTTATAATTTTCAAATTTTTGAATTTTTTTTTCAAAAATTTGGCTTTGTGAAACTGATCCTCGTCGTGGCGAGTCGAGTGCTTCGCCGTGGCGAGCCTTGGCCGAATTCAATGCTGGAAGAGCTCACCGTGGCGAGTTTGTACTTCGTCGTGGCAAGCTGGACTTGATTTTTACTCATTTTTCATCCTGAATTCGATCAAATCTGCTCCCGTTTGATTCCTATCACCTGCATGGCTTCCATTATTGAATATAAATTTATTGAGTAGTAGGAAGGTAAGAGAATAACAAAAATTAAACACACTAAAAATATGAAAGAAATAAAAACCGATGGGTTGCCTCCCATAAGCGCTTAGTTTAGAGTCCTCAGCCTGACTTTGTCTGATATCATGGAGGATCTTAAAGTCTAACAACATGCACTTGATTTTCTGGACTTGTGAGGTATGGTTTCAATCGATGTCCATTTACCTTGAAGTTGTGCTTGTTGCCTTTTAGTTCAATGGCTCCAAATGGGGTCACATTAGTGACTGTGTATGGTCCTGACCATCTTGATTTTAACTTACCTGGATGAAGTCTGAGTCTGGAGTTGAATAACAGCACTTGTTGTCCAAGGTAAAAGTTCTTTCTTGTGATCTTTTTGTCATGCCAAGCTTTGGTTCTTTCCTTGTATATGCGGTTGTTTTCATATGCTTCCCTCCTGAATTTGTCTAGTGCATTGAGTTGCAGTAGACGGTTCTATCTAGCTGCATGAGGGTCGAAATTTAGTAGCTTTACAGCCCAATAAGCTTTATGTTCCATCTCTACTGGCAAGTGGCATTCCTTCTCGAAGACTATGTTTTATGGTGACATGCCTAGGGGAGTCTTGAATGTTATTCTATATGCCCAAAGTGCATCTGTCAGCTTCACGGACCTATCTCTTCTATTGTTGTGGACTGTTTTCTCTAATATCCTCTTAAGTTCTCTGTTAGACACCTCTACTTGCCCACTGGCTTGTGGGTGATAAGGGGTGGCAATTTTATGCTTTACTCCATATTTTTCCAAGAGAGTTCTGAGTGGTTTGTTGCAAAAGTGAGTGCCTCCATCACTTAACAATGTTCTTGGGACTCCAAAGCGGGTAAATATGTTGTTTCTAAGAAATTTTTGTACCACTTTAGAATCATTCGTTGGAGAGGCAGCCGCTTCGACCCATTTAGACACATAGTCCACTGCAACCAAGATGTGTAAATTTCCATATGATGATGGGAATGGTCCGATGAAGTCAATACCCCAACATCAAACAATTTGACATCTAAGATTGGGTTTTGAGGCATCTCATATTTTATGGACAAATTCTCAGCTCTTTGGCATTTATCACAACTTTGTACAAAAGATTGTGCATCCTTGAAGAGTGTGGGCCAGAAAAATCCACTTTGCAGCACTTTGGTTGCTGTTTTGTGAGCTACATAATGTCCGGCATAGCTACTTGAATGGCAGCTCTCTAATATGGAAGAATATTCTTCTTCTGGGATGCACCTTCTGATCATATGATCACTGCATCTGCAATAAAGCACAGTGTAACACCCTCTATTTTACCTATATTTGTTTTATGATATTGTGATATCAATATCTATTTTACCTATATTGTTTTATGCTATTGTGATATGATTTCATAAAGTGTTGATGGATTATGAAAATTCTTTTATGTCTTTGGTTGATAAAAAAATGTTGAAGTTGAATAATAAATTCTTGGTTTACCTTCCATTATATGTATGCATGCAATTTTAACTCTCATTATCTTAAAATGAAGAGGATTAAATGGAATGAAATTTGGATAATTCATTAGGAGGATTAAAGGGTTAGGAGTATAGTTTAAACTAATGTCAATTGAACAAAGTTGGTTACATTGAAGGGAATTAGCTAGGAAGCAAGGGGAGGCTTAGTTCCAATGGGACTTGAAGGGAGCAGCTGCAGCCCTAGTCCTCCACGCCACTCAGCAGCAAAATGGGCTCCAAAGGTTTGCATTAGTTTGGTCAAACTATCCACCAATAGGAGCATGCCACTAGTAATCATACAATTACATGAAATCATGATATTTGTAAAAGAAATAAATACAATAAAAAGGGTTGGCATAAAATAAAAATTAGGGAATTCTAGAGAAGGGAAAAGTCGGCAAGAGAGGGAGCTGAAAAGGAAGGAAGGAAGGAAAAATAAAAAGGGAAAGAAAGGAAGGGGAAGCCGTGAAGGAGAAAGGAAAGAACTAAGAGGAGAAAAACTTGTCTTGAGGCATAAGGGTTGTTCTAGCTTCAACCACTTGTATAAGCCATCAAAACATCATCAAATAGGAAGAGAAAGCTGTTAGAAAGATCATAGAAGAGGAGGCTAAGAGTTCTGCAAGAAGGAATTGAAGACACAAGGTAGTCAGTTTAATTCAAGCATGAGTATTAGGTTTTCTATTATGCTGAAATTATGCACTTCTTGCTATATTTATTACTTACTAATTGTGTAGTGAAATTATTGTTATCTTGTGTGTGTGAATGGATGTTTGGTTGGCTGTATTTATGATGGTGTGATATTACATATTTCTGACTTGGATGGTTACTTGCAATTCAACAAGAAGCTATGAGAAGAAGGCAAAGAAAGTTGTATAACCTTGTGTTAGGGATGTGTCACAATGGAAATAAAAGTGGCATTTGTGGATATAATGACTTATGTTTGCCTCATATGAGTGATTGGTGCCAATAAGGGAGCACTAAATGTGTCTCACTCTATGAATATGCAAAGGTACCAAAAAGGGAGCACCAAACCATGTATGCTGTCCACAAAATCCCTAGACTTGGTTATGCATTTTTCTTTGTATTCTCTTCCATTTATTTTTAGTTATATCACTCCTTAACTTGGTTTGGATGGACTAACTACTGAGAAATCAAGGATTTCTCATATTATTAGTGTTGGTGACTTGTTACAGGTGAACAAGAAGAAGAGGTAAATCAAAATTAGCTTGTGGCTGCTGGCTGTTTTTCCCTTTTTATGATAAATTTTTGTAAATGTAAATTTTGAGAGTTATGTGATGCAATTTGAATATTCTAAAGGACATTGTGAAACATATATTTGTTCTATGTGTTTGGTGTATTAATGTAAATTTTAAAGAAGACAAGTATCGGCTAGTGTGCTTGTGCTGAAATTCTGTTTCTGGCCAGCTTGAAGTAATAATTCACTAGAAAATTCAATCACGAGATAATTGCATGAAATAAATTTTCCTAAGCTCATGAAACACTATATTTTATGTATGAAAATTTTCAAGATTTTTGGCCTAGCCAATTAATACAGAAAATTCTTCAAAGTTACCCCTCAGGATTTCACTGCTAAACTGGACAGCATATAAACTTTGCTTAATTGACCCACCAAACCAACGAGATTTTGTATGAAATTTATACCACATATTCTAGACACCTTGAACTTGTAATCTGGAGTTTTTTTTTTTTTTTATTTTTAGACATTTATAGACCATGTTTTCATATTTTACAAAAACATGACAGCAAGCTGTCTAAAACAGTAAGCTGTCCAATTGAGATTCAAACCTTTAATTGGTAATTGCCTTATGAAATAGATTTAAATGAAAAGTGTTTTTCATAAATATAAGAGTGAAAATAAGGTGTTACACACAGGGTTATCCCAAAAATAATATTTTACCTCAGATAAAATTTTCTTCCTTTGTTGATAGGTTGCTTCAAGTGGGAGTTCATGGCTTGCTAGGTAGTTGACATAATCAGCACACCATGGATCATCGTTACTTATTTTTCTCCATTCATTAATTGCAACCGTTTTTATGTAGAAGACTTACTCATTAGGGAAGTGATCTGCTACTGGAATCTTGCTCACAACGTTGCTTTCTAGTCTTGAAAGATGATCTGCTATCAAGTTGTCCTTTCCCTTCTTGTCTTTGATCTCCAAATCAAATTCTTGTAATAAAAGAATCCATCTGATCAATCTTGGCTTAGTAACTTTCTTGTTCAGCAGGTACTTTAATGCTACATGGTCAGTGTATACTATGGTCTTGTTGCCAATGAGATAAGGTCTGAACTTGTCAAAAGCAAAGACCACAGCTAACAGTTCTTTTTCTGTTGTGGCATAGTTGACTTGAGCAAGATCAAGAGTCTTGCTTGTGTAGTAGATGGCTCTGAAAGTCTTGTCTCATGTCTATCCTAGAACAACTCCTACTGCATAGTCACTTGCATCACACATTATTTCAAAAGGTTCTCCCCACTTTGGCGTAATTATGATGGGAGCAGTGACAAGAGCTTTCTTCAAGGTTTTGAATGCAATTGTGCATTCTTTTGTGAAAGAAAATTATGCTTCCTTCAAGAAAAGGTTGCATAATGGCTTTGTGATTTTTAAGAAATCCTTGATGAATCTCCTGTAGAATCCTGCATTACCTAGAAAACTCCTCACTCCTTTAACAGTAGAAGGAGGGGGAAGTCTCTCAATTAGCTCCACCTTGGCTTTGTCAACCTGTATACCTTCTAAGGATATCTTGTGGCCTAGAACAATGCCTTATATTACCATAAAGTGGCATTTTTCCCAATTCAGTACCAAATTTGTTTCTTGGCACCTTTTAAGTACTAATGATAGGTTGTGAAGGCAAAAGTCAAATCAAATGAGTTCCCAAATATTGAGAAATCATCCATGAAAATTTCTATGAAATTCTCCACCATGTCAGAAAATATGCCATCATGAGTCTTTGAAAAGTAGCAAGTGCATTACATAACCCAAATGGCATCCTCCTAAATGCGAATGTACCATAGGGGCATGTAAATGTTATCTTTTCTTGTTCTTCAGGGGCTATGGCAATTTGATTATAGCCAGAATATCCATCTAGAAAATAATAGAAAGGATACCCTGCTAATCTATCCAACATCTTATCAATGAATGGCAATGGAAAATGATCTTTTCTTGTTGCTTTGTTCAGCCTCCTGTAATCAATGCACCAGTCACAGTTCTAGTGGGAATTAATTCATTATTGTCATTCTTCACCACAGTGATTCCTCCTTTCTTTGGTACTACCTGTACAGGACTCACCCATGGGCTGTCAGAAATAGGGTAAATTATACCTACATCTAGCCATTTTTGTACTTCTTTTCTGACTACTTCTTTCATTTGAGGATTCAGTCTTCTTTGGTGCTCTATTGAGGGTTTAAAATTTTCTTCCATGTAGATCTTGTGCATGCATAGGGTGGGACTTATGCCTTTAATGTTAGCAATGGTCCACCCTATTGCATCCTTGTTTGCTCTAAGTACTTTAAGCAGCTTTTCTTCCTGTTCTTTGGTCAGGGAGGCAGAAAGAATTATTGGTAGGGTCTTTGAATCTCCCAAATAGCTATATTTTAAGTGTTCAGGTAATGGCTTCAGCTCCATTTTGGGTGGTTGCTCTTTTGTTGATTCGGTTGGGTCCCCTTGCTCTCCTAATGCTTCGGTAGGCTTCTTGATGAATACTAGTGGGGTTGCTTCAAGCTGTTGAATGCATTCTTCAATGTGAAGGTCTTCTTCTGGAGTCATTCCAGCTAGGCATGCTTCAAGTGGTTCTGAAAATTTTGAATTTTGCTCCACCTCTTAGACGCATTGCTCTATGAGATCTACTCTGAAACATGCTTCTTCATCAGCTGGATGCTTTAATGCCTTGAGGATGTCAAACATAACTTCTTCTTCCTGCACTCTAAGGGTCAAATTCCCTTTTTGCACATCTATCAAGGCTTTCCCAGTTGTTAAGACTAGTCTTCCTAGGATGATAGGGATCTCCTGATCTTCTTCCATATCTAGCACTATGAAATCTACCGGGAAGATGAATTTGTCAACTTTAACTAAAACATCCTTTACTATACCTCTTGGATATTTGATAGATCTGTCAGCTAGTTGCAGAGATACAGTGGTAGGCTTGGCTTCTCCAATATTCAGTTTTCTATAGACAGAAAGTTGGATGAGATTTATCTAGCTCCAAGATCACATAGTGCTTTGCTGAAATATTCCTGGCCTATATCGCATGGAATGGTGAAGCTTCCAGGGTCTTCAAGCTTCTGTGGTAGCTTCTTTTGGAGTATAACACTGCACTCTTCAGTAAGTGCAACCATCTCATATTCTTGCAGCTTTCTTTTGTTAGACAATATGTCTTTCATGAACTTTACATAGCTAGGCATTTGTTCCAAAGCTTCTACAAAAGGAATGTTAATATGCAATTTTTAAAATACCTCCAGAAACTTTGCAAATTGTTTTTCTAGTTTTTGCTTTCTGAATCGGTTTGGAAACGGGAGACGTGGCTTGTATGGTGGAGGATTATCAAGAAAAAGCTTGGATCTTGGCTTTTCCACTGACTCCTGCAATTTTGGCCTCTCTTATGGTGTGTCTTCAGGCACTTTTTCAGCTTCAATTTCTATCTCCTTTTCTTCTTCAGGCATGGGTTCTTGGACAGCTTCTAGTGTCTTCCCACTTCTCAGAGTGATGGCTTTGACATCTCTTGGATTTGCTTCAGTTGTGCTTGGAAATGCACCGGGCTGCCTTGTGGTTAGAAGTTGAGAAATTTGGCCCACCAGGTTCTCCAATTGCTTGATGGAAGCAGTTCTAGTCACCATGAATTGATTGGTCTTTTCAGTTAAATCATCTTAGGATGCTGCAAGTTTGGCCATGGCATCTTCTAAATTCATTCTTGGAGGTTGTGGACGATTTTGTTGATATTGAGGTGCTGCTTGTCCTGAATTCTTCCATGGGAAATTAGGATGCTTCCTCCAACCTGGGTTGTAGGTCTTAGAGTAGGGATTATTGTTCCCCACATAATTCGCCTCTTCAGCTTCTTCTTGCACAGCCTCCATAGAATTTCCTTTGAGTAAAGCAATGTGGAGGGAAAGTACCTGATCTAATTTAGATGCAAGTGTTGCAATTGCATCATTGTCTTGAATTCCAGCTACCTTCTTTTCATTATCCCTCCTAGAGCTCCAATCAGAGGCATTTGTGGTGACCTCTTCAAGCAACTCATAGGCTTCGGCATAATCTTTGTTCAAAAACGCTCCTCCAGCTGTTGCATCTACCATAGTCTTTGTGTTAGGGCTTAATCCACCATAAAATACTTGCATAACGAGTCAATCTTGCATTCCATGGTGTGGGCACTTCCTTAGCAGCTCCTTGAATCTTTCCCAAGCATCATAAAGAGATTCTTTGTCAAATTGATTGAAGTTAACAATCTCAGTTCTCAGCTTGGTAGTCTTCGAAGGAGGAAAATATTTAGTGAGAAATTTATGTGCTAGGGACTCCCATGTGTCAACTGAACCGGGTAGCAAAGAATTCAACCACCTTCTTGCTCCATCTCTGAGTTAAAAAGAAAATAATCTTAGCTTAATTGCCTCTTTTGACACTCCATTGTATTTGAATGTGTCATAGATTTCAAGGAAAGTAGAGAGGTGTAGATTTGGATCCTCATTAGGTGCTCCTAAAAATTGATTATTTTGGACCATCTGAATTAGAGCTGGTTTGATCTCAAAATTGTTCGTCTCTACTACTGGATTTCTAATGCTTGACATTGCGTTTTGAATCTTTGGGACAACAAAGGTGCGAAGAGGGATGTGCCCCTCATTCGGTTGATTATTTGGTGCTGCCATCCTTTCCAGTTCTGGCTGCAAGTTCCGAACTACTCTCTTTGCTCTCAAATTTCTTTCGATTGTCTTTTCAATCTTCGGATCAAAGGGGAGTAAATTTCTGGATCTTGTTCTTCTCATGCACCAGAAAAATTCCTGAAAAGAAGAAGAAAGTAATTCAAAGTATAATAGAAAAATAAAAGTTGTGCTTGAGTCACTATCTTGTTAATTTCTCTAATATCAATAAAACAATCCCCGGCAACGGCGCCAAAAACTTCATGTGCTAATTATGGTGTACAAAATAGGTGTAGAATGGATGTGAAATAAGGATGGAATGAAGTGCAAGTGTACACTATCAATGTAGCAAGCAAGTATTTCGGGGTTGTTATACCTAAGGGATTGTGATTGATTACTAGCGTGTATTAACTCCAATAATGCTCAAGCGTTTGAATAAGAGTGATAACAGTAATAGATCATAGAGTGAAACAGTAGTAAAATAAAAAGAGATAGATGAAGGATGCGTGATTGAAAGTTCAGAGAAGTAAGGCCTAGGGAATTCAGATTTCACCACAAGTCCTTAACATAGACTTTCATAATTTAGTTATGACTTCTATGATTATTAATTGCTAGCCAGGATTTCCTAATCTAATCATCCTATCTTGGCGTGAGGTCAGAATAATCTTAATTACAATTACCAACCCTGCTACGGGCCAGTGCGAGTTGTAATAACCATAATTGCATTAAGTTCTTTGGATATCCCTTTCGGGTATTCTGGGGATCTCCCTAGCTCCCTTGTAACTACATAGAATTCTGGGTATAGACCGCCACAGAACTCTATGGATTTAACCTTCATGGTCTAGGTTAACTAATCATCTTTCGAGTCATAGAGAACCCACGGATTTCTCCTTTCTAATTGGCCAGATCAATCAAGAGTAAGAGCAGAACATTAAACCTCAATTAAATAAAAGCTAGATCTATCATAACATCATCAATTTTGTCTATACAAGTACTTGGGCTACATCTTAGCCCCTAGATAGAAGATTAGTTACACATGATGATGAAAGAAAACATAATTATAAAATAAGAAGACATGGAAATTGGATGGATGGATGACGCCTTGTGGACGGATGCTTTGATGCTTGCTTGCTTGGTGTGGATGCTGCGTTTGATGGATGATTTCTCCTCTCAGTCTTCATTCTTATTTATATTGTCTCCAATCCTAATTAGACTCAACCTAAGACTTTAAGTTGCATTACAATTCCTAATCCTAATGTAATCCTAATCATCCTTTAATTAGGATTTTAATTACATAATAATTACACAACTGCAATCTTACTTAGTTAATAATTCTGGAGAGTCTTCTATTCTTGGAGTCTCAATTCTTGTAGGAGAAGAATTCCCTGAAGTTCAGTTGGTTTAGAACTCTTCAATTAATCTTCGAAAGGTCTTCAAGTCACCACGGCGAGCTAAGACTCCAAATTGGATTTTGCTCTTTGGAAGGCCTCGCCACAGCAAGCTCAAGCTGGTTTGGGGAAATTGCTCTCGAGGAGACCTCGCCACGGCGAGCTCTGGCATAATGGGAATTTTCCCTTTTTGCTTCTAGCTTCAACCTAAACCTGCATCAAACATAAATGGCATCAAAAGCAATATGTTTTACCATAATAGTGGACATAATTGAAAAGGAATTTAACCTTAAAAGTCTATATAAAATGTAATTATCAGGCTTCTTCTCTGGAGTGATTTTAGGTGCTTTCTCAAGTTCATGTTCTGGTTCTTCTCTTTTTTCTTCAGGCGTGGGCTTCTCTTCTGTCTCCCCTTCAGTTGTTGGAGTCTTTTTAATGTTTGTTTCCACTACCTTTCCACTTCTCAGAAAGATGGCATGGATATGCTCTCTTGGATTTGCTTCAGTGGTGCTAGGTAGTGAGCCAGGTTGTCTAGTGGTCAATAGTTGAGAAATCTATCCTACCTGGTTCTCCAATTACTTTATTGAGGCATTAGTGGTGACCATGAATTGATTGGTCTTCTCAGTGAGATCTGCTTGAGATGATGCCAGCTTGGCTATAGCCTCTTCTAGGTTGATCTTGAGAGGTTGCTACTGTTGTTGTTGGAAAGGAGGAATCCCTTGAACTAAAGTCTTCCATGAAATATTAGGGTGATTTCTCCCCCCTGGATTGTAGGTGTTGGAGTAGGGATTGTTGTTCCCTAAATAGTTCACCTCCTTGGCTTCTGCTTGCATGCCCTCCATAGAATTTCCTTTGAGTATAGCAGTTTGGAAGGAAAGAAACTAGTCCAGTTTGGCTGATAATTTGGCTAGTGCATTTACATCTTAGATGCCAACTACTTTCTTCTCATTGTCTCTCCTAGAGTTCCAATCAGAGGCATTTGTGATGACCTCTTCAAGTAACTCATAAGCTTCAGCATAATCTTTGTTTAGGAAAGCTCCTCCAGCTGCTGCATCTACCACAGTCTTTGTATGAGAGCCCAATCCGCATAGAACACCTGCATCATGAGCCAATCTTGCATTCTATGGTATGGATATCTCCTCAATAGCTCCTTGAATCTTTCCCAAGCATCATAGAGGAATTCTCTATCAAATTGTGTGAAATTGAAAATTTCTATCCTCAGCTTGGTAGTCTTCCAAGGAGGGAAGTATTTACTGAGAAATTTTTGGGCTAGGGATTCCCATATGTCAACCGAACCTGGTGGCAAAGAATTCAGTCACCTTCTTGCTCCATCACTAAGTGAAAACAAAAAAAATCTGAGCTTGATCGCCTCCTCTAACACCCTGTTGTATTTGAATGTGTCACAAATCTCCAAGAAAGTGAGAGGTGAAGATTTGGGTCTTTATTAGGTGCTCCTGAAAATTGATTATTTTGCACCATCTGAATCACAGCAGGTTTGATCTCAAAATTATTCGCCTCTACTATTGGACTTCAAATGCTAGACATAACATTTTGAAATTTTTGGGACGGCAAAGGTTCTGAGAGGTATATGCCCTCCATTTGGATGGTTGTTTGGTACTGCCATCTTCTCTAATTCTAGCTACAAATTTCTGACTACCCTTTTCTCCTTCCGAATTCTTCGAATGGTCTTTTCAATTTCTGGATCTAAAGGGATTAAAGTTTGCTTCATGCACCAGAGAAATTTTAATAAAAATAGAAGAAAGAAATTCAAAGTAAAAATAGAAAAATAAAATTGTGCTTAAGTTAACACCTCATTAGTTCCTCTAATATCAATGGCACAATCCTCGACAACGGTGCCAAAAACTTGATTTGCATATAATAGAATGTGAAATAGATGTTGGAAACACAATGCAAGCATACATTATCAGTGCAGCTGGCAAGTATTCCAAGGGTTGTCGTACCCAAGGGATTGGTCTTGATTACTAGAGTAATATAACTCTAGATTGCTCAAGCGATTGAATTCTAGTGATATAAGCAAATTAAAATTAACAGCATAAAAGAAATTGAAAGTATGCAGAAATTGTGCAGAGAAAACAGTAGATTAAAAACCTAAGGATTCAGATTTCACCACAATTCCCTTTTATAGACTCTCTTGATTCAGTTATGAAATTCCAAAATTATCAATTGCTAAACATCAATCAGCCTTGGTGTTAGGTCAGATCGAATCTAACTATAATTACCAACCCTGCTATAGTTTTATACAAGTTGTAGCAACTATAATTGCATTAAGTTCTGGACATCCCGTAGGGAGGTCTATAGGAAACTCCCTAGTTCCTATGCGATAACACAGGGTCCTCGGTACAGTTCTGTCCTAAGCTCCACTATGGATTTAACTTTTGTGGTCTAGATTAACTAATCGTCATTGATGAGTGTACTTTATATAGATATTTTGGTATGAATTCTCTTGCATTTAAGTCCCAAATTAATATAGATTAAGGTGCTTTTAATGTCATTTTACTATTATACAGGAACCAAGCACCAAAAGGAGCCAAGGAAGCAAAATGGAGAAAAGTGCAATTCTGGTGCCTGGCGCCGTGGCGCCCTATCCCAGATCCAACACTGCCAATGCTGCCATCCAACACCGTGGCGCCGTGGAGACTTTCTGAAGCAAATCTGAAGAGTTCCAAGCCAAGTGGACTTCCGGGAAGTAGTGTCCTACAAGGACTAGGACTCTCAAGCCTAGAAGACTCTCCGGAATCATTGTTCAAGTGGGATTGAAGTCTTGAAAGTGTGCAGCAATTTGGAATCCTAATTCAAGCATGATTGGGAATGATTGTGTGGCTGGAGTTGTAATCTAAGTAAGGGTCCTAATTTAAGTAAAACTCTACTTGGAATCCTAGTTGGAGTGGAACTAAAAGAGATATGCAGTCATAAGAATTAAATTCTCAAGAATCCTAGTTTGAATGGGATTGAAGTTGTTAAGCCCTACTAGAATTTAACGTCCTAGTTAGAGTATGATTAGGAGTGACTTTGTAATTAAAGTTGTAATTTATGTAAGAGTCATAATTCAAGTAAGACTAGGAAAAGGATTGTTCTAAATAGAATCCTAATTAAAGTATAATTAGGATTACATTATAACTAAGAATTGTAATGCAACTTAGAGTCCTAGAATGAGTCTAACTAGGAATGAGGGATTATAAATAGGAAGGAGGGCTGAGAAGCAAACCACTTCTACACCACGCACAAGCAAGGAGAGCAAGGAGCAAGGCGTTTCATCTACTCTTTTTATTTCCATGTTTTCTCTCTTTTATGTTTTGTGTTTAGGTTACACTATGTGTAACTAATTTCTTTTCTAGGGGCTAGGATGTAGCCCAATTTCTTGTATAGACATGATTGATGATGTTATGACAAATCCATCTTTTATTTAATTGAGATTTAATTTTCTACATTTCACTCTTGACTTTTCTGGCCAATTAGTTGGGGGAAATTTGTGGGTTTTCTATGAGACCGACCGGAGATTAGTTAATCTAGAGCATGAAAGTTAAATCCATAGTGGAGCTGAGGACAGACCAGTACCGAGGACCCTGTGTAGTCACATGGGAATTAGGGTATTCCCCTAATCTCTCTAAAGGGATATCCATAGAACTTGATGCAATTATAGTTATTACAATTCACACAGACCAGTAGCAGAGTTAGTAATTATAATTAGATTTGATATGATCTAATACCAAGGCTGATTGATGTGATTAGGGAATCCTGGCTAGCAATTGATAATTGTGGAAAGTCATAACTGAATCATGAAAGTCTATACAAAGGAATTGTGGTGAAATCTGAATCCTTAGGTTTTTAATCCTTATTTTCTCTCCAAGCATTCTTCATCTATTTCTCTTATTTTCATGCTATTTTATTTTAGTTTACTTTGATGTTATCATCATAATTCGATCGCTTGAGCAATATTGGAGTTATACTACTCTAGTAATCAATCACAATCCCTTGGGTACGATAACCCTCGAAATACTTGCTCACTACACTGATAGTGTATACTTGCACTGTGTTCCACACATCACATATTGTTCCATATATATACATCCATTCACGCCACACTCACACACTAAATCTATCCATTTGTGACACTCACTAAGGAGCAATCAGTCATCCGAGTCATAGAGAACCCACAGATTTCCCCCAACTAATTAGCCAGATCAGTCAAGAGTGAAGTGCAAAAAATTAAATCTCAATTGAATAAAACATAGAGCTTTCATAATTTCATCAATCCAGTCTATACAAGAAATTGGGCTACATCTTAGCCTCAAGAAAAGAAAATTAGTTACACATAGTGTAACTGAAACACATAATGTAAAAGAAAGAAAACATGAATAGAAAGGGGAAGAAGAATGTCTTGTGGATCCTTTCTCTCTGTCATCCCTCCCTTCTGCCAAGCTACCAATGATGCTTATTTATAATATGTTTCTTCCTAATTCCACTCAAACTAGGATTTTAATTAGAACAATCCTCTTCCTAGTTTTACTTGAATTAGGACTCTTAGTTTAATTTACAAAGTCATTCCTAATCTTAATCTAACTGGACTCTTGATGGCTTCATGGTTCTAAGACTCTAATTCCACTTGAACAATGATTCCGGAGAGTCTTCTAAGATTACGAGTCATAATCCTTCTAGGACAAGGTTTCCCAGAAGTTCACTCGGCTTGGAACTCTTCAAATTTGCTGGGGAAGTGTTCTAGGGTGCCACGGCGAAGACTGGTAGCAAGTCTCTAGAAGGCAGAGCCACAACACCAATCCTTAGGCGCCATGGCGAGCAATGGCATAACCTCTCTGGGATGGGGTGCCACGACGCCAGACTTGTCCAAAAATGTCATTTTCCTTTGTTTGGCTCCTCTTAGTGCTTGGACCTGCAAAAATAGTGAAATGACATTAAAAGCATCATATTTTATCTTAGATTGGGACTAAAATGCAAGGGAAATAATATCAAAATGTCTATATAAATTATACTTATCAATAATCACCACTAGTTGACCCTTTTTGAGCCTTAGCCTTCCCTTTTTTTAACCACATTTTAAGCCACATACCATTCCTTTGATTTAACCATATTTTGAACCTAACACCCTAAAGAATTGTGTGAATTTGAGGCATGAAATTGTTACCTAGTTAGTAACTAGGAAAGTGGGAAGAAAGAGCCTCAAAAGATATGAAAATCTCCCAAGGAAAAAAGGCAAAATGCAGAAAAAGAAAAAAAAAATCTGAAAAAATTTCTGGAAAAAGAAAAAAATGAAGAAAGAAAAGTCGAAAAGAAAAGAAAAATAGCAAGAAAAGCAAAAGAATGAGAAAAAAGGGAGAAGAAAAATATGCTAGTATGAGGCTTGGTAGTTGGAGAGTAAGTAAGCTTAAAGGGTAGCTTTGAATTAGCATAGTCTCTTCTTGGTGTATTTCACCCTTGACTTCACCTCCATTAACTTTTTTCACCTTCAAAGCCCCATTACAACCCTTAAAAGTTCCTTTGATTAGTGGTTGTGGTTTATTATTAAGTGGTGGAGACTTGATATATGAGCAAGCCTATGGAGGAATCTTGAATTGCATGACTTGAGTGAATATCCAACCCTCCAAAACACTTGAGAGATGAGAGTATATTGCACCCTTGAGAGAAATTCATCCTCATTGCATTTAACTTCATGAGACTTGATAAGTTATTATGCATATGTATACTTGATTTTATACCTTATACCTTTTTTATGGCTTTTCATGATTTGATAACCCAATTATATGGTAACTTTCAATACCAACTTGAGTGAGAGTTTGAACCTAATCCATTGTTATTTTGAGAGCTACCTTGGGGGTAGGGGACTGATCCATCTTGTAATGAGTAATCTTGCATTGTAATGTGATGATTGAGTTCCAATGAATCCCATGTGTATATGTTTTGAGACCAGTATGGTTAGTAGGTCCTTTTTGAAAGTCTTGCTGCCTTATTTTCTTTCGCTTTGATTTTACTCGAGGACAAGCAAAATGCTAAATTGGGGGGAGTTTGATAAATGTAAGTTATATAGACAAATGTGCATGATTTCCCATGCATTTTGGTTCCAATTTGAGGAAGATTAAGATACTTTTAATGCCAATCATTGTTTTGCATGACACAAGCGTAGAAAGGAGCCAAAAGAGGAGCAAACAGCCTCCTGTCAAGAGCCTGGCTCCCTTGAGACCTTGTCGTGGCGCCCTAAAACCCTTCCTTTACGAAATTGAAGACTTCCAAGCTAAGTGAACTTCTAGGAAGTCGTGTCATGCAAGGATTAGGACTCCCAAGTTAAGAAGACTCTCCAAAGTTCCTATTTGAGTAAAATTGGAGTCTTTGAAGCACGAAATTATTTGGAATCCGAGTTGAAGCAAGATTAGGAATGATTTTCTGACTAGGATTATAATCAGATTTAGAGACCTAGTTTGAGGAGGACTAGTAATAGGTGCATTATAAATAAGCAGGAAGGAGAACAGAACAAGAGGGACACGACTTGGCAGCTTTGAAGAGGCGAGGAGCAAGGCTTCACAAGACTTTCTTCTACTCCTTTTTATTTTCATTCATGTTTACATTCACATCCATTATGTGTTTGAGTTGTGTCATGAGTAACTAATTTCTTTCTAGGGGCTAGGATGTATACTTATCCTATGTATAAACTTGATTGATAATTTTATGAAATTTTCATGTTTTATTCAATTGAGGTTTAATTCTCTAAACTTTATTCCTTGATTGATATGGCCAATGAGTTGGGAAAATTGTGGGTTTTCTATGAGACCAAGAGGAGATTAGTTAATCTAGACCACGGGAATTAGATCCATAGTGGAGCTAAGGACAGAGATGTACTGAGGACCCCGTGTAGCCTCATGGGAACTATGGGAGTGACCCATAGACCTCCCTAAAGGAAATCCACAGAACTTAAGGCAATTGCAATTATTACAATTCGCATAGAGATATAGCAGGGTTGATAATTGTAATTAGATTTAATCTGACCTCGAGAAAGGCTTATTAATGTAATTAGGGAACTGGAATTCATAACTGAATCATGAGAGTCTATACATAGGATTGTGGTGAAATCTAAATCCCTAGGCTTTTTGTCCATTGTTTCCTCTTCACGTGTTCTTATCTGCACTTGCTTCTACTTTCATGGTGTTTTACTTTATTTTATTTTGCTTCCATCATTATATTTTGACCGCTTGAGTAATACTAGAGTTATAGTACTCCGGTAGTCAATTCACAGTCCGTTGGGTACGATAACCCCAGAATACCTTGTCATCTACACTGATAGTGTACGCTTGCACTGCATTCCTATTTATATTCAATTACACACACATCAAAGATTATGAAGATGGTTGGCTGCCTAAGCAAGGAAGGAAAGGAAGTTGGAGAATTTATGATTTCTCCCTATAGTCCTTTGTATGTGCCATTATGAATCTGAAATAATTGGGCTGATGACAATAAACCAAGTGCTTATTGAGAGGCAACTCAACTGTTTCATTCCCTTTCTCTTTATTTTTTTTATTGTACATTTTAGCTAGTTCATTGAGATAATTTTTTTGGTATTTTAGGTCACTCAAACAATTATTTGAACTTATGCAGGTCTTGGGCATAGTTTGGAGGAATTTCAGAGATTCACAACAAAAAGGAGCTGATTTCAAGCCTACAAGCGCCGCGGCCTCAAGACTAGCACCATGGCACAAGTAAAAGCCCAGAAAAGCTCCTTTAGGCGGCATGGCACCACCCACCTAAGCCACAGGCCCAATTTAAAAAAAAAAAAAAAAAAAAAAAAAGGGGAGCAATTTACCACCGGACTAGACTGCTTCACCAGGTTGTCCCTTTCCTTTTCTCTCTTTTTTTTTTGCATTGGGGACACTGCAAATTTTGAGTTTTGTTTGGGGGGGGGGGGGGGGAGGACACTAATGCCTATTTGATTGTTTGAGTAGGTTTGAATGAGTAGTTGTTTTTGCATGTTGCATGATGTTTTTAGATTCTTGCATGATTGTGTGTAGCAGAATTTTTTTTTTTTGACTGAAAACCATGGCCAATGATAAAATCTGTGCTTGAATTGTGATATTATGGGATGAGGAGACTTGAACTGGTGATTTGCAATGTATGATTACATACATTGTCCTAATAGCCTAATTTGATGCTTTGAACTGTTATATCTTGTTCAGTTGATTATTAGAAAGCCTCTGGGAATTCTAAGCCAACCTTGATTTTGGGTGATCCCACATTTATTGTTAATTCTCATTGTATGCATAATTACTTTAATAGTGGAATGAAGGAAAATACATGAGGATGAATACTAGCCAACTGTGAGCTTTTGAGCCATAAGAGTTGCATATTTGAAGCTCTTAAATTGTTTGTGAGTGTGTCATGTAATTTCTTAGTTTTTCTATAACTTGCTCTATTATACATGTTGAGACCACACTTGAATCATTGACACTGACGTGATTAGGGCACTTTGGTTTAGCCATTTTAGCCTTTCATAGCCCACCTTGCATAAATCACCACTAGTTGACCTTTTTTGGACCTTAGCCTTCCCTTCTTTCAACCATATTTTAAGCCATGAACCCATTCCTTTGATTTCACCATATTTTGAACCTAACACCTTGAAGGATTATGTGAATTTGAGGCATGGAAGTGTTGCCTAGTTAGTAACTAGGGAAGTGGAAAGAAAGAGCCTCAAAAGATTTGAAAATCTCCCAAGAAAAAGGCAAAGTACAGAAAAAGAAAAGAAAAATTTGGAAAAATTGAGCTTGCTGAAAAAGGAGAAAAATGAAGGAAAAAAAAATTCAAAAGGAAAAGAAAAACAGCAAGAAAAAAACAACATAATGAGAAATAAGGGAGAAGAAAAATATGCAAGCTATGAGGCTTGATTGAGCTTAAAGGGTAGCTTTGAATTCACATAGTCACTTCATGGTGTGTTCACCTTAATATTCACCACCATTGACCCCTTTTCACCTTCCTAAAGCCCCATTACAACCCTTAAAAGTCCTTTTGATTAGTGTTTATGGTTTATGGTTAAGTGGTGGAGATTTGATATATGAGTAAGCTTATGGAGAAACCTTGAATTGCATTGACTTGAGTGTATGTTCAACCCTCTAAACACTTGAGAGATTGAAGTGTACTTTTATCCCTGTGAGGGAATTCATCTTCATTTCATTTGACTTCATGAAACTTGTGAGTTGTTGTGTACATGCACTTCATTGCATACCTTACACTTCTTTAGTAACAATGGCTTTCCATGGCTTGATAACCCTTCCATATGGTGACTTGTAATGCCCATTTGAGTGAGAGCTTGAGCTTGGCCCTTTATTATATTGAGAGTTACCTTGGGGGTGTGGGACCATTCTATCTTGTGTTAAATAATCTTGTATTGTGATATGATGTTTAGTTTCCAAGGTATCCCATGTGAATGATCTTTGAGGCCAATATGGTTTGTAGGTTCGGATTGTTTGCTTTGTTGCCTTGTATGTTTTCCTTCTCTTTAATTTTACTTGGGGATGAGCAAAATGTTGAGTTTGGGGGAGTTTGATGAGTGTGATTTATATATATGTTTTTGTACGAATTCCCTTGCATTTAAGTCCCAAACTGAGATAGAATTAGATATTTTTTATGTCATTTGAGTGTTTTACAGGAATCAAGCACCGAAAGGAGTCAAAGCAAGCAAATTCAGCAAAAAGAGTCAAGACTGGAGCAGTGGCGTGGGGAATGGGCGTCGTGGCACCATGAATTTCCAGCAAGGGTGTCAAGGGAGCGATGAGGACACTGTGGGGCATCATGGCAAGACACCAAGTCTAGATTGAGCTCAAACAGCGACGTAGCTTCAGAAAACTCAGGCCATAGAGTCCTAGAGTCCCTAAAACACGTTGTTGAAGTCTTTGAAGCCAACTAGATTGCTTGGAATCCTAGTTTGAGTAAAATTAGGAAGAACACTATTCTAATTGGCAATTCTAGTTTGAGTAAAATTAGGAAGAGTATTGTTCTAATTGGCAATCCTAGTTTGAGTGAAATTAAGAAGAGTATTATTATAAATAAGCAGCTAGGACTAGAGCTATGTAACTAGGCAGACTTGGAGACGGCAAGAGGCAAGGAGCAAAAGATCTACACGAACTTCTTCTTCTCCTTTTGTTTTATTCATGTTTTCTTTCACATATTTGCTTTGCACTATGTATAACTAATTTTCTTTCTAGGGGCTAAGATGTAGCCCAATTCCATGTATAGACTTGAATTATGATTTTACGAAATTTCAAGTTTTATTCAATTGAGGTTTAATTTCCTGTACTTTATTCCTTGATTGATCTGGCTAATTAGTTGGGGAAATTGTGGATTGCTATGACTCGAGAGACAATTAGCTAATCTAGACCATGGGAATTAGATCCATAGTGGAGCTTAGGGCATGAATGTGCCTAGGACCTTGTGTAGCCACAAGGAATCTATAGCAAGAACCTATAGAACTCCTTACAAGGAATCCACATAACTTAATGCAATTGCAGTTACGACAATTCACATAGGGATATGAATGGATTAGTAATTGTAATTAGTTTAATCTAACCTCGGGAGGGGCTTTTTAATGTATTAGGGAGATCCTGGCTAGCAATTGATATAATTGAAATTCATAATTGAAATTATGAGAGTCTATGCATAGGATTGTGGTGAAATCTGAATCCATAGGTTTTAATCACTTGTTTTCTTTATATCCTTACATTTGTCTTGATTTGCTTACTATTTTATTTGTTGTTTTCTTTCTACTTGCATTGCTTCCATCACTAGTTATCGATCGCTTGAGTAATACTAGAGTTTTAGTATTCTAGTAATCAATTCACAGTCCCTTAGGTAAGACAACCCCGGAATACTTTGCCAACTACACTGATAGTGTACACTTGCACTGTGTTCCCAATTTTCATATTCCATACACACTCTATTTTACACACATCAAATGTCAAGGTTACAATCATAACTTATATAGGCATGTAAGCAAGAACTTATGAATTAGAGTGCCAATCCTTGAGAGGAAACACGTGAGTTGTGTGAAGTGAGGATTTTTTTACTAACATTTTCTTCTTGCAGCAAGCATGTCTCATGAAAGTGCTTCGATAGGTGCAAGGGTGGTGTAGATCCACAACCGATGATGGAGGCAGTGACAAGAGAGGTGAGGAGAATGATGAGAGCGGAGCTGGAAGCCTTACATAACAGAATAGATGGCAGAGAAAATGCCCGAAGGGAGCCGCCTCGCATGCCTAGAGGAGGACGAGCTCCACCAAGGAGAGCAAGAGCTGAACCCGAGGAGTATGAAGGGGAAGGCTTTGATGATGAAGATGATCGGGGTTCAACCATTGACCCTAGGAGGTATGGTGGACGGTTCAGAGGATTTAGAGAACCCATTCATGAAGATGCCCTACCCATTAGGCAGCTTGAGGGAGTTGGTGGTGAGAGGCAACCTAAATATTTCCAAACTAGATGCCATGTGAATGAAAAAGTATGTAGCTTGATCATTGATGGTGAGAAGAATGCTAACTTTGCTAGTACTTATATGGTTGAGAAGCTAAGTTTACCCACCTTAAAGCACCCTAAACCATATAGGTTGAAGTGGCTGGAAGGCAGTGGAGACATATGGGTAACAAAGCAAGTGTTAGTTGCATTCTCAATTGGCAAATATAAGGATGAAGTGCTTTGTGATGTGGCACCAATGCATGATTGTCACTTACTCTTGGGGCATCCTTGGGAGGTTGGAAGAAAGGGTACTCATGATAAAAAGGATATATACATTCTTTCCATGAATGACCGAAAATTTAAGTTAGTTTCTCTCAAACTAGAAGAGACACTTGAAGACGCCACAATCAAGGATGGATGCTTGATTGATAAGTCGAATAGCTCACAAAGAACTAGAGAGAATATGAAAAACTCACAATTTGGTTTAAACGCATATTTTGATTATTATTGAATCAAAGAGGCCTATTTAAAGGCTTTACAAGAATAGGAAATCTTGTTTAAACAGAAAAGGAAATAAAATAAAAGTAATTTAATCAAATCATATTACTTCTAAAATTAGGAAACTAAATAAAGTAACTAATCCTAATACAATCAGCTCTGTAATTTCCTAATCAAATACAATTAATTTGTTGGCCAGCTTGACCATGAGCCTCCACGAATTAGCTTGTTCCAATGTTTCTTGCACCATCCCATTTAGGGCTTCCTTGAACCTCTTTGCCCTAGCTCTTGTCATGGGACCAAGTGGCACTTCAAGTGGGTCTCTACTCCACTTGGCAGCAACATTTCCATGTGCAGTGCTGGCAGCAACGTCTCCATTGGCAGCAGCAACGTTCCCATTGGTAGTGCTGGCAGCAATGCCTCCATTAGCAGCATTGGTGGCCATGTTTCCATCATTCCCCTCCTCTTGAAAAGGATTTGTCCTCAAATCTGCAAGGTATACATAAAAAAAGGAATATATATTAGAAACAAGAGTTACATTACCCAAACTATACTTACCTTGAAGCTCTAATATATCAACTTTAGTATTGATATATTCAAAAACTTGGATCAAATCTTCTTCTCTTGTTTTCAGCTGAAATCTTGTTGGAAACACATGTATCTTCTTTCTCTCGTGTAATAATCCTCCAGGGTCAAATATTATCCTTTGGACAACATTGTGTTGAACTTTCTCATGCAATTTTACTACAAAGAAAACTTTCAATTTCCCACTTAAGCTAGTATACTTATCAACATGTGATAGTAATCGATTCATGTGGGTTCATGAATTATAACCAAAGTGAAATAACAGCATATCAGTAGTCAACATAAAAACTTTTCTATTTATGGGCCATTTAAATTGCACTGTATATGACATAGAATCACCAAACCATGTCATACTAGGAATAATAAAATGCTCAAAGAACTTTGAAAGCTCAATTCCCAAGCAAGTACTAAACATGTTACAAGGATTGCTAAGAACACAAGACTCTCTAAAGTACTTATATTCTAACAACTCTTCATCCCAAATTGGATTAGAAGTACCCCTTATTGAAGGAATATAAACCAAATTAGGATTCATAGTGTCATAAACATGAGCACTCTTATGAATACTTGCATCACCACACACACTTGCAAACAGAGAATATGAAGTTTTAGAATGAACAAATTTATCACACTTAAATTCTCTATGGAGTAGCAAACACAACAATGATGCATTAGAAAGCTCCTTGAAAGTATTGAAAACTCTCTCATGCACATTATTCAGCTTAATCATTTTGGCCTCACAAAATGGATTTCTCCAAAATTTCACATGTTTATGGATTTGCATAAAAACAATTGCAAAACAAGCATTGGGCTTGTTCTGAAAATCAAGATCAGCATGTAATCTTCTATTGGACTTACATCCCAATGACACTTCACATAAAAGAGGAATAAGAATGTACCTTAAAGGAAGAGTTTCAACACCTGCACGTTCTTTTTCATGCTTGCATTTGATCGCATATAGCAAGGGCTCCATGAATTCAAGCCACTTCTCATGCCATTTCTTGAAATTTCTTTTTCTCACATTAGTTAACACATTTTGCAGATGCTCATGTTCAATGAAATTTCCATTATAGACCAAAGCATCTCCAAAATATTCAACAGCAAAATTACACAAAAATGCACAAAAGAAATTATGAATCACACACAATTAATTTCCTTTTAAGAAAAGACCATCATGTCTATCAAGCTTGTCCAATGTAATTCCACATCCCTTGAAGACATGAAAATAGTTCAGCTTAGTATTACTTGAAGCTTTAATGAAATCAAATTCCAATGAATTCGAATCATGTGTAGAGACAAGTACCTTCCTTGGTGATACTGAATTAAGTATGAAATAACTTTTAAAATCATGCACGAAAGACATAGAAGCATAGTAGTCAAATTCCAACATCTTTGCATTAAGGATTGATACTTTCTTTTGACATGAAAAATCAAGAACCATATTATCCTTAAAATGCAGCAAGGAATCAATAGAATAAGACAAGAAAAATTCATCACTGCTTCTCATGATAGTAGCATCATGACAATAGGCTTTACATATGTGACCTTCATGCATATGAGTTTCATGCTCCCAAATCAAGGAATTAACATGCATATTGACAGATTTATGTTCAGCAGTTCCAATTGCATTCAACATGTTAGAACAAGTAACATGATCCTCATATAATGTATTAACATGCTCAAGTCCTAAAGAATTTGCTTTACTAGTAGAGAGTAGAATAAAATCGCCTATGCAGAAAATTTTATGAGCTAATCCACCCCACACATCAATCATAATGACAATATTAGGATCATACTCAAACAAATATTCAAATTTCTCAATCAATTTAGATTTACCTCTAGGATCCATTGGAGTTTTCATCTTTATATCACATGAACTAGGCAATTCCTTTGAGAAATCTCTATGAAAATTCTGCAAGAAAGAAAAATCACTAGAACAAGAGTTAGGAAATGTAATCATGAAATCATGAGAAAAACTCACGCTCTTATCCTCACTTTTTCTTGTGCACTCATGCAAGAATTTTTCTTTTATCTCAAGCACTCTCTCATTTTCTTTTTCCTCCTCATTTTTTTTCTCCTCACTTTTCTCACAATTCTCACATTCAATCAATCTATCCTTTTCTTTTGGACTCTCACTTCCATCTTTATCACTATTTTCTTTTTCAAAAGTTGCCTCATTTTCTTTTGCACTCTCATTCACTATTCTTTCAGAATTTTGCCTTTGAATTCTCTTTTGATCTTCAAGTGCCTCTTCTAGTTTGAGAGAAACTAACTTAAATTTTCAGTCATTCATGGAAAGAATGTATCTATCCTTTTTATCAGGAGTACCCTTTCTTCCAACCTCCCAAGGATGCCCCAAGAGTAAGTGACAATCATACATTGGTGCCACATCACAAAGCACTTCATCCTTATATTTGCCAATTGAGAATGCAACTAATACTTGCTTTGTTACCCATATGTCTCCACTGCCTTCCAGCCACTTCAACCTATATGGTTTAGGGTGCTTTAAGGTGGGTAAACTTAGCTTCTCAACCATATAAGTACTAGCAAAGTTAGCATTCTTCTCACCATCAATGATCAAGCTACATACTTTTTCGTTCACATGGCATCTAGCTTGGAAATATTTAGGTTGCCTCTCACCACCAACTCCCTCAAGCTACCTAATGGGTAGGGCATCTTCATGAATGGGTTCTCTAAATCCTCTGAACCATCCACCATACCTCCTAGGGTCAATGGTTGAACCCCGATCATCTTCATCATCAAAGCCTTCCCCTTCATACTCCTCAGGTTCAACTCTTGCTCTCCTTGGTGGAGCTCGTCCTCCTCTAGGCACGCGAGGCGGCTCCCTTCGGGCATTTTCTCTGCGGTCTATTCTGTTATGTAAGGCTTCTAGCTCCGCTCTCATCATTCTCCTCACCTCTCTTGTCATTGCCTCCATCATCGGTTGTGGATCTACACCACCCTTGCACCTATCGAAGCACTTTCATGAGACATGCTCGCTGCAAGAAGAAAATGTTAGTAAAAAAATCCTCACTTCACACAACTCACGTGTTTCCTCTCAAGGATTGGCACTCTAATTCACTCGTGTTTACAAGGAGAATAATTTGGCTTTTGCTCTCTGTAATGTATGTCACTCTTGCCTTTTTCCTCTCTTAATCCTCTCAAGAGTTCTTATTAAGCTAAGCAACCAGAAACAGAATTTTTCTGGGCAAGTTTCTCAACCGAACAAGGTCAATCAATTCTGGAAAATTGCAGAATTTTCTGGGCACAATTCACACCCAAACAAGATCAATTAAATCTGGAAAAGTGCAGAATTTTCTGGGCACAAGGTGCACGCAAACAAGATCAATTAATTTTGGAAAAAGACAGAATTTCTGGGCACAATTTACACCCGAAACAAGGCAATCAAATCTGGAAAATTTCAGAATTTTTCTGGGCACAATTCACACCCGAAACAAGGCAATCAAATATGGAAAATTTCAGAATTTTCTGGGCCAAAGGTATACGAATTAAGTGGCCAATTCTGGAACAATTAATTGGCAACACAACAAATCTGAATTCTGGAAAAAAACAAGGATGCAGAATTCAAGCAAACAATTCAAATCTGAAAGATATCTTGCAATAAACCAAATCTGAAATCTGGGAAACAAGCATGCAAGACACCAATTCGAAAATTCTGGAATATACCAATTCAAGACATCAATTTGAAATTCTGGACAATTCAAGACAATAACCGAATCTGAATTCTGGAAAGTAAGAGTGCAGAATTCAAATAGTCAAATCTGGAAACCAAGAATGCAATAACCAAATCTGGACAAATTTTTTTTTTCGTTTTTTTTTTTTTTTGAATATGGGGAACCAAGAACACGTTCTCCCCTTTGTTGTTTCTATTTTCTTTTGTAGTCCTTTTTTTTCTTTTTTCTTTTTTTTTTTTTGATCAAATTTCCAAATGGAGAAGAGGAATTCAGAATTTAAATAACTTAAAGAAAAGCAATTTAAAGATAAGCAAACCTGAGACTAGAAGCAGTCTCTGCTACCAACTGATACGAACCCCGCCAACATTGTGACGAAACCCGTAACGAAATTGTTTAAGGATCGTTTCTACTTTAGGCTTGGATGGACAAACAGCAACCCAACACCTATATTGAGGTGTGAACCTTGGTATAGTGAAGACGACACAATCAAAGATGGATGCTTGATTGATAAGTCGAATAGCTCACAAAGAACTAGAGAGAATATGAAAAACTCACAATTTGGTTTAAACGCATATTCTGATTATTATTGAATCAAAGAGGCCTATTTAAAGGCTTTACAAGAATAGGAAATCTTGTTTAAACAGAAAAGGAAATAAAATAAAAGTAATCTAATCAAATCATATTACTTCTAAAATTAGGAAAGAAAATAAAGTAACTAATCCTAATACAATCAGCTCTGTAATTTCCTAATCAAATACAATCAATTTGTTGGCCAGCTTGACCATGGGCCTCCACGAATTAGCTTGTTCCAATGCTTCTTGCACCATCCCATTTAGGGCTTCCTTGAACCTCTTTGCCCTAGCTCTTGTCATGGGACCAAGTGGCACTTCAAGTGGGTCTCTACTCCACTTGGCAGCAACATTTCCATGTGCAGTGCTGGCAGCAACGTCTCCATTGGTAGCAGCAACGTTCCCATTGGCAGTGCTGGCAGCAATGCCTCCATTGGCAGCATTGGTGGCCATGTTTCCATCATTACTGATATGAACCCCGCCAACATTGTGACGAAACCCGTAATGAAATTGTTTAAGAATCGTTTCTACTTCAGGCTTGGATGGATAAACCGCAACCCAGCACCTATATTGAGGTGTGAACCTTGGTATAGTGAAGACGCCACAATCAAGGATGGATGCTTGATTGATAAGTCGAATAGCTCACAAAGAACTAGAGAGAATATGAAAAACTCACAATTTGGTTTAAACTCATATTCTGATTATTATTGACTCAAAGAGGCCTGTTTAAAGGCTTTACAAGAATAGGAAATCTTGTTTAAACAGAAAAGGAAACAAAATAAAAGTAATCTAATGTAATCTAATCAAATCATATTACTTCTAAAATTAGGAAACTAAATAAAGTAACTAATCCTAATACAATCATTCCTAAAATATGTCAATCAATTTGTGGGGTAGCTTGGGCATGAATAAAGTTGATTATCTTCAGTTGACCAAGCTCCATGGGCCTCCACAAATTGGCTTGCTCCAATGCTTCTTGCACCAGCCCATTTAAGGCTTCCTTGAACCTCTTTGCCCTAGCTCTTGTCATGGGACCGATTGGCACTTCAAGTGGGTCTCTACTCCACTTGGCAGCAATATTTCCGTGTGCAGTGTTGGTAGCAACGTGTCCATTAGCAGCAGTAGCTTCTCCATTGGTAGTGCTGGCAGTCACGCCTCCCTTGGCAGCAATGGTGGTCACGTTTCCATCATTGTGAACCTTGGTATAGTGAAGACGCCACAATCAAGGATGGATGCTTGATTGATAAGTCGAATAGCTCACAAAGAACTAGAGAGACTATGAAAAACTCACAATTTGGTTTAAACGCATATTCTAAATATTATTGAATCAAAGAGGCCTATTTAAAGGCTTTACAAGATTAGGAAATCTTGTTTAAACAGAAAAGGAAATAAAATAAAAGTAATCTAATGTAATCTAATCAAATCATATTACTTCTAAAATTAGGAAACTAAATAAAGTAACTAATGCTAATACAATCAGCTCTGTAATTTCCTAATCAAATACAATCAATTTGTTGGCCAGCTTGACCATGGGCCTCCACGAATTAGCTTGTTCCAATGCTTCTTGCACCATCCCATTTAGGGCTTCCTTGAACCTCTTTGCCCTAGCTCTTGTCATGGGACCAAGTGGCACTTCAAGTGGGTCTCTACTCCACTTGGCAGCAACATTTCCATGTGCAGTGCTGGTAGCAACGTCTCCATTGGCAGCAACAACGTTCCCATTGGCAGTGCTGGCAACAATGCCTCCATTGGCAGCATTGGTGGCCATGTTTCCATCACTTATATAGGCATGTAAGCAAGAACTTATGCTTACATGTGTCTTTATTTTATTTTATCACTTCCATGGATGATGTGGGATGGTAATTTAATTGCTTTCTTTGACTTCTATTTGAGGGGTTCATTGTCAAAAAAGAATATTGGTTTAAGTTTTTTATTATGTTTATTGTTAAAGTAAACAGAAATTTGGTTTTAATGGAATTTTAGAAATATTAAATTTATGCAATATGAATCTTTTCGAACTTATTAAGTCTAACCCAGTGTCCATTGTAGCCGTGACCAAAATCACATCTTCTTCCATAGTTTGGTGGATGGTGGTGTGGATATTGGTAGATGCATACCCAATTTATAATTAATGCATAAAAGTGGTTGAAAATATATGATATGCATCATTCTTATATGAAGACTTTGATGTTGGTGGAAGCATGTCCAATGTTGATATTTTCATGAATTAAAATCATTTTGAGTTTTAAAATTTAGTAAAGGCAGCTAAATTATGTTGCTTTGCTTGTGCATTTGATATATGCTTAATGAATACAAGAAACGTTTCTTTTTCTTTCTTACATTTTGTGACTGATAAGTTTTTGGAATAAGTAATTAAAATAATATTTTATAGAAAATTAAGTTTATCATTCTATGGATTGGATTTATTTATTTATTCTTGGTTGAAAAGTCAATTCCCTCTTGTGTCTTATTATTCATGTTTTGAGTATACACAATTTGATTGCCTATGATACAAGTGGCCATTAATTTCATTTTATTCCATTGAAAAGTCAAAAAATTTATCAATCAAGCTTCATAAATGAGATTTATTTTTGGGGGCAATTTGTTTCTCATATTGGACTATACTACATTCCCACAAATTGTCATGTTTATTCTATATATATATATATATATATATATATATATATATATATATATTGGGGCAATTTGTTTCTCGGGTTTGATTATTAATTTTCTAAGAAAGTTATAGCTATTTTTGGAGCTAGCTTAACCACTTTGCTTAGTTTCTAAGGAAGCTACAGTTCATTTTCTTTATGTTAGATTAGTTTTGCATTATCTTTATTTTGACTTGGTTCTCTATGCTACTCATTGCTCTTGTTTGTCACTCACTTCAATATACAGTTAATATGTTGTCTTATAAAATTATTTATATGATTACTTATGGATTAGCTAACATAGTAGAGATGGTTAATTGGCAGTTTGACACTCTAAAATGCATGTTACCAATATATATCTTGATATGATTTTGAAATATCATAGTGCAATAAAGGAAAATAAGTCTCTTACTCAAAATCATAAGCCATCATCCAATGATTTTTCTCTATTCCTTGAGGTGAATGGAGAAGCTATCAAGAAATATGAGCACATACATGGCCATGACTAGGCCAATATAATATTGGTTATAATACTATAAATACCTCCCACTAGAAGTGGGAGAGCAATGAAGAAAAGTGGTAAAAGGATATTTGGAAAACCACTATCATTTTGGCACGAAAAGGCCATTAAGTTTGTACTTATTGTACATCTAAACATCTTCTCAATGCTTTTCAAACATCAATGAAAAAGATTAATTGTTGAGACAATTTTGCTCAATTAGATGATTTTTTTGACTTTGGCCATGTTAATATAACAATTAAAAGTGCCAATTTTTTTGTTTCCTTGAAGGTGATGAGAGTATACATAGGAGATTATTATTATAGTTCATTTATTTAATTTACTTCTAAGTTATTTGCTCCGTTGTTTAAGCTTTATCAATTTCACATATTATATGATACTACATTTTTTTATTGTACAAAGATAATGTTACTACTATACTCAGTGGTGCAAAGATAATTGAGGGCTCTTGAAGAGATGAAGGAATAGAAATCATAATTAAAAGCTCATGAAAAGCTAGTAAATGTTTACATTGAGAAATTATATGCATTTTCTCTAATTTGTACTACATATATCTTAGTACAATTGAAACGTGTTCTTATAAACCAAAAGTTTATAAGTCAAAATAAGTTTGTTATTTGGCATGACCGGTTGAGTCATCCCAAGCCAACAATGATGCGAATGTAATTGAAAATCATGTGTACTTTCATTGAAGAGCCAAGAGATTCTTCTATTGAAAAGTTTAGTTTCTCATATGTTATTTGTTTCCAAAGAAAATTTATTTGCACTAGCAAAAGTGGGAGTGAACTCCTCATCTTTTAGAATGTACACAAGGTGAAATATTTGTGGGCATGTAGACCTACCAAGTGGACCATTTTGATACTTAATTGATTTTAATCGATGCATCTACTAAATGATCACATATTTGTTTATTGTTAACTCACAACCTAAAGTTTATGAGATTACTTGCTCAACAGATTGAATTAAGAGTGTAGTGCCTTAATTATATCTAGTTGAGCAAAACACCTAGTTAATGCTAGTGAAATCACTTCTCAAGGTGACTATTAGAATATATAAAATGGACTTGTAGGTGCCTAAAATTAATTTCAAGACCATTACTTATGAAATCTAAGCTTCCAAACTTTATTTGGCAACATGTGATTATTCATGTTATAGCATTGATTCGTATCACTCAACAAGTTATTTAAACCCCCTCTTATAATTGGTTTATAGTCATGAGCCAAGTATATCCTATCTATGAAATTATTGAATAAGTTGTTAATTGCTCCACCACAATGCACTAAGATGAGAACTCAATGGAAGTTAAGAACATATGTTTAACATAGATCTTCATATATAAGTGAAATATATTGAGTCACTAAAAGGATATTTATTTATGGCTTTGATAAATCATTTATTCCAACATTAGGGGGGAGAGAATAAGCAGTTGGAAAATGAGAATTTTAGACTAAATTATCACCTTGATCCTCATGCAAAGCAAATATGGACCGGAAGTTCATATGGTAATTCATTTATATCAATTGCTAAATGTATTGCTTGACTAGTAAGAGTGACTAAAATTATATGTACCAACTACTGGTATAATTACAAACACAAGAAGAGTGACAAACACACTAATTCCAAAGATAAAATCTTTGAAAAGAAAAGGAGCTAAGAATCAAAGATGGTCAAATCAAGGATATGGTAGCTCCATAAGAGTTACTAGAGGTAACTCTAGAAGAGTCCTCAAACATAACTAATGTTCTAGTTTCAAAGGAAACTCAAGTACCTGAAAGCCATGAAAATAAAGACATCTCTATAGAATATGATGGAATCAGAATGAAATCAATATTGTTGACAATGTTCACATATAATATAGCATGCTATATGATAAAAGATATTGAGGATCATTAGTAAAAGTCTATAGAGAAAGAAATGATTGACCAAAATGAAAAGACATAATTTCGCTTAAAAAAAAAAAATTTTGGACCTACAGTCTATACACAAGAAGTGTAAAGCTAATTATGGACAAATGGACTTTTGTGTGAATACAAAAGAAAAATGATACTCAAGGCTTCTTTTTTTATTGCAAATAATTGTCATTGATTTTGAATAGATATACACAATTGTGGTGGATGCAAGTATCTGATGGTACTTATTTAGTCTAGTGGCACGTGAATGACATTGTTTGCTTCTAATAATTATTGTTGTAGTTGACTTATTCAATAATGACATCCCTGAAGGATTTGATTTGCTTAAAGCAAATTAGATCATCGTCTAATTAATGTTTGTTAAAGGAAATATTTGGAAATGACCCATTTGTCTACATATTAGTAAATTTGCGTCAATAATTTATTATTTGAACTTTTGAAGAGCTTTCAAAGCTATAAGTTACTTATAGAGAGAACTTGCATTAAAATGCTTATATAGTAGAAGTGCTAAAATGATTTTATATGTACAAATTATATCTATTGTGCAATCTAATGGATGTAAGATCGCTAAATGTGAACAAATATTCTTTTTAGAACTCGTGAGAATGATAAAGAAATACTTGATCTTAAAGTACCAAACCTTAGTACAATTTAACTAGTTCATCAATATAACAATCTAGCAAATTTGTTACCATAGTACTAACTTCTACAATATTTGAAGGATTCTATACAATTTTAGAGTTCGTCGACACAAATATCTCTATTGATATGCACCGTACTATTTTTTCCTTTACCATGGTTTTTCCTATTGGTTTTCCTCATAAGGTTTTTAATGAGACAATATTTGATTGCGTATCCAAAGAATAATGTACTATTTTTCACTTCACTATGTTTTTTGTCCCATAAGTTTTTTCTTAGTAAGTTTTTTTAATGAGACACATTTTTTGATAACAGACATCCAACGGGGGGAGTATTATAAATATTTTGGATGTCTATCTAAAATGTTATTTACCCTAAGAATTAGTCTTTACTTTGTATTTATCTAATGCAATTAATTATAAGGATAATTATCCTTTCTAGGGTTTTACTTGTATTGGACTCTTCCTACCATTTATATAAATACCCTTTTGAGGATGAATAAAAGACGCTCTTTTGGAGGCTCTATATTTCAATTCTCTCAACTCCATTCTAAAAAAAAAAAAAAAGAAAAAGAAAAGAAGAAGGGCGAAGTAGTGACGAAGAAAAGAAAAAGAAAAGAAGTAATGAGAAGGGGAGGAGATCGTGGGAAGCAAGAGCAAAGAGTGCAAGTGCAGAGGGTAGCATGCTCCAAAAAGAAAAAGAAAAGAAGCAGTGAGAAAGGGAGGAGATCGTGGGAAGCGGGAGCGAAGAGTGCAAGTGCAGAGGGTAGCGTGATTCATGGAGTGATTGCTCCTTAGTGAGTGTCGAGAATGGATAGAATTAGTGTGTGTGTGTGTGGCATGATGTATGAATGTATATGGAACAATATGTAATGTGTTGGAACACAATGCAAGTATACACTATCAGTGTAGTGAGCAAGTATTTCGGGGGTTGTCGTACCCAAGGGATTGTTATTGATTACCAGAATAATATAACTCCAGTATTGTTCAAGTGTTCGAATTATGATGAGATAGGCAAGGCTTGGGCGCCACGGCGCCCATTGGCAGAATGTGAATTTCTTCCATTTTGCTTCTCTTGACCTGTGTACCTGCAAACATATGAAATCTAATCAAAAGCAAAGTGTTTTTATCATAATTGGGACTTGAATTGTAGGGGAATGGATGCTAAATAATCTATATAAAATGTAATTATCATGGAGCAAAAGGAAAAATTCGTGAGAGTTTCTTGAATAGAGAGCTTGAGAGCGAGAAAAAGGCAAGAGGAAACCAACAATAAGGAGAAAGGGGCTCAAGGGTTTTTGGATGGAGTGAAAATAAATGTGAGAAAAGAAGCAAGGAGGGAAAGATACAAAAAAATGAAATCGAGAAGGAAGGAAGAAAGGGTAGGAGCATAGAGATTTTGAAGCAAAGAGAAAAGGAAAAAGAAGAAATTGAATGCAATTAAAAGAGAGAAAGAAATAAGAAGCTATCAAGGGGTTTCTTATCTTTAAGTTCTGAGAATTAAGAGAAAACTGAAGGGAAAAATAAAGAGAAGGAAAGGAAAGAAGTAGTAGAAGAAGCTCAGAATTGAGAAGGAAGGGCTTGTGCTCTGCAACAAACTACTATGCCCTGAGGTAAATATGTCTCAATTTTTCTTTTATCCTCCTTGAATTGATATTTAGATCTTGGATTATTATTGGAATGCATGTGAGTTCTTGAGGCATTTGATCTAGATTTCTGTTCATGTTAAGTTAGTGAAAGTGTGTTTTGATCGTAGATTTATATATTTCTAGTAATCTAGTTTGAATCCCTTAAAGATTTCTCTGTGGTTTTAATATTTGATTAATGGATGGAGTTTCACATACTACTCGTTCTTGTGTTGTTCATATTAATTAGTTCTATGTAAGGTAATTGTTGGGTTCCTTTGATGGTTGATTCTTAGATGGTTGTCTGTTGTTCATAAAGATGAAAATAGTTTTGAAATTCCTTTTTTCTACTCCCAAATTTCAAATGCAATTTGGGTATTCTGATATTTTAGTATTTTTGGCCCATTTGTGAACTATAACTATGCTTGTGGTGGTAGGTAGACTTACTATTCATGCTCGTAGTGCTTGGAGTCAATAGGCTTTGGAATCTTGTTCTGTATTTTGAGAGTCCATGTCCTACGATGATGAATGGATATTTGGGTCTTATGTAATTCTCTAAGTCTGACAGCATAAATGAATAATTAGAAAGTTGATATTTGCACTATGTCTTTGAAGTATGAATAGGCTTGGATTAGCATGAGGTGTCACTGACTTTCTCTAAAATAATGAGTATTGGTTGTTGTGTTTCTTTATGTTTAGGTTGCATGTTGTTTTAAGAGGTGTCGAATCTGTTATGTTCATATTTGTCTTTGAAATTGAAATTTTCTCTCAAACGGCATACATTAGAGGTTTTATCTATTGATATTTGGGTTAATATTCTTGCTTTGCCGGGGGATTTCTCTATTCTAAGTTAGGTTTTTTTCTTGTTGATCATTTAAGAATTGATTTGGAATCTTTTAAGTGCACAAGAGTATTTGTTTAATTGGTATCTTATATCTAACTCAATTGGTATCTTGTATCTAACTCGTGAAGAATTTTTTGGTCGATGCTCATTCTCTTATGGTTCACTTAATGCTTGGTGGAATTTGTAAAAGGGATTTGTTTAGGTTCTTTGTGAAAATTTCATACACATGCTGCTAAGGAAGTGATTCATATATGGGTGAGATTGTTGTCTTATTATGGTTATTTGTTTTCTCTATATGACTCATCATGAACCTTTGATTGATGTTGACACCATTTCTAGAATACATGATTTATTTGTTGAACCTTTTGATGAATTCTGATGAATGGCTAATCTATCTTTTTATGGAAATGTTCTGCAAGTGTTATAGCTCTTTTCTTGTCCCAATCTACTTGTTGAGACTTTGTGATTGTAGACTATCCTATTAGTTTCATTTTTTTAGTAAGATTTCACTGTTTTTTGCAATTTGTTGAGTATTTGGTTTATGGAAGCAGTGTCTTTTTCAAATTATATATTGGGTCGTCTCTTGGATCAAAATTTGACTCAATAAAGGAATGTTTAGGCCAAAGAGGTGTGAAAAGAAATAAAGGGTTGAGAACAGAAAAAATAAATGAGCCAAGGGGTGCTAAAAAGGAAATGTGGAGTGTGAAAAGAAAATAACAGTTCGAGAGGTGTTAAAAAGGAAAGCTGGGGTGTAAATAGAAAATAATTGTGTGAGCTTACGGTGGGTGTGAGAAGAAAAAAAATTGTAATTTTATTTTATGTTATTTTTCCCATGTATGTTTTGCATCTCAGCTCATTAGTATGCATACACATTAAGATGCATTTAAATTTTTAGGGTCTCGAAACTCCTCATTTATCATAGAAGGGTTGGTGATGTAATATTTTATAAGATTAAGCTTACATTATTTGATCTAAGTAAGGATAAGCTTCATTTGGAGAGATGGTTTATTCGTCTTGAAGGATTGGGTTCATTCAGGGAATTCATGCATACATATTTATCTTTTTGTCATTTTATTAGAGATTGTAATATTTATATTAACAATAAATAAAATACAATTTTAGTCATTGTTATTTTGCATAGCTAATTTGGGTAACCGCCTTCAACGGATGATATGAGGTGTCTAACACCTTCCTCATGCATAATCGACTCCCGAACTCATCTCTAGTTTACATTCTAATATTTTTCCAATAAAAAATAAATTTTTGAAATAAATAGAGTTTTTAATTATACTTTAATTCTTAAACAATTTGTGACAACTTTAAAAAGTAAAAATTTCTAAAAATAAAGGTCATTTCATTCTTCACATAGCATTTTATTCCCAAAAAGTACTTTGTAAAATACCAAGTGATGTAGTATAACCATTGTGCTTTTTTTGTATAAGAGGCTTAGTCAATGAATAGACGTTATCATCTATTGGCATTTTGCATTTTTGCACATCATCTTTATCAAACTATCTCTCGAATGAGATGGAAGCACCAACGTATATATTTGAATTACTTGTGAGATTTGGGTTCCTTAGCTTGTGCAATGGGCCCATTGTTATCACAATACAAGTCCATTGGGTTGGAAATGCTAGGAACAACCCAAGTTTAATAATGAAATTTTTTATCTAAACAGCCTCTTCTGATGCCTCTAAAGCAGCAATATACTCGGCCTCTATTATGAAGTCTGCTATTAAGGCACACTCCAATACATAATTGCTCATGTATCTCCATAAAACACTCATTGTACATGCACTGTCAAGTCATGTGTAACATACATGAAATTATGAACACACAAAGGGTTATGTCACTACTAACAATAATATCATCAACATACATTAGTATACAATGGGTCTACTCCCACTATTTCTTAGATACATACACCAATTAACAATGTTCTCCCTAAAACCAGAGAACTAACTATTTGAACAAATTTTCAATATTACTCTTATTTATAGAGGGAATCTCATCTTTCAGAACAAGAGGCAGTTAACTAAAATTAATAAGATCATGTGGACCCTCAATCCCATTATTTACAATTTCACTAACATACAATCTTCCCACTGAAATTGGAATGATGGTATTGCAATGAAGATGTACTCTACCTGAGCAAACAAGCCGCACTACATAGTCCATACAGAATTTAAACACAGCAAGACCGATAACACAATTGATCACAAATATATCATTACCCCGAATTATATATAGACTTTATTTATCTGGGTTTTATAAAGCCCGACTGGTTATGTTAGTGCACACATGACAAAGTCCAACATAATATTAAGAAGTGTTAATCAGCAGCTCTATCATCATCTAGTGAGAGAAAATCACATTTCCAGTTTTCTCTGTCTCTTCTTTGTTTTTATGAGCTTTTAATTTTGGATATTATGGGTGTAATTCCTGAGTTCATTTTAGTCCAGATTTTGAAATTTTGGTACACATAAAAAGTTGCATTCCAAATTTTGAAAATTTGAAACTACATACTAAGAACACATCTCAAATACGTACATCTAGATTCAATTTTCATACAAAATTTACTCAAACTCACTAAACCCATGACAAGTCGATACCAAAGGATGTCAGCAAATATCATCAGAGACTAGACTATAGTAGTCATGGCAAATGGAAAAAAAATAGAGAAAGAGAGAGTTGGACGTTCAGGGTTTAGTTTTGATGAAGTTAACAGTGGGTGAAGTTGACAGTAATAAAGAGTGAGGAGGTGAAGACCAAAGGCTAGTGGAGCCACAAACAAGGATGGTGAGGTGTGTTTTAGATAACAAACGGTGGCAAGCGCGCTTTGCCGGAGAATGGGGAGCTACAATTTTTTCTCTCCAGATTGTGAGGTGGGGTGTGAAGGCACATTGGGAATAAAAGAAAGAAAAGGGTGTGAAAAATAGAATAAGGGATGTGGAAATAGAAATCTCTGATACTTTAACAATAAATGAGCAAATTTATTTTTATGGGTTACTTAAATTGACCAGGGGATTCTTTTTCAAATCCCTTTTTAACTTTTCCAACCCCCATTCTATATAATATCAAAACTGCCCCTTCATAACAAAGAGATTTCACACACCCTTTTCACACTATACCACTGGTAGAAAATAGCAAGGGGAGGTCAAAACCTCCATGCACCACCCCACCCCATTGCCAAAAAATTTGTTAGTACTGAAAAGCCACTTCTTTTCTCTCAACATTGTTAGAAATCAAGTCTAAACTCGAAATTCACTATTTTTGTTGTTGTTTCAGTAAAGTGTTTTTCAATGTTTTCGACCTCTAAATGTGCAAGAGTAGGTAAAAATTCAAGTTGTTTGCATGATTTTCATTATATGTCAGTTTGTATTACGAAATCTTTGGATTGAACAAATGTAATTTAAATTGATTTTCATTATGAATTTTTAAACTCTATAGCTATAACTAAATAACTTGCATACTTTGAAGGAGGATTTTTATTATTATACGACATATCTTAAATTTTTAAATTGACTAGTCTTTCATGTTATATTAAAGATTTGTGTTCAAAGTATATAAGTTGCTCAGTTATAGCTATAGAATTTAAAAATCTGTAATCAAAATTAGTTTACATGACAAATTTTGTTTAACTTCAAAATTTTGCAATATAAACTAACAAACAACGAAAATCATGCGAAAACTTGAATTTTTACCTATTTTTCCACACTAAAGGCTGAAAATAATAGAAAACACTTAAATCAAACTAAAACAACAATAAATCTTGTTCAAAACGTCAAATGCCCATAGGGTTTGGAAAAAATGCACATTTTTAACAAAAATAATAAATTTCAAGTTTAGGCTTGAATACCAACAATGTAAAGAGAGAAAGTAGTGGTTTTTAGACACTGACAAGATTTCCAGCAGTAACAATGTAATGGCCCTTACTATTTTCTACGAGTGGTATAGTACTAGAAGGGTGTGTGAAATCTCTTTAATACATAGGGGCAATGTTAGGTATTATGAGAAAATGGGGTGCTGGAAAAGTTAAAAAAGGAGTCAGAAAAAGAATCCCCAATTGACCATTGACTCAGCTAATATTGACATCCACTAAAAGAAGGAAAAAAATATGTGTACATCATCTATTTTTTATAGTTATTTTGTAAAAATAAAATTATATAAAAAAACTAAAAAATATATATATAAAAAAAATGTAAAAGTTAGTGTAGAATTATATACCCATAATATATAAAGTGATTCACTTTAGCAATATATATATATATATATATATATATAGCAATCTGTAAATATAAGATTGAATAAAAATAAAGTAGTATATTTAGCAGAAAACGTAAATAATAGCTTTGTCCAACTACCTTAATCGAAGAGTGAGTTATCTAGGACATTGAAAGCTAAGGGTTGAAGATCAGTCATGAATTGCCACCATCAACGTCCTCCACTATAATCACATAGCCTTCAAGGCAGTGTGGCTCTTTCTATTCTCCTGACAATAAATTACAAGATTTTTGATTGGATAATATACACAAGTTGTTCGAACATAACGGTTTCCATATGATGCCTAGGGAGCACTGACATGACTAGTTAGGTGGGCAAAGAAGGGAATGAATTTATAAGGTCCTAGGTCAAGCTAATTCTCAATAAAGCCCTTTAAGGATAAGTACGACTGTTTTTTTGTTTAATAGTAAGGATTGACGTACTAGCAATCGACTTTTATTACATAATATGTAGAATGTAGATTTCATCATAACTTCTCATTGTAAATTTTATTTATTTATTTTTAAGATATGTTGTATGTCTTTTTTTTTTTAACATAAAATTTTAAAGTAAGGAGATGGTATTGGCTAGGTACACTATCGGTGCAGATGGACTTCAAGTTTGGGTTATTGCCTGTGCATGTGAAAAATTTACCTAGGTAAATAGGTATACCGGTTAGAAACGCTGCTAGTACGAGTGGGTTTGTTTGTTGGCACGCTATTTTATGAAAGCATGTTGGATGGGCATACTTCTTATGCGAGAGGGTACACTGATTGGTTAGGTTGCTTTTGTCAATGGAGTCGCCGGCTAGAATGTTAGCTATTCAGGTAGGCGTACTGATTAGCCACACTTGTATGGGTAAAAAAAGTTTTTAAACTTAATTAACACTTACAAAAAAATTACATTTACCTTATCCCAAAAAAATAAATGAGACTTGACCCTACCACTTGTCAAATACAAGATCCTGTCTCGTCTATGAAACCAACCCTTTAAAGTTTCTTTTCATAATTTCATGACCATAAAATTTTTTTAATATATAATGTCTTGCATTTTACTCAAGAATTTTGACTATTATAAGTTTTTTTTGTGAAAATAAATTTAATTTAAAATTATTTATGAAAGTAAGTCTGTTTTGTTAAAATTATGATACATAAAATGTTAAAACACACTATCAAAACGTCAAAATAGACTAGCAAAACAGTAAAATACATTAACAAAATATTAGTTCATATGAATATTGGTCAAAATGCTAAAATAGATTAATAAAATACCAAAATACACTAAAAAAACTTCACTTCATATGAGTTTTGAACGCCAAAAAATATATATAGTCAAAAAGCTGTGGGGTTTAGCTTTTTTACTTATTCTTTAGGAGTTCTGATTTTTCTTTTTTCTTTTTTTGACATTTTATCTTCTCCGGTAAAAAAGAAACTTATTTTTTAAAAATAATATTAAACGTAAATAAATAAATAAAAAATAGATGACTAAAAACTAACGAACTCAATACTAATACGTTGGATTTGAGCATCGAAGCAAAACTTTATATTCAGCTTCTTGCTTTACCAACAGGACGGGCTTCTCTCTTTTGTGTTATGGTTAATTGAAATTGGATGAATAAATTGTTCGCATAGCCCTCAGCACAAATTTTGCTTCTCTACTCACTTTGTCAATTATGATATTGGTAAAAGAGAAAAATAAACCAATCGCGTTGACAACGAAGTTGTAAAATAAAAAATATAAAAAATAAAGTTGAGAAATTGAAAGAAGAAAAATATAGAGTGTTTTTTATTTACTCATTAATATATATATATATATATATATATATATATATATATATATATATATATATATATAAAGAGATAAGTAAAGGTTTAATTTTAAGAAAAATAATAATATTTTAAAATAAATAAATAAACTGATGAATTAGTCTTAAAAAATATTTTAGTATATAAAAATTTATAAAATTATAAATATTTATAGCCAAACTAACTCATTTTTTTAAAGTAATTTTCTACCGAAACCTATTTTAGTCGAAATTCCTACTACTCAAATACCTAATCATTAAATCACACCTAATAAATTATGCTATGACTGTAGTTTATACTTTGAATATCTTTTTATTTTTAGGTACAAAGGTTAATGCTTATTTAAAATAAGAAATAATAATTAATAAATATTTAACTGTGACTCTACCCACTTTCCACTTTCCACTTATACTATTAACACCTCACTAGTTTGATAAGGTATCATCACCTTTAACTTTTTTCTTTTTTCTTTTTTTTTTACGGGAATATTACCTTAAACTTTTATAAGTTGAAAGAATAAATCAAAAAATAAAGAAGTATAAAGTGACAATAATTAAGGATATACAAAATCAATCGCTTTATTTACAAACCTTCAACTTCAGCAAGTGGTGTTAGTATAATTCGAACGTAGCAGTATGCTATTTTAGATTTATCTCTAATATATTATTTGTTCAATCTTGTATAATATTTTTTTTACAGTAAATAAAATAAAAAGAATTTAGTCTCAAAACAATTCTATCTAAAGCATTGTTAAATATGTGAACGTCTTTTTTAATAAAGATTTAAATATAAATTCACCACATTATAAAAAATTAACTTTATCTGTTAGACCTAAGATAAATATAATAAAACTTTAACTGTAATATATTAAAAATATTTTTAGCAATTCTTTTTATCATGTGCTAATTTTTAATAGAAAATAAGCATAAAATATATTGACAAAAGTTGGTTTAAATAATTAACATAAAAAAAAAAAGTATCTTTTTAAAAGTCTCCCAACCAATACAAATACTTTATTGTAAATAATTTATAAATATTTATGTTAATAATTTTTTAATTTTGAGATTTATTTTTAACTTTAATAAACTCTAATCCTCAATTCACTTAAATTTTTCATTAAAAAAAAAAACTCAAGACTAACATGATCTCTCGTGGCATTAACATTCAATGCACTCGATTATTATAAAAGAAAAATCAAATAAGAAAGGATAAGAGAAAATTATTTTGGATATGATGCTCAAAAATGGATAATAGATAATAAAAGAATAGCAGGAGCATGTGACAAATTAAAAGTTTTTCAATTCATCATGGCTTTTTGATGATTTATCAATACTATAGTTTAATGACTTTCAACTATAAAATCACGTGCTAATTTTTTTCCCCCTTATGAAAGGAACTGTTCTTTTGGATATTTGATGGAGGCACCAAGTATTTAGACAAGAAAAGAAGATAAAAGACGGCCCAATGATGTGGCTATTTGGTCTTTGATCTTATCCAAGGCCTACCTAGACGCCCACGAGCAAAATTCCAAATGGGATCCACGTGCCCTACAAATAGTGGTGCCACGTGTAGAGAACCCCGGAGTTGAGTACTTTCGGAGGACTCCCTTTCGGTTGAATCGGTTCTAATAGCACTTTCTAGAGAGAAAGAACGCGGATTTTACAACGCGACAGTTGTATCGATATGTCATCATCACACGAACCTTGCCGACATCAGAAAAGTTCACACACACTACCACACTTCAGCAAGATTTAGAACGATGTTAAGTTAATATAATATAAAGTTAACTTTTTATTTATTTTAGTTTTTAAATCTCTTAAATTTTACATTTTCGTTAGTTTTGGATTAAGACGTTGACATTGATATTTGTAAAAGAGTAAGAAGTTTATTTATCATTAAAAAAAAACTCTTTTTTAATATAATAAATTCATCACTTTTTTTTAAAAAAAATGTTCACAGTTTAAGTTATTTTTAAAAATAAAGTCTCATGTTAAGTTATCAAATGTGGATTAGTGACAATGATTAGACAGTACTATAGAGGTTTGAGATTTAATTTTATCATGTAATTAAGAAAAGAGAAAAACTTTCGCATTATAAAATTATATCAATGTCAATTCTCAATCCTACTTTCTGTCTAACATTTAATTAAGTTTGCTTAATTGGCCACTTAAGTGATGAACTATTGATTTGTGGTGACAAGGATAATATAAATTAATAAAATAGTTATTTCTAAATATATAAATTAATTGGTATGAGTTTTTCTAATTAAATAAAAAGTTTTAAGTTTAAATTTTAAGAGTATAATTAAGTTACAACTTAATAAAAAAGAATTTTATTAATTTTATAATTTTAGTCAGCTCAAATTATATTATTTAATAGTGATAAAAATATTAGTATTTAAAAAAATAATAAGATGGTTGAATTAAAAAAAAAAAAAAAACACATACACACCTTCTAAATGAGAGAGTGAGCATATGAAAGTGATAGAACCGATGTATAGAGACAAACCACGATGAGGGAATAGAAAAAAGAGCTGCGGTAAACACCCAAAAGAAGAGAGAATGATTTAGTCGGAAAAATAGAGGTTACCTAAATAAATGAGAGGAAACCCGCAGCAGAGATAACCAAGAGTGAGTCATCAGCGAGAAATGGAGTGAAGGAGAGTAAGGTAGAGTGCGAGAGAAAGAACAACGTTGGGACAGACAGAGGGCATGAGAGAACATTTCTGTGAGAAGAAAAAATCATTAATTGTGTTGTGAGGATAATATATATATATATATATATATATATATATATATCCTCACAATATATATATATATATATATATATATATATATATATATATATATATATATATTTTGCATTATTAAAAATATAATATACTATGAATATAATATAAATGTACGAGCTTTTATATTTTAAAAATATTAAATGATTTTTTGTATTTTCAATGTTATCAAAAAAAAATTATAAACAATTAAGTAATCATTCTACATTTATCTTTTGTGATTTTGCATTTGATTATTGATAATATTCATAACAAGAAAACTCTTTCAACTATATCAATAGATACTGGTAATAGTGAGTGTGTGTTTGGCAAAAGGAGTTATTAAGTATATTTGAGACATTGTGTCTTTTTTATTTGATCAATAAATTATAAAATTATTTGATAAATCCAAATTAAAAAGAAATTATAACATTTAAAAGTTAACTTTTAGATGACTAAAAGTAACGTTACATTCTAAAAACTAGCTATCAATAATTCACTTCTCATTTTTATCTTTATTTTTTTTAACAAATTACAGATTCTATCCTCATATAATCTAACAACTAATCCTCTCTCTCTTATATGGTCTCTCATTGCTTTTTCTTCTTCTTCTAATTTTTTACTCTCCTCCCTTTTCTCTTCTCCCTTAATTTTCTTCTTATCTCACAAACTTAGTTTTTATTATTTAATTAATAGGTTGATAATAAAAAAATATTTAATTAATTAATTAAGTGATAATAAAATAAACAATAAAAATAAATTATTTAATAAATAAGTAAAATGAGTTTATTTAATCTTAATATTATATCAATATATTATTATATATTCTTTTTAGTTATTTAACATATTTCAGTTGGTTGTACAGTTAGTTTGGCTAAACAACTCTAATTTAATCAGCTAGCTACATAGTTTTAAGCTTTCAACAATATTTTACAAGTTTTAGCTAATTGTATAGCTACACATTATAATCTCACAACTTTCAATTAGTTTTGCCAAACAAACTCTAAGTGTGTATTTGGCAAAGGAGCTACTAGTTTATTTGAGAGATTGTGCTTATTGACTTAGTTAATAAATTAATAAAACTGTTTGGTAAACAAAAAATTTAAAAAAAAAAAATTGTAGCATTTAAAATCTATCTTTTGGAATATTACTTAAAGTAATATTTTATTCTAAAAATTAACTATGAATAATTTACTTATCATTTTTATCTTTGAGTTTTTTAACAAATTACAAATTTTATATTCATACAATTAATCCTAAGAACTCAACCTCTCTCTCTTTCACATAACTCCTAATTTTTTTCTTTTTATTTTTCCCTCTCTTCCCTTTTTTAGTTCTCTCTTCATTTTTATCTTCTCTCACAAACTTGGCTTTTTATTGTTTAATTATTTAATTAATAAGTTGATAATAAATATATATTTTATTATTTAATTAGTTAATTGATAATAAAATACATAATAAAAATTAATTATTTAGTAAATAAATAAAATGAGTTATATTTAATCTTAATTTAGTTAATATAATATTATATATTCTTGTAAGTTATTTAACACATTTCAATTAGTTGTATGACTAGTTTTGTTAAATAACTTTAATTTAATTAATTAATTATACAATTATAAGCTTTCAATTATATCTCACAGTTTTTAACTAATTTCATAACTACATGCTATAATCTTAACTTTTAACTAGTTTAGCCAAACAGATTTTAAAGTTAATTCTTAAAGTAAATATACTAACAAATATACAACATGTTTTTTAGTGTCTCCAAGTTCTATTCAAAAATCAAAGCATTATCAAAGCATATAGAACAAAATGATTATTTGACGTAAAAAAATTTTACAGAAAAAATTCTAAAGAACCAAATTGAGCTAAAATAAATCAACTTCTTATCAAGCATATAAAATGAATCTCTTGCGTTTAAGCATACTACATAAAGAAGCAATTCGGTATCCGCTTTTTTTAAACGATTATTCAACTCTTAAAGTACTTGATCAATTACCTAATAGGATAGTTCAACTTAAAAATTATGAAAATTAGAAATTTTCTACGTTTTGTGCTTTGACTTGTGTTTTAAATGAAAAATATCGTTCATATTTAAAATAATATTATGTTTTTCGCATAATAATAAAATTAACCTCATGAGCAATGGATGCTATCTATCATCCTTCATATCTTGCACCTTTTTGCTCAAACAATGTAATCAACTAATTTCATATAATACAACATCTTGATTACTTCTCCATAATGCTTGAGATAACTCATGAATAATTTTTAAAATGTTTTTCATCAAGTGCAAAATAAAAAAATAAAATTCAATTAATTACGTAAAATTCAACAAAATACATGCTCGAATGTGTGTATATATATATAAATTACCTGTACAAGTAGATTCCGCCCTTGGAAAGAAGCCGCTATAAGTTTCAAAAGGCAAATATCTTTTTAAGGACATTTGACTATTATAGATTTTTTTTGTAAAAATTGTTTATGAAAATGGTTTTAGTTTTAAATTATTTATAAAAGTAGGTCTGTTTTTATAAAATATTATTTCATAAAATTTATTTTATACAAAACGTCAAAAAAAAAACTATCAAAATGCCAAATTGCACTTCCAGACTGACAAAGCTTTTGAGTTATAATCAAAACGCCAAATATTTTGGTTAAAAAGTCACTAGTTTGACGTTTTGACCATTTATTTTAGAGTTTTGATACTTCTTTTTGAGAAAACTCTCTTTTAGTCCACACTAATCTTGTAGACCTCCTGACATTTTAAGTTTCTCATTTTAAACCCTGAAACTTCAAACGTTTACCAAATCAAACCCTCCGTCCACTTCCGTCACTGCCCACTAACGATTTTCGCCTACGTGGCCGTTAATGGGTTACGTGGCTAATGGGATGTGGTTGATGTGGCCAGAGCAGCTCCAAAACAACATTGTTTGGGGTCTAGCTGCCTTTCTCTATTGAAATCCTCAATAACGACGTCGTTTGGCTGGGCACCCTTTTCATCTTCTTCCTTCTCCTTCGTTCTAAAACCAACCATGGTAGAAGAAGCTCTTTCAGAGGATGTGGAGTGAAAATTGCCATCTTGAAGGGCATGATTGAATATTCGGCAAAGAATGGAGCAGACCCATCTAAGGATCAAATGGATTTCACGATTTTATCAAGAAGTTGCTGCATGTTGACATTTCAACAATGCAATTGATGGATAAGATTTGAAGGTTGAAGAAGAAGTATAAGAATAACGCAAGGAAGGGAAAAAATGGCAAAGATCGTAAATTTTCAAAGGCACATGACAAGCAAGCCTTTGAATTATCAAAATCTTGGTTCAATGCTTGGTTTAAGTGAGATGATTCGCTTTGGCAAAACTCTGGGAATATCTGGGATGCATGAGGATATTATGAAAAAGGGATGGGAATTTGATGGGAGCATCAAAGAAGGAAGAGTTCGAGGAGATGTGGAGATTGAAGTTACACCTCTGCTGCCTTTCTCCATTGAAACCAACTAGTAGATGCTTAAGTCCGTGGCTGGTTTCAGGACGAAGGAGAAGGAAGAAGATGAAAAGGGCTAGACGCCAAACGACGGCATTTTTTTTGTATGCCCTAATATGAAACGACACCCATGGCTGTGTTTGGAGCAGCTCTGCCACATCACCTGCTTCCTATTGGCCACTTCACCCATTATTGGTCATGTCAGCGCTTAACGTGCCACGTAGTTATTGGGCGGTGATAGAGGGTTTAATTTGGTAAACGTTTAAAGTTTCAAGATTTAAAATGAGAAACTTAATGTGTCAGGGAGGTAATTGTCTACGAGGTTAGTGTCAGGGGGATAAAAGAGGATTTTCTCTTTCTTTTTTACGTCTTGTATTTTTTGTTAAAAAGAAATTCATTTTTGTAATAGTTTCAAAATTGAAACCATTTTAATAATTTTTTTTTTTTTTTTTTGGTAATAAACGTACTTTAGTCAAAAGCCCGCTTTTTAGTATGCTTTTGAAAGACTTTACTTTGCCATATTGTTTATAAATTTTATAAAGAAGTTATCTATGCTTCTGGGGAGCTTCCAGCCCATGACATGGTTTGTTAGTTTTCTTCAACCAACAGGCCAATGGAGGAGTTAAAATTACATTTGCCTACTTAAAAATTAATTATTATTGTTACGAAAAAACAATGATTATGATACATATTAAATTTCTAAAATAATTATAATAATATCACTATCACTAAAATTACATTATAAAAAAATCGACTGGAAACTACATTCTTAGAGGGCTCCTCTTAACGAAACATAGGGTCTATTTGATTGTGTTTTTTTTTTTTTTTTTAATTTTTTTAAATAGAAAAAAAAATAAAAAACTTGTTTGATTAGGTATTTTTTATCAATTGTTTTAGAAAACTAAAAATCAGAATATTGTTTTTAAGAATCAAAAACCCAAAACAACTTTTGGGTGTTTTTTATTTTATTTTTGTGAATAGGCGGATAACAGCTCATTTTATTAATGGCATTAATGCAAGTACTTAAACTTAAGCAAATATGAATAATGCTTACATCTCTTCTTTCCTCCAATGTGGAGCTTTACAATGGGATGAGTGTGTTTTCCAAAATGTTATATGCTTCAAATGGATATTGTGTTTTCTTGTTCTTTTTGACGAGTTCTTAAAACAAATTATTCAAACACATTTTTTAATTTTTTTATTTCCAAAACTTGTTTTATATTATATACTATCAGTCAATTTTAATATAATAATTATATTTTTTTTAAAGAAAATTAATTAAATATCAATAAATAAAGCCTTTAAAAAATAAATAATTTATTACCTTAAAATATGTAATTGTTATGTAAAAAATATATATATATATATATATATATATATATATATATATATATATATATATATATATATATATATATATATATATTAAATAAAATTAAATATATTAAGAGAAGTAAAGTATTTAGAAATTAAAAATAAAATAATAATATCTTTTTACCTGTCTTGAAAGTGTGGTACAAGAGTTGAAATATAATTTATAATTATTTATAATAAAAATAAAAACTACTTGACAAAATATATTATATTAGTTTTTAAATTAAAAATAATAAAATAATTGAACAAAATAATAATTAAAAAGTAATATAATTATTTTTAATAATATTAATTTAAAATTATAATAAAAATTTATGATGATAATAAATAAAAAGGAAAAAAAATTTATAAGAGTAAATGAAAAGTGCAAAATGAGTAAAATAATGATAAAACTTATATTATTAATTAAAGATAAAATAAAAATTGTGATAAAAAATATAATGTGTGAAATTATATTAAAAAATTGAATAATAATAGGCTCATTAATAAAAAATAAGTTTATAAAATTATTTTAAAAATATTTTGTACTGACCGTTAATTTTTTAAATACTATTTAAACATCTCAACGTTAATTTTTCTTATATATATGTATATATATATATGAGAAAATATAAATACGAGATGTGTTTATATCTGGTTTTTATTTATAATTTTATTCTGATAATAGAATTAAAATAAAATAAATTTTAAAAAGATGTCAGAAAACAAGTGTCGAACTATTATTTTCCTTAATACGTCGGTACGTGTGAGCCCCTCAAGCTTTCGTAACGTTGTACGGGTTTGAAAGTGACATGCTACATTGAAAAATTTCGGCCTCGTTTGTCCCGCACACACTATATGACAAAAAGAAAAGGAAAAAAAAAAGATTTATCTTTTAACAATTATCTTGCGTACACATATTTATAAGATAGTATTAATATTATTAGTCAGTGAGAACTTCCAAAAAAATATTATTAGGTCAAAGTAAAATTAAATACGAAGCTTGTCAACAAGCAAATAGGACGAAGCAACGTTGTCATCATGACATTAACGTGAGCTTGTCAAACAAAAATTATATTAGTTTAGTATTGGCGGCATTTCATTTGGATAAAGAGAAGCTATTTTATTTGAGATGTGAGATGTGATATATTAATATTTATATATTTACACTAATTTTATTTTTTTTATTTTTAAGGTATATATAAAAATGTATACAATAGAATTTTTTTATTTCATTTTAAAGACACGTGTTATACATACATTTTTAAGTAAATCAAAAGTGTAATAAATTAAAAAAATAATTTTAAAAAAGTGATATTTTGGTAAATAGTTAAACATTTTGTGTTTCCTTAAAAATTTTGTCTTAAACCAATCATGTAGGCAAATCTAATCAAATTTTGTTCACATCAAATGGAAGAAAAATATGAAAAAATATATTTTATTTATTTTTAAAATTGATTCAAACAAATGTTTTAAATTCCATGTAAATATTTAAAAATGAGTTATATCTAACGTTTCTTTATATGCAATAGTTTTTTGGGATTAGAAAGATAGACAAAGAACATATTTACTTATATTTTATGTTAATTGCTTTTAATTGAAAACGTTAAGGGAAAAATAATTTAATCTTTTAACCACTTGATCTAAAAGAATGTGATACCATATGAAGATTTTTTTTTTTTTAATGGATGATTCAATATCAACAATTAATTTTAGTGAAACTACCTAGTATCTTATACTATATTGGGTACCATCTAATCAAAATTTAAGCTAAATAAGGCCATAAAGAGTGACAAAGCTTTACTTACCAAATTTTGACATACTTATATTTCTAAGTTTGAACTCAATACCTCTAGTTAAGTTAAAAGATCTTCTACTAGTTGATTTATACATTTAGTGTAAAAATTAATTCAACTAGTTTTGGAAAAAAAATAATTAAATATACTTATATTTAAATATATATGTAGACTATCCAAGATATATAATATGAAAGAGGGGATTCACTTATTTTAAGAGTAAGTTTTATTTTATTTACTCCTTTTTATAGCTTGCTTTAAAATGTAAATTTCATAAATTCAACTATTAAATTGAAAGATTTTATATGTAGATCATACTTACGAATTTTTACAAAATTTTAAAATTGATCATGCTTTGTTAAAGAACATTATTTTAATAAATAAAAAACTTTTAAATTATAAGTAAAATATTTCATTTGTATTAAACAATTAGAAATAATATATTTATACAAAATTTAACATATATGATCTATGTTGTAAGATTACACGATTCAAAGCTTGGATAGGTGAAAATCAACATCTATAAAAAGTTATAAAAAAGAAAAGTGCTCAAGACTTACTTTCGATGGATCTCTCATGATCAACTATATAAAAAAGGAAGATATATATCTGACCAAGAAAAAGATATATATATATATAATATCGCCTAATCCTAGATATTATGTCAAGTTAATACCAAAGAATATCTAAATTTTGGTATCTTGGATGCTAAATCGAATAATTTCTTCCAAATTGGTTTGAATATCATCAGTGGAGAATCTAAAATTCAAAATTTACCTTATTTTTTCTGATACATTCAAGCATGAAACTACGACTTTTGACAAAGTAATTAGACTTTTCAGAAGTCATAGCATGATGCTATAACTTTTCATTATTTTTTGTTTTTGTTTTAATTTTAAATAACATAATAAATATTTAAATTAAAAAATAAAAATAGGAGAAAGTTATACATTATTTCTCTTTTTTTTTTTAATTTAAATATTTATATATTTCTTAATTAATAAAATAAAATCAATAAATATTACATAAATAATTAAGGGAAAAATGAACATATAAATATATAAATTAATGAATAAATAATAGAAAAATGAAAATAAATGGAAGTACGTTGTTAAAATTACATGTTGAGACTAACAATATATAACTTAGTTAATAAACAAATTAAATTTAATAGTTAATTTTTTTTTGTAATATTAAAAGTTTGAACTGAACATATTAAGAGAAAAGGGAAGGGACTAGGAAAGAGGAAAGGGAGTATCCACAATAAAAATAAAATTTAAAGTATATCAAATCAAACTCTTTAATGCTTAACACTTAAAAAAAAAGTGTAGTTAACCAACAAGTCATATGCGATAGTGTTGCATATTTAGTAGAGCAAGAAGCATTTCTTGGTGTACATTTTTACTAAATCTATGAAATATTTAACATTATGTACCATATTTTTCATAAACTACATAACAGTGATACATATTCGACGATCCTACACATCATTTTAATTTTGAACTGTGCACATACATTCATTTTTATTTTTTATAATTATTAATTTATTTTATTAATTAATTATTTTTTATTTGTTAATTTATTTTCATTAGATAAATACATGAACCCAAACACCCATTTTGGCTGGTGTGCGTTCGGTAGAGTATTTGTTTCAAATCTATGAAATATTTATTAGAGTATATCATATTTTTAAAAAATCGCATAATAATGACATCAATTCCACAATTCTACCCAACGTATATTTATAACATTGTACTTCCATTTGTTTTATTTTTTTTTTCCATCTTTTAATCCTTAATTAATTAATTTATTCATTCATTTGTATTAATAATTTATGCATTATTTATTTACTTATTTATTGATGTATTTTCATTAATTGATAAATGTACAAATATTTGAATTAAAAATAAAATAAAAAATAATTCATAAGAATTTCTCTTAATTTTTATTTTTAATTTAAATGTTTATCATTCTTATTAAAAAATTTAAAAATAAACAGAACAAAAGAGTAATCAAAAGTCGTAGAAAAAATGGTACATTTTAGATTTGGTACATCTTGGTAAAAAAAAAAAAATCATGAATATAGCATATATCCATACAAAAACTTGATTTTCTTATTATGATCATTTTTTGATGTAATATTGGAATTAGTTTTTTTTATGGAAAAATTTTCTTTATTGTAGGTTTGACAAGCAGATTTTTTTTTTTTTGAATAAATCATTGAAATTTAGCACTACATTTTTTTTATTAATTAATTTAATTCAAGCTGAACATGATTACAATAACAAAAAAATTTATTTTATTAAATTTTAATACAATTACATTCTTAAAATTTAAATTTAAGATATCTACTTAAACTAAAATGAGCTGTGTTAATTGATTTAGTAGGCTTGGTGGTGACAAGCAAACTTTAGTCTAATACATCTTCAAAATTACGAGAAAGCATATAAAATATTAGAGGCTTGAAGTTTTAATCTGAATTCTTTATTATTACATAAAAAAATATCCTACCAAAAAAAGATAAAAATAAAAGGTAATTCATAGAATAAAAAATGTAAACTACTCCATTCCAATACAAAATAACAAGAGCTTGAGCTTGTTTGTTAGGGTTGAAAGGATGGAAAAATGCTTTGTATGGAAAGCCATTTTTCCATTAATTGATTGAAAACGCAATCCTCTAAAATTCGGAGGGAATGAAAAATTTCGGACAAAGCTACTCATGTTGTTCCCAGGTACGGATTCACGTTGAGGGATATGGGGCACAATTGCCCCCAAAGTTTTATATATATATATATATATATACACACACACACTAAAACATGCCCGTAATTACCATATATATAGGCCTCACCAGGGAAAGCTCAAAAAAAGCAAGAAATAATAAAATTATTGTCTTTAAAACTTTTCTCTATTAGAATTTTCGGTGTTAGATAATTAATTTAAAAATTATTTTATAAATGTATAGTTTAATACTATATTTTTAAAATTAAGGAAAATTAATGATCTTTTAATAGAGAAAAAATTTATTGTTTCATTTAGTATTCAATTTCTTATTATATTGATTTTGATTGGTCTTAAACTATAAATAATATTTTAACTCTAGTTATGACTATCTAATTAAAACTCACTGTAACAAAAAATAAGGCATTAAGTGGATATCATATTTATCCCTTCTAATAAAAGACTAAGAAACATGTTAGCTATGATATTATTAGTGATTACTGCAACAATTGAAAGAGTTATTCTCTGCTATAAAATTTGTCAAGAATTTTATGAGAAATTACATGAAAAATGAATAATTGAATGATTGTTTAAAGCAATTATAATACATATTTTAAAGCAATTATAATACATATTCACGCTTTTAATGGCAATATGCTATATTGTTAAAATTTCTAGATTTGTGACTGGTTGTTCCTTGTCTTGGCAAATGGGGTGGTGGTTTTGTTTTGTTCACAAGACGGTGGAGAGGGAGTTACAACCTACAGGGGTAGAGGCGAATGTTGGTTTGCATGGCCGCTATGTGCACCACTGAATTGGAGCTTCGTTGTAGCATAATCAACCTCTGGGTATGTGTTCTCAAAGTTTTGAGTTGTTAGGTTGTTAAGCTTAGACTTGGATCTTGTATAATTACTATTTTGTAGTAAGTTTTTTAACCGTTGGATAAAGTTGTTCCAAAGTTGTAGTCTCCTCTAATGACTGAGAAGTTACTACTGCTGAACAGTAACTGCAAAAAATTCAAATCTGTTAAGCTCTGAGTTACTTTGGTTGTTCATGACAACAAGCTAAAGGTGTAGGCTACCCTTAGCGAACTCATCCTCGCCTTCATCTCTCCCTGCCCAATCTCTGAAGGCGAAGGCTGAAGCTTCGCCTTCTTCTTCACCATCTTTGATAGTGAGCTTCCCAAACCCACAAAGAGGTAGTAACGAAGCAAAGAATAAAACAATGGCTTGAGATTTGGATTTTATGCAAGTTAGAGCAAAATTAATTAACCAACGGAAACCAACCGAACCAAAAGTAAATCGGTTTAATTAGTCAATTAGTATCAATTTAATTAGTTTGTTATAATTTTGTAATTTAAAAAAAACTAAACTAACCGACTAAAGCATTATGAATTTTAATTTTTTTCATATACCATGTTTTTTAGTGATTGAGTTATTTTACTAATTGACTCAGTTACTCAAATACTGTGTTATCTTAATGTATGAAGACAACCATATATTGCTAATTTGCTATGTGTTTTCAGTTTTGTGCAAGTATGTTTACTAATACATTAGTTTTTTTTTTTATATCTCTAGTAAAGAAATTTTAAAAAAAAATGTTACTTTTGTTATGTATTGACTTCGATTTTGTTGATTTTGCCTTACTTTTGTGCATATGTTTAGAACCGAAGGAAGACAGCTTCCATTAATATCTTCATACATTTTCAGACTTGTTATATATGTATTTTTATTTTACTTATGTGATTCTTAGTAAAATGTCATAAATACTCTAAAAAAATAATTTATTTTAGCTTATCTAATAATCATATTCTTAGTTTACAATAAATCAAATTAAACATGTACTACAAGCAGACACAACACTAAAATGAAAAAAATAATTTTTTTTAAAAAAGAATTATCGTTGTCAATTAACTATTAACTAAAAAAAATTGATTATTTAACTGATTAAAATCGAACTGTCAATTTTAAAGTATAATTGATCGCTTATTGGTTTGACAGAATAACATATTTAGTTAGTGTAGGTAGGTTAGAAATATGATCACATTACAAGAAAGACCCTAAAAAATTGTGAAAGTTAGTGTTGGCTAAGCACACACTAACTTGCAACAAAGAAAAAAAAAAAATTCAGAAAAGCAATAGCATAGGCCATGGCTAACGCTAATTGCATGGACTAAGTTGACACTAACTTTGCTTGTGTATTAGCCGATGCAAAAGTAGACGTTGTTGGTCAAATTAAGTTGACTGGGGTATTTTGTGCCAGCTAAGCTGACACTATTTCTTAAAAAATTAGGCTAACACTAATGTTATAGATTGTCGCTCTCTCATTGGTCAATTTTACGACATTAGCATGGGCCATGACTGAAGCTAATTTTTTTTAAAAAAGTTGCAGTGATAGCATCGGCCATGGCATTAATTTTGGTTGTCTAGGTAGGTCTGATCTCATTGGCTACATTAATTTTGGTTTGTTATATGTTTGGTTTGTTATATTGATTGTAATTTTAGTATGTTTAATTTAAATTGTTTGATTAATACGCACTGTAAGTAAGTTTAATTTATATTGTTTTATTTGAATTGTAATTTTAGTAAATATGTTTAGTGAATATTGACTGTATGCTTGAGAATTTTAATGTATCTTATTTTTGTTATGTTATTGTTTGATTAATTGATATGTTTATGTTAATTTTGACTGAATTTAGAAATGTTATATTTATTGACATGTTAGAAATTTGTGAATTATATATTATGTTAGTGGAGAACAAAGCTCAATAGGTTGTTTGAATATTATGTAAGAATCTTGTTTAGTCTGAAATGTCATGTTATTGATAAAATTAATTATTTGAAAATGTGCATGATATAGAGGTTATGTTGTCGATTTTTTTTTTTTTTTTTTTAAATTCATGCAATACTCTATACATATAATATATTTAGATGTTTAAATGTGATAAAATGAAATTGTAGTTGGATGTATAATAAGCTTAATATTAATATGGGAGGGTTGATATAGAAATTTAATAGTGGAGTGAATGAATTAAATAATTTTTTGCTTTTGCCCAATATTAGCGTAGGCCTGACTGACGCTAATTGCAATCGTCAACAATAGCTTCAAATTGACATTAATTTACGTGTACTTCTTAAAAGTTGATGCTAATTTTAATGTTGCGTTGGCCAACACTAATTGGGTCATTAACATTAATTTTTTAAGTTTAGCGTGAGCTTTTGGCTGACACAAATTCTTATTTGTTTTTTTGTCAAAACTGATTGTAATTGACCTATTCTCACACCTAATTTTATGAATCAAATTGAAGCTCTTCCCCTCTTCGAAACTCCCATCTTCTTCTTCGAAAATCCTCAGCAATTGTTGTTCTCTATATCTTTAAATCCATTTGTTATTTTGTAATTTAAAGATTTGTAGTGTTCTTATTCAATTAAGTTCTTGTTTATGTGATGAAATTTGTGGTCTGAGTTTTGGGTATGCATTTTCTGTCGTTCGTTGCTGGCATCTATAGCTATTGTGCATCAGCAACATTTTATATGCTGGTTGGATTTAAACAAATGTTTGCAATGTTTTTCAAGCATGGATTTTTGTTTGATTTTTGAAATTTTGGGAAATTTTATAATTAATGAAATACTATAAAAAATATATATTTTTATTTTTGTTTAAAGGTAACATGGTAATTTTATTATATTCCTTTTTTTTTTTTTAATTTTTTTCATTGACATACCAACAAAGTAAATGGGCTTCCAGTCTCTTTTTCATTCCCACTACCTTTCCTTTTTTCCATTCTCTCTAAATTTCATTCTACCTAAGCAAACACTACCTAAAACTTTCAAGAACATGGATGGTAGTATGTAAGAATCAAATTAATAGAAAGACTCCTTTATTATTTTTGACAAATTAAGAATCTCTCTCACATCACTAAGAGAGATTTGAACCTTCCTCTTTGTGGGATACTATATTTTTCCTATATTTTTTATAACTTCATTTGAGCTCTTTTACCAATTCCTTTATTATTTTTAGCAAATTCATATAATTAAATATTTTTTCACTTTAATCTATCATGGAATAAGATGTGCTCCAGTTCTGATATCTGTATTTTTTTTTTGGTTCAACTTTTTGCTCCATGAAGGGTGTAGTTACCCAGTTTTGGTCATGCTTAAAACATCATATCATTGTGCCTATTTGGAATGTTTAAATTGAATATATGGCTCCAAAGGGGTCGCTTTGCAAATATTAATAACGAATATAATACTGATTTAAATACACATTTCCGGTGGTTTAGTGGGTTTTGGAATCACCCAGATGTTCATAGGCTATTCATCTGCGTCAGTCAGTCCACATTGAAGATTTTTTTTTTCATTTATCTTAATTCATTAAAATTAATTAATTAATTAATTTGCTTATAAATTTGTTTTTGACCAAATAATTATTTTTTGACTAATGAGCATGAACAAAATACTTAAAGATCTATATTATTGGACAAACAAATTTGATTCTATTTTACGGATGGCAACTCTAAATTTTGAAATCTAAAACAACTTTATTTTATAAGTTTAGAATATGTTTGAATTGATTTTTGCTAATTTAATTTCTTTTAAAACATTTTTTTTATCATTGTTTAGATTAATTTCTATAGTGTTTGTAGAAATAAAAAATCTCAATTTTTTTTTATAAATATTTCCTACAAAAATACACCCATTTAAAATTGGAAAATGCACTTCTCTACAATTTCAATTTAACCATCAAACTACACATTCTGCCTTTATGTGAATTGCCACTCTTTATAATAATTTTTTTATTTACAAATTCATTAACTATTATATATATTTGATTTAATTTTAAATATAAATAATTTAAATGGATGCATATAATGAAAAAATAAATATTTTTTTATTTATAAATAAATTTATCAATATATCAATTATTTTATATATGTAATTAAAATTTAAACATAAATAATTAAAAAATTATAACAAAGTTTTTTCAACCAAACAATTTTAGATGGAAGTGTTTTTGTATGTTTTTTCTTATCATTTAACATATGTTACATATTAACATAGTAGAAACATTTTTATATTTATGCATCAAAACATATTTTTTAATATAAATTTTTTTATTAATCAATTTAAACATAAAACAATTTATTCTTTTTCTTTTTCTTTTAATTTTTTTTTAGACAAACCTAAACAAGCTGTTATTCAACTTCTACTAAATTAACATTATTAATAAAAAATTGCTAGTGTAAATTAAAATTCAATTAAAACTTCTACTAAATGTCAAGAAATTATGACCCATGTTTTGAATTAAAATTATAAGTTTGTTATGGTCAATTGCACTTCTTTCGGTAAATAAATATAGTGAAATTGTTAAAAGGGTCAAACCAAGTTTGATCTGAGCAGAGTTCCAACGGTACAAAACAACAAAGAAAGTTAAAACAGCTTCAGCTAAAAAAATAGAAAAAAGTAAAAAGTGAAAACCACCAATAAAAGCGAAAACGTGTTGTTACGGAAGACTAGATTGGTCCCACCACAACAAATTTTCCCAAACCCCACCTAAAACTAAATATCTATTTTTTAAAAGTTGAATTTAAAATAAAATTATTATTTTCTCTCTCTTTCTTTTTCGTCTCCCTATATATATTTATAGCGGCATTTTCTAAACTCCCACCAGCACGAAGCCCAGTACCTGAAGCGAAATCTCTTAGAAAGCGAGTCTGTTTAGTCACAGAGAAAAACCAATTCAATTGTGAAGAAAACGACAAAAGGATGTTTCAGGAACCCAACACCCGGTGGCCGAGTCATACCCAGTCGACTCAGTGGACTCGATACCACGATAAGCTCTTTGAGCAAGCTCTCCTTGTTGTCCCCGAGAACTCGCCGGACCGGTGGGAGAAAATTGCCGAGCAAGTGCCCGGGAAGTCACCGATGGAGATAAGAGACCACTACGAGGCTTTGGTCCATGACGTGTCCGAGATTGATTCGGGTAGGATCGAGGTACCCAGTTACGCTGATGATATGGCGGCGCCGGCGGAGGGGAGTTTGTCGGTGTGGGATTCTTCGAATCAGATCTCCTTTGGGTCTAGACCGAGGCAATCTGAGACTGAGAGGAAGAAAGGGACTCCATGGACCGAAGAAGAACACCGGTATGTGAAGAATTTTTCTTTTCCTCCACTCTGTTTGGCTTCTCAGAAAATGAAGCAAGAAGGAAAAAGAAAAGCTTTCTTGAATTGGAAAATTGTGTTTTTCCCTTTATTTTTGGAAAATTAAACAAAGAACCCACTCTCCCTTTCCATTTCGCTTATCAAGGAATTAGAAATTTCAATTTCTCCTTTGGTTTCTCTTGGAATTGGATCACTTTTCAGTTTTTGAGTTCAAAATCTGAGTCCTACAAAATAATTTAAATTTGAAATTTTTGCTTTTATCATTTCGTTTCTCTGTTTTTTTTTTTTTTCCCCTTTTCCTGCAATTCTTCAGGGAGAGATTTATGGCTTATTAATTATAATTATACTTTCGCTATTCTTGAAGAAACAGGCCTCACATTTTTTGCGATGCTTTTTATAATGTCTAAACATGGAGGCTGAAGCATCGTACAATCTAATCTTTCCTTAATTAATATACTTCATTTATTATAAGTTCCATAGTTAAATAGTTAAAAAAAATATTTTTTTTATAATACTTTTATTTATTTTTTGAGTCGAATATACTTTTGAACTGACGAGGAAGTACATTATTATGTTCTTTACTTTCTCAGAGTTTAATCAATTTATTGCTTTAACTCACAATAAAGATGCAAATTTTATTGTTTTTTCATTTTTTTTTACTTCTTTGTGTCTACGAAGACGATAATGCAAGAATGACTTTTTCGGTAACTAAAATTTTAGTAGATATATCAAAGATATTGATTGCAATATTTTCTGGTCAAAACGCGGAAAATATCTTGTGGTCAAAATTTTTGATAATGTGTTGAAGATTCTTTACACATTTATTATCTACACAAAATTTAGTTATATTTGATGGATCTTTTTCACTGTTTGAAATGTCTGCATAAACCATCCAAACAGGGTCCATGCTCATTTGCAGTCTCTGTCTGCATCTATTCTTATTTATGCAGAGCTTTAGGAATAAAGCATGATTCTTTACTTTCTTCTTGTTTGTTTATTTTGTTTTTCCTTTCACTATCAAATTTAGGAATAGTGCTAATCTTATAATATTCCTTTAGTTTTCTGGGTGCTGATCTAAGCCTTTCTTTTTCTCCTAACAGGCTATTTCTCATTGGACTGCAGAAATTTGGCAAGGGGGATTGGAGAAGCATTTCTAGGAATGTTGTTGTGACAAGAACACCAACTCAAGTAGCTAGCCACGCGCAGAAATACTTCCTTCGCCAGAATTCGGTGAAGAAAGAGAGGAAACGATCAAGCATCCATGACATAACCACCGTGGACAGCAACTCGGCGCCGCCGGCCATTGATCAGAACTGGGTTCCTCCTCCGGGTGGTCCGGTGCAGCAGCCGCAGGAAATGCAGCTGCTGAATCCACCCCACCATTTTCCTGATCAGATGGGTGGATATGGGTATGCAAACTATGGTTTCCAAATGTAAAGAATGCTAAAAGGCATGTGCATTGTTGTATATAAATCAGCAGTATATGTATAGTTCTATGATTTTGCTAGCTAATAGGGTGAGGTTAGGAGTGTTGCAAATTGGATTTATTGGTGTAGGTTTTGTTTGAATTCCTGTGTGGAGCACATATATGAACTAGTTAGGAGAACAGTGGAGACAATTAGGGCCGTGAAATGAATTCAACAGCAATGGAAATTCTTTATAACTTGCATATTTTGATTCTTCATAGTTTGTTGTCATGCTGTCCAATTCAATACAGTTGAATGCAGCCATGCTATTCTAAATATTGAATTTGAATCTGAAACCTGTTTCCATAGTTGTTTTTCTCCTTGGGTGAATATTTTTTGTGCACAAAGTTAAGGATGAGGGCAGGTTAGCTTATTCCCGCTTGGTTTCTTATATTGGGGTAGGCTTGTACTGGATACATTTCAATTATTTATCTTTATTTACTATTTAATATATTACTCAATGCATATTTCTTAGAGTAATTTTGGGCCTTTTATTTGCTGTCCAATAAAAAAGTTGGATCCTATTGCATACAGGTCGTGGACAAATCAGGAGGTTATTCTGAATGTTAGTTTATAATTTTCATAGGATTCAGGTCGGCACGTAAGTTTACTTGCTATAAGAATATGCTGTAATTATTCATACGAAATTGTCTGTTTTCTTAAACAGTATTGATATATGGGTTTTTTGCTTTTCCTGCAACGCGCGTAGTATTTCATTTCTTGGAGCTGAACGCCGACAGTTTATTACTTTTTATGAATTTTATTGAGCTATTACTTTTTTATAAAAAAAAGTTTAAAATTAACAAAATTATCATTGATCATTTCTGAAAATATTGAAAATAAATTTTTTTATTTTCAGTTTCTATTTAAAAAAATATTTTCAATAAAAACATTTTTAATTTACTAATTAAATATGCTTTCAAGCTCGATTTCCATTTTCACTGAAAATGAAAACAAAAAACAGTTAAGGGCCTGTTTGGTTTAGATGTTTTCTGCTTGGTTAGTAAACTGGAAATATTTCAATGTTTTCTTGAAATAACTTGAAAACTGAAAACTAAAAAAAATGTTTTTAGTGTTTTAAAAATGACCAATAATAATTTTGTTAATTTTAATTTTTTATTATTTTCTTTTCTGACAAGAAAAAAATTAACAGTTTAATAAAATATATTAAAGATAATTATTAGACACTAAATAAATATAAAAACAAGTGAAAATAAAAATTTGAAATAAAAACAGATAAACATGTGTTTAGAAATATCTTATTTATTTTCATTGCTGTATCCATTGCTAATCCAGCAAATTTGAAAAAAATTAAAAAATATCCATTGATGCCACGAAACAGACCCTACAATATCATATTTACTTAGAATGCAACTGTTCACAATACTCAAATTCATCAAACATCATAAAAGTATCACAAAGTAAACATAGATGAAGTTCTAAATCCATTAAAAACAAGAAATAATTCCAAGTTCAAAATTCATCTAAAACAAGAAATAAGCCACAAGTTCTTAGTAAATACCATTCCCTATCTTACACATTTTGGGAAGTGGATCTTACATTTACTGTAGTTGATGATCGGATTACTCCCTAGGATGCAAGACAGATGCTTGTACACAAGCTTCCACACAGGCATCAATGGTTGCTTTAAGATTTGCAGCTTTCTCTCCTCCAATGCCTTCTCTAATGCTTCTTACATTGTAGGAGTGAGACTGGAGGTTGGAGGTCTTGATGAGGAGGATGTTGGCCAACACCCTGCATGGTCAAAGGGGTTTTAGATCCTAGGTCATAAAACCTCCCTTTTGAGGGTCCCCCAACTACTTCAAGCCAATCACTATCTACCTCCTCCTTCAAAAGTTTAACAATCATTGGCACAATTTCCTCAATATCCACATCTTCCTATCTTGGCCTTTTTGTACTCATATGTTCCTTGTTCTTCTCCATTGTCTTGACAACACTTCTTGATGATTGTACAATATTTTTCCTAAAATAACACAAACAGAACTATCAATGGTTATTGAATTGGATATTGATTTGGGGATGTTATCAGTTCATTGGTTCAACTGCAAGGTCAATAGTTTAATTGAAGAAATTTTAAGAACAATATATTTAAAAATTTAAAAATATTACATAAAAAATAAAATTTATATATTATAAATTTAATCAATATATAATAAACCCTATGGCTCATAAATTATAATTCAAAAAATAAAAATAAAAGTATAAATACAACATTATATTCTAAAGAGAAAAGCACCATTTTAGTCATTAACATTTATGATTATTATCATATACACCATTGACACTTTTAATCTTATTAAATATACCCTTAATACTTTAAAATCGCTACCAAATACACTCCTCCATCCTCCATTGACACCCACCAATGGAAGTCGCTGATGTGTCCTATTTTCTGCTTAAATGGTAGTTATTTGATGACTTGGGCCTTATACTGTTGAATCACATTATAAAAAATAAATAACAACTTTCAAAGACAAAAGCACAACGTAAATTATGAGAAGCAAGTGTCGCACCAAACACCAATAAAAAAACGCACTTGGAATTTCCTTTTAGTACTATGAAATTGGGGGGAAATGAGACGTTGTTGATAGCTCTTATTTTGCCCTAATAGAGTCATTGTAATGTTTTTTTTTTTCCCAAAGCAGTTGTCTCGACAATGCTCTTCCCATTAGCACCATTGACTTCTAGTTCTCCATTGCTGTCTATGAAGGGAGCAAAGTCGTCGATATTGTGCTCCCAAGTGCATGTGATGGGAATCAATCAAGTTGGAAACCGAGTGAAGAAGCATTGCAAGGACTTGGTGGACCAATGACAAGGGCTCGGGCAAAGAAATCAAAGGAAGCCTTGAACCACATGGTGTCCACATTGGTTGAGACCAAGCCAACACAAGCAGAATTGAAGCCCAAGCTAGTTAATTTATTAGTCCAAAAAGATGAGTTGTGACACAAGAAAAGACCAAAGGAAATGGGCTGAAATGCAAGGCAAACATTCAAGGAAGAATGGACTGGGCTGGACGCTTGGCAATTTAGGATTCAATGTCTAGTTGTTAATCTAATAAATTTGTAATAAAGCTGGTTGGGTTGTAACATTTTGTCTAGGCGCATAGGCCCAAGAATATGGGTTGGCAACAATCACCTTTCCTATATGTATTGCCGAAATGATGAATAAGATTTCAGATTTGGAAGTTCAATTTACTGAATTGTGAGACTTGTCTCTCTAGGGTTCTTGTTGAGCCAAAACCTGATCTTATCAAGAGGCCAAGTTCTTGTGGCGATCAAACACCTTAGGCTTATCAATTCACCAGGATTGTGGCACCTAACCATTTATGCTCTTACCCAGTTTTCCTTTAATTCTGCTTGCACACGCCTATCCTTTCTGGGTCCAATTTTGTCATGCCATTAAGGGGCTCGTATTGCATACAAATTCAACCTAAAATCCTACCAGTGTTCTACTAATTGGGCTAAACCACATCATCATGTGTGTTTACTGTACATAAAATTGTTTGCTTGTTGATTTCTTAGTGTGGGACCACTTTAATTGATAATTTGACGATAAAATAGTCTTTTTTCATCTCCTTGCCAATTTAATTTGTATAACATGTAGTCTGAATGTGGCTACCAATTTGAAAGAGTTGGTATAATAACTATATACACACTGAGTTTAGAATTACTTGAAATAGGAGTAGATTCCATATGAACAGAGAACGAGGGAGAAAATTGTTCTCTAGGAGAGCAGTTTCGATCTTTTTAATACAGGAAGTCACAAATGTGTTATTTAATGGGTAGTAGCACTTGTATTTATAACAGAGATCAGGGGCTCTCCATGACAACCCTAATGGGCTACTGGGTTAACCTACCCATCAATAACTAACCTAATATCAAGGTCCAATAACCGGAGTCCACTAAACAAAGGTGTAGCCTAATAAAAAATAAATGGTCACATAATTAATTGGGCTATACAAAATCTCATAATTAAATCTAAGGTTTAATAAAAGAGCATTATTTATGTTAGTCTACAAAATTATTCTTACAATCTCCCACTTGGACTAACATGAATCATAGGTTCTAAAAGAAAGGTTTTCTAAATTGAATTTACAATATAATTATAACATCTTATATTAATTATGAGCATAAGCACTATAACAACGACACTCAAATCAAAATGAAGTGGCAAGCACCCAGCAGTGCAGAAGTTGTGTCTGATAGGGTCACTAACATCATGCATGCCAAGGTATTGTACCTCAAAAAGACTTGAGTAAAGTGGACAACTGAGATAAGGACATGCACCACAAAAAAGGTGATCCAAGTGCACTCCCAAAATGGCCTAGACATCTAATAAGAATGTGTACTGAGATAAAATATCATATACAATCTCTCAGTATTACAAAATTGAGACTAAAGCAAAATTGTCTCTCGAATTATAACGAGACTAAAATGTCTCAACAATCCTTATACTAACAACATATGGTATAAGTATAATTGCAACATTGAGACTAAAACACAATCATTTCTTTTATAACTTATATCTAACATATAAGCACAATTTGCATGCAACTATGTATGGCATCAATCGCGTGGATAGCAATATTAGTCCATAAATGTCTTACGACAAGATAAACCAACACGTTAACAATAGTTAACATTTGCCATACATTATCAAACTCCCACTAACCCATGACATCATCAATGCCCGCGCAAGTTACATGACTATAGAAGTTATAGCTATCAAGCCTTTGGGTAGTGGGTTCACAACCACAAGCACCATGCTTATGTATGTAACATAAGCCATGTAACTCTCAAATCTTCTCTCTTACAAAACATATTTTATACATTTAGTTTGTGTAGAAATTCCACTATGAATGAGAGAACAACATCAATAAAATTATTACAGTAGATTATCAGAGGCTTAAAATTACTCTTCATAATTCATACATCAAATTCCACAACAAAATGAGTCTTATTAAAAGCCTCAAAGAAACATACATACTCTACCTCACAACTAAAGACGATCAATTACAATTTATTTGGCATTTTCATAAGTTAGCACCTCCAATGCAAACCTAAAAATGGAACAAGAATACATAGTCCTTGATATTTGTGAAACATCTCATGACTATCAAAATTTCATTTTAGTATATTATTATTTGCTCAAGAATCTCCCAAAACTTGAACATATAATAGATTGCCAATAAAAAAAAAAGAGACATACGACATGTGGGCTTTCTATTCTTTTGAGGATACTAGGGCTTGGTGAATACTTCACCTTTCAACACAAGTGTTGCACATTGGGAGCATGACTTACCTTGAACCTGATTAGCACTTTCTCAATATGCATGTTTTTTGAGACAAGCCAAAAGGATCCTAGGATCTTTTATGATGAATATGATAGCTTAACAACATTTACTTTGTCGCACACAACAGGTTCAAGTCATTGCTAGCATAAACAATATGGTCAATATACAAGACCGTAATTATAAACTTGCTCCCACTCATCCACAGTTCATTTCATAATTAGTTACATTAACATAAGTAACACCATTATAGAATCTTATATTCTATTTCCTTGAGGACTATTTTAAAGCCATATGTGGATCCTCCAAACTACACATTTGGCACTTTAACCCTATCTAAGAAATCTAACAAGTTGATCTTTATAGGAAGCTTTCTAACTAATAAGGTTGTCACAATGTCTATGAGGTGAAGCACTACCAAATTCATAGTCTTAATTCTAACTAAAACTCACACTTGCATATCTAACATTATTCTCCACTCAATTGTGAGTATCTTATGCATTGGGCAGAGTAGCACATGACCCAGAGATAACTGCACACTCCCCTTCCTTATTACAAACTTATTTACTCCCACTATCAAAAATAAGGAAAAAAAAATTCTTCATAGACTGCTCTCACTTAATTCTACCTTCATGGCTATTAAATTTGTTAAATTTGACAAAAGTGTCATTTAGGGGTGGGCACGGGACGGGACGTCCCGGTGTCCCGTCCCGACCCGAAGCCTTCGGAACACATTCGGGACGGGCCAAAACGGGACTCGGGACGAGTTTTTATTGTCCCGGTGAATTTCGGGACGGGACCGGGACAAGCATGATTCCGGACCGAGTCCCGTCCCGTCCCGGCCCAATACCACTCTCTTATAATGCAAATCCCGACCCGACCTGTGTGACCCATACATGTCCCGAAAATGCATGTCCCGATCCTTGTCCCATTGCTTGCCATACCATTGCTGCATCGGTGCATCCTTTTCTCCAGATTTAGTCATTATCTTCTCCCATGGTGAAACCCTATCTTGACACCTCTGCCTCCCATCACCACATCGCCGCTTGCTGCCATCACAGGTTTTTCCACCCCTGATCCATCTAGCCACCGCGAGCCTCTCCTCCCCGACACAGCCATCACCGGCAAACCTTTGCAGTTCCAGCTTGTAGCATCACACTCATCGCCACTGTCACGACTCACTCTTGCTGTCAGGGGCATCTTTCTCACCTCCCCTTTACTCTCGCCCACTCTACATTGGTAAATCTCTCGCTCTATTTTTTCAAAAAGCTTTCTCTGCTTGGTGATGATTTTATGGTATAAATGTTTAGGGCTTTGCTAAAAACATTTGCTGGATTTTTATTAATTTTTTGAACTAAAGTCTGATTTCCCTGCTGAAATGCTGATCTAATTTGTGGATGTTTCTATTTATGTACTACTTTTTCCGCATTTAATCTTTCTGGTCGATGAATGTGGATGGTTAATTTGTTATGATTCTCAATATTGGGTTGTTTAGCGAAATTCCTAGTTTCTCTCAACAATCAACCATAACCAAACCTATTAAGGGGACTAATAGAATGTGCAGAGTGTACATTAGCAAAGTCTGTGTAATTGAGGGTGTTCGTTAGAGAAATGAATTGTCTGACTGAGACATGGATTTTTGCTGGTTCAATGAACTTGGGGATGAATTAGTTCTTTCGTGTGTGTTTATATATGCAGAGGATTTAATGTGTATGATTTTTTTTATGGTGTTTTGTTTTGCTTTGTCACCTATGCCAATTTGAAATTTCTTTTGTTTGAGCTCTAGTGCAGATTCTGATATCCTTCACTCATTGTGGCATTGAGTGACTCCCTCAAAGGCAAGGCAAATCACAACTGAGAGTAGCTCTGAAATCGTTTGCTGTATATGTTGCGTGAAAGTGTTGAGGATTCCATATTGTCCTGGTAGAATAGCTTACTTAAAAATGCTTCGGGAATTTTCCTCCTTGCAGAATAATAACTTTTTGGCGGTAAATTTTTCTCAATCCCTCACCCCTCTAATATTTTAAACACAATTACCATTGTAATAATGCTTGGATCTGATATAGTGTTTAAGATGATTACAGAGGATGACGTTCAAATACCTAGGAGCTTCCTTTCCACTTAATTGATTTCTGAATTACTCGTTTGCCTCCATTGGAATCACTTGTATGTACAATTCTTAGTCAAATATTCTATATATATATATATATATATATATATATATATATATATATATATATATATATGTCTACATTCACAAACATGCATAAACTGCAAATTAAGCCTCCATCTTAACGATTTTATGTTAAACGAGTATTGGATGATGATTATTATACCCAAAGCTTGCAGCCACAAATTGTACTATGTGGTAGAATCAATGTTCAATTCGTCCCAATTAAACTGAGTTTCTATATGGATTGTTGTGTTTGTGTATTTAGGTCTGTAGATATGTTGGGCTTCCATGTGTTTCTTAATAATATTATTTTTTGTATTGCAATTTAGGATTTGGGGGTTCTCTTGCACTAACTGCTTTTGCTGAATTCTACTGTACGCTAATGTAGCAAAATATCATTTGTTCCATGTCTTTGATTGGTTGATGTTATTATTCAATTAAATAGCAATAGTTTTGTCACCTCAAAGATTAATATTTTATAATATATTAATATTCATTAATTTAGTTTAGTTATAAATTTACTATTATTGTATTACAATATTGATTTATAATTATTAAATAAATTTAATTCAGTTGCTCAAATCATGCCCTCTCCCATACCTTGCCTAGTTTTTTAAACATAAGCTTTTTTACTTTGCTTAGTCTATCTATGCTTGTATCTTCTTTTCTGTAAAGAGAAAATTCTGGGTGCTTCCTCGACAAACCTTCCCTTGTACATTCTCTCTTGTTGGGTATATTTTAATTTCTTTGTTTGGAGCTGGCAGGTCCACAACATGCATTTAGGTGATTTGGTCATTATCAAAGCTGAAAAATGAAGGATGAAAATAACATAGTTTTGATACTTTTTTTATTGGCCATTTCCTCCATGTGGGGTTGAATATGATGCTAGAACAATGGGTATTAAGATTCATGTGTTAATGCTTTTATTTTTAAGATTCATGTATCAATAATTTTTTGTTGTCTTGTTACTCTCATATAGTGTTGCTGCAGCTGCTAATGTGTGATTTTTTTTTTATTTTGTTTTGTTATGGTTTAGAAAATTAAGAAGATATAAAATGGCAGAGCAGATCCAAATAGGAACACCTGGAGCAAGTCTGAATGAGCAAGTCCAACAAGTGCAGCAATATGTGTCAGGCATTTCTGGTTCATCTATTACTGCTGCAACTACTCAAACCACAGCAGGTTCTAAAACTTCTAATCCTAAAGCTAAGTCAATAGTTTGGGACCATTTTATAAAGTTACCACTAGAACAAAGTAATGGAGAGGAAAAAGCTAAGTGTCATCATTGTAAAAGGGAATTTCTTTGTAACTCAATAAGACATGGGACAAATGGAATGCTAAAACACTTGAAAAGTCAGCATAAGTGGATTTTTGCTGACAAGAATCAATCACTTATTGGGGTTATAAAGGGTGAGGATGGACTAGGTGGGAGAAAGATAGCAGTATCTATTACTTATAATGTGGAGGAAATTAGGAAAGCACTTGCTGTTTTTGTTATAGAAGATGAAATGCCATTTAGTGTTGTTGAAGGGCGTGGGTTTCGTTATTTTGTGAATAGGTTAGAACCTAAGTTTCCTGTGCCATCTAGGAGGACTATTACAAGGGATTGTTACCAACTTTTTCTAGATGAAAAGGGTAAGTTAAAGGAGTGTCTTAAGAAGTCATGTGTGAGGGCTTGCTTGACTACAGATTGTTGGACATCAATTCAAAATGTTTCCTATATGTGTCTCACAATTCACTTTATCGATGAACATTGGAGACTTCAAAAGAGAATTTTAAATTTCTCTCAAATTGACAACCATAAGGGTGAGACTATATGAAAAGAAATTGATAGATGTTTGAGGGAATGGGGAATTGAACATGTATTTACAATAACTGTAGATAATGCTTCCTCTAATGATGTGGCAATTTCTTACTTGAAAAAGAAATTGAAGAATTGGAATGGTTTAGTATGTGAAGGAGCGTTTATGCATATGAGATGTGCTGCTCACATTTTGAATTTGATTGTGAATGATGGGCTGAAAGACTTGAGTCCATCCATTGTTGCTATTCGGAATGCCATCCGGTATGTTAGATCTTCTCCCCAACGCCTCCAAAAATTCAAACAAGCTACACATGCAGAAAAGATTAGTAGTGGAGCCTCTCTTTGCTTTGATGTTCCGACTAGGTGGAATTCCACCTACATTATGTTGGAACATGCTATACCATTTCAAAAAGCATTTGACAGACTTGAGGATGAAGATGAGGGTTATGTCACATGGTTTAAAGAAGATAGACAACCATATATTTTTGATTGGGATAATGCTAGAGCATTTGTTCAATTTTTGAAGTTGTTTTATGAGGTAACCTTAGCACTTTCTGGTTCTTTGCATGTCACATCCAATTGTGTTTTTGATGAAATTCAAACGATTAATGAATTATTAATAAAGTGGAGTGAGGATGAAGCAGATTCTATTATGGGGACTATGGCATGTAACATGAGAAACAAGTTTGAAAAGTATTGGGGGAAGGTAGAAAATATTAATCCATTGATTTATATTGGCATTGTGTTGGATCCACGGTACAAACTTGAGTATGTGAATTATATATGTGATGCAAATTATGAGATTGAGGTAGCTACTCTTTTGAAAAAAAAGATAGCAAACACATTGTGGCAGCTATACCATTTCTATGCACAAGAGTCACACGAGGTATCTCAAACTCAAACCTCTGATGATAATGCAAGCCATGAAGGGTTATCTATTACCAAGGAAGGTTCAGTAGACATGGGATGGGTAACAAGAGCACATAAAAAGGAAAGAAAAAACCAATGGAAAAGATTAAAGTTGGCTCAAGAATGTCCAGACAAGAAAAATGATCTTGAGAAGTATTTCGCACATGATGTAGTAGATGATGGTGTAGATAATTTTGATATTTTGTCTTGGTGGAAGGAGAATTCTGCAAAGTATAGTGTGCTTTCACTTCTAGCACGTGACGTATTGGCCATTCCAGTTTCTACCGTTGCTTCTGAGTCTTGCTTTAGCACTGGAGGACAAGTCCTTGATGTTTTCCGGAGTTCTTTGTCACCAAAAATGGTTGAAGCACTTATATGCACTCAAAATTGGTTAAATCCTAATGAGTACAAGATACAAGAAGTCTTTGATGAGTTTCAATCAAATGATGATGTTATTAATGGTAAGATTTTTTTATTTTAATCAATTAACTTTTTTCATTATATGTATTTTTTTCTCTTTATTTAATATTTACTATTTCTTCATATGTGACTTTTACAATTTTATAGAAATTAGTGGTGCCATATCCTCAGTGAGCAACCAGGCAATTCAAGAGGGAAATAGAATGAGTAAGTCTTATATATATATATATATATATATATATATATATATATATACATGCTTATATAAATTTGGATGCAAATAACTTAAAAATTTGGGCACAAGTCTTACATCAATTCATTTTTTTCCATATTTGGCAGCTAGCGATTAGCAACACCTACACTACACTCTTGAAGTCCATTTTGCTGGAAGGAAGATTGTTTAATGATCTAAATCATTTTATCATGTTTGTGTTAATTAGTTTGTCTAAGTTTATTTGTTGGACATCCAATTATGTTTCATGTATCATGTTAAAGACACTATAAATTGTCAAAGATTATGTTTTTCTTTATTCTATGTATACCATCCTTCTTACTTGTTTCAGAGATTGATATCCTTCTTTTTTCTCTAGTTCCATGATTTTCATAAAGGAATAGAGAATATGTTCCTTTTATTTTTAATAGTTCATTATTTCTTAGCAAAAGCATGTATATCTATAATAATGGCACTAGTGTTGAGTGCCAATGATGCAGGTTGAATTGGTCACCTAGTTCTCCCAAAAGCATGTGCAGAAGTAAGTCTAGAACTCTACTTAGTTTGCTTCTCTTTGTCTCTGTTTATGGATGGATGTATGTAATTGGGATGCTGATTGCAGGCTTATTTCCCCCTATTTCTCAATTAGAAAGGCAGAAACAAGGCTGCAGCAAAGCACCGGCCAAACCAATTAATTTTTAGAGCAATCTTCGGAGCAGAAATAGTGTAGGATTGTTGTTCCCATCTGATGCAATTGCAAGAGCTAAACATTATATCTCTTATACCACTGGTGGTCTAGGTACTGTTTTCTAGTATATTTTTATTGCATATAACTAACCAGAGGTACAAGATAAAAACATGGTACTAGAGTTGACAAATTTTAATTATTTTTAGAGGTATTGCATTGTATCCCTTCCTTCTAAATGTGTTGTTTGTGACTCTGTTGTGTGTCATTAACATGGTTCATGGTTCTATTGAAGTTGCATTATGTCATAAATTTATCTAATTTTCTTAGTTATCTACTATAGTAGCCTTCCCCTCTCCTGTCAAGGGATCTTTGCTTAAGCATTTCTTTTGAGTTCTAATAGCATCTGTTCTACCTTGTGATCTTTTTTGCTATTATCACTTTACCATCATTAATTTATGTTGTTTGAGCATATCATTGTTTTGCCATTTCCCTATAATGGATTTAGGAGTTTGGACCTTTCTTTTGATCTGAGAAGGCACCACTAATGCACTGCAGAATTAATACTCTTGTAGGTGCTTACAGTGATTCTCAAGGTCTTCCAGGAATAAGGAAGGAAGTAGCCGAGTCATACAAAGGCGTGATGGTTATCCAAGGTTACATACTGTTTCTTCTTTCTTATTCTTGTTTTATAATATGATTTTTCTTGAGCTTAGTTTCTAAGTTGTTAGGTGAAATGGTTAATTGCTTCTTACCTAATTGACAGTGAAATGGAACCCGGGTCGGCACCGGGACATATTTGTGTGTTATTTATTTACTTTGTGGGCAGCTAAGGAAGGCTCATGTAAGTCCTGTTGAGGTGTTTTGCATTGCTTTTTGATGCTTTCATCTCATAGGCTCTGTTTGTTTTGATTGAAATGGTTTCCAAAAGTCTAAAGTGGATTTTGGTTGTCAAGATAATGCTTTAAATATGTTTACAGTTTACTGCCATTTTAAATGTTTAATCAATGGAAGAAGATTCTGTCCATTTGTGCAATACTTCCACCAACCTAAATTTTCGATTGTGTGTGAAAGAAACATGAAACCTTACTTTGGAAAGCCAAATCTTTCCAACCACCGTTTCTGTTTCTTTTCTTTATTAGTTTTGACTTTCTAACTTTTGACCTTAACTCAGTCCCCATTTAGGTGTTGGATGAATTGGCAAATTTTCAATTATCAATTCATTCATGATTCTTATTAACTCACATAAAGAGGGGATATGAGGGCTTGATCTTGTGTGAATGAGATATTTGTCTTGTATTGTTTTCAATTATTTTCGTTTTATTTATGCCATTATGCTCAAAATTTTGTTAGAGGGCTTTGCACCATCCTTTCACTGCCCCAAACCCTGAAGACATGAATGATCTCTTGGCTTATGACATGGTTCACAGTGGGGTAGAGGTAAGTAATATTCTTTTCAATTAATTTCCTTTCTCTAAAACCTATTAGCCAAAAGATTTTACTACTGTTGTCTATATCATGCTAACTTGTGATATTTACTTAATTTTAATATTCTACTAGATTGGTGGAGGAAGTTTAAGAATTTATAAACGTGACATACAACAAAAGGTTTTGGAGATTGTTGGCATTTCAATGGAGCAGGTTAGTGGATAAATAATGCAGTAAATAAAATGACTGGGTTTCTTTACTCTACTTGTGTACATTACCATTTGTTCTAATGCAGATAACAAGTACCTCTGTGCTAAAATTGCATGTTTCACCATTTTTTTTGTTGGACAATCAAGGACTAGGTTTTGTCATAATTCAGGCCGGGACAAGTCGGGACAGGACTCGGGACATAACCGGGACGGAACTGGGACAAGCATGTTGACAATCGGGACGGGACGGGTCGGGACAGCTAGATGAATCGGGACGGGACCGGGACAGGAATTCTTGTCCCGGGCATTTTCAGGACGGGACCGGGACGGCCCAAATCCCGGCCCGTGCCCACCCCTAGTGTCATTTAGAGCCTTCTAGTATTCTCATGCATTGTGCATTTCTACATTACCATTTCTATAATACCATTTCTTATTGTCTAATCCATGGATAGAACATTAACATCAAACCTTGTTGGAATACTCCACTTACTTTATTCAACCCTATATTATTTAGAACAGGTAACAATGGGTGCAGGAGGTGAGCCATTATTTAAAACCATATCGATGACCATAATGCCTAAGTTAAATTTCGTGGAATTTACCCAGTCCTCTAATTTGTCCCATTTAAAACAACCGTCATATTAGTCTTGTAGCAATTGAAACAACTATGACACAAGTGAGAGATTTCTAATCCAATGAACAAATTCACAATTAATGGTTGATGTCGTATTAGAGTCTTCATGTCACTACAATTGTGCTGATAGGGTCCTCAACTACAGTGCATGAGTCCACTCTCACACCTTAAATACAATATCTCAAGATTTAACACTGATGGGGCATTTAAAATCACAAGACATAGTATTCAAATATCATCAATTGCATCAACCAAGAAATCATACCTAGCACCAACAATGATACAAAAAATAAACACAAGGAGTCATTCTACTAATATCATTTTGATAGGGTATGTCCATCAATAACAAGATCTAAACATTTTTTAAAGCTAAAACTCAAGAAATTACACACAAACTCTTATCTCAATTGGTCCCGCGATAGGCGAGCTCACAATTGAGTAAGATAAATTAAGAAAATTATTTCTAGATACTCAAAATGTTTTTCAAAAATTTAGAAGCAATTTCTTTAAAAGAAATTCAATTTTTGCTAATTAAATATAGTGGAAACAAGCTTCTAAATTTTGTTTTATACCAAAACAATGCTAGTAGAGAGAGTGAGCAACTTATGTGATGCAAAACAAAATCTAAACGCTACATAAAAAATTTCAGGTCAAAATTCTAACCATATTGTTCTCACCTCCCAATTTTATGTCTTAGAAAATCAAAATAAATACTTTATGGTGTCTAGAAAAATTACCATTGAGTCAGGAGTACCAGAAACCATAGGTCTAGAAGGAATAATGGGAAAATCAGGGATAGCAGTTGAACCACGCGACCCACGCGCTGCGTGCCGCGACTGGGCTATGCACCTGGAAACAACCATGTTGCGACCCATGACCCGTGACTCGCTTGCCTACCTGCTTCCCAACCCGCGTGTTGACCAGCCTAATTCAATTTTGGGCTTTGATTTTTTTTCTTGGCCCATTAGCTGAAAACAAGATAAAAAAGTAGCTTGGGCCCAGAAACCACTTGCTCGACCCAATAACAAGCTCCAAACCAGAAAGAAATATAACAGCAACAAAGAAGCAATTTTGCTTCAATTCCAAAAGATTCTCTTCAATTTTTCATGATAGTTGAAGAACCTAGATTAAGAAAAGTTATTGATATTCACACATATTTGGTAGCGGAAACATTATTTGAACTTAAACATCATGCAATTGTAAATTGACCTAAATCTAATTTTAGGATTCATAAATATGTGTGAAAATCATCTCAAAAATTTACTAATTTTGTATGATAATATTCCATATATATATATAAACTCGTGCAATATAGATCAAACCATGAAATTAATCATGTAGGATCATCATAAATTCAAAAGAAATTTGCAATTCTAAACTAGAAATAATAGTAGGTAGAAAATTACATAAAATTAATTGGGAAAAAATAATTTTAACATATACAACCATAGATCAACCTGCATAAGCTCTGATACCAATTGAAAGAGTTGGTATAACAATTATATACACATTGCGGGAGATCCATAGCATGTATAAGATAAGTAGGGAGTTTAGAATTACCTAAAATATAAGTGGATTCCATATGAACAAAGAACAAGAAAGAAAACTATTCTCTAAGAGAGCAGTTATGATCTCTTAGCTATAATACAAGAAGTCACGAACGTTTTACTTAATGGGTAGTAATACTTGTATTTATAGCAGAGATGCTTCACTCCATATCAGGCTTCAAATTGTCATTGGCTAACCAATTTGTTGCCATATTTCTTTCTATTAAAGTGTGAAGATTAATCATGAGCTTCCAATCATAGTTTGTGATGGAGTGAACCTCTGTCCACCCACTCCCTTATGCTTCACCATTTGGTAGGAATCTTGTTGGTGATATTTTAAGATTGAGAAAATGGCTTGCTATTGGAAGGTCTTCATATTGGGTTTAGAGAAAAAGGGGTCGTGAATCATAATTCTATTGAAAGGACTGTTGAGGAGTAGTTGAGAACCAAGAACATGGTGAGGAGTAGGAGGAAGCCCACATTTAATATGCAAGGAGAGGAAGAGCTAAGAGTGTATTATAAAAAATACATCAAGTAGGTGAAAAGTGGAAGAGCCAAGAATACTACATAAAAGTAATGTAAGACCTAATTGTAATTTCTCGCTTTTGACTTCAATGGTTGAGAAAATCAGTAGTACAAACTATTTTAATACTAACAAAGGAGAGCTGAGCGGTTTAATTAATACAAGACGGTTTTCAGTTTTCTCTTGTTAAACTAGATGTTAATTTGTTTTTGATCGATTTTATTGTAAAAATGGTATAACAAAGTAACTTGGACTGGTCTTGTATTTGGTTCTTGGTTTAACATATGAACTAGCTAGGCCGGTCTGGCTTTTAAAACTATGGTTATTAGTTTTTAAAACTTTAGTTATTAGTCGTCTGGTTTTTAAAACTATGGTTATTAGTCATCCAATCAGGTTTTATATTTGTTTTTTATGGTATTTTTTTGGCCTTATTGAGCGTGTTACTTAATCTAATGCTTCTTATATGCTCAAACAATCTCCTGATGTCCCGGCTATCCTCTACACCCTTTGTAAGCTTTAAACAAGAATAATAGTTAAGTGAGCATAACAAAGTGAGATGACCAAAATTTTGTATCTAAATAAAGTTTGATACTTTAAATTCATTAAACCATCCATTCTTATTATGCTTTGGAATTTTTCCCCATAAGGGCCATGAACCACCATGGTATATCTTATTAATGGCGGTTATCTTTTTTGTGGTAGAGGGAACAAAACTATGAAAGATGGAACAAGTTAATTATGTTATCTTTGTAAATGGAAATTCTTCATGGAATTAAAGCAAGATGCCAAGTATTTACAACAAATATTCAATGAAAATTCCACAAAAGATGTAAAATCCCAAGGGTGTTGGTTCCTTTCATTATCCATCTAGTAAATTGCTCTCCCAAATAAAAAAAAACTGCAATATTATAGATTTTTACTAGTTGATCAAAACTCAAATGAAGCCTGGTAAGATTAACTCAAGCAAATAAGATTAATAAAGTTGTTAAAGTAAGTTAGGGAGCATAATACTACCCTTTTCATAAATTTGTAGTTGCATGCCTAGATGTACGCCAATAAGGCAATTCCTAGAATATGGATCGTTTTGCCCAATTTTGTTGATCGCCAAACCTGGGAATTTTATCACTCCTAGCATTCATCATCATTATTGGTAAATCACATACATTTGCCCAAACTACTTCACAAGACAACCTTGCTGTGGGTGTGGACTTCTCAACATGCCCCCTATGAAAAGACTTCTTATCTTTTTCAAAAAGGATGATTCATAGGTAAAAATTGGCGATGACTAATTAAAAAATATTGGTTTTGATAAGTGTATTTTCATTCACTATTTTCCTATGTTTTAACGAGATTTATGCCCCGGTTAATGACTAGTTGATTAGGATTTATACTTAATTGGTTTCTTTCTATCAGTTTTAGGTCTAAATTGCACTTGGAAGCAAAAGGAAATGATTTAACAAAGAATTGGGCAATAAAATGAAGAATTTCAAGTCTTTTCCAACAACACGGACTACATGCCCGTGGAAATGCTCATTAATGCTGCTCGTAGTTTTGAGGTGTTAATTACTACATGGGTTACCCCTATTTCAAGTATACACTGCGTAATCTGGCACCTAATCCATGTAGTCATCATAAGAGCTAGATCAACTTTACACACTATGTAGTTGCTCATGTTTTTCTATAAATATGTGGAGCACAGTTTCTGCTCACTTTTTACCATTTCTTCAACTTTTCTTAGTTGTCTTAGGTTAGAACTCATAAGGAAACTTAGTCCAGAGCTGAGATACACAACTAGGAGCATCTAGAGGTGGGATTGCAAGATCAAACCATTAGAGGATCATCAATTTGCTTACTAGATGAGCTCATCTTTCACACTCTCTGTTTTTGTAATTTTCTTATGTTTTTCTTTTATTTTTGATTCATCCATGTGTAACTAAACCTTCGTAGTCCAGGGATTGATGGATTTATAGTATTCTTGTTACAGATTGGTGAATTTCTATGAATGAGTTGTGAATTGTGATTGTGATGCGTTTTTAATGAATTTAAGTGAATATGCATGTTGTCCTCTTTAATTTTAGATCCAAGTAACTTTAGAATGACCAATATTCTTAAGTCAATTGATAGATTATGCATCACAATAATTTCTACGCAACCTTACTTTGATGAAAGGTGGTACACGGGAATTTTGGCATTGAACTAACTTGATTTTTGGGGATTCTTGGGTTGAATCAACATTTTGGGAATATTAGCAAGGTGGACCAAGCTAGCTAATGTTTCTGACTTGTTAGAATTCTCTAAGCTAGACCAAAGCCTTGGAATTCACATGGGGAATTCTTGCTGGCATAAATTCACACTTGTATTCTAGAAAAGAACCAATCTGACACTTGATACTATAGATTTCATTAATCCCCATGACTCACTTTTACCATTTTAATTCCATCTTTTTAGCTTATTTGTTACCGTCTTAGATTCTATTTACTTGTTTCATTTATTTCCTTTATGTGCATTATATGATTCTTATTCAATTTTGCTTGGTTAGCTAGATTTGAATCATTAAAGTATTTGTAGTTATCAACGATCTCTATGGTACAATAACAATACTTGTCATGGCTATACTCTGTATTCGATGCGCTTGTCGTGACTTGTGTAGCTACTGGAGTATTAGTCTTTAGAAATTTAAAACTTGAATTTTAATTACATACGAGGCAATAAACAGGTGTCTCCCCCCGTTTAAGTAAAATGTCTTGCTATGGTTCATGCATAAAGGACATGATAAAACACCATGAGTACTCCATCTAGGTAGTTTTCCGTAAGTTGGAAAGCCATTGATAGCTTACATTAGAGCAGCTTGCGTAAGGAAGTTTTGCTTCTTGAATGAATCATATGCTTCTAATACCAACTCTCATAGTTTTTTCAATTCATCTATAAGAGCTTGAATGAAAATGTTGTTCTATGGATTTAGATAATACTAAAACATCATCTATATAAACTATGTAACATGACTATAAGGATTGAATACATCATTCATTATGTACTGAAATTCTAATAAAACATTAAGTCCAAAAGGCATTACATTCCATTCATAATGCCCAAATTGAACAGTAAAACTTGTCTTATATATGTCCTTTTGGGATTTTCTTTTCATCAAATCCTTCTTCATAAGGGATACTATGTACTTTCTATCCCAGAAAGCATTTGGATGTTCAACAAATATCTCATTTTCAAATTTTTCTACAATTTCTCTTTGGATTTTTTCATTTTTTTTAATCTATTTCTCTATTCTTATATGATAAATTTCACTTTGTAAAAACTTTATGATGTAAAATAGGAATTTTAAGGTTTTATTAGTCTTTTGATTAATTAGGGTTTCTTTTGTATTATTTAGATCAATTTGATATTACAGCTTAGTTTGGTCCCTTCCGTAGCTAGAAAATTAAATTGGAGACTATTAGTGATCCAGAAAGTTAAGATCTATTTGCCGTCATATTTTTAGACCCATTAGAGCCTCGACACGTTGACACGCTCCAGTAAAAGACTAACGACTTTCTTAGATATTACCTTATGAACCCCCCCGCCCCCCCCAACTTTAACATTTGCCCCCCCCCCCAATGTGTGAAATGACTAAAATGCCCTTGTGGGCTGAAACAAAGGTAGACGCGTCCCCATCCTCCTCCCCCCTCGCCAACGCCATCTCCAACCCTCCCTTGCGAAACCCTAACCATTTCATGCGATTGTTGTTGCTGTTTTTGTAATTTGCAAGGGCAAAGGAAGTGATTTTTGGGTGTGCGTAATTCGTGTGAAGTTCAGTCGCAGTATTAAATAAGGTTTGCACTCTGTATTTGTTAGCAAACTGGGTCTGGTTTCTGGTTATTAAAACGGATGTGTAGAGCTGAATGAATGGTTAATTGGCTATGCAGGACCATTTATGATGTGTAGCTGTAAAATAAAAGGGTTTTGTATAGCCGATATGTATGTTTTAATTGGCTATGTATAGCCGTTATTGGATTACGTATTTATAGGGCTAATTTTTTTTCTCTAACGGATTTGTATATCTATTTTTGGTAATCGGCTATGTATAGCCATTTTTAATTACAAAACGGATATGAAAATCCGTTGTGTTGTCTGACAGCTCAGTTCTTGAGGTTGGGCTTGTAAATGAAATTGACCGTTAATAATTTAATCTAGTAAATGTAGGAGAAGAAGGATTGATTATACTCTGAAGATGCATAAGGATCCGTACTTCAATTGTGAATATATCCCACAGGAAGAAGTGGATCTAACAACGGAGCCAATTTTAGTTAAAGAGGTTTGTTATAACTATGTTGTGAGAGTATGAACTGTATTTTTTAACAGTATTTAATGTGCGGAAGATGAAATTTTATGTTCACAGACAAATGAAGATGAAATATGTGATCGTAATGGCTCTTTTACAGGAGAAGACTTGACTAACATGTTCATCACCAATGAAGTACATTTTTTATACTAAATGACGATAACAGAACACATAATTTTATAGTTATTGATCGTTAATTGATACTGATTTTTTTCTGAACAGACATTTAGCACTAGAGATACCTTTTGGAGTAGGTAAGAGAGATTGCAAAGACCACTGGCTTTGTTGTTGTAATCAATAGATCGGAGATAGGAGGCGAAGGAAAGTGTGCACAAGTCATATTAGTGTGTGAATGTGCTGGTAAATATAGGCCCAATTCTAAAAAAAACAAAACAGTGTTGGAAGTTGCAACAAAAAAATGTGAATGTCCATTTAGATTGAAGGGAAGACAATGGGCAACTGGTTTATGGAAGCTGCAAGTATAATGTGGATACCATAACCATCCTGTAGCTGAGTCGTTGCATGGGCATCCATATGCTGGACGTTTGAATGAGGGTAAGTTAACCATGGTAGAAGAGATGACATAAAACAGGGTTCCTCCTTGAGATATATTGGTTTCTCTGAAGAAGAAAAACACAAAAAATGTGACAACTATAAGACAATATATCATGCCAGACAACGATACAAGGTAAAGATCAGGGGTCCACGAACTCCAATACAACATTTAATAAATGTTTGGATGAATCCAAATATTTGTATTGGTATAGGAGTGATGAGGGGTCAGATGTCGTTAAGGACATATTTTGGACACACCTTGACTCAGTAAAGCTATTGAATGCCTTTCCAATTGTTTTGATGATGGATAGCACATGTAAGACTAATAGGTATTGTCTCCCACTACTTGAGATTGTTGGTGTGACATCGACAGAATTGACATTTTCGGTCGGGTTTGCATACATGGAGTCTGAACAAACTGACAACTTTGAATGGGCTCTTGGGAGGTTGAGAGGCTTATTTTGGCAAAATGAGTTATGTCACAAGTCATTGTGATTGATAGGGATCTTGCATTGATGAAAGCCGTGGGGCTTGTATTTCATACTACAATGAATTTGTTGTGTTGGTATCGTATTAATAAAAATGTCGAATCAAAATGCAAACAATCCGTTGGCAATTATGCTGATTATGAAAGGGTGATGGATGCTTGGGAGATGGTTGTTAATGCTTGTGACGAGGAGGAGTACAGTCACGCTTATGGGGCGTTTCGGACCACATGCGTTGCACTCGATAGCTTTGTTGCATATGTTGACGATACGTGATTAAAACCCACACAAGCACATATTTATTCTAGCTTGGACAGACAGGTTCATGCATTTGGGAAACACAACGACAAATAGGTATGATGATGTTTTTTCTATTACATATGAAACTTGCATTTGTGATGTATATGTGTGATGGTGTTATTGTTATCCTGATTATAAGGTGGAGGGTGCCCATGCTAACTTGAAAAGAATTTTGCAATCATCTACCGGGGACCTTTATAGCTGTTAGGAAGGAATTAATGCTCTTTTAACATTGCAGCACACTGAGATAAAAAGATCGTTTGAACACAATCTGATGAAAGTACAACACAAGATGAATTGTTCCTTGTTCAAACATTTGCATCACTGTGTTTCACTTGCTACAATTAGACATTTATCGAAAGATCTTAAGAGAGCGTAGTCATATGTTGGTGCAGACATATTTACGTGTGGTTGCCGCATTAAAAGAACCCATGGGTTACCATGCGCGCATGAGCTTGGCCAATGGAACAATTTCAGTATGGCGGTTCGTTTAACCTCAATTCACCGTCATTGGAAGACTCTGACATAGGAGGTTGACTATGAAGGTTGAGGGATAGTTCCTTATCGTGAAGCTATTGACCTGTTATCGGTTAGGTTCAACAGCTTGACAACTGAGGAGGAGCAGTGGTCTATGTACCACAAGACAGTTGAACTAGCACGTCCAGAATCCAGTTTATTAAGGCCACCACCAGATAAGGTCAAGACAAAGGGCGGTAAAAAGAAGAGCACGAAGAGATCAGAATCATCTACGAAGTGTGACCCCTCATATTTTGAGGTGGTCGATGTATAGTGGGTTGCTATGCACAATAGCATGTCATCACTTGCTGTTGATTCTGCTATATCTGCTGTGTTGCCTGAAAAGTGGATGTTTATACCCGATATGCCATATGTTCTTGCATCCCAGTTTAATGCCGTCGTTGTTTTGTTGCATCCACAGTTGTCACAAACCTATCTTCCACTTCACTCTAAACCACCATTTAGTATGTCAAACTGAGAAAAAGTCGTGATAGCCTACGTGAATGGGAACCATTTTGTCCATGTAATTAATTTGCCCTTTATTTTTGGCATAATTTTGCCCACTGTTTTTACTTTTGATTTATTTCATTTATTGGTGTCACAGGTTAAGCTGAAAGACAACTCTCCTATACCACCTGTTGCACCACAATGGTTGTATGCTGCATTAGTAGAAGCACATGACTCGATAATACTATTTTTGGGGCACATAAGACAGTTTGAGGCCTTGGCACGACAATGTCAAACTTAGCTGTGTTGATGTTTTAGTCTATTCATTCATCTATGTAATGTAACGATACACATTGTTATTTTAGACCAGACAACTATGTACTTAGCACGCTTGTAATTGTGTTTAATTCCTAATAAATTAATTGTTTGACCCACTTGCAGCCTGAACGCCATGATCAAATGGCTATATATAACCGAAACTATATTAAAAACGGTTGTGCATGACCCAAGTTAACTTAAACGGCTGTTCATAGCCGTATTTCAGTTTATTGTTTGCAAAAAGGCAATTCCATTTTATCAAGTTCTAGGCAACATTAACAATTGTAAAATAAAGACGTTCAACGGCAAACTCACATGAAATAAACAAACTGAACAAGTTCCATTTGCATAATGAAATAAACAAACATGTTTACAAATACTAGTGGCTAAGTAAAAGTAATATACATAAAACGAATACAATGTTAGTCTGAACTAATGATGTCAACCCCTAGATGGGCTGGCACCCTGACTAAACTGATGACTGATCTATTCAGCACGGTCGGAGGCACGACGTATCTCACTACGAATTAGCTGCAATAACCGGCTAAGGTCCGTCTACTCGTTTGCTAATCTACGGTCGAAGATTGTGCGTACGTATCCGTCTGCTGTCCTTAAATCATCCTACATAACCCAAATAATAAAAATAACACATTATTAAACACTTAATCATTCAAATACCCAACAAATAACATAACAAACATGTATTAGGAATCAAGGTACTTACCAACAAGTCATTAACGAGTGAAGGTCTATTTGTCGAGTCTCCACTCATGTTAGGATCTGTCCATGTAGGAGGACTAATGACACGAACTGATGTGGGTAGCATGTAAGGATGTGATATCATGTGATACCACTCCATGTACCCTAGCTGCACTTGGCCAGGTACAGTCATAGCTGGCCCACATGCCTCAACACTCAGCACGTGATGGTCGAAATGATCCCACATGGCATCTACCTTTGACAAGTGGATCAGACCATCATTTGCACGCATCGGAGGCGGTGGAATTGACTGAACACGTGAGAACTACCTCAGAACCCGTTCTGGCTGATGTGGCTCCACCCACAGCCCAAATTGCATCCTACTAGAGAAGAAAGATACAGGGTACAGTGGATGGTAGGCGCGAGCATCATCATACGGGGTCCATTCGACGTCAATATGTCGGAGACAGTCTAACTGTTTCTGTATAGGAGGCACCTGACCACTCCCCCTCCGAGATGACCAACGCGCTACTCTCGGAAGGTCCTCCCGATATGATTCGTTCAGGTGGCAGGACTGGTGCATACAGGGGAAATGCTCGTAAATCCACGCCTGCAGACAATGCAACAGGGGAAAAAATTAGTTCGTTTCACAATGAATAAGTAATCATAACGTAATCAAACTATTAACATACCAGCAATAGTGGTAAGCAACCAGCAATCTGTCTAGCCTTATGCCTTGCGGCATAATCGAGTTGCCTGTATAGGTGGGTTAGACATATGGCTCCCCATGGCAAATCATGAATGCCATCGATGTCTCGAAGCAGCTCTAGAAAATTTGTCTGCACAGAAGTCAATGACTTGTCTGCAAAGACAATGCATCCCAGGACAAAAAGCATAATTGCCCTGGCTGCTGGGAGCCACCTCCCATAACTGAGCTGAGCAGCAATGATGGTCAGTAGTGACTCAAATCTAATGGCCGCCTTTCTGCATGCTTCAAATTCTTCAATAATTGTTACAGGTGAAACTCCCAGCACATCCACCACCAGCCTGACCACTTGCTCAATCGTTAAGTTGGGGACAGAAACAAACCTAACTTCCATTGGGAGGTGCAGCAGTGATGACACATCATCTAGTGTGATGGTCATATCCCCGATTGGTAGGTGAAACTTGTTAGTATCTGCATGCCACCTCTCGATGAATGCAGCTACTAGCGCCTTGTCGACCATAGAGTAGTCCATCATCAGTAATGGCTTCAGCCCTGACTGCCTGACTATGTGACGCACCTCCTCAAGCATTACGTCATACTGCAATAATTTAATCTTGTTCCCATGAATCATGGTTATGACAAGAGGTCGTTCCTGTTTTGTGCATAACAGTTTGTTAGTCATACACAAATTGTGTCAAAAACAAATCAAACTTTAATGTACACATACATTAATGTAAATGTCATAGCTTACCCATTCACCCGCCCATGCATGCAGTGCAGTATGGCCTCCATATCTCCTAAGTATGGACAAATCATGCGGGCCACCAGGTGCTGCAGATGTCAACAGGTCATTTCTGCGTATGACCTCCATGACCGTCTCGCAATCTGCTCTGCCAGAATTGCCACTTGAATTAGTCATCAGAGGGGGCGGCAACTTGAACATCCTCCATCGGCTGGGGGTTCAGGATCAGCTTGCTCCTGACTCTAGTTCACACGCTCCCTCCGTGCAGAAGCATTCGGTCATTGGTGGTTACCAGCTTGTGCCTGCTGGGCCACTTCTACGTCTCTAATCAATGGGATCTTCGTTCGTGCCATTTTACCGGCGAAGATTATAGCATTGGTGTTGAACAATTAATTATAATTCCAACAAATTCTAACAACATAATTAAACCTAATTTCAAATTAAATTCAACCAGACAAGCAGCCATTAACTCACACAATTTATAAAAAGAAATAAAATAAATCACTGCAAGAAACAAACAACCTTATAGAGCTGAAAACAAAATCAAAACGGCCCTCTAAATCTGTTTGAAAAAAACGGCTATAAAGGACCGTTACAAAATTGAAAACAACCATCCAAGGCCGTTTGTCAATCCGCCCTCATATTACAGTTTTCCACCATTTCAACTGAAATTCATACCAAAAAAAAAAAATAACACTGCGAAGGAAAAAATAGACCCTAATTAGTAAACATCAGCAAAAGACATATAAATTTTGTTCAAGGTAATCAAAAGGCTATACAAGGTTGTTTTAAATTTTAAAACAGCCCTTTATAGCCGTTTCTAAAATGTGATAAATTAAATGTAAATGGCGTTTCAAAGCCGTTTTGAAAAATAAAATAGCCCTTGAAAGCCGTTTATCTTCATCAACGCCGAAACCCTCAACCTAGATTTCTCAGCCATTTCAACTCAAAATCACACCCCCAAAAAATGAACATTGCGAAGGAAAACATAGTAGAAGAGAACCCTTACCTTCAATGTGTGAAAATCGGTGCAATCCTCACAAAATTTGTCTGAGAAAGAAATTGAAGGGGATGCTTGGCGGGAAGAAGAAGGGGCCTAGGGTTTCGCGATTTTTTTTTTTTTGGGGGGGGGGGGGAGGGGGGTGCTAATGAACTGCGAGAAGGGCATTTTGGGTATTAAAAAAAAATTAAACCGGGTGGGGGGGGGCGTTTGACAAAGTGTGGGGGTTCATAAGGTAATAGCCGACTTTCTTTCACGTATAGTAACATCTTAAGCACTGTTTCACTACCTTCCAAACATTTTTCAAAAAAACTACTACCACCGTCACATCTAGAAGAGTTGGATTTATTAGGACATAAAATTTCAACTTCACTAGATCCGCCACGCGCCAGTCAAACTCCCACAAGCATCTTACATCTTCTGGTCAACCTTTCTAATGTATTGAGATAACTCACCAAATCGCTATTGAGTAAACTCACTTTATACACAACCATATTCACACCTTGCCATATAATAGAAATAAAAATACTTTCTAAACTAGTAAAAATTATATATATATATATATATATATATATATAAATTATTCCATTTACAAATTTTTAAAATTCTAAAATATATTGTTTAATATATTAATTTTAATATTAGTAATACATAAATAAAAAGTACACTATTGCTTCTAAAGAGTTCTAGAACTACTCTTATTACTCAGCAATCATTTCAACAATCCGATTATATACTTAACCAAACATAGTATACTTTATGAAATATTGACTTTATTTCCTATACTAGTTCGCATGACAAATCATGCACCTTAATTAAATCTATGCCATTTGTTCACTTATGAGTACAAATCTTACTTTTTGACAAAGAAAACCCCAGCTCTCACCACCTCGCAATATATCTCTCTCCACAATCACTTTCTCAGTCCATCCACCTCAAAATATAAAGATGGTTTCTTTTTCTTTCCCTAATCCATTGATACGAACCCCGCCAACATTGTGACGAAACCCGTAACGAAATTAGTGTAAGGATCGTTTCTACTTCAGGTTTGTATGGAAACCGCAACCCAACACCTATATTGAGGTGTGAACCTTGGTATAATGAAGACGCCACAATCAAGGATGGATGCTTGATTGATAAGTCGGATAGCTCTCAAAGAACTAAAGAGAAGATGCAAAACTCACAATTTGTTTAAACGCATATTCTGAATTTTATTGAACTCTAAAAGGCCTATTTAAAGGCATTACAAGAAAGAAAGCTTGTTTAATTCAAAGAGGACTCAAAATTAAAGAAGGACTAGGACTCTAAATAAAAGAAGGATTCTAAATAAAAGTAAAGAAACACAAATCAAGTAAGGACTCTAACTAATCCCAAATTCGCCTTGGGCTTGAAGCATGTTGACAAGCCTAGGTTGATCATGCTCCATGGGCCACCACGAACTAGCTTGTTCTAAGACCTCTTGCAGTAGCCCATTCAATGCTTCCTTGAACCTCTTTGCCCTAGCTCTTGTCATGGGACCGAGTGGCACTACAAGTGGGTCCCTACTCCACTTGGCAGCAACATTTCCATTGGTAGTATTACTAACAGCAACGTCTCTCTCGAGAGCATTGTCTCCCTGGGCAGCATTGTCTCCCTTGGCAGCTTTGGTGGCTATTGTTGCATCATTCCCCTCCTCTTGAAAAGGATTTGTCCTCAAATCATCACTTGCATCAAAAGAACTTAAGTCAGAAACATTAAAAGTAGCACTAACATTATACTCACTAGGTAACTCTATTTTGTAAGCATTGTCATTGTTCCTTTCAAGCACTTGAAATGGACCATCCCCTCGAGGTAGCAACTTTGATTTTCTTTGTTGTGGACATCGTTCCTTTCTCATGTGAAGTAATCCTCCAGGGTCAAATATTAGTCTTTGGGCAGCATTCTATTGAATTTTCTTATGCAATTTTTCTACAAGGAAAACTTCCACTTTCCCACTTAAGCTTAAAGGAAGATTTTCAACACCTGCATGTTCTATTTCATGTTTGCATTTGATCACATATAGCAAGGGCTCCATGAATTCAAGCCACTTCTCATGCCATTTCTTCAAATTTCTTTTTCTCAAATCAATTAACATATTTTGCAAATGCTCAAGATGTTCAATGAAATTCCCATTATAGACCAAAGAATCTCCAAAATATTCAATAGCAAAATTACACAAAAATGCACAAAAGAAACTATGAATCACACACAATTGATTTCCTTTTAAGAAAAGACCATTGTGTCCATCAAGCTTGTCTAATGTAATTCCACATCCCTTGAAGACATGAAAATAGTTCAGCTTAGCATTACTTGAAGCTTTAATGAAATCAAATTCCAATGAATTCGAATCATGTGTAGAGACAAGTACCTTCCTTGGTGATACTGAATTAAGTATGAAATAACTTTTAAAATCATGCAAGAAAGACATAGAAGCATAGTAGTCAAATTCCAACATCTTTGCATTAAGGATTGATACTTTCTTTTGACATGAAAAATCAAGAACCATATTATCCTTAAAATGAAGCAAGGAATCAATAGCACAAGTCAAGAAAAATTCACCACTCCTTTTCATGACAGTAGGATCATGGCAATAGGATTTACATATGTGACCTTCATGCATATGAGTTTCAAGCTCCCAAATTAAGGAATTAACATGCCTATTGACATATTTATGTTCAGCAGTTCCAATTGCATTCAACATGTTAGAACAAGTAACATGATCCTCATACAATGTATTAGCATGCTCAAGTCCTAAAGATCTTGCTCTACTACTAGAGAGTAGAATAAAATCACCTATGTAGAAGTTTTTATGAGCTAATCCACCACGAACATCAATCATAATGACAATATTAGGATCATACTCAAACAAATATTCAAATTCCTCAATCAATTTAGATTTACCTCTAGGATCCATTGGAGTTTTCACCTTTATAACACATAATGATCCACTAGGCAATTCCTTTGAGAAATCTCTATGAAAATTCTGCAAGAAAGAAAAATCCCTAGAACAAGAGTTAGGAGATCTAATTATGAAATCATGAGAAAAACTCATACTCTTATCCTCACTTTTTCTTGTGCACTCATGCAAGAATTTTTCTTTTATCTCAAGCACTCTCTCATTTTTGCATTTCTGTCCACATTCTTCACTCTTATTTTTCTTAATCACACTTACTTGTTTTTCAGACTCATTTAATTTCTTTTCTATCAAATTTTCTCTCTATTTCTTTTTCCTCCTCATTCTTTTTCTCCTCACTTTCCTCACAATTCTCAATCACTCTATTCTTTTCTTTTGGACTCTCACTTCCATTTTTATCACTGTTTTCTTTTTCAAAAGTTGCCTCATTTTCTTTTGCACTCTCATTCACTATTCTTTCAGAATTTTTCCCTTGAATTCTCTTTTGATCTTCAAGTGCCTCTTCTAGTTTGAGAGAAACTAACTTAGTTTTTTGGTCATTCATGGAAAGAATGTATCTATTCTTTTTATCCTGAGTACCCTTTCTTCCAACCTCCCAAGGATGCCCCAAGAGTAAGTGACAATCATACCTTGGTGCCACATCACAAAGCACTTCATCCTTATAGTTGCCAATGGAGAATGCAACTAACACTTGCTTTGATACCCATATATCTCCACTGCCTTCCAGCCACTTCAACCTATAAGGTTTAGGGTGCTTTAAGGTGGGTAAACTTAGCTTCCCAACCATCAAAGTACTAGCAAAGTTAGCATTCTTCTCACCATCAATGATTATGCTACATACTTTTTCTTTCACATGGCATCTAGTTTGGAAGTGTTTAGGTTGCCTCTCACCACCAACTCCCTCAAGCTGCATAATGGGTAGGGCATCTTCATGAATGGGTTCTGTAAATCCTCTGAACCGTCCACCATACCTCCTAGGGTCAATGGTTGAACCCGATCATCTTCATCATCAAAGCCTTCCCCTTCATACTCCTCGGGTTCAGCTCTTGCTCCCCTTGGTGGAGCTTGTCCTCCTCTAGGCACACGAGGTGGCTCCTTGCATGCATGTTGTTTTCTGTCATGTAAGGCTTCCAACTCTGCTCTCATAATTCTCCTCATCTCTTTTGTCACTGCCTCCATCATCGGTTGTGGATCTACACCACCCCTTGCAACTACCGAAGCACTTTCATGAGACAAGCTTGCTGCAAGAAGAAAATGTTAGTAAAAAAAATTCCTCACTTCACACAACTCACGTGTTTCCTCTCAAAGATTGACACTCTAATTTCACTCGTGTTTATAAAGAGAATAATTTGGCTTTTGCTCTCCGGAATGTATATCACTCTTGCCTTTTTCCACTTTAATCCTCTCAAGAGTTCTTATCAAGCTAAGCAACCAAGAACAGAATTTTTCTGGGCACAATTCACACCTGAACAAGACCAATCAAATCTGAAAAACACAAAATTTTCACGAACCAGATCTGAATTTTCTGGGATTAAAAGGTATATGAATTAAGTGGCCAAATCTGGAACAATTAATTGGCAATAACCGAAACTGAATTCTGGAAAATTAATTGGCAATAACCGAATCTGAATTCTGGAAAAGGGATGCAGAATTCAAGAAACCAAATCTGGAAGAATAATTTGCACAAACTAAATCTGAATTCTGGAAGCAAGAATGCAGAATTCAAGTAACCAATTTTGGGAGTATAATTTGCACAAATCAAATCTGAAATCTGGAATATATAAATGCAAGACACCAATTCTGGACTAAATAAATTCAAGCCTCCAATTCGGAATTCTGGAACATATATTTATATAGATCTCTTTTTTTTTTTTTTTTTTTGAATATAGGGAACAGAATTCACGTCCTCCCCTTTGTTGTCTATATTTTCTTTTCTTGTTCTCTTTTTTTGGATCAGATTTCTGAATGGAGAAGAAGAAGTTCAGAATTGAAAGTAACTTAAAGAAAAACAATTTAAAGATAAGATAACCTGAGACTAGAATTAGTCTCTAATACCAACTGATACGAACCCCGCCAACATTGTGACGAAACCCGTAACAAAATTAGTGTAAGGATCGTTTCTACTTCAGGTTTGTATGGAAACCGCAACCCAACACCTATATTGAGGTGTGAACCTTGGTATAATGAAGACGCCACAATCAAGGATGGATGCTTGATTGATAAGTCGGATAGCTCTCAAAGAACTAAAGAGAAGATGCAAAACTCACAATTTGTTTAAACGCATATTCTGAATTTTATTGAACTCTAAAAGGCCTATTTAAAGGCATTACAAGAAAGAAAGCTTGTTTAATTCAAAGAGGACTCAAAATTAAAGAAGGACTAGGACTCTAAATAAAAGAAGGATTCTAAATAAAAGTAAAGAAACACAAATCAAGTAAGGACTCTAACTAATCCCAAATTCGCCTTGGGCTTGAAGCATGTTGACAAGCCTTGGTTGATCATGCTCCATGGGCCACCACGAACTAGCTTGTTCTAAGACCTCTTGCAGTAGCCCATTCAATGCTTCCTTGAACCTCTTTGCCCTAGCTCTTGTCATGGGACCGAGTGGCACTACAAGTGGGTCCCTACTCCACTTGGCAGCAACATTTTCATTGGTAGTATTACTAACAGCAACGTCTCTCTCGGCAGCATTGTCTCCCTTGGTAGCATTAACGTCTCCCTTGGCAGCTTTGGTGGCTACTTTTTCATCATCCATTGTTGCTATTTCTCTTACCAGTAAATTATGTTTTTATATGTGAAGTCATGAAGGAAAGTTTCTTCCTTGTTATGATTTCTTCTTCTTTATTATTCTATATTCTCTCTAGTGGATTTAGTTCCTTTCCATGCTTTGTTGTTTAGCTTTTGTTTCTTCATTATATCTCCTTCAACTCACACTCAATACCTCTTCTCTTACACAAATTTCATACTTTCTTTGGTTAAGAGGAATTTGATTGATCAGTTAGAGCTTAACTGACCAAAACCGACTATAAAACTGCAAGAAACCGAATGTTTGGTTTAGGTAAATTTTGGTTGGTTTTTGGTTGGCTTAATCCACACCTTTGGTTAGAGTCGGTTGGTTTTAGACAGTAGCGAAAACCGGCTATAACCGAACCGTGCTCTGCCCTAGACGTAATCACCTTCTTTTTCTCTAGTTTACTTTTATAGAACCTTACATTTGGTGCTTTAGTTGATGATGTCTAGCCCTTCTTCAACCACCAATTCCATAGAAACCACCCCTAAAAAAATCCTTGATACGCAACTAAGCCTAAAAAATGAAATCTCCACACTCTCAGCCAAAGTTCATCACCTAGAACACTAAATTCCTTCCACAAGGCACAAGCAGCCCTGAACACTCTTCCCATAACCCAGAATCACCAACCCAACCCACCTTATCTACCACCATGAAACTAGATATCCCAAAATCTGATGGCACTGATCCAAATGGATGGCTGTTCAAGATAAAACAATTCTTCAAATTTCACTAGACCCCTGAAGAACCAAGACTGTGCATTGCATCTTTTTATCTAGAAAGGTAAGCTTTGTCCTAGTTCTAATGGATGCATTCCAATGGACAAATTCTCAAGTACCCCTTTTGGAAGGATCCCAACCAGTGAATGTCCATCCATACAAATACCCTTATTTCTAGAAAAACAAGATTAAGCGTATGGTGAAAGAAACGATGGAAAGTGGGATAATTCAGTGAAGCTGAAGTTCATTCTCATCACCAATCCTATTAGTCAAGAAAAAGGATGGTACGTGGCAATTCTATATTGACTATAGGGCATTAAATGCCATAACAGTGAAAGATAGATTTCCAATTCCATCCATAGAAGAGCTACTCGATGAACTCCATTGCACAAAGTGGTTTTTGAAGCTTGATATGAGATCCAACAATCATCAGATAAAGATGAATTCAAGTGACATCCATAAAACTACTTTTAAAACACATGAATTTTTAGTAATGAATTCGGTTTAAGTAATGCTCCTACAACCTTACAGTTTACTATGCCTCTAATTTTCCAACCCTAGTTGAGACATTTTTCATTGTTTTTTTTTTATGACATTCTTGTTACAGTAGGACATTAGGTGATCGTATAATGCATCTTGGACAAGTCATTTACTGCTTACTAAAGAATAAATTTTATTTGAAGTAATCTAAGTGTTCCTTTAGACAACAAACTAGAGTACTTGGGACATATTTTTTCTTCGTATGGGTAGGTCCTGATCCGAGTAAAATTGATGCAATGCTTACATGGCCTGTGCCACAGAATATTAAGCAACTTCGAGCTTTTCTAGGTTTAATTGGTTTCTATAGGAAGTTTGTTTAAATTTCTACCACCATAGCAGCTCCACTTACAAACCTTCTAAAAAAGGATGCATTTGCTTGGAATTCAAAGGCACAAGATACATTTAAGAATCTAAAGAAAGCTATGTCCTAGGCCATAGTATTGGCATTACCGAATTTAATGAGGAATTTATTCTAGAAATAGATGCGTCTGGCCAAGGGATGGGAGTTGTGCTAATTCAAAAAGGTCATCTTATTGGCTATTTCAATAAGAAATTATGTCCTAGAATGATGGATGCATTTACCTGTATTCGATAATTATGTGCAATAACTTCAATGGTTAAAAAGTGGTGCACTTATCTACTTGGAAGGAAATTATTGATATATACTAATCAAAAGAGCTTGAGAGAACTTATGACCCGGGTTATTAAGACCCCTTAGCAACAATATTATTTATCCAAATTGCTTAGGTACACCTATGAGATTGTCTATAAGCCAGGAGCTCAAAACCAAATTACAAATGCTTTGTCTAGACTTTATGAACCACCACCTCAGTGTTATGGTATAACAGTACCAAACTCAAAGAAGCTTATATCTCTCTTTTGGAGTTAAGAAAGGTGTACCAAGCAGTACAAAAGCACCCAGATCAAAACCCAAGTTACCAGATCAAACATGACCTCTTGTACTATGATGGAAAGTTATTTTTGACTTCCACTTCTCCACTTAAGCAAGTCCTACTTGAAGAATTTCATTCAATGCCATTGGAAGGGCATGGTAGGGTACATAAGACATATGGGCGAATCAAAGAAAATTTCAACTAGCCCAATATAAAATCAGATGTTGTAGAGTTTGTCAAGGCATGTTGCCTTTGTCAGCAAATAATAATACCAACAAAGGCTCCATTGGGACTTCTGTAGCCGATCTGAATACTAGAGGGAATTTGGGGAGATATTTCCCAAGACTTTAGAGTAGGGGTCCCTTCTTTCCAAAAACACACCACAATATTAGTGGTAGTGGACAAATTCTCTAAGGCTAGTCATTTTGGTGTGTTAAAAACGCATTATACAATAGCAACACTGGCTGATTTATTCACCAGAATGGTTTACAAGTTACATGGAATGCCAAGAAGTATAATTTGTGACAGGGATCCAATCTTTGTAAGTCATTTCTGGCTAGAATTTTTCAAATTAGTGGAACAAAATTACCCATGTCTACAGCTTATCACCCAAAGAGTGATGGACAAACAGAGATTGTTAATAAAGTTCTGCAATACTATGTTAGATGTTTTGTGTACAATCAACGTAAGTTGTGGGGAAAATACCTGCATTGGTTGAAGTGGAATTATGACCCTTCAAGTCATACATCCACTGGTTGCACCCATTCTAAGTTGTTTATGGGAAGCCACCTCCATCACTCCAACAGTATATTAATTGGGAGTAGTTCTGTGGAAATGGAGAATGTTGTGCTAAGTAACCAAGATACTATAATAGCCCAATTAAGTCCAAGTTGAGAAAAGCACAAGAAAATATGAAAAAGTATGCATATTTAAAAAGAACGTGTGCTCAATTTAAAGAAGGGGAATGGGTGTATGTAAGGCTTAGACCATACCGACAACAATCAGTAGTAGAGGTTGCGACAAAAAAGTTGACTAAAATGGTACTATGGATTATATAAAATTGTTCGCATGATTGAGGATGTTGCATGTGAATTAGAACTTCCTGCAGGGGCCAAAATTCATCTAGTCTTTCACATCTCTAAGATTAAACCTTGCCATGAAGCTGAGCCTCAAGCATTAGAATTGCCACCCATAAGTAAAGGCAATCAACCTCGCATTGACCCTTTAGTTGTGCTTGACATCTAGGAATCTAAAGATCAAAATTAGAGAAAGGTTCTAATTTAGTGGTCTGGGCTTTATCTAGATGACTCAACTTGGGAGTCCCTTACTGAACTATTAGCAGCATATCCAGAACTACACCTTGAGGACAAGGTGTTTCAAAAAGGGTAAAAGGAGTGTTATGACCCAAGCATAAGCGCAAGACATGGAACCAGACTAGGAGGAAATAGAGAGTGCCGAGGGCTGGTTGAAAAATAATGAGGCCCAAGTGGGTCAAAAATTACCAAATGCCTTTAGGCCTTTTGGAAGGATTGAGATGCCAACATAAATGGATTAGATTTGGTCTAGATTCCCTTTAATTCCTTCCACATTTTCTATTGTGCTTGTACTGCATTCTGTTTTGCTAAGTTGTCCAAATGGTTGTGATCTCACACTATTTGTTTTGCTGAAATGAATGAGGGAATCAATGAAAGAAAATTGAAGCATTTTCTTTGTGGAGGAGTCTCCCCTCGAAGAGAGCATTATCACCTTCTTCTCTATTTTACTTTTGCAAAACCTTATAGAAGGTATGTACATGAATGAGAGATAGATAGATACAGTTAATATAAAATAATGAACCTAATACAAGAAATGATGATGGCAGTAGAAGCTCACATAATAGAGAAGACGATGACTTAGCTATATTTGATAGACTAATCCAAGGATTTACAAGACAACTTAAAGGATGATCGGAAAATGCTCTTACCCAAAAAGATAAGATAGAAATAAAGTATTCATAGTAAGTAGGACAAAATATTCAGACTGCATAATTCAACTAGCTTATGCAATAATAAAATCTTTTGTAGGAGACCCCATAGATACGCAAGAAATATATTTAGAACAGTTAATGACATTAAGGTGTAGAACATTAGGATTTCAAATGGTATAAATCTTTCTTGATTTTCCTTTAAGGGTAATTCTTCTTGATCTTTTGCTAGCTCAATATCCCATCTTCCATTTTGTATTTCTTCCATTTCCAATTTTGATTTTATTTCTAAAATTTCTAGATCTCTATAGTCTTCCCTCTTCTTTATTTATGCTACTTCTTCTCTTAATACTTTAATTTATTCTTGTAATTCTTTAACTCCTGCTGGGGTGCTACCTGTTTTATCAAATCTTTCCATAACTTCTTTAATTGATAGTTGGGGTGCTATTTCTTTCTTTTGTCAAATCTTTCAGCTAGGTTTCATTTCATAACTTCTTTAATTGATACTTTAATTTGTTTTGCCAAATGTAATTTCCTTTCTTGCTACATCTGTGCTTAATCCTTTAGGGGTTACCTTAAATGATATTAATTGTTGTAAAAATGGAGTTCCTAATAACAACGGTTCACTCAAATCCTTGACCACAATGAATTCTTTCTTAAAACAAATTCCTTGATTGCAAAGCTGGAAGATTCTTCTTGTTTTAGTGAAGGCTGAAACTTCTTTGAAGTTCAAAAATTCTCTACGTTAGTGAAAATTGCTATACTTCTTTATCTTTGTTGAAAGTATTGATCTTCTCTCTCTGTTGATATGAAATTACTTCTTACTGTATTACTCCCTCCGTCTCATATCTTTTGTTGTTTTAGATAAAAAAAAAAAAAAAAGAATTAAATTGTCCCAAAACTATTACAATTTTAGAATTTTAAAGCAATGTCAAACTTATTTTTTCTTCTATACCCTTGTTTAATTAATGATAACTCACTCATTTTCTCTCTTCATTACACTATAAATAGAAGAAATTAAATAAGAATATTGTAGTCAATATAGTACACTAATTAATGATTTCTTAAATTGTGCATAACAACCTTAAACAACAAAAGATTAGAGACAAAGTAAGTATTATCCAAGACCATTCAATATAGGATAATGTTTATATTTGAATTATCTATGGATTGCCTGCTTCTATAAAAGAAGTTGAACTCAGACTCTTCTAAAAAGGATCTTGACCTATCAAAAACCATAGTTACATCTATTGGAATTTTCCGTTGGGATCCTTGTATTAAACAGAGATTAATGCTCTGTTCTTTAGTTTCAATTCCTGTTTTCAGAATATGGTCCATATTGGGTTTACATTCAACCCATTAATCTAGCGGCATTCATTCACATCTAACGCCTTGCCGATATCGTTGTGCGTTACCACTCCTCCATGATGGGTAGAGGAGTATAAAAGGCGTGCAGCTCTCTGTTGGTCCCCAAGCCTACTCCTGCTTTCAGAAAACTACATCATTAGGTTTAAGGAGTGAAGGTTTGGAAGAGAAACAGAGACACATGAAGGGTGCACTTGCAATGGTGGGAGGTAAGCCTTGATCCATACGCTTCTGCATTCTGTTTGAATATGCTTGCTATGTTCATAAGTATGTTTGAACAATACAGATATAGTTTTCATTTGGTATCAGAGCATGGTTATACCTCTGTCTTGCATTTTTGTTTTGGTTTTTTAATGCCCGATTATGTGTTTTAGTGTCTGGATATATGTTGTGTTAAAACACGGTTAGAAATCATTAGGAAATTTGATTTCGAACATGTTTGTGGCCTGAAACATGTTATTGATGAGTTTGCTATTGAGCTTTCCTTTCATGGTTTGAAGTTGGGCACTAAGATTTGGTGTTGTTAATCACATGTAAAGGTTAGAAATTAGTAGTAAATTGAATTTCTATGCGTTATGGGCTTTAAAATAGTTGTTTCAACGTCAAAATTGGCCGGAAAACTGTCGGGTTCTCCATTCGGGGCCGCAGGTCGCAACCGGGTCGAAACGACCCGGTTGATGGTTGAAGATGACTTAAACGACAAGTCGTTTTGGGTGAGGCTGGCTTGTGCGTAAACGACGTGTCATTTTCATCGAGTGTGGCTCGTTGGCTCACCTACACATAAACGATGTGTCGTTTTTGTTGCTGACTAAACAACCTGTTGTTTTGGGTTTGTAAAATTCAATTTCCAGTTTGTGTGGCTGCTGGGATTCGAACCCAAGTCTCCACGGCCACAACGTGGACTTTTTGCCACTGAACCATAGTACCCTGATGTCTCTAGAATTCAATTTCCAGCCTTAAATTTACTAATTTTTGGTGAATTTTTATATGTTACCAAATTTAGTTTATTTATTTGCTTAAATTAAATTGTTGTTTGTTTTTCCAAATTTGATTTATGTGTTTAAATTATTTATTTATTTTATTGAATTGTATGTTTTATTTTGGTGTTTATTTAAGCATACAATTTTAAATTAAATAATTTATGCACATTGAAGTTTATGGTTTTATGCATATGGAGCTCTTATTGAGGATTAATTAATGTTAGGTGATTAATATAATTTTAATTAATTAGGGAGTAGCCATAGCATCTTTAATTAATTATAATTATATATAAAGGTTAAGGATCACATTAAAACATTAGTTGTAATTAATCATATGTGATATAATGAAATCTACTCACAGGAATTTTGTTATATTAGTATGATTAGTTAGGATAAAATATCGAATTATATTTCTTAATCTACCCACAAGAATTAAGAAGAGGAACATAATTTGATAGTTTTATTATCAAGTTGTAAAATGAATCTAAGTGAGTAGAACTTTGGCCCACAAACAAGTTTTATGTCACTAGATTCATGAATTAAAGCATGTTTTACATTGGTAAAACATGACATTTTATTTTAAGGCCTCAAATTTTAGTTAATAAGCATGTATGTTTGAAAATTTGCACTTTTTCAACCTGCGAACATTTATGATATTAAGTGTGACATTCCCGAATTAAGGGGTGATAATTATAAGGTGTGGAAAGAGAATGTTTTCCTCCATTTGGGATGGATGGATATTGGTTATGCTATAAGGAAAGACGAACCACCTGCCATCATTGTAACTAGCACTCCAGATGATGTTGATCTTTATGAAAAATGGGAGCGATCTAATTGCCTCTCTCTGATGTTCATAAAGACCATGATATTAGATGGTATCTGTGGTTTTGTCGAACAACATGATAAGGTCAAAGACCTTCTGAAAGCCATCGATGAGCAATTCACAACATTTGACAAGGCTCTTGCCAGCACCTTAATAATGCAATTTTCATCCATGAAGCTCACCGAGATTACAGGCGTGCATGATCATATCATGCGCATGATGGACATGGTGGCTCAGCTTGAAGTTTTGGAAGTTAAGATGTCGGAATCTTTCCTAGTTCATTTCATCCTGAACTCTCTGCCCTAACAATATAGTCCCTTCAAGATATCTTACAACACACATAAGGATAAGTGGTCAATTAATGAACTTATGACCATGTGTGTTCAAGAAGAAGAGAGGTTGGCAATGGAAGAGGGTGAAAGGGTGAATTTGACTACTCAGGGAAAGAAAATAAAGGATCAAGCCAAATATAAGGGAAATGGCAAGATTCCACCTCAGCCAAATATAAAGAAAGAGTCAAAGTGTTTCTTCTACAAGAAGAAGGGGCACATGAAGAAAGACTGCTTAAAGTTTAAGAGCTGGCTCGAGAAAAAAAGGTACTCAACTTTCATTTATTTGTTATGAATCTAACATGGTTAGTGTTAATCATGCCACATGGTGGATTGATTCTGGTTCTACAATCCATGTTTCTAATACCTTGTAGGGTATGCAAAACCTAAGGAAACTAGTGGGAAGTGAACAATACATCTATTCAGGCAGCAAGATGAGTTCATATGTAGAAGCCATTGGAACGTGTTGTTTGTTCTTAAGCAGCTGTTTCATTTTGCGTTTAGAAAATACCTTTTATGTTCCAAATTTATTTAGAAATTTGATTTCCATTTCAAGACTTGTACCTTCGGGTTTTTCCTATATCTTTTCGGATTCTAGTTTCAGTCTATCAAATAAATCTGAAGTTATTGGTTATGGTACTTTGTCTGATGGTCTTTATTCTATTCAATTACAAAATAATGCTGCTTATAATTCTATGCATATTACTGTTAGGGTAAAACGATGTGTTGTGAATGAAGAATCCTCTATGTTGTGGCACCGGAGATTATCACACATCTCCATTGAGAGAATTCAAAGATTAGTAAATGAAGGGGTACTTTGTACTCTGGATTTTGCTGATTTTGAGACTTGTGTTAATTGCATTAAGGGTAAGCAAACCAAGAAGTCTAAAAGAGGTGCAAAGAGGAGCACAAACCTATTAGAAATCATACATACAGATATTTGCTATCCAAACATGGACGTAAGTAGTCCAAAATACTTTATCACCTTTATAGATGATTATTCACTATATATGCATCTCTACTTACTTCGTTCTAAGGACGAAACTTTGGATGCCTTCAAATTTTTTAAGGCTGAAGTGGAGAATCATTGTGGAAAGCAAATTAAGATCGTGAGATCAGATAGAGGTGGAGAGTACTATGGTAGATATATTGAGAGTGGACAAGCACCTGGTCCATTTGTTAAGTTTCTTCAAGAACAAGGGATTGTTGCCCAATATACCATGTCTGGTTCTCCATATCAGAATGGTGTACCAGAAAGAAGAAACCAAACTTTAATGGACATGGTGAGAAGTATGCGGAGTAACACAAAACACCCAGAATTCGTGTGGACTAAAGCTTTAAAGATGACTGTGTATATATTAAACCGAGTTCTAACCAAGGTTGTTCCAAAGATGCCTTTTGAGTTATTCAAAGGTTGGAAACCGAGTTTGCGACATATACGCATTTGGGGATGCTCGTCTGAAGTGAGAATTTATAACCTACAAGAAAAGAAGCTAGACCTAAGGACCATAAGTGAGTATTTCATTGGATATGCTAAGAGGTCCAAAGGGTACAGATTCTATTGTCCATCTCATAACACTAGGATTGTGGAGTCAAGAAATGCAAAATTTCTTAAGAATGACTTGATCAGTGGGAGTGATCAGTTAAGAGATCACTATGAAGCTCAACCCTCTGGTTCCAGTGATAGAGTGATTGTCATTTACATCCCCTCAAGTTCAAATAGGTGTTAGACATTGATCCTGAAACATTTTCACAAGCCATGAGTTCTAAGGAATCAGACCTATGGTACAATGCCATGAAAGATGAGATGGATTCTATCACTTCAAATAGGGTCTGGGATCTCGTCGAGTTGCCTAATGGTGTAAAAGCCGTTGGATGTAAGTGGGTCTTTAAAACAAAGAAAAACTCACGAGGCAACATTGAGAGACATAAAGCAAGACTTGTTGCCAAAGGGTTCACTCAACAAGAAGGAATCGACTACACAGAGACATTTTCTCCTGTATCTAAGAAAGATTCTCTCCGAGTAATTATGGCATTGGTAGCTCATTTTGACTTTGAGTTACATCAAATGGATGTAAAAACGACATTCCTCAATGGTGATCTAGAGGAAGAGGTTTACATGAAACAACCAGAAGGATTCTCCTCTAGTGAGGGTGAGCACTTGGTCTGCAAGCTTAATAAATCCATATATGGATTGAAACAGGCCTCCCGCCAATGGTATTTGAAATTTCATGAAGTCATCACTTTATTTAGTTTTGAAGAGAACATCATGGATCAGTATATATACTAGAAGGTCAGTGGGAGCAAGATTTATTTCCTTGTGCTATATGTGGATGATATTTTATTTGCAACCAACGGTAAGGGTTTGCTATATGAGGTGAAAAAATTCCTCTCAAAGAACTTTGATATGAAGGATATGGGTGAGGCATCTTATGTCATTGGCATTAAGATCCATAGAGAAAGATCTCGGGGTATTTTAGGTATGTCTCAAGAGACCTATATCAACAAAGTTTTACAGAGATTTCGGATGAAGGATTGCTCACCAAGTGTAGCACCCATTATAAAGGGTGACAAGTTCAATTTGAACCAACGCCCAAAGAATGATCTTGAGTGGGAACAAATGAAGAACATTCCTTATGCTTTAGCTGTTGGAAGCATGATGTATGCTCGGGAATGTACAAGACCTGACATTGCATTTGCTGTTGGGATGTAGGGAAGATATCAGAGTAATCCAGGTATAGACCATTGGAGAGCTGCAAAGAAAGTGATGAGATACCTTAAAGGGACAAAAGACTACATGCTCATGTACAAACGGACTAATAATCTGGAAGTGATTGACTACTCCAATTCAAACTTTGTTGGCTGCATTGATTCATGGAAATCAACATCTAGTTATATTTTCATGCTAGCAGGTGGAGCTGTATCTTGGAGAAGTGCAAAGTAGACCTTGACTGCCACTTCCACTACGGAGGCTGAGTTATTATCTTGTTTTGAGGCTACCTCGCATGGTGTATGGTTGAAGAGTTTCATATCTAGGCTTAGAGTTGTGGACTCTATTTCTAAGCCATTGAAGTTGTACTATGACAACTCAGCTGCGGTATTCATGGCTAAAAACAACAAAAGCCGAAAGTTGAAGTAAGCACATTGACATCAAATATTTAGTCATAAGAGAACGTGTTAAGGAAAAGAAAGTGGTCGTTGAGCACGTTAGCACTGAGTTGATAATTGCTGATCCTTTAACTAAAGGCGGACCCAAAAATTTTAAGGATCATGTAGTGCGAATGGGACTTAGGTCCATTATGTAATTTTTGTTGTAAAAATGATGTTGTTTTAATGAAACTCTATTTGTGATGTTTTCTCATTTTGATTTTGTACACATGTTGACTTATTTATTTTGAGAAATATCATTTGGTTTGGACCTAGAATAAACATATGGTTATTCATTAAGTATGAGGGCTAGTGTTGAGAGACTTTATATATTGTAATACATGGAAGATAATACTCACTATAAGAGGACTTATTGCCATGATTTGTATATTTTGTTTTTCTATATGGTGAATGTTGAATTATATGGACCAAATGGGAGAATGTTGGAATTTTCCGTTGGGATCCTTATATTAAACAGAGATTAATGCTCTGTTCTTTAGTTTCAATTCCCGTTTTCAGAATATGGTCCATATTGGGTTTACATTCAACCCATTAATCCAGCGACATTCATTCACATTCAACGCCTTGCCGATATCCTACGCGCATTACCACTCCTCCATGATGGGCAAAGGAGTATAAAAGGTGCGCAGCTCTCTCTTGGTCCCCAAGCCTGCTCCTGATTTTAGAAAACTACACCATCAGGTTTAAGGAGTGAAGGTTTAAAAGAGAAACAGAAACACGTGAAGGGTGCACTTGCAATGGCAGGAGGTAAGCCTTGATCCATACACTTCTGCATTCTGTTTGAATATGCTTGCTATGTTCATAAGTATGTTTGAACAATACAGATATGGTTTTACAACATCTCCTTCCATAATTTTTTTGTACTCCTTCTACCTCCAATTGGGGTTTAATCTAAGGGGTACTAGTTGTGGAAATTCCCATTTTGTTGAAAATCCTACCTCTTCGTATTTTAATCTTTTAGGTACTAAGGTAGTTGTTTAAGAGGGGTCTCCTAATGAACAAGAGCATTGTCTGCCCTTTTAAGGATTCCTTTTCTACATTAAAATTTTGATTGGTGTTGGATAATTTAACATTATCCTACATTGAATAGTCACATTTATAGGAAAGTTGAATATATATATATATATATATATATATATATATATATATATATATATATATATATATATATATTGACCATGTGATAGATTCCAAAATAGATAGACTAAAAATTGTGGAAATTGCCCCAAAAATTTCTATTATAACCCCTATACCATTTTTTTTTTTTGCATTTGAAATTATATGCCCCTATTTTGAACAAAACCCTTATACTTTTCCACCACCCTCGATCAAGCACATCACCCCTAAAACCAATGCATCACTCTAGAGCGTTAACCGCCTTAATCTTGTGCACTTCACTGTTTACCTCTCTACCTTGACCGAGAATGTTCCCTCGCCACCACTTCACCTTCGATACCTCACTACCCCAACCCATTCACACTATAGAAAAACCCTTTGACATTTTTACCTTCATTGTCATCCAACGACAAGACCAACATCACTCATGGCTTCATCATCTACCTTATTTTCTCTTGTCACAACAATTAGTAGCCACCAATTCAGATGTTTATGGTATAGGATTTATGATTTTCTTGGGGATATGGGGTTTTGTGATTTCAAGTGTAAATGTTGACAATTAGGGGTGGGCACGGGCTGGGATTTTGGTCGTCCCGGTCCTGTACCGCAATTTTCTTTTTAGATTTTTGTCCCATCCCGTCTAGTGCCGAATTTTTTTTGTCCCGTCCCATCCAGGTTAAATTTAAAAAAAAAAAAAAAAAAAAGGGCTGTAGGAAGGGGAAATGATAAGTGGGTGTATAAAGTAATAAGAGAGGTGTTGAAAGCAAGCAAAAAAGAAGAAAGGTGGTGTGTAAACAACAAAAATAGAGGTGTAAAAAGTAATAAAAGGGGGACAATTTCGGGACGGGATGGAACATATTTATATAAAATTTGGATAAGATTTTGCTTGTCCCGGTCTCATCCTGAAAATTAAATTGTGTCCCGGTTCCGTCCTTGAGTCCCAAATTGTCCTGAATCTTTCGGGCCGAGACGGAACACTGGGATGTCCCGTCCTGTGCCCACCCCTATTAACAATAAAGTATAGATTTGGATTAGGTTCTATTGACAATAAATGCAAACAACATATTGATTTTACATTTGAGCTGACATTCACCATACCATATATGCTTTTAGTCATAAAGCATCTTCGAATTCTCCTTAAAGCAATGTTTTGAAAACCAAATTAATCATTAAAGTAAAGGGCATGATTTACAGTTCAATGATTCAATCAGAGAGTTAGATTGTGGTCGAATTGATATTTTTTAAAATATGTATATTTTATTAAAAGAAACGTAAAAATATCAAAATCTAATATATAAGTCTTATAAAATATCATAAAATACAAATAAATTACATAAATAACTTTAAAATTATTCAATAATTTAAAAGTATAAAAAATATGATATAACAAGTCAAATATGACATAAACCATCATTAATTTTTAACAAGCATTAAAAACTCATAAAAAAAAAGTTTTAAAAAGATTTGTTTCAATTTATTAAATTCTTTTAAAAGAATTTTAGATTTAAAAGTTTTAATCTTTATTCTTATATATATTTTAGCTTAATTTATTTAATGATTTTTTTAAATCGGAAGTTTTGTAAATTGTAAACAAAATAAAAATTAAAATTAAAAAATGAGTCACAACCGTTTTTTGACCACTAGTTTTTTTTTTATCTTAACGAGACTGGTCTAAGAACAGATTTGTAATTTGACTAGTCGAATTGGTTGATCTAGTCCAATTCTCAAAATACTGCCTTAAAGCATTTGACTAGTCGAATTGGTGCGATTTGACCTTAAAATTGTATAGACTCAACTAGGTCAATTTTAAAAAAATACAAACTAAAATTTTGTTGTCAATTTAAAATTTAGAGCGATTTAATTTAGTTTAAAGGCAATTTGAAACTGTTTGTTATTGTCGATTTGTTAGAATTTATAAATTTAACTTTTTTAGGTGGTTTAGAGCAATTTTAAATTGGTGTAGAGTGATTTGAGGCAGTTTAAAAATAAAAATTTATGATACATATACATGGTCAATTTAGTTTGATTTTGGGCAATTTGAAATTTTTTTAAATTAATAAACTGAACCACACCAACAATTTAAAAAAATTTAAAATTAATTCAAACTACATTTTAATCAATTTTGGTCAATATCGATGTAATTTGCGTGGATTTCTAAATATCCTAATATATATATATATATAGAACTAGTCTATTTTTTTATCCAAGTGCACAATTAGAGCATGCTTCATGTAAGAATAGAGTGCTTAATTAGGTCATATTCTTAAGTGGGCCTAAGTTTGAAAAAGAAAGTAAAAGTGGAAAACCTAATAGCATAGATATAGAGCTTGAAGTAAAGTTTTCGGGTGCCATTTAAAAGAAAATTATTTAAGTTATATAAAATAAAAAAAAAATTATATATTCTATTTCATTGGGTTAAACTATTAAGTGTGTCAATTTTATTTTATTTTATCGAAAAGTGTACTTCTAATTTGTTAGAATCTATTAATGAATTTATTTGCTTATAAATTACTTTTTTTACCAATTAATTCATTTTCTTACCAATGATAAGAAGTTACGTATAGTAGTATGTGTTAACGAGAAAGAAGATTTGATTTTTTAACTTAACTAAAGAAATGAGCATTCACCGGCTCCGTTTACTAGGTACAGCTCTTCAATCTGAGACAAAAAGTGGAAAAGCAAAGTTCACGGAAAAGGGTACCATCCTGCTCTTCAAGTCGTGGTATGTCATCGTAAGAGATTAGTGAAATGCTTGGTATATATTTATTTATGTATATTTTTATGTACACTTTATAAATAAAATAAAAGAATTAAAAAAAGTATGATATAGGTAAAAAGGAAAAAATATATATATATAAGTGCTGATAAAAAAATAGGTGTATATATAGATTGTATAGGTAAATGTAGAAGCATCTTAAATTCCCCTTTGCAAGAGTAATTGTGTCAACTAATCTCATATTACTGCGAGTTTTTTTTACATTAAACTGGAAATTTAGCCCCTTGATTTAATGTTATACTCCATAAATATAAACAACCAATTTAACAAAAAAAAAGAAAAAAAACCCATTTAATTGATACTAAAGTGAGATTGATTATATTGATCAAAATAACCTATTACTCAAATAGGATAATCTCATTGCCGTTTAATTTTGTCTTAATTGATACATATGCCGTTTTGATCAAAATTGACATATAGCTTAAACTATACTTAACTCAGAAAAAAGAAAAAAGAAGAAATTGACAAAACTTTTAACAACGATATGTGGACATAAAAATGTTATATACAAAACTATCGATATAATTTAAGAGACACGTGTTTTTGTTGTCTAAAAATTTGTGATTAATTTAAAAATAATAAAATAATATTATAAATATGATAAAATTAATTAATAAATTTTTTTAAATTAATTCCAAACTTATAGAACATAATTTAAGATAAGAAGATAATTTTTGTTAAATATTTATGAAAAAATGCTTTGGATACATCATAACTCAGTCATTTTGTTTTGTCTTGGGTTTTTTTTTTCCTCGATAAGTATCTCAGTGTTTTACCTGTTACTAGTTTGTAATTATAGATATCTCATTTAATTTTTTTGTTGGTGAAAATATCCGATTTAATTTAAAGTGCCTGCAAATTGGACAAGGCAAACATGACCCTTGACAAGACAGCTCTATCCATCATCAAACTTTCTCCTCAAACTTTGGCCAATCCAAACTTGTCTCCAGCTCAGAGCATCATTGCTTTGTGGATGATCCCCACAAAAAAGATGGTGGTATGGTCACACAACCTTGACAGTGGTATGGAGAAAAGGATGGTGATATAAGAATACCTATAAACGTTCATTTTTACTTCTTATTTTTTTATTTAGATACATCCTGAGTATATAATTAGAGTATACATCTAATTTTTCTCAAAAGATAACCCCAATAGAATTCATCTCAAACAAACATACACATTAAAAATAAATAAATAGTAATTTTTTCCATAAATTGTAAATGCTAATTTTACTTCTTAGTGTGGTTTTAGTACTCTAATAATTATTTTATTTATATAAAATTAATTATTTTTAAGTACAAAATAATCATTAAAAATTGATTTAGTGGGCAAAATAAAATGATTATTAAAGTCTGAAGTAGCCACCAATAGTATTTATGAATTTTTTTTTGGTTTCTAAAAAATTTAAATGGGTTAGTTTTTGAAATTCATTCGAGATAGAGTATATCTCTAAACTCAAAAAACACTTATAGATATTTTTAGAGATCGCTTAATAACAAAATTTTCATATTGATAAAAAAACTAAGACTCAAATTTACGTTCTTTTGAGATATAATTTGTATCCATGTCAATTAGAACAAGATTTGTTTAATTTCAAAGATCAAAAAGACTGTTTAATTTAAAAAAGCCAACAACCAACAAGAAAGCGATCGTTTCCTACAAAAGCATATAATTAAAGATATAGCTAGACATTACTATCCAAAACATAAGCCACACAAACTTAGCACTATTTTTACAAAGTAAAATTTTCTGTTTCCCCTTCTCTGAATCTAATTAGCACCATGGCTCCAAACTGCAGAATATTTCCTCTCTTCCCTTCTTTACTACTTTTCTTCTTTACCTTCAAGAAGGCTCTGGCAGGTGATCCAGACATAATTTCTGATTTCACAGTGCCACAAAACGACACCGTTGATGGAAGCTTCTTCACTTACACTGGATTAAGAGGCATTCTAGCTCAAAATCCTGAGTCTTTCAAGGCAACAAAAGTTACCCTTGTTGAGTTGCCTGCAATTAATGGACAGAGCATATCATATGCTGTGTTTCAGTACCCAGCCGGCAGCGTGAACCCACCACATACTCACCCTCGTGCAGCCGAGCTTCTCTTCCTTCTCAGTGGTTGCCTTCAAGTAGGGTTTGTTGACACAAAACGCACACTTTACAAGCAAACCCTTCAAGCTGGAGATGTGTTCATATTTCCTAAGGGGCTGATTCATTATCAGTATAATCCAAAACCAGTTCCTGCTGTTGCCATAGCAGCTTTTGGAAGTGCCAATGCAGGAACAGTTTCAGTACCCATCTCAGTTTTTGGCACTGGAATTGATGAAGTGATCCTCGCCAAGGCATTCAAGATTGACAATGATATTGTCAAGAAAATTAAGGCTGGCCTCAACATGTCTTAGGTGACAATCTACGATTCTAAGTTCCATGTATTACTATCGTCTCCCTAATTCTCCTTGTGCTTGAAACTCCAACATCTGTAAACTTCCAAAATAAATGTACTTTCTCCTTAATTTTCTTGTGGGTATTTGTACAAATAATTTTAATTTTGGATGATTTTATTTTTGGAGCAAGTGAAGAAGAGGCCAAGTCATGCCACTGCTGGGAACTAGCTCTGTTTATAGACAACACACAAAGAATTTACACAAACTTCTCTTCAGCTTTCCGAATAGAATGTAAAAGATTGAAAAGAAAACCACAAAATTTAGAATTTCTTCCTTCCCACTTTTGGTGGGGTAAGGATGCAAGCTACACGAGTTCTGTTCCTTTTTTGATATTTTTGCTTTCACCTTAATTTGGAATGTGTATACAAATTAAGTTTGGTGCAGAGAGATTCAACTCTGTTGGCATGTTCCAAAAACCCATCTAAACAAATTTTGCGACCTTTCAAAAAATTCCTGCTTTAATAACATTTCCCACACAGTTCTACATAAAGCACTGTCTTGATGAATCTCCTGTAAAATAATACCAGACCATGACAACTTTAAAATATCTCTAATTGTGACACAATCACCTGCTGTTTTCCCTTTTTACTTCATCCAATTGGTATAAGGGTAAAGATCTTTCAGATTATTCCTAGTCTAAAGCCATGAACTTAGCTGGCAAATGCTGCTATGCTATTTTTATAGGCACAAGAGACTTGATGCTACAAGGGATCATAGTAGTCAATGAAGGAACACAGAAAGGAGCAGCTAGATGCAAAAATGCTATAGCGAATAGGGATCAAAGAGCGGCCACTATTCTAAAGAGAGAGAAATAAAGACAAATAAAATTAACAAAGCATAGGGCAGAAGGGCGATGAAAGGTGTTTCATAACAGAATAGAAAAAAGAAGGGAAGACAAAACAAAATAGAAGAAAAAACAGAGAAGAGGAATACAAATAGAAGAAGCTGGGGTGGTGTGAAGGCATGATTTCTGCCTTCAAAACCCTAGGTTTTTGGGTTTTAATTTCAAAATAGGAGATTTTACCCCTAAAAATTCATCAAAAACACACAGCTTCACAGTAATACCGCTTTTGCGCAGCTATTCTAGGCTGCAACACCAAACCCCAGTGGTTGCGGGTGGTGGTTATTCCGCTCTGCAACTCTGCAAGAGCGTCGTGATTGATAACTATGCAAGGGATATTGAATCAGGTTTTGTTTCAACAGCAAATGATGATTTTAAATTTCATTGCACTGATTTCAATAACAACAATAGCTCTCAATAAATGTGAAATTACTGAACAAAGAGCATATCATCATCACCAGATAAGAACAAACTTAACATACTTGCTGCTATAACAGCATGGTCATGTCTATCACTGTTGAAGAAAAACATTATCTATACAAAGATCAAAGCCCACTAAGAATTAGAAGTCATGGGTTTATTCTCCATTACTTGCCAAAGGTGGCTTCAACAGCAACATTATTCAGCCCTGATGAGTCCCTTCAGGCTTCTACAGACATAAGAATAAAGGTTAACATAAATAAAGAATGCATGAAGAACAGTACAATACAATAAGCATGCACATACTGTTGCTAAAACATATTTTGATGCCAAAACTATTATCCAATGTGCATGTTGTTTGATACATTTGAAGATGAAAGAAGCTCACAGTCCAATTTCCACTTCATTCATATATGAAATTAAGGCAACTAGCCTTAAACTATCTACCAAATGCCAAAATTATCATCCAGTGTGCAAGCTATTTGGTAATCAAATTTGAAGATGAAAGAAGCTCACAGTCCAATTTCCACTTCATTCATATATGAAACTAAGGCAACTAGCCGTAAACTATCTACCAAACGAAATGCTGCAGCTGTAATTTCTGCTAGAAAACATCCAACTTTGATCCACAAGGTAACCACAGTTAGAACCAAGCTTATAGTTAATTCACCCCAACGTACAAAGGTGAGGTTGAACTTGTAGAGACGGATAATGCAACAATGTTAAAATAACTTATTATCTATGACCTATGAACGAAACAACAAATAAGAAGACAAACAAAGGGCACTCCTTTTGGCTTTTTCTATTCTTTTTTTTTAAAAAAATAAATAAAATCCTTCCTTGTTTTCTTAGCGTACAAAAAATGCAAATTTATCCTTTTCTTACACAACTTCAATCAACAGCTTCAGAGTATACTTGAAACAAACCAATATGATTACAACTGATATGCAATTCTAATTCAACTACAAGAACTGAACTAAGAAAACTAATACAAAAGCCATTACACTGAAAAGAGGACATAATCAATACCTTATCAGCATCCCCTTTTGCTTTCTCTGCCTTTTCCTTCTCATCCTTCTGCTTCTGTTTCTCCAACTTTTCCCTCTCCCATTTCTATACCCAGAAAAAAAAAAATAAAAAAAAAACAGTAAGTTTTCAAATAATAGTATAGAATCAAACAAATATTAGTAAATTTAAGTTGGTTCCTACGTATTCATTTTATTCCCAAAGGCCATAGTTTGTGGATAATCAAACAAGTTAGTTTTTAATTATCATATCGAACAGAGTGAATGTGAATCAAGGTAATCGCAGTAAGTTCAATTCAATACCAGAAAGAAGAATCTCAACTCTTCAAATAATAATGATGAACAAAAATAAATGTATGTATATATGTGTAGATATCAGTAGGTTCATACATGTACTTTTCAAATCAATAACATATTTCTTTTCTTTTCTTTTCTTTTTTTTTTCGTTGATCATATGGAAGAGAGTAAATGTGAATCTAGCCACCAGTCGTAAGACTAAAATTTTCCTTCCTTTTCTCAGAGACCAAACAGCAAGAAACCAATCGATTCAGGAAATGTTGGAGTACCTGGATGTAGACGTTCTCTTTCGCCTGTTCCTCTTCACTCAGAACTCGACCTTTGTCGCTGAAGAAGCGAGTTAAAGCTCCTCGGCTTGACTCCATCGAACAAGTCAGACTCAGTGATCTTTGGCTCAGCGCAGATCTCATAGCCATTTGCGAATGATTTCTTCTTGCTACCTTCCGCAAAGATTTGCCAGAAATATTAAAGGTACACAGATAGGCTGGGTGACTGGGTGAAGTCAAAGGCTTTAGATATTTCGATTTTACAAGAATAGGCCGGTTCAGTGAGTGGAACTCGGGTGGAATGAACCGGAGCGACTGGATCACCCTCAACAAAATTCCAACCAAATCATTCAAATTACACAAATTGAACCAATTTGGGTTGAAACCAAAGTTATTCCAAAAGTATTTGGTTTAGTTTGTATTAAAAAAATTTCAAACCATGATTTGATTAAAATCCAACCACACATTGAATATATATATATATATATATATATATATATATATATATATATATATATATTATATATATATATATATTATATATATATATATATATATATATATATCTCAGAGCCTAGGGGAAGTAGAGATGGGAATTATAAGCTAACTTCATAAGCTTGCAGTTATATTCTGAACTCTATATCCGTTTGCTGGGAAGACTGTGTTTTGGAAACCTATGTTATGCTCAGGCGATATGAGTTCGTTAAGGGGATAAAACCTGTGTGAGGATTAAGGCACCCCAGTCACCCGTGCTCTCATATCTTCTGGTATGCTTAGGAAGACCACTAACTAGTTCATTTTGGTAGATGAATATTTTTATTATTATGTAACTCTAATTTATTAGTTTGATTTATAGTTTGTATCTCTACCAAACCTGAAAGCTATGATACTGGAAATTTAAAGTATTGTTTAAAATTGTTTTACAATGCACCGTTCTCTTTCTTCTAAGTTTTCCTTTGGTTCTTCTAAATCTTCTAAGATTAAGTATAAAGATAACTCTAAATCTATTTTCAAAGAAGAAATAGATTTTGAAGAAATTAACAAGGAACTAGATGATTGGACTCTGCCCAGAGTTCCTGAAAATGAACTTTACAAAAATGAAAGGAGCTTTTTACAAAATCGTCTTATAATCTTAAGACGGTAGAAAGAGAAAAATATAACTTTGTGCATTGATTGTTCCTAAGTGAGTGTCGTGAATGGATAGAATTAGTGTGTGTGTGTGGCGTGAATGTATATATATGTGGAACAATATGTGATGTGTTGGAACACAGTGCAAGTATACACTATCAGTGTAACCAGCAAGTATTCCGGGGGTTGTCGTACCCAAGGGATTGTTCTTGATTACTAGAGTAGGGATTGTTCTTGATTACTAGAGTAGTATAACTCCAATATTGCTCAAGTAGATAATAAGAGTGATAACAACAAAATAACATAAAAGAAAACAACATAAAAGTAAGGAGAAGTAAAGTAGGAATATGAGTGGAAGAAATAAGAGATAAAAGGTCTAGGGATTCAGATTTCACCCCAATTCCCTTGTATAAACTTTCTTGATTATGTTATGAAATTCCAGATTTACCAATTGCTAGCCAAGATTCCCTAATCTCATTAATCAACCTTGGTATTAGGTCAGATCAAATCTAATTACAATTACCAACTCTGCTACTGGTATGTACGAGTTGTCGCAACTATAATTGCATTAAGTTCTATGGATATCCCTTTAGGGAGGTTAAGGGAACGCCCTCATTCCCATGTGGCTACATAGGTCCTCGGTATTAGTATGTCCTCAACTCCACTATGGATTTAACTTTCGTGGTCTAAATTAACTAATATCTGGTCGGTCTCATAGAAAACCCACAAATTTCCCCTAACTAATTGGCCAGATCAGTCAAGAGTGAAGTGCAGAAAATTAAATCTCAATTGAATAAAAACATAGGTATTTCATAACTTCCTCAATCATGTCTATACAAGAAATTGGGCTACATCTTAGCCCCTAGAAAAGATATTAGTTACACATAGTGTAATTTAAACACATAACATAAAAGAAAGAAAACATGAATGGAAGAAGGAGTAGAAGAAGGCGTAGAAGTAGTGGTGTTTTTGCTTCTTGCCTAGCTGCCTATTTATAATGTATCTAATCATAATTTTACTATAACTAGGCATACAATATTCTAGTAGGATTTAAATACTTCAATCCTAGTCAAACTAGGATAGTAGATAATCTAATTTGCTTTAGCAACTTCAGTTTCACTCCCACTAGGACTCTTGAGAGTTTAATTCCTCTAGTTGCATATCTCTTCTAGTTTCTCTCAAACTAGGATTCCAAGTAGAGTTTCACTTGAATTAGGACTCATGGTTGAATTACAACTCTAGCCACAAAATCATTCCCAATCACGTTTGAAATAAGATTCCAAATGGCTTCACACTTCCAAGACTTCAATCCTACTTGAACAATGATTCCGGAGAGTCTTCTAGGCTTGAGAGTTCTAGTCCTTGTAGGACACTGCTTCCCGGAAGTCCACTTGGCTTGGAACTCTTCAGATTTGCTTCAGAAAGTCTCTAGGGCGCCACAGCGTCACCTATGGGCGCCACGGCGTTGGATGGCAGTATTGGCAGTGTTGGTTCTGGAATAGGGCGCCGTGGTGCCTAAGCTTGGCTAAAAGGCTAGATTTTCTTACTTTGGCTCCTTTCGGTGCTTGGTTCCTGCATAATAGTAAAATGACATTTAAAGCACCTTAATCTATATTAATTTGGGACTTAAATGCAAAGGAATTCATGCCAAAATGTCTATATAATTTACACTCATCATGCATATAGGTTGTCTCCAAGTAGCTGCTAAACCCATAACTAGATTAGGGCTAGACACATCCATTCTCATGTGCTCGCATGATAATAGGCATAATAAGTTTTCTAACTCACTTATAGGAGTAGTCCAGACTAGTGTGTCTGTTGGTCCTGTATGGTTTCAATGCTTTCCAAATATCTCTATTTGTTTAAGGGAAACACATTAAGATAAGTTAATAGTACTCAATACCAAACTCCATGGGTATGATATGGTACCTGGATCCATTCCTGTGATAATTATATATCGGATCCAGTACAAGTTATACAACACTGAGAGTTCTGGTATCTGAAAATTACCTGATGATAAAGGTCAGACAATATTTTTCTTAACTAATACCTCAAAAGCCAAGGTAACATTACCTTCTCTAACTCCTTGGGACCAAATTAGTTTTCTTGAAAACTGGTCCTTATCTAAAGTTGTTCTTCCTATAATTGAAAATCCAACAATTTCTAGAATAATCTAGCATAACTCAAGGCAAGTAGAAATCTCATTTGCCAGAAGAAGCTGCGACATTCCTAGTGTTACTATCCCAATAGAAAATTGGGAACATGCCTTTATGAGGAATATGCCGAGGATAGATAATCCTAGGCATTCCTCAGCATCAACACCATCTTCTTATGTTACTGCAGATCTTAAGAGCCTCCAAAGGTCTATGTCTTCCATCAACATTACTGGACTAGACAATACATCCAGGATTGCTAGACCAGTATATCAACCACAAGATCAAGTAGAAAAGCACTCTACCAAAGGAGATGACAGGTATGAAGAGCCTACCTCATCCCCTCCTACATCCCCAACTTGGTTTCAACTAAACAACGAGCCTGATTTTAAATGATTAAATAACCTTTAGAAAACAAAAACCCTGTTTTCCAAATTGAACTTGAAACTTTGAAGAATGATTTCTGGTCAGAAGAAAACTCCCTCCAAAGATCATGGATTCTAGAGAAGTTTCAAGGAAAAGAGAAAAAGAAACTTCATGACAAATGGCTTGAAGCATATGCCATATAGGAAAAAATTAAATATCCTTATGGATCTACTTTAAATGTATCCAACTCTACTCAAACTTGGGCCATTTTGGAAAAAGAAAAAAATAGTTTCTAAACTACCTCCTCCAAAAACATTTTATATGGAGACCAAGGATCTTCACCTTTTAAGATCAAGGACACAAAACAACAAGTTAGTCCTGGAGATATTGCTGCCATTTATGAGCAAAAAAACTATACCAATAAGTATCTCCAAACCTTAGGACAACATATCCTTAGGGAACCTGTAGTTCACTATACGGAAACCTCAACCCCTAGGAAGATAGAAAAACCTCTTTTTAAGCCATATGAAATTCCTTTTGATAAACAACAAGCTTTAAATAGACCTTATAGAACTGAGCTTTCTAACGCCATAGCTATAGAAAAGGTCACCCACATGCTCAATAGCCTAGAAAAGAAAATAGGAAAATCTTTGATAGTTGAAGATTCCCCAAAAGAAGAAGAATCCTCAACAAACATTAGAACCTTAGAACAGATTCCTAAAAACCAAGAATCACCAAATATCCAAACTATTAGGGCAATAGCTCTGTGGAGGCCTAGAAACCAATACAGATAGATCAATCCTAATGTTGAAGTATCTCTAGCTCAAAATTCCTTTAATGGAAATAACATCTATGAGTGGAACATAGATGGGAAAAATGAGTATGAGATACTTAAATCCTCCAACAAATGACTATGGTAAGTACAGCTTATCAAACTATGCAGGGATGTGATGATTCTGCAGTAGTCCATGTCCTTGTAGCTGGGTTCACAGGATCTCTTGAAGAATGGTGGGATGAACACCTCACTCAAGAAGAAAAACAACAAATCTTAGACTCTTATAAAACGGATGATCAAGGTGATCCTCTAACTGATCCTAGTGGAGATTTAATTGCTGATTCGGTAAACACTTTAATTTACACTATCACTAAACATTTCATTGGTTACTCGAGCCTATGGAAAGATAAATCTTCTGAATTACTATCCAATCTGAGGTGTAGAACTTTAAGTGATTTTCAACAATATAAAAATATATTCTTTTCACAAATCTACACTCGGAAGGATAGTAATAAGCCCTTTTGGAAAGAAAAATTCCTGGTTGGATTACCTCGGTCATTTGGTGATAAAGTTCGAGAAAAAATAAGAAGTCAATTCAATGGAATTATTCCTTATGAAAAACTCACCTATGGCCAGTTAGTCGCCCATGTCACCAAAACTGCATTAAAAATTTGACAAATGGATAAAATTCAAACACAAATTGAATAAGAAAGAGCCCAAAACAGAAAAGAAATGGGAGACATATGTGAGCAATTTGGCTACAAATGCCCTAGCCTAGAAGAAAGGCCCAACATGCTCCAAAACCTATTAGGAAAAGAATCCCTCACAAGAAGACCAATAAAACTACTAGGTATGTTCCCCAACCAAAAAGAAATAATAATGCACCAATTTGTTTTAAATGTAATATACCTGGTCATATAGCAAGATATTGCAGGTTAAACAAAAAAACAAATGAATTGAATATTGAAGAAGAAACTCTGAATAAACTAAAAGACCTCCTGGCTGAATCCCCATTAGAGAATGATGAGGATATAGATGATGTTATTGCGGAAATGGAGGAAGGATCACCATCCGCAACCCAAAGTGACAACTATTACTCCTGTTCTGAAGAAAAACCAGATGGATAGGAGGAAGTAGAGGAAGAATAGGTTAACGTGTTAAGCATCAAAACCTTATCTATAGATCAAGAACTTCTTTTTGAAGTTATCAGTAAAGTCCATGATAATGAAGAAAATAAGGGCTATCTCCAAAAGCTTAAGGTACTCTTGAGCAACCAACTCCTTCAAGAAGCAGACCACAGGTAAGTAGTAACTATAACTTCAAAGAAATTTTAGACATATTTAATGAAAAGAAAGAAAAACCCATTACTCTTCAAGACTTACAATTTGAGGTTAATCCGCTCAAACAAGAAGTTAAACTTCATAAAAGACAGCAAGCTAAGATAGTAAATCAAATTAGCCAAACTAAGATAGAGGCTAATGAAGAGGAAAGGGAAACTGAAAATAATGAATATCTCTTCAGAATGATTTTTTCTTTAAAAATCCAGAAGTGGTATGTCCCCATAAAACTAATTATAAGAAATGAATTTGTTTTAGAAGATCTTGCATTACTTGATTCTGGTGCAGATCTTAACTGTATTAAAGAGGGACTAATCCCTACTAAGTATTTTGAAAAAAACCACTGAAGGTCTAAGGACTACAAGTGGAAAAGTTCTTTGTATTAACTACAAGCTTTCAAATGTTGTTGTTCAAAATTCTTCTTTAAAAAGAACAACAGACTTTCTTCTAGCCAAAGATTTAACTAGCAAGATAATCTTAGGAAATCCCTTCTTAGATGCTATAGGAGATTTTCATAAAACCTCCAAGGAAATTGAGGTAAATTGTCTTGGAGAAAAGGTTGTATTTAAATTTTTCAAAAGACTTTTTTAGAGAATTAAACCAACTTAAATATAAACAAAACCAGATTAACTATCTTTCAGAAGAAATAATTTTCAAAAAAATAGAACAACTCCAAAGTAGTATTGTCAGAGCAAAAAAAAAAAAATCTTTTGCAAATCTTCTTCAAAATCAAAATTGTTATGATTTCCCAAATGCTTTATGGAAAAGAAAACAACATATGGTGGAATTACCATATGAAGTTGATTTTTCGGAAAAAAATATTCAAACCTAAGCCTGACCTATTCAAATGAACCAGGAGCTTATGGAATATTGCAAAAAATAAATAGATAGTCTCTTAGAAAAAGGGATTATTAAGAAAAGTCAGTCTCCATGGTCTTGTTCTGCATTTTATGTTAATAAATATGCATAAATTGAAAGAGGAACTCCAAGGCTAGTGATCAACTACAAGCCCTTAAATCAGGCTCTTAGGTGGATTAGGTATCCAATACCTAATAAGAAAGACCTTTTAGCTAGGCTATACTCTACCAAGATATTTTCAAAATTTGATATGAAGTATGGATTTTGGCAGATACAAATTAAGCCTAAAGACAAGTACAAAACAACATTTATAGTCCCCTTCGAGCAATACGAATGGAATGTAATGCCTTTTCGACTGAAGAATGCTCATTCTAAATTTCAAAGGATTATGAATGAAATTTATAATCCGTTCATGAAATTCATAATTGTTTATATAGATGATGTTCTGGTCTTCTCTGAAAACATAGATCAACATTTTAAATATCCCAGTGTCTTCTTGGAAGTAACCAATAAAAATGGTTTAGCTGTCTTGAAAAACAAGACAGTTCTCTTTCAAACTAAAATTAGGTTTCTTGGGCACTATATTTTCCAGGGAACTATTACCCCCACAGAAAGGGCAATTCAGTTTGCTGATAAGTTTCCAGATCAAATCATAGAAAAAAATCCAATCACAAAGGTTTTTAGGATGTCTTAATTATGTTTTAAATTTCTTCCCTAATTTAGTTTGTCTAATAAAACCTTTGCATGATCGTCTTAGGAAAAATCCTCTTGCTTGGACGGATTAGCATACAAAAATTGTTAGGCAAGTCAAGTTAGAAGTCAAAAGTCTTCCATGTCTACATATTTCTGACCCAACTGCATATAAAATTATAGAAATTGATGCCTCTGATTTAGGATAAGGAGGCATCCTCAAACAAGTCAAAGGAAACAAAGAAAAAATTGTTGCTTTTACCTCAAAAAATTGGAACCCTGCACAACAAAATATTCTACTATTAAAAAAAAATTTTTTTAGCAATAGTTTTATGTGTACAAAAATCTCAAAGTGATTTGCTAAACCAAACTTTTACAATTCGTGTTGAATGCAAATCGGTCAAGGATGTTTTGCAAAAAGATGTCAAAAACCTAGCCTCTAAACAAATTTTTTGCCACATGGCAAGCAATTTTAAGTGCTTTTAATTTTAAAATAGAATTTATCAAAGGCTCTTCAAATTCTTTATCAGATTTTTTAACTCGTGAATTTTTACAGGGGAAATGATGGCACCAAAAAAGAAAGAAACATCCTCCTCATATTCCAAACCAACTACTTCTTCTGCAGCTAAAGGCAAAATTGTTGCAACTACAACCAACTATCTTAAACCCCAAGATTATGAAAATCCCTTTATAGAAACTCTTCAAGCCATTGAAGCCCAACTTCCTCCTTTGAAGCTCAAGGGAAAATCCTGGGTTGACATAGCTGAAGAAGAGGAAGATAAGCCGCTCATCATCTCCCAATCTCAATTAAGCAAATCATTGCCCAGAAAAAGCAAGAATCTTTAACTGTTTCAACAAACCACAAAAAGTCCCAAACTCCCAACTTCCCAAAATTAAACCAGATAAGCAGTATTACTCCTCTTCTTCCAAAAGCTATGGATGAAGATCCAACAAAATGTGCAGAAAAACTATTTTCAAAAAAATTGGCATTTCGTGCCACAAAACGTTTTAAAAGATAGAAGGTTCTTTGAACTTATCCTAGTAGACTCTAGGTCGGTGATGATAAAACATCACCCAAAAGATCCAAAAAAGGATAAAACTCATTCAACCTTCATAATTGAAAATTTTTTATCTCTCAGAGATTGGGGGCAATCCCCTTTCAAAACAAAAAAGTTTTCTATTAACTATACTCCTGTAGGATATTCTTACTGGGATTATATCTCAGCTTGGGAGAATATTCTATATATTCAAAACAAGAATTTTTCTCACACTTGGTTAATATTTTTTAACCAAAGTGTAAAATATTGTTTTCCACCATGGTTCTTAGTTTAGTGGCTCATATTCAGACCAACTGAAGAAATGCTTCCGGAAAAGGTTAAGGAAGGCTTCATTATGTTCAAAAGTCTCTTCAATAATAATGAGGCTTTTGGAAATCTGCTGATTGTACTACAATTCTTCTCTAAAATAGGATTGTCCTGAGTTTACTTATGGAAGTACCAGTTTTCTCCAAGAGGGTCAATGGTGGTTCCATTTCTCCAAAGATTAAGCATGGTCAGATGGTGGAGCAATTGCCAACATGCTGACAAAGCTCATAAAGAACAAGTGGTTTGAGAAAAATCCTCACTTCCACAAACAGGCCAAACAAGGTCAGAATCAATTTTTACAAAATAAATCCCAAGTTTTAGCCTCACTAGCAGGTATGGCAACTCAGGGTGACTTCATCACCCAATTAGAAGAAATTTTGCAACAACTTAAATTAAAAAGTTTCAGTTCAGCTGTCTCAAGCAATGTTTCCAGCAACAGTGGGAGTAATCCGACAGCAGAAAATGATGATGAAGACTGCCTAGGAATAGAGAACATTTCCATACTCTAAATACTAACTTTTCCCAGACTTATAAAAAAGAAAAAGAAAAAGAAAAAGATATCATACTAAACAAAACATAGTCATAACCGCACTAAAGTCACACTGGGTAGCATATATATATATATGGTACATTTTGTTGATTGTGTTTATGTGTACATTCTTCGTAATGAAATAATAGAATTCAATATTTGTTCATATTTCATTTTTTTTTCTCAATTACAATGGGGAATAATTACAGGTTTAAGAGAGAAATGTAGTCGATCTAAAAAACTGTTAAAGATTCTAATTAATATATTTTTTTAAAAAAATCTTTTAAGACTATTAAACTGCTTAAAGGGGTGGAAAGTTTTATAATATACTAATTTGATTTAGTTTGAATATTCATAAAAATCAGACCAAACTATATTATGCTCAACCGTAATTTCCACAGGGGCCGAGATGACGAGGAAAAATCAAACCAGGGAAGATTGACGAGTTTTCCTGGGGGCGCCGGCCATATATTTTTATAATAATAGGATAATTCTAAAATTATTTATATAAAAAGAATAAATAATTATACAGAAAATAAAATGACAAAATTAACCCTGTTAGTAGACGAACAGTGAGGCCTTTAAAGGTCATTTCGTTGAGACTAAAAAGATTCTCTCCAATCTGTTTTGGTCTTGCTTTACTTTTCTAAGTTTTTTACCTTGATAAATTTGATTTTCTTGTTTTAAAAATGTTTTGGTTTTAACCACTATTATTTATATTATTTATAGTGTATCAACTTATTATCACATCAACTCATAACTAATTTAATTTTGGTAACTAATTTAATTTAAACTAATTAAAAAATTTAAATAAGAATAGAACTTTTCTAAAAGTATTTTCTGTTATTATTTCTGTTTTTAATATTTTAAAATTAATATTCAAATTCATTAGAGTTTTTTTTTTTTACATGGTTTTCACTATATCATATTGCTTATTATATTCTGTCTATGTTTGGCAAAAATGATATATAAACTAGGTAAAAACTTAAGGATTAGTTAAAAGTTAAAACATTAATTTTTAATTGGTTAAAAATTGTTAAGTTAGCTTATTAAATTAAAAACATTTGATAAGATTAATTATCAAACTAGTTGATAAATGTAAAATGACAAAAAAAGATATGTCTATGAGGACATTTTTATATGATTTTTAATATAAATTCTATCTTTCTGACAAAAGTATATTTTTAGGATTTTTATTAATTTTTATTATTTTTTTTAAAGATAAAAATAGCTATTAAGAAATTAAATTGAATTATGTAAAAAATGTAATATTGGAGGTAAATAGAGTAAATACTAAATAGTGTAAAATTATAATTTTATTAAAATATCGAGAGTGGAAACAGAAAAATAAAAGCTATAAACTCATATAAGTAGTGTATGAAAATGTTACAAGCCAATGAGATAAACTAGATTCCAAAACAAATTTATTTTACTCAAATACTAAGTATATAAGTCAGTCAAATAAGCTATAAGTTAATTGAAATAACTAACTACACGCATTTTATACAACTCAAATTATTTTTTACTGTAGCAAAATGTAGGTCCAAATAAAAGTTCATTCATATATTTAAAATGAAAAAAGTTGATCAAATAAACCTTACAAATTTTCTCTATATATAGAGAGAAAGAGAAAAGCAATTTATAATGTTTTTTTAATTTAAATAGTCCATTCACATAAACAGTTTATTACAAACAATCTCATTTATATAAATAGTCGCGTGAAAAAAAAATAAAAAAAAATAAACAACACAAAAGAAAAAAAGAAAAACCTAGTTTAAAAAATAGAGGAAAACCCCTTTTATCCCCCTTCCCCCACAAATAACGCCTAGATAAATAGTCTCCTCACAAATTTAGTTTCCTAATTTAAATCTTTAGTTTTGAATAGTTACCCATATCGAACCCTCCATTTCCGTTTGTTATAGCTCATTAACGATTTTCGCCTACGTGGCAAGTTAAGTAGTGATTTAGTCGTTAATGAGTGACGTGGCCAATAAGAGTCATCTGATGTGGCGTTTTGTCTATGGGACTCAACACATCAGCTCCAAAATGCAGGCATCTTCGTTGTTTCAATAAAGGCTGGGGCACTGACTTTCAATCTACAACAACGTTGTCTCAGTTGGGCATAGAACTTCACTTGAACAAAACAACGATGTCGTCTCGGTAGGGCACAGAAGTTCACTTGAACAAAACAACAACGTCTTCTTGGTAGGGCACAGATCGAAGAGGAAAACTTGGGTGAGTGTCTGAGAACCATCCAGTAATATAAGAAAACCTTAATAAAACTTATTTTTGTCCAAAAGCAAAAGCAAAGTAGTCTAGGGTTGTTTGTTGTATCAATCCCAAAGTTGAAGGTGCGAAAAGGAAAGGTGAAAGATTTCAAAGATTAACTGGCAATCATCCATCGATTCTGGGTCACTATTATAGCGAAATCTATCCATAATTGACGAGATTCTCTGCAAACTTTTGCAACTTTTTATAGGTAAGATTCTTCCCATTCCCTTCACCTTTTGTGTTTTGCTAGAAATAAAGTGTGTTTTGTTCTACATGTGTGAGTGTATGTTTTGTGTAAGAATATGCTTTATTGCGATTACTGTGAGATTCTGAAGGTCAATGTGTTGTCAAAAGGTGTTGTCCCAAGTCATGTGGTCCCATGTGATTATTTTAAATAGGTTTTGTTGCTCATATGGTATATTGCCTAATTGTTTACTGTTAGCATACTATAGCACTATGGTCCAATTTTTTTTTTCTGTAGTTAGGAAACTGTAGTGGTGTGGTCCCATACTTGTCTAGTCTCTATTAATTAAGTTGCTGAATGTGCTAATTATTTCTTCCATGTTTAATAGGGATAATGGATGATTATTTCACATTAACCATACACCATGGAGGGAGATTTATCTTTGGTCCACCACGTAAGTATGAAGGGGGTTGGCCAGACCATGTGGATTATCTTGATCCTGATAGGTTTAGCCTCACTGTGATAACTGGTTTACTGAAGGATCTTGGCTATGCAGGGGTGAAATCGTGTAGTTATATATTACCTGGATAAAACATGGACAATGGACTTGTTTTCTTGATAACTGATGATGATGCAATGGAGATGGTTAGCAAATATAAAGAGCAAGCTGAGATAAATGTTTACGTGGAGCACCCTATTGACACACCAAATGTGGTTGACAATGAAGTTGAGGTAGAGGAGAATGATGTTGAAGTTAACATTGACTATGAGGTTGGCAATGAACCCGAGATTAGAAGTGGAGGTGATGAGAGTGAAGAGGTGTTTTTGGCTAGTAGTGATGATGACAGTGTACTAGGTGGAGGAGTTGAATATTTGACTGATAGTTCCTCTGAGGACTATGACAGTGCAAAAGATGAGGCCTATAGAATTGATCCCCATGAGATGAAGTATTATTGGGAGGATGAATACAGTAATGGATCAAAAGGGAGGGAATTTGCAAAGTGGGAAAAAGACAAAAAAAAGAAAAAAGAAAGAAAGAAGAGGACAAGCGGTTGAAGGCATGGGTGAAGGTTGCCTTGGAAATGGAGGGATAGATGAAGGCAAGGGTAAAGGGCCAACTGAAAATGAAGGGATTGAAAAAGGCATGGGTGAAGGACTTGTTGAAAATGAAGGGAAAGGTAAGAGGCCTATTAAAAATGAAGGAAATGACAGACCTAAGAGTAAAACTATTCATGGAGAGGGTTCCTCAAGGGTTCTTATAGGTGATGATGGAATATATATAAACTCTTATGAAGATAAAGACTACTTAATTGAGGAGTTGCACACTCCTCAAGGGTCTGAGGATGAGGGCAACGATAGGACAAGGTGGCCACAATTTAACCCTAATGTAAGTTATGGGCATGCGAGGTTTGAACTCAGCATGGAGTTTGCCAATTTAGACCAATTCAAGCTAGTTGTTAGGGACTATGCTATACATGAGGTCAAGGATGTAATTTTTACAAAAAAATGAGTCTTATAGGTGTAGAGTAACATGTGTGTCACCCTGTCCTTAACTTATTTTATGTAGTTAGGCTAAGGACCTTCAATAATTTCAAATTAAGACATTTAAAAACACTCATAGTTGTCAAGCTAGCTATTAGGGATTATGCTATGCATGAGGGCAAGGATGTAATTTTTACAAAAAATGAGTCTTATAGGTGTAGAGTAACATATGTGCCACCCTGTCCTTAACTTATTTTATGTAGTTGGGCTAAGGACCTTCAATCATTTCAAATTAAGACATTTAAAAAGACTCATAGCTGTGATCGTATTAGGAAGATTAATATTGCATCTACAAAATGGATTGGCAATAAAATAACTCCTTATATCCACACCAATCCAAACATCAAAAGGGAGGATTTGATGAACCATATAGTGAATACATATGGGTTAAATATCACTATTAAAAAAGCATATAGAGCTCGAGACATTGCAAAGGAGATTGTGGAGGGTAGTGAGAAGGAGCAGTCTAAAAAATGTGGGAGTATTGCCATGAGTTGTTAGATAAAAATGCTAGATCAACCATTGAAATGAGTGTTACAAGGGTAGGCCCAGAGCTGTTTCCCCACTTTGATAGAGTGTACATATGTTTTGATACATGCCGTAAAGGATGGCAAGAAAGTTGTAGACTTATGGTCGGATTAGATGAATGTTTTTTGAAAAGCTATTATGGAGAAGAGTTATTGGCAGCTGTAAGCCAAGATGGTGATCATGGGATGTATCCTATTGCTGTAGTAGTTGTAAGAAAAGAAGTAACTAAAACTTGGATGTGGTTCCTTGATAGGTTAATTCAAGATCTTGGACCAGTCGCACTCTCCACATGGACTTTTATATCAAATAGACAAAAGGTGTGAATTCTTTATTGTTATGTTATTTGAATATTGCCCATGCATTTTGCTTTGTGTTAAATTTCAAATTTCTCACTGTTCCAAATTTCATAACCAATTTGAATAGTATACTGGGTTATTGTTTTGTGAATATTATCACTATTTAAATTCGTGTTAAAAATCAAATTAATGTTATATGTCTTTAGTGAATATGCTTGTTGTTTTGATAGAGCATGTTGTTTTGATAATGCTTGCTTTTTTGATAATGCTTACTATTCAAATCAAAACTCAAATTTTAGTTTTTGTCTTAACCTAATAATTTTATCTTACATTTCCAAATCTTGGTACCGCTGGCTTAAGAATCTCAAGGTTGCTTGCTTGCACCTAAAAGGTATAAATTATGATGAGGGACTCTAAGCCCTAAGGTGTCTGGCTATTTTGGGGAAGAGGGAGAGATTGCTCTGCCATTTTTTATGTTCATTTGAGGTACGACTTTAGTGAGAACACATTGCATAGAAGATTAAAGTACAAAATGAAGAGTGGGTGAGATTACAACAGAAAAATAGGAGTCTTGGTAAGTGAATTTGTGTTCATTCACAATTTAGCTATTAAATATAGTAAGTAATCTTGGTTATGGGTGTAATTAGACTCCTAAATAATACCACCATTTTGCTTTAACTTCTTCTCAAATTTTGAAGTACCCAATGAAAATTTGTTATGCAAGTTAGCAAGTCTTTAGAAATAACCTGAGGATTTACTGAAGTTTTTAACCATATCATGTAGTTTATATATATGTATATCCTGGCTATCTATTGAATGTGTAAGGAATGGAATTGAATGGACTGCACAAAGCCTTAACCTAGACATTAATACCTTATTACTACAACTGATATGTTTTCTGCATTTCTATAGGGACTGCAACACATATTTGACAATGTCTATTGGACCATAGATACTGTGCCAGATATATATGGGCTAATCTATCTAAAACCCATAAAGGCTATGAGTACAGGGATAGATTTTGGTCTCTTACAAAGTCCCAAACAATGCAAGAGTTCAATGATAAGATGGATGAGCTGAATAAATTTAACTTCAAAGCATGTGAATGCTTGGTTGATATACCTCTAAAGTTGTGGACTAGAGTTGCCTTTCGATCCTATCTAAAGAACTAGAATGTCACTAACAACATGTGCGAGCAATTTAATTCTATGTTGGTTTTGTTTAGAGGGAATCTTATCATCACTATGCTTGAGGAGATCAAAAGCTATATTGCAAAGAGGAGAATTGAATGTAGGTAAAAAATGCTAAAATATCAAGGTCCAATTACACCAAGCAGGCAACGAAAGCTTGAACTTGCAAAAACTCATTCAAGATGGTAGAGTGCAAAATGGTCGGGAGATCCAGATGAAGCTATTTACCAAGTAACTAAGCATCCTCAGAAATATGTTGTTAACATCAAGGAAAAGACATGCACATGTAAGGAATGGGATCTCTGTGGAATCCCATGTGAGCATGCAGTTATGGCACTTGGTTACTTATGTGCCAAACCTAAAGATTATGTTTCACCCTTCTATAGTAAGGACTTGTATCTTTGGACATATGAGGATTTCATTCACCTAACCAGTGGTGACAATCTCTTGGAGAAGACAAGACAATATCCCCCACTGCCTCCAATTTTATCAAGGCCAGCAAGAAGACCAAAAGGAAAAAAAGGAAACCAGAGCTACAAGAAGTGGAAAATCCCTACAATTTGAAAAGGAGAATGAGTAGTTGCAAATGCAGGAAATATGGTGTTGAGGGCCATAATGCCTGCACTTGTAAGGGTCTGTCAAAGGATAAGGTATCTTAGCCTTGATATGTCATTTCTTTAGATTTCTAATTAATTTGTGGTGTTAAGTGATTTGTCCTTCTCTTGCAAGTTGACAGAACAAAGTTTACATGCAGAAAAAGGGTTAAACATGCATCATCAATGAATATTAATCTTGTAATTTGTTTGGGTTACTTAGGATTCTTGATGTGGGCTTTGTTCAAATTTAAATGCTTATTTTGTCTTTCATTCCATCTTTGTAGGGTGCAAGGAGTGAAGAAACTATTGAAAGGAAAAATGGTAAGAAGAAAACTACTGGCAATGGAAGATATCTATGACAAATTAGCATTACAAGTGGAGTTGGTCATTCACATGTTGATGTTGTTGTATGACCCTCTCAAGAATCCATTAGGAGCAGCATAACTGGTGCTAGAAATGTCAGAAATGGTGTTGGACTATCTACTGGGCATATGCAATCTAAATAGATCTCTAATCATTGATGCTACAATTTTTTGAGACTTATGTATAAGTATTGTTTTGTATAGACTACTTTGGTGTGGCTGTATATGTACTTCATTTGTGTAAGCTATTATGTTTAGGGATTGTTTTGCATATAACTTGTTTTGAGACTATGTAGTGTAGTAGTCTTGTTTAGGAAAGAACTTGTTATATTATTGACAAGTGTAAGACATACTCGAGACTTCACTCTAGAGGTTAGAAGTTTTGCCTCCTTCTTGTGGCCACAAGTTGGAGGTGAAGAGATGTCAGCGCTATACTTTAGGGTCGAGGACAATTACCACTACTCCATTGTGATGGTTCATCGTGCAATCCTCCACCACTCATGTTCGAACTTGACAAGAATTCACTAACATTCATACCATTTGGCAAAGAACTCACATCCCCTACAAACCCCCTTCTTCATGAGGAGTATTTCCTTATCTCCTTTCCTCTTTGCTTCTACTTTCAGATGGGATGGTGTTCATATATTCGACCAAGTTTTCAGTGAGGTTCTGTGCCCTACCGAGATGACGCCGTTGCAGACTGAAGATGAGTGCCCCAACCCTTATTGAAACAACGAGGATGCCCATGTTTTGGAGCTGAAGTGTTCAGTCCCATAGACAAAACGCCACATCAGATGACTCTTATTGGTCACATCACTCATTAATGGCCAAATCACCACTTAACATGTCACGTAGGTGAAAATCATTAATGGGCCATAATAGACGGGAACGGAGGGTTCGATGTGGGTAACTTTTCAAAACTTGGGGTTTAAATTAGGAAACTAAATTTGTTAGGGGATGTTTGTCTAGACGTTAATTGTAGGGGGTAAAAGGGGTTTTCCTCTTAAAAATAAGTATATACTTTAGTTTATAAAACAAACTTGATGTAACTTTGGGTAGCTTTTTGAGTTGGAGTCACAAGAGGCAAGAACGAATTCACTTCGTCTAACATTAACATAGTGTTTGGTTAGGGGGAGGAGGCTTTATATATAAAATTGGTTCAAAATTTGAGAGGGAAAAGGAATACTTACCCTCTATTCTTTCAGTCTAGACTTGAGAGTTTTGAAGGGGAGAGAAATAATTGCATATTTTTTAATTAAATTACTCTTATATTTTTAAGTTTTTATTTTTATATAATATTATAATAATAAATTTATACATTTCCTCTTCTCCTTTTCTCTTAACTTACAAATCAAATAAAGAGAAACATTTTATCTCTATTAAAATCTCTACTGTTCATTAGACTAAACAGTGCATAAGTAGCTCCCTTGATGAGAATAAACTTGTTTGATTCAACCTCAAGTAACTTTTGACCCAATAGTTTTAGTTGTTATACTAAGACGAAAATAAACCCGCCTAATCCTACCTCAAATAGTTTTGGCCTCTTGTAACCCTAAGCCCTTAGGTCACCATAGAAAAAGTACAATAAAACAATAGAAGAAAAATAAAAAAAGTACTAGACTCATTATTTTCATAGTCCAAGCACATTGTTGTTTAGACAGAATCTCTAATGAACCAGAGGCTAATAATATGAAGAATAAATTCTATATATTGTTATTTTATGTACATGGTTACATATAAACAAGGCAGACTCATGTCATGCTAATCCTGCCTACAATCACTCTACCAAACTTCCAAAAATTAGCTAAGTCAAAGATATACATAATGATCACCCTAACAACTTATCAGATAGGCCTAGAATCTTGGTGATTGAGAGAAACTCTAGCTTGATGTCTATCATTATCATATTACCCCCCTCAAGTTGGACCATGTAAATGTTTAATGCCCAACTTGCTTTGCAAGAAGCTGAATTGCGTTGTACCAAGGGCCTTAGTAAAAAGATCAGTCAACTGAAAGCATATGGGCACATAAGAAGGTTGAAGAGTGCACTTGAGAATTTCATCCCAAACAAAATGGTAATTAACTTTGATATGTTTGGTGCATTTTCCAAGGTTATTAGCCATGTGTAAAGCGACTTGACTATCACAATAAAGGCACATAGGATGAGAGTGGGAGATATCGAGATTGAGGGTGAGCGATGCTATGCCTCCAAATAATCATGTCCCATTAGCAGGCCTTGCAAATGATGCTAGTGTAGGTTCAACACCTACTACAATTGATGATAACCTAGAACCCATTGTATTTGATAATATTGGTACTACCGACATTGCACTAGAGACCAGCAATGATGTCATGCCTTTAGGACATGGTCACAGGGTCAAGAAACCTTTTGTAAAGCTTCGGGATTATGTCACAAACACTATTCACAAACTAAGCCCATTTGACCAGTCTACTCCTCAGTCACATCCCTCAGGTGTGTGTTACCCTCTTGCTTATTATGTTAATTGTGATAGATTTTCTTCGAAACATTGCCAGTTTCTTGCAACAATGTATGTTGAACAAGAACCTATGCATTTTCACAGGCTGTTCGTGATGCCCGCTAGCACGCAACCATGCAAAGTGAAATCCAGGCCCTCGAAGATAATGGGACATGGCTTATTACATCTCTTCCTCTATGAAAGAAAGCCCTTGTTTGCAAGTGGGTGTATAAGATCACATATCACTCTGATGGCACTATTGAGAAATTCAAAGCACGAATTGTAATACTTGGGAATCATCAAGTTAAAGGGATGGACTATACTAAAACTTTTGCTCCAATGGCCAAAATGGTTACCGTGTGTACTATTCTAATTGTTGTAGCTGCAAATAATTGGGAACTCCATTAAATGGATATTCACAATGCTTTTGTTCATGGAGAACTTCAGGAAGATAGCTATATGAAAATGCCACCAGGCAAGTAGCTCAATTTGGCATGGTTTATAAACTTCAAAAGTCTCTTTTGGGCTCAAGCAGGCTCCTCAATATTGGTTTGCCAAATTCTCACTTGCTTTGAAGAGTTATGGGTTTCACCAATCTTATTAATGACTATTCCTTATTCACTTTGTGACAACGACACTTCAACTTGTAGTACTTGTTTATGTGGATGATTTAATCGTTTCTATAAACAATCCCACGACAATTCAACAATCAAAATATATCTTCATTCTTGTTTTCATATGAAAGACTTAGGGAGATTAAAATATTTTTTGGGAGTTGAGGTTGCCGATCCCCTCAAGAGATTTTCCTTTGTTAATGGTAATATGCCTTAGACATTATCAAAGAGGCCAACTTGCTTGGGGCCAAACCTGCTCCCATGCCCTTTGAGCAGAACCATCGGTTAGACTTGGCCAAAGGACCTCTGCTTTCTAATCCTGGATGTTACTGTTGCCTAGTGCGTTGCCTTATTTACTTTTGTTTTACACACCCAAAACTCTCCTATTGTGTTCATACATTATCACACTTCATGCAAGCCCCACAAGAAGACTATTATATAGCTCTTCGTGTAGTTTGGTACCTGAAAGGTACTCTAAGACAAGGTATTCTTTGAAATGATTCTCTAATCTTAACTTATACGGATGGTGTTATACAAACTTGGCCACCTATCAGCTTACTCGACGATCTCTTACAGGATGGTTATTTAACTAGGTGGCTCTCCCATTTCTTGGAAGACCAAAAAGCATATCACAGTTTCTCGGTCTTCCGCTAAAGCTAAATATAGATCCATGGCCACTACAACATGTGAATTAAAGTGGCTTAAAAGCATTCTCCTCAATCTTGGTATCTTGTTTTCCATGAACGCACCAAACACATCAAACTTGATTGTCATTTTGTTTAGACGAAATTCTCTTATGAGTGTTCAACATATCAACCAGTTGTTGCCGCTGCTCATTAGACTATGTAAAAAAAAAGCAGGCACGTCTAATGGTGTAGTGGTACTACTAGCACGTTCACCACTTGCTTGAGGTACATGTGCGTTCAATATGCCTTTATCACATCTAAAGTGTACACACTGCTAGTGCTTGCTTCACTCACCATTTTTCCCTTCATCGCCAGGATGTTCCCCCCACCAATCAAGATACTCAATGAGTTGGAAGCATGTACCATCGTTATGGCCTGCCCTGCCGCAATGAGAGCAAATGACGGACTTGTCTTTCTGGTCTCCTCTTCCTTTCATTCTAAGCCCAATGATATCAATATGGCATAATACACTCACACACACACATGTGCGAAGAAAGAGAGGAGATGAGGAGTATTTAACTCTTGATAATCATCTAAATTCTATGACAACATTTAGTTGCAAATGCTTGCCTTTTATAGGCATAGATTACACAATATAATATATTAAACTTAATCACTAAGGAAACTTACTATTTGACCATAATTTGGTCAAATGAAAATGGGTGCTTAAGCCTTAAATATAAACAACCAATTTAACAAAAAAAAACAGAAGAAAAAACCCATTTAATTGATACTAAAGTGAGATTGATTATATTGATCAAAATAACCTATTACTCAAATAGGATAATCTAATTGCCGTTTAATTTTGTCTTAATTGATACATATGCCGTTTTGATCAAAGTTGACATATAGCTTAAACTATACTTAACTCAGAAAAAAGAAAAAAAAAAAGAAATTTACAAAACTTTTAACAACAATATATGGACATAAAAATGTTATATACAAAACTATCGATATAATATAAGAGACACATGTTTTTGTTGTCTAAAAATTTGTGATTAATTTAAAAATAATAAAATAATATTATAAATATAATAAAATTAATTAATAAATTTTTTTGAATTAATTCCAAACTTATAGAACATAATTTAAGACAAGAAGATAATTTTTGTTAAATATTTATGAAAAAAATGCTTTGGATACATCATAAATCAGTCATTTTGTTTAGTCTTTTTTTTTTTTTCCTCGGTAAGTATCTTAGTGTTTTACCTGTTACTAGTTTGTAATTATAGATATCTAATTTAATTTTTTTGTTAGTGAAAATATCCAATTTAATTTAAAGTGCCTGCAAATTGGACAAGGCAAACATGACTCTTGACAAGAAAGCTCTATCCATCATCAAACTTTCTCCTCAAACTTTGGCCAATCCAAACTTGTCTCCAGCTCAGAGCATCATTGCTTTGTAGAAGGCTGCATTTCTTATAGCCACATTTTGGTTTCAGCTACTATGTAGCTTCAGGCTTTGCAGATTAGCAGTTTGCAGCTTTAGGCGGTTGGTAGAAATTCATCATCCCTAACAACTTCCTCAATTTGTAAAATAACTCAAACTTCAATGGCTTTGTAAAAATATCTATAACTTGTTCTTCAGTATGATGATAATTGATCACTACTTCCTCTTCAGTTACTAGCTCGTGAATTTTGCAAAACCGAATGTCTATATGCTTGGATCGCTTGTGGAAAATTGGATTTTTGCATAGTACAATAGCAGATTTATTATCACAAAATATCTCTGTGGGAGTATCTTGCTTTTGATGTAACACTTCAAGTATTCTTCTCAGCCATACTACTTGTGCAGCACAACTAGTTGCTGCAATGTATTTTGCTTCAACTATAGATAGTGCAACGACTGGTTGCTTCTTCGAAGACCATGATATTGTGCTAGTCCCAAGATGAAAAACATATCCTGATGTGCTTTTTCTTGTTTCTATATCTCCACCCCCAATCACTATATGTGTAGCCAACAAGATTCACAAGATTAATATTTGCATAATAGATTCCTTCGTTCAAAGTACCTTTGATATATCGAAGGATTCTCTTTGCTCCTTGTAAATGGCAGGTACGAGGCTCCTCCATGAATCTATTGAGTAATCTAACTCCAAAAACAATATCTAGTTTGGTTGCAGTTAAATACCTCAAACCTCCAATTAAGGTCTTGTAGTAAGTTGGATTCACTGGTCTCTTTTTAGCTTCTCTTGCTTTAATTTCTCTTCAACTAGAGTGGGAACTAGTTTGGAATTCTACATCTTGAATTTCTTCAAAATATCATTAGCATATTTCCTTTGAGAAATGAAAATTCCATCATCTTGCTAAATTACCTCAATTCCAAGAAAATAAGATGTTAAACCCAAATCTTTCATGTCAAAGGATTTTATCATAGCCTCCCTAAACTCTTCAATCATCTTTGAGTTACTCCCAGTAAAAATCAAATCATCAACATAATGATAGACAATTAGAATATCACCAGGCTCAATAAATTTAACATATAAAGTATGCTCAAAAGGATACCTTTCAAAACCGTGCTTTAGGAAGTATGAATCAATTCTTTTATACCATGCTCTTGGTGCCTATTTTAATCCATACAGTGCTTTCTTCAACATGTAAACTTTATCTTCTTTTCCTTTAACTTCATACCCTGTAGGTTGCTCAACATATACTTCTTCTTCAAAAATGTCATTTAGAAATGTAGATTTAACATCCATTTGATAAATCTTCCAGTTATTTTGAGCTGAGAGGAGATAATCATGTGAATAATATCCAATCTTGCAATAGGTGCAAATACCTCAAAATAATTACTACCTAGTTTTTACTTATAGCCCTTTGCAACCAATCTAGCTTTAAAATGATCAATCTCACCATTGGGCTTGTATTTTGTCTTGTACACCCACTTTACTCCTATAGGCTCTTTATCAGTAGGTAAATCTGTTAACTCCCACGTGTCATTCTTTTCAATTATATGTATTTCTTCATCTATGGCTTTTCTCCATTTCAAGTCATTTCTAACTGGTTTACAATCTGCAAATACAGCAAGATTGATAATCTCTTCATCAAAAGGGTCATTATCAGTACCTATCACATAGTCCCCCAATCTGGCTGGTAACAGGCGATGTCTTTGGGGTTTACTGGATGTCTCTAGTTGAGGTACTGGATCTGCTTGTGTGTTTTCTTCTTCATAGCTTTTTGAAATCACCAATGGCTCCTTTTGGGCTTTTGAAAACCAATTCCATATTCCTTCTTCATTGAATGTTACATCACGACTAATAATCACCTTTTTGGTTTTTGGATTATATAATTTATAGGCTTTTGAATTTGTACTATAGCTTATAAAAATACATTTCTCACCTTTGTCATCTAGCTTCTTCCTTAGTTGATATGGTACATGGGCATAAGCAATACACCCAAAGACTCTAAGATGCCAAATTGATGGTTTCCTCCTGCTCCATGCTTCCTTAGGTGTTTTGCTATTAAGGCTTTTTGTTGGACACCTGTTTAAAATATAAACTGCACAAGCAATAGCTTCTGCCCAAAATTCTTTAGGTAATTGTTTAGATCTCAGCATGCATCTTACCATATCCATAATAGTTCTATTCTTCCTTTTTGCCACTCCATTCTGTTGAGGTGTGCATTTGGTTGTCATTTGATGTTGAATTCCATGTTGCTTAAAGAACTCTGTGCAAGCAAGATACTCTTGACCTCTGTTTATTCTTAATGCTTTAATTTTGCAACCACTTTGCTTTTCTACAAGCACCTTGAATGATTTGAAAGATTCAGAAGCTTCTGATTTATGTTTGAGAAAATACATGATGTGCAAATTGTGGATGAAATAATAGGTGCATAATGGATGTGAATTAAGGATGGAATGAAGTGCAAGCGAACACTATCAGTGTAGCCAGCAAGTATTCCGGGGTTGTTGTACTCAAGGGATTGTGATTGATTCCTAGAGTACTAGAATTCCAATAATGCTCAAGCGACCGGAAGAGAATGATAACAGCAGTATAAACTAAAATAAAACAACATAACAGTAAGAGAAATAGAGGATGAATAAGAGTAGAAGAAATAAGGAATAAAGGCCTAGGGATTCAAATTTCACCACAAGTCCTTGGTATAGACTTTCATGATTCAGTTATGATGTTCCACAATTATTAATTGCTAGCCAGGATTCCCTAATCCAATCAACCAACCTTGGCGTGAGGTCAGATTGATTCTAATTACAATTACCAACCCTGCTACGAGCCAGTGTGAGTTGTAATAAGCATAATTGCATTAAGTTCCATAGACATCCCTTTTGGGTATTCTAGGGGATCTCCCTTGCTCCCTTATAACCACACAGGATTTTGGGTATAGACCGCCACAAAACCTTATGGATTTAACCCTCGTGGTCTAAGTTAACTAATCATCTTCCGAGTCATAGAAAATCCACAAGTTTCCCCCAACTAATTGGCCAGATCAGTCAAGAGTGAAGTGCAGAAAATTAAACCTCAATTAAATAAAAGCTAGAATTATCATAACATCATCAATCATGTCTATACAAGTACTTGGGCTACATCTTAGCCCTTAGAAAAGAAATTAGTTACACATAGTGTAACTTAAACACATAACAATAAAGAAAGAAAACATGGAAAGAAATAAAAGGGGTAGAAGAAGTGTTGTGGATCCTTGCTCCTTGCGCCTTCCTCATCCTCTTGTGATCTCCTTGCTGCCTCTTTATAATGTGTATAATCCTAATTTTACTGTAACTAGGCATACAATATTCTAGTAGGATTTAAATACTTAAATCCCACTCAAACTAGGATAGTAGAGAATTTAATTTGCTTTGGAAACTTTAGTTTCACTCCCACTAGGACTCTTGAGAGTTTGATTCCTATAGATGCATATCTCTTCTACTTTCTCTCAAACTAGGATTCCAATTAAGATAACCCTCTTCCTAGTCCTACTTGAATTAGGACTCTTAGATGAATTATAACTTTAATTATAAAGTCATTCCTCATCATGCTTGAAATAGGATTCCAAATGGTTGCACACTTCCAAGACTTCAATCCCACTTGAACAATGAGTCCGGAGAGTCTTATAAGCTTGAGAGTCCTAATCCTTGTAGGACATTGCTTCTCGGAAGTCCACTTGGCTAGGAACTCTTTAGATTTGCTTTCAGAAAGTCTCCAGGGCGCTACGGCGAGGAGGGTAGCTCGCCACGACGAGCTTTGACAGAATGACATTTTCGTAATTTACTATTTTTCTGCATTTGGTTCCTTTTGGTGCTTGGTTCCTGCAAAATAGTAAAATGGCATTAAAAACACCTTAATCTATATTAATTTGGGACTTAAATGCAAGGGAATTCATGCCAAAATATCTATATAATTTACACTCATCAATACACCTATGCCGTTTTGCTAAAATCATCAATAAAAGTGATAAAATACCTACTACCTCCATTAGATGGAACTTCCATAGTGCACAAATCTGAATGAATAATCTCTAACAACTTATTTACTCTCCAAGATCTTCCAACTGGAAATACATCCCGGTGCTTTTTTCCAAACTCACATGTTTCACATACATGGTTAGGAATATTCACAACAGGTAAGCCAAAAATTAGTTCATTCTTTGACAAACAATTTAGCCTAGAAAAATGAAAATGTCCAAATTGCATGTGCCATAGCCAATTTGCATCAAGTATCACAGAACTCAAACAAAAAAAATTTTCATGATGAATTTTTAGTGGGAATAGGCAATTAGATGTCATCTTTACCTTTGCAAAAAATCTTCCACTCCTATCTATCAAGGTGCAAGAAACATGATGAACATGCATGTGATAACCTTTCTCTAATAGTTGTCCCATGCTCTGTAAATTAAGATGAAGACCAAGAACATAGAAAACATTAGAGATAAAGTTTTGAGAACCATCCTTCAGCTTAATAGATATGCGACCTTTCCCCAAAATAAGAATATTTGTATTATTCCCAAATTTAATTGCTGACTGGACACTTTCATCCAAAGAGGAAAATAACTTCTTATTCCCACACATATGGTTACCACAACTAGAATCTAAATACCAAATATTTTCATCTTCCACAAAAAGAGTTGCTTTATAGAAATAAACTTCTTATATTATTAGAAGTCTCACCAGTATTTTGGTACTGATTTTCTGCAACATTAGCTTGGTAATTGTTCTGAAATTTGGATCTACAATCAAAAACTTTGTGTCCATACCTTCCACAATTAAAACAATTAAAGTTACATCTCTCTTGATATTGATTACCTCATCCTCTTTCCTTGACTGGTAGACCCAAAATTATTTCCTCTTCTCCCTTGACTACATGCTCTAGAATTGTTGCCTCTCCACCGATTAAAATTATTGCCACGACATCTTCCTCTGAAGCTTCCTCTACCTCTAGCTCTGAAATTTCCTCTTTGTCCACTATTAAAATTAGTGCTCAAAATCCATGACACAAGCACAGATTAAACTGTTGCCAATCTTCCAACTCTAGAGAACCTTCCTTTGGTTGAGCCAGAGTTCCATCCACAAATCCCCACATCCTTCTGGCACATAAGGAAGTTCTTATAACACGAGCCCATTCCTCATAATTCTCTCCCCGTAGCTGCTCACAAGTATTCACGTTCCTAACGTCTTCAATTGAATGTTAGGCTTCTTGCCATGGCCGCCACAACCTTTCTTTTCGATTTATAAGTCTAGGTATCAATAGAGCTTTTGTATATCGTTATTTTATGTATATGGTTACATATATACAAGGTAGACTCATAGGTCACGTTTATCCTGCATACAATCACTGTACTAAACTTCCAAAAATTAACTAAGTCAAAGATATACATAATCACCCTAACAACTTATTAGATAAGCCTAGAGTCTTAGTGATTAAGAGAAACTCTAGCTGGATGCCTATCATTATCATATTAATCTCTCATATTGTATTGTTCATGTGTTCAACCTCCTTTTTTTTTCCAAAGATAAAATTTCATTGAATGAAATAAGTCAAGACCTTACAAAATTTAATTAGGACTTGATTGCTCCTTAGTGAGTGTCACAAATGGATGAATTTAATATGGATATGCGTATGAATGGATGTATATATAGATGGAACAATATGTGATGTGTGAAACACAGTGCAAGTATACACTATCAGTGTAGTGAGAAAGTATTCCGGGGGTTGTCGTACCCAAGGGATTGATATTGATTACCAGAGTAATATAACTCCAGTATTGTTCAAGCGATCGAATTGTGATGAGATAGACAAAGTAAATAATTGCAGAAAATAAGTAGGCAATAGCAGAAGAGTATATGGCAGAATAAAATTATAATGAGAGATCTAGGGATTCAGATTTCACCACAATCTTCATGTATAGACTTCCTTGATTTAGTTATGCAGTTATAGAATTATCAATTGTTAGCCAAGATTCCCTAATTTAATTAATCAGCCTTGGTATTAGGTCAGATCAAATCTAATTATAATTACCAACCCTGCTACTGGTCTGTGCGAGTTGTAGCAACTATAATTGCATTAAGATCTATGGACATCCCTTTAGGGAGATTAGGGGAATGCCCTAATTCCCATGTGACTACACAGGGTCCTCAGTACTGGTCTGTCCTTAGCTCCACTATGGATTTAATTCTCTTGGTCTAGATTAACTAATCTCCGGTCAGTATCATAGCTAACCCATTGATTTCCCCCAATTAATTGGCCAGATCAATCAATAGTAAAGTGTAGAAAAATAAACCTCAATTGAATAAAACATAAACTGTCATAACTTCCTCAAGTTGTCTATACCATCAGATCGGGCTACATCTTAGCCCTAGAGAGAAGTTTAGTTGCACATAATAATATGTAAACACATAATGATAAAATAGGAAAACATTAAAAGAGTAGAAGAAGTCAAAGGAGTGACGCCTTGCTCTTGAATCTTGCTTGGTTGCTGTTGCTCTCCTTCTCCTCTTGCTTCTTGTCTTGTGTTCAGCCCTCTTGATCTATTTATAATGCCTCTAATCCTAATTCAACTCTTACTAGGATTCCAAATAATAATAATATACTAATTACAAGTAAATCCTAATCCTATCCTAACTAAGGCTTTAATTGGACTTCACACTTCAAGACTTTAATTCCTCTTGAAACTCTATTCCGGAGAGTCTTCTAAGGTTTGGACTTCTAATCCTTCCATTGCACAACTTCTCGGAAGTCCATTGGGCTTAGAGGTCATCAAATAGCTCCAAAACAGGTCTTGGGCGCCACGGCGCCCATTGGCAGAATGGGTTGCTTTCTTCTTTGGTACCCGGCACCACGGCGCCCAATGGTAGAATGATGAATTCTTCCATTTTTGCTTCTCTTGCCTTGTGTACCTACAACATAAAGAAATCTAATCAAAGCAAAGTGTTTTTACCATAATTGGGACTTTAAATGTAAGGGAATTGAGGCTAAATAATCTATATAAAATGTAATTATCAAACTCCCCCACACTTATCTTTTTGCTCGTCCTGAGTAAAATCAAACATAAGCATTCATGCAAGATAGCAAGGCTTTCACACAAAACTGACTTACTAACCATATTTGGCCTCAGAATCAATTCATATGGGATTTCTGGAATTCAATCATCATTTCATAATGCAAATCATTCAATATGTAATGAAGCATTCCCCAAATTTCCCAAGGTAACTCTCAATGCAAAGTGATATACGCTCAATTCTTACTCATTAAAGTGTAAAAGGACAGTTTCCATGTAATAGGGTAAAATAGGGTGGTTCAATCATGAAAAGTCATAATGATAATCTAATCAAGTGAAAATATGCATAATAGCCACTTAAACTTTAGGGAGTGTAAGTGGTGAGGGATGAATTCTCTCTCATTGGAATGATATTCAGTCATCTCACAAGTGTTTGGAGGGTTAGATTTTCACTCATTTCAGGATAAAACCAAGAAATTTCCATAGGCTTGTTCATCTATCAAATTTCCACCACTTCAATAAATCACAACACTAATCAAAGGGTCTTACAAAGGGTTGTAACGGGGCTAGGTGAAGGTGATAAAGGCTTAGGACTTACTAAGAAGAAATTGTGTGAATTCAGAGTTTTTCTTTATTGCACATATTCTTCCACCACTAGCTCAAATACTTCATCTTTTACTCCCTCTTTTCTTCTCTATTGTCTCTCCTTTTGCTTTGGCTTTTTGGTCTCTTGACCTTTTTCTTTTCTTTTATTTTCTATCTTTTGTTGGCCCTTCTCATTCTAAATTTTCAGAGCATTTGTCTCATTTTTTTTCTTTTCTTGCTCACTGCTCTTTTTTCTAGGGGGATAATCCTCATTATGAGGCTATTCTTTTCTCGATATTTCTCTCAACTAGGGTAGAGTATTTGCTTTCCCTGAACTCACACATTCCTTCAAAGTATTAGTGTCCAATTGGCGAAGGAATTGAGGAATGGGAAAGAGATCGTGATGGGGTGGAAAGAAGGAAAGGGAAAGGCTTAAAAGGGTCAACTAGGGGGTAGCCAAGCTTTCAAGGTTCTAATGTAGGGGATATTAGTACAGATCATCCATAAACTGGATGCTCTATTTTTGCATGGTATGTGGTGATTTTTCATGGTCATCGAGTGATTACTAATCAGCTCTACCATCATCTACACTACTCACAGAAACAGGCTTGAACAGATTGGCTACTAAAGGGTGAGAGTAAGGTAGAAGGTGTAAACCTAGGTGCTCTAATCATCCTAGTGTTTGTGATTTAAATGTGGTCTCAAAATGCATAATAGAACAAGTTCTAGAAAAATCAAGGATGTCCTTATCACTCACAAACAGTTGTTGAGCTCTACTGATGTAGCTCTTAGGCTCAAAAGCTCACCATAATTCATCCACTCACACTTTAGTTTCCGCCAATATCTCAGTAAAGTAAAGCATATATAGGGAATAGCAAATCAATGTGGGTTCACACATTTACAAGGTAGGCTCAAAATTCCCAGAAGCTTTTCAATCATAAAATAAGACAGATGAAATGAACAATCATGCATTATTTCCACAATAATTGAATATTCCTCATCCCATTAAATTAGTGATATACTAGTTTCATCATGCTTTCGGTCAGAAAACGCACAGACAATCATGCATTTATTCAGAAATAGAATTTTAAACTAACATACTAAAAACACACAATCATGCAATTAATTAAAAACACATTACTAAACTAAGACACACAACTAATCTACTACTCAAAATAGAAATTTTATTTTAACTACTAGGCAGAATGAAATATGACTCTCCCCCACACTTAAATATTACATTGTCCTCAATGCATCAAGTAAGAACAGAGTAAGGAAAGAGCCAACCTAGAAGGACAACCTAGTCGGTGTCTTCAGAGTCATCCTCTGAGCTATCTTCTTCAGCAGGTGGTGCTGGAGCAGCATGTGATGGACGAGGGAGATGTGGGAATGGAGGTAAGCCAGTGTGGCCTGCAGCACCCGCTTCCAGGTATTCTTCAGCTACCTGATACCATATGGTGGTTGCTTCATTGTATTGATAGTTGAAATCAATCCAGGTATTCAGCTTGGCGGCGAGTGCAGGGTCCATAAACTGTTGCTGGTTTGGAGGTGGTGGTGCTTGTGGAGCAGGTGGAGATGGCGGCTGTGGTGGGTTGCTAGGCCTCCTCTCAGGTAAGGTGGCTTCAGTTGGGCAAAGAATGTTTTGTTGAGCATTCGGCCTAGCTCAAGCATAGGCTCTGAGTTGCCCTACATAACTCCAGCCTTGCGGCAAAGGGAAACAATCAAATGGGGGAATAGGAGCACCTTCTTGTTGACCATTTGTCGAACGGTCTCCAAGTGCTCTGTAATGGTGTGGCCAACATTGAACCTCCACCTGTTGTGAATGGCCCAGAGGAACTCTGCTCGCAGCTTGGTAACCTCTGAGGTATGCGTGGATGGGAACAAGCGATTTGCAATGAAGTGCAGCCACGTCTTGTTGATCTTGTCAAGCCCGGTCTTCAGGAAGTGGTAAAATTCACCATCTCTGGTGACCCACTGTGTGCCTTCAATGCATAGTGTCCTTGTGATATCATTGTAATCCTCATTAGCTGCAAAATGGCCCAGTCCTAGCTCTCCGGCATGCAGATTTGGTATCTCAAAAATCTCATGAATTGTGTACTAATCAAAGGGTACCTTGTGTCCTCGCACCTAGCTTGTATATGGAGTCTGATATTCGAACAGATTGGCATAGAACTCCTTCACTATGTTGAGTGGTGCGGGCTCCGGTTGTTGAGCAAATTTGAGCCAACCTCTCAATGCCATCTGATTGGCAATCAGAGCAAAACAGGGCTCCAAAAGATCAATGCGAAATTCTGGGATTGTGGGCTTGCTGTCAAGTTCGTCCATGTGATCCTCTGCCTTCTTCCTAATGAAGCGTGTGGCCTCATATTCCAGCAATTGAGAGGATGAAGATGCCTTCCGCTTAGCCAAATGTTTGAGAGGCATTGTATCTACAATAACACACACAAAAAATACCCAACAGCGCACCTATTCCACTAATGTAAGCACAATAAACAGAATTCTCACAAGGCTCTATTTTTCGAAAAAAATTTCTATGCAAAAATTTGAGATGATAATGCACAAGTCAGGGTAGCCAATACGAACTAGATATAATCAGTAATCAACAGCACCAATTATAATCCACATGCAACCAAATTTCATGCTCAATCACCCATAAAATTCCCAATTTCTGCCAAAATACCCAAGGAAGAAATTGGATGAAATTTCTAAAATTTCCACCAATTAAAATGAGTGGGTAAGTGATAAAATACCTCTATGATGCCCAAGGGTGTGATTTCGAACCAATTCGTGCCAGAAATCTCTAAAAAACTCCAAGAACAGAGGAGTGAGAAAGTCCACGTTCTAGTGAGAGAAAGTGGTAAAATTTTAAGAGTTCTTCCTCAAATCTGAAATTTGTTCGGATGGATTGAAGTCTAAGTTTATGGGGAAGGGATTAGAGGTGTTTTGGGAGTGATTAATTGGCAAAAATTCGAGGGAATGAGAAGGGTGTGCGAATGGGTAGTTGAAAGGTTTAAAATATGAAAAGTGTGAGAATGGCGGGTTGGGGCTTATAAGGTTCTGGTATTGGGTGCCACGGCGCCGGGACATAGAGGGATTTTTTTTTTTTTTTGAATTTTGGCAATTGCTACAGTGTTGGGTGCCGTGGCGCTGAGGGTTTGCGTCGTGGCGCCCATAGGTAGTATACTCTCTGGAAGTGGGCGCCATGGCGCCCAGAGCTTCTTTTTGAGTCCTTTTGTGCTCAAATTGCTCTGTTCTAATTCCCAGTTACGTCCAATACCTATATGGCTTCCAATAATTACTTAAAAGATCATGAGTAGTAGAGAAATTGAATGAATAACTATAAAACACACACGAAAATTAAAAAGGGAAAGAAATAAAAACCAATGGGTTGCCTCCCATAAGCGCTTGGTTTATAGTCCTCAACCGGACTTTCTCTGATTCTATAGGCTATCTCGAAGGATGACAACATGCACATGCATGTTTTCACTTGTTAAGTAGGGCGTCAATCTGTGCCCATTCACCTTGAAAGTTTGTCCATCCTTCGTTATTGTTATGGCTCCATATGGGTTTATAGATGTGATTGTGTATGGACCATGTCATCTTGATTTTAATTTGCTCGAATGAAGTTTCAACCTTGAGTTGAATAACAGCACTTTCTGTCCAAGATATAGGTCTTTTCTTGCTATTTTTCTGTCATGCCATAGTTTGAGTTTTTCCTTGTAAATGCGAGCATTTTCATAGGCTTCTCTTCTGAATTCATAAAATGCATTGAGTTGAAGTATTCTGTTTCGCCCAGCTGCTTTTGGATTAAAATTCAATAGCTTGACAGCCCAGTATGCTTTGTGCTCTAACTCAACTGGTAAGTGGCACTCCTTCCCAAAGAGTATGTTGTATGGAGACATGCCTAAGGGTGTCTTGAATGCTGTTCTATATGCCCATAGTGCATCATCCAACTTGCGAGACCAATCTTTCCTGTTAGTGTGGACTGTTTTCTCCAATATCCTCTTCAACTCCCTGTTAGATACCTCCACTTGCCCACTGGTTTGTGGGTGATAGGGGGTGGCAATTTTGTGCCTTACTCCATATTTGACAAGGAGAGCTTTGAGGTGTTGGTTGTAGAAGTACTTCCCTCCATCACTAATTAGTGTTCTTGGTACACCAAAGCGGGTAAAAATGTTCTTTTTCAGAAATTTTTGTACCACTTTGGAATCATTTGTAGGAGATGGAATAGCTTCTACCCATTTGGATACATAATCCACTGCGACAAGAATGTACAAGTTCCCGAAGGATGATTGGAATGGTCCCATGAAATCAATGCCCCACACATCGAATAGTTAAACTTCTAGGATGGGATTTTGGGGCATCTCATGTCTCTTGGACAGGTTTCCAGCTCTGGCATTTGTCGCATCTCTCAACGAAAGATTATGCATCTTTGAAAAGTGTTGGCCAATAGAAGCCAGATTGGAGTATTTTATTGGCTGTCTTGTGAGCTGCATAGCTGCTCGAATGGTAGCTTTCAAGGATGGCTTGAAATTCTCCTTCTGGGACACACCGTCTGATCATGTGATCACTGCATCTACGATAGAGTGTAGGGTTATCCCAAAAATAAAATCTTACCTCATAAAGGAATTTCTTCCTTTGTTGATAGGTTACTTCAGGCGGTAATTCATGACAGGTTAGATAATTGACATAATCTGCATACCATGGCCCATCTTTGCCTCTATTGTTCCATACTTTGTTGATAATTTTTCTAGTGGAAAATACTTGCTCATCAGAGAAGGAATCAGCTATAGGAACAGAAGTATTAGCATGATATTCAAGCCTAGATAGGTGGTCTGCTATGACATTATCTGCTCCTTTCTTGTCCTTCATCTCCAGCTCAAATTCTTGCAAAAGTAAAATCCATCTAATAAGTCTTGGCTTGGCATCTTTTTTATTCAGCAAATATTTAAGTGTTGCATGGTTAGTATAAACTATGATCTTGTTGCCAATGAGATATGGTTTGAATTTGTCAAATGCATAGACCATAGCTAGTAGCTCTTTTTCAGTGGTTGCATAGTTAACTTGGGCAGCATCAAGAGTTTTGCTTGTGTAGTAGATAGCTCTGAAATTTTTTTCTCTTGTTTGCCCTAAAACAGCCCCTACTACAAAGTCACTTGCATCACACATAATTTCAAATGGGGCTTCCCAATTAGGCGTGACAATGACAGGGGCAGATATGAGTGCTTCCTTTAAAGTATCAAATGTTGTTTTGCACTCTTTAGTGAATTCAAAAGTTGCTTCTTTTAACAAAAGATTGCATAATGGTTTGGAAATTTTCGAGAAGTCTTTGATGAATCTTCTGTAAAATCCAGCATGTCCCAAGAAACTCCTTATTCCTTTGACAGTAGTAGGATGTGGAAGTTTCTCAATTAACTCCACTTTGGCCCTGTCAACCTGAAGTCCATCTAGTGATATTTTGTGGCCAAGAACGATTACTTCATGTACCATAAAATGGTACTTCTCCCAATTTAGCACTAGGTTTGTTTCTTGGCATCTTTGGAGTACCAATGATAGATTATTTAAGCACGAATCAAATGAATTCCCAAAAACTGAGAAATCATCCATGAAAATCTCGATGAATTTTTCTACCATATCTGAAAATATTGATGTCATGAGCCTCTGAAAAGTAGCGGGCGCATTACATAGTCCAAATGGCATTCTTCTAAAGGCGAATTTGCCATAGGGACATGTAAAAGTTGTCTTCTCTTAATCTTCAGGGGCTATGGCAATTTGGTTATAACCTGAATATCCATCCAGAAAACAATAGAAAGGATATCCAACTAACCTATCTAGCATCTGATCAATGAATGGTAGTGGAAAGTGATCTTTTCTGGTTGCTTTGTTCAGCTTTCGGTAGTCGATGCACACTCTCCATCCAGTCACGGTTTTGGTAGGGATCAACTTATTGTTGTCATTTTCTACCACAGTGATACTTTCCTTCTTCGGCACTACTTGCACAGGGCTCACTCAAGGGCTGTCAGAAATAGGGTAGATAATGCCTGCATCAAGTCATTTTTGTACTTCCTTTTAACTACCTCTTTCATCTTCGGGTTCAGCCTTCTTTGGTGCTCGATTGAGGGCTTGAAATTCTCTTCCATGTAAATTTTGTGCATGCAAAGGGTGGGACTGATGCCTTTTATGTCAGCAATAGTCCACCCTATTGCTTTCTTGTTTGCTCTCAGTACTCTCAGCAGCTTCTCTTCTTGCTCTTTTGTTAGGGAAGCAGAAAGAATTACTGGTAGGGATTCTAAATCTCCCAAATAGCTGTATTTCAAATGTTTTGGTAATGGTTTCAACGCCAATTTGGGTGCTTGCTCAGTTGAAGATTCGGTGAGGACTTCAGGCTCTCCTAATTCTTCAGTAGGTTTCTTGATAAAAATAGGTGGAGTAGCCTCTAGTTGATGAATGCAATCTTCAATCTCTGGATCTTCTTCTGCTGTCATGCCAGCTAAGCATGCTTCAAGGGGTTCTGAATACTTTGAAAGTTGCGCCACCGCCTTGATGCATTGTTCAATGATGTCTGCTCTAAAGTATGACTCTTCATCAGCTGGATGCTTTAGTGCTTTGAGGATATCAAAGGTCACTTCTTCTTCTTGTACTCTCAGAGTCAAGTTCCCTTTTTGTACGTTAATTAGGGTTCTTCTAATTGCTAAGAATGGCCTTCCCAGAATGATTGGGATTTCTTGATCTTCCTTCATGTTTAATACTATGAAATCTGCAGGGAAGATGAATTTGTCGACTTTAACTAAAACATCTTCTACTATACCTTTTGGATATTTGATGGATTTATCTGCTAGTTGCAGAGATACAATAGTGGGCTTGGCTTCTCCAATATTCAGCTTTTTGCATACTGAGAGTGGCATTAAATTTATGCTTGCTCCCAGATCATATAGTGCTTTGCTGAAAAACTCATGGCCTATAATGCATGGAATGGTAAAGCTTCCAGGGTCTTCAAGCTTTTGTGGCAGCTTCTTTTGAAGTATGGCACTGCACTCTTCAGTAAGTGCAACATTTCATAATCTTGCAGCTTCCTTTTGTTGGACAGAATATCTTTCATGAACTTCACATAGCTTAGCATATGCTCCAAAGCTTCTGCAAAAGGAATATTAATATGTAATTTTTTAAATACCTCCATAAATTTTGCGAATTGTCTGTCTAGTTTTTGCTTCCCGAATCTTTGGGGAAACGGCAAGGATGGTTTATGTGGAGAAGGAATTTCGCATGGCATGTGCTTCGACTTCTCCATTGGCTTTTGATGTTCTTGCCTTTCTTCTAGAGTGACTTTAGTTGCTTGTTCAGCTTCAGATTCAACTTCCTTTTCTTCTTCTTGTGGCGTGGAATCTTGGACAACATCTAAGGTTTTTCCACTTCTCAGAGTTATGGCTTAGACATCCCTTGGATTAGCTTCAGTTGTGCTTGGTAATCCACCAGGTTGCCTTGTGGTAAGAAGTTGAGAAATCTGGCCTACCTGATTCTCCAATTACTTGGTTGAAGCATTTGTAGTCACCATAAATTGATTTCTCTTTTCAGTCAACTCGGCTTGGGATGTTGTAAGTTTGGCCATGGCTTCTTCTAGATTCATTCTTGGACGTTGCTGCTGTTGTTGTTGATAAGGAGGTGCTGCCTATCTTGGGTTTTTCCATGAAAAATTAGGATGATTCCTCCATCCAGGATTGTAGGTCTTTGAGTAGGGATTGTTATTCCCCATATAGTGCACCTCTTCGGCTTCTTCTTGCACAGCTTCCATAGGATTTCCTTTGAGCATTGCAGTGTGGAATGAAAGTACTTAATCCAGCTTTGCTGCAAGTGTTGCAAAGGCATCTGAATCTTGTATGCCAGCTACTTTCTTCTCATTATCCCTCCTAGAGCTCCAATCAGAGGCATTTGTTGTTACCTCTTCAAGTAACTCATAGGCTTCAGTATAGTCCTTGTTCAGGAAGGCTCTTCCAGCAGCTGCATCTACAACTGTCTTGGTGTTAGGGATTAATCCTCCATAGAATACCTGCATTACCAGCCAGTCTTGCATTCCATGGTGTGGGCACTTCCTTAGCAGCTCCTTGAATCTTTCCCAAGCATCATAGAGAGACTCTCTATCAAATTGATTGAAATTCACAATTTCAGTTCTCAACTTAGTAGTTTTCGAAGGAGGAAAATATTTAGTCATAAATTTCTGGGCTAAGGAATCCCATCTGTCAAGTGAACCAGGTGGCAAGGAATTCAGCCACCTTCTAGCTCCGTCTCTGAGTGAAAAAGTAAATAATCTGAGCTTGATTGCCTCCTCTAACACCCCATTGTATTTGAAAGTATCACAAATCTCCAAAAAAGTATAGAGGTGCATATTTGGGTCTTCATTAGGTGCTCTAGAAAATTGATTATTTTGAACCATCTAGATCACAGCTGGTTTGATCTCAAAATTGTTTGCTTCAACGGCTGGACTCCGGATGCTTGACAAAGCATTCTGCACTTTTAGGACAACAAAGGTTCGAAGGGGAATATGCCCTTCATTGAGTTGATTATTTGGTGCTGCCATCTTTTCTAGATCTGGCTGCAAGTTCCGGACTACTCTCCTTGCTCTCAGATTTCTTTTAATGGTTTTTTCGATTTCTAGATCAAGAGGTAATAGATTTCGGTCCCTTGTTCTTCTCATGCACCAGAAATTTTTTTTGACAAGAATTGAAGATAGAAGATCAAAATAAAACAGAAAATAATATTTTGCTTGAATCAACACTTTGTTAATTCCTCTAATATCAATAAAACAATCCCCGGCAACGGCGCCAAAAACTTGATTGTGTATGAATAGATGTATGGATATGCGTATGAATGGATGTATATATAGATGGAACAATATGTGATGTGTGGAACACAGTGCAAGTATACACTATCAGTGTAGTGAGCAAGTATTCCGGGGGTTGTCGTACCCAAGGGATTGATATTGATTACCAGAGTAATATAACTCCAGTATTGTTCAAGCGATCGAATTGTGATGAGATAGACAAAGTAAATAATTGCAGAAAATAAGTAGGCAATAGCAAAAAAGTATATGGCATAATAGAATTAAAATGAGAGATCTAGGGATTCAGATTTCACCACAATCTTCATGTATAGACTTCCTTGATTCAGTTATACAGTTATAGAATTATCAATTACTAGCCAGGATTCCCTAATTTAATTAATCAACCTTGGTATTAGGTCAGATCAAATCTAATTATAATTACCAACCCTGCTACTAGCCTGTGAGAGTTGTAGCAATTATAATTGCATTAAGATCTATGGACATCCCTTTAGGGAGATTAGGGGAACGCCCTAATTCCCATGTGACTACACAGGGTCCTCGGTACTGGTCTGTCCTTAGCTCCACTATGGATTTAATTCTCTTGGTCTAGATTAACTAATCTCTAGTTGGTATCATAGCTAACCCACTGATTTCCCCCAATTAATTGGCTAGATCAATCAAGAGTAAAGTGCAGAAAAATAAACCTTAATTGAATAAAACATAAACTGTCATAACTTCCTCAAGTTGTCTATACAATCAGATCGGGCTACATCTTAACCCTAGAGAGAAGTTTAGTTGCACATAATAATATGTAAGCACATAATGATAAAATAGGAAAACATTAAAAGGGTAGAAGAAGCCAAAGGAGTGACGCCTTGCTCTTGAATCTTGCTTTGTTGTTGTTGCTCTCCTTCTCCTCTTGCTTCGTGTCTTGTGTTCAGCCCTCTTGATCTATTTATAATGCCTCTAATCCTAATTCAACTCTTATTAGGATTCCAAATAATAATATACTAATTACAAGTAAATCCTAATCCTATCCTAACTAAGGCTTTAATTGGACTTAACACTTCAAGAGTTTAATTCCTCTTTAAAATCTATTATGGAGAGTCTTATAGGGTTTGGACTTCTAATCCTTCCATTGCACAACTTCTCGGAAGTCCATTGGGCTTAGAAGCCATCAAACATCTCCAAAACAGGTCCTGGGCGCCACGGCGCCCATTGGCAGAATACCAACTCGCGTCTCTAGTTCTGGGCGCCACGGTGCCCATTGGCAGAATGGGTTGCTTTCTTCTCTGGTACACAGCGCCACGGCGCCCAATGGCAGAATGATGAATTCTTCCATTTTTGCTTCTCTTGCCTTGTGTACCTACAACATAAAGAAATCTAATCAAAGCAAAGTGTTTTTACCATAGTTGGGACTTTAAATGCAAGGGAATTGAGGCTAAATAATCTATATAAAATGTAATTATCAGGACTCTCACAATACAAAAGAATTTTCCGGGATCTCCCAAAAGAATTGGCTTTTAATTAAAGCCAAAGACTACTCTTATACAGGACATTAGTCTGCAAAAAGATTAGTAATGTTTACAAAGAAACCATAAACTCTGAGTGGTCTTTCTCAGCCTTGTTAGCTACTTCCTCACTAGTCCAGTTGATATCATTGAAGATGAGATCATTTCTCCTTTTCTAAATTCTCTAAAGGGTAAAAAGGCCAAGGAAATCAGATTCCTGCTATCAGTCTCCCTCTTGAGTAGGTCCCAAAACAACAACCACCATTCTCGAAAGGATGTAGCATTGAAATAGGTTAGTCTAAGGCTTAGCTTTGAGATGAATCGTACCTCTTGTGCTTTAGGGCAGAGTGCAGCCATATGGAGGGTAGACTCTTCCACTTCTCTGCAAGATTTGCAGCAGCTATCCTCTCAGTTTAGGCGATGCGCAATAGCTGCTCTTGTTGGTAAGGCATCATGCAGGGCTCTCCACATAAATAATTTGACCTTACTTGGGGCTAGTATTTTCCACACTCCCTTCCACATCTTAGAATAAACATTAGAAGAGTCTGGAGAGTTAGGAAAAACATTCTTTATAGCTTCCTTATACCCTACTGACACCATGTATCTTGTGGAGTTGGAATCATGCCAAACAACTAAGTCTTCTCTCTCACTGACTACAATGTCCAATATAATTTAGGCATATTCTTCAGCCACTGCATTTCTTACAACTCTTTCGTCCCATGTATGTTATTATGTACGAAGTTGAGCTACCCAAATCCACTCCATGTCTCTTTTCTCTCTTGGCAGAGGAAGAAAGGGGTAAGAGGTTGACAACCATGGATCATGAAATAGTCTGAGGCTTGTAGTCTTCCTTACCCTCCATCTCCTTTGTCGCTCTATTAATTTTTTCCCCTTTTGAAGGCTTCTCCTTTGGGGTTGGCTTGCATGAAATTAGAGTGGGGAAAATACTTCCCTTTGAACAGCTTGAAAAAAAGTGAATGTTCTCCATTGGCTAGCCTCCAACTATTTTTAGCTAATAAGGCCATGTTGAATGCATTTAAATCTTTAAAACCAAGCACTCCTTCTTCCTTATTCCTACACATGGTTCTCCAATCTACCTAATGGATTTTCCTTGTGCTTTCTTGGTTGTTCCACTAGAGGTGCCTTACCATTTTCCCCAATTCCCAACAGAGCCCCTTTGGGAGTTTAAAATAACCCATAGTGTACACTGGAGAGCAAAAATAACAACTTTAATAAGTACCTCTTTACCTCCATATGATAGAAGGTTACGCCTCCAACTATTAAGTCTCTTCATAACTCTCCTTTGTAAAGGCAAAGGTTTGCTTCTTAGATCTATTAACTGTTAACGGTAGGCCTAGATATTTGTCTTGTCCTCCAATATGAAGAATGCCCAACTGTGCTGCAATATGTTCTCTAATTTCATGGGGGGTATTGGCATTAAAGAAAAGCGAGGATTTTTGGAGGTTAATTTTCTACTCACTAATCTGCTCATAGTCTCTAAGAATGTTCAAGATGGATTGTGCTTAATCATCTTCAGCTTTAGCAAACAATAAGGAGTCATCTGCAAATAGTAGATGGTTGATTGACGGGCTTCTTCTACTAATTTTCAGTCCTGAAATTGAACCATCCCTTCCTGCATTGCTCAGAAGAAAAGACAATCCTTCTGCACATATTAAAAAAAGATAAGGAGAGAGAGGATCCCCTTGACGAAGCCTTCTACTAGGTTTGAAATACCCAAATGAATCACTATTAACAATGACAGAGAAGGTAGTAGTTGATACGCATTCTATCACCCATCCAATCCATTTGTTGTTGAATCCCATTTTTTCCATCATGAATTTAAAGAACTCCCATTCCACCCTATCATATGCTTTTGACATATCCATTTTTGCAGCCATGAAATATTCCTTTCCAGCTTTCTTGGTCTTTAAAAAGTGCATAAGTTCATGCCCAATGAGGATATTATCCGATATTAGCCTCCCCTTAACGAATGCGCTTTGGTTCTTGCTAATAAGCCCTGGCATCACCTTTTGTAGTCTACCTGCTAGAATCTTAGATATTATCTTATATAACACTGAGCATAGACTAATAGGCCTCATGTCATTAACACTTCTGCATTCATCCACTTTTGGAATTAGTACTAGCTGTGTGTGATTTATGCTCCTTAGCATCTTACTTGAGTGAAAAAAAACTCTTGACAGCCTTGCACACATCCATCCCAACTATGTCCCAATAGGCTCTATATAAGGTCCATGTGAAGCCATCACTGCCAGGTGCTCCTTCAGGATTGATGGAAAACACTGCCATTTTTATATCCTCATTAGACACCTCCTTCGTTAGGTGATAGTTGAATGTAGAGTTCAAATTTCTTGGAAAGTTACCAAGAATATCACCCATTGACCTTGGCTCTCCAGAAGTGAAAAGGTTCTGGTAGAAATTGATAGCCTCTTGTGCTATTCCTTCCAAATTGTCCACCCACTCCCCATTAGCATTTTGAATTTTGGATATCATGTTCCTTCTCCTCCTTTGGGTAGCTTGCATATGAAAAAATTTAGTGTCTATCACCAAATTTTAACCATTTAATTCTAGACTTTTGCTGCCAATACTTCTCTTCTTGGATAATCTCAGTAATGAGCTCTTTCTCCTTCTCTCTAACCTGCTCCCAATATGTGTCCTCCTCTTTCATTTTTAAGCTTTCTATTTCTCCCTTCAAGCTATTTATATTTGTTACTGCATTATATTGATTTTCCTTTCTCCATTGAACTAATTTGTGTCTACTTCTTTTCAGTTTGGAATGAACCCTATAAGCAAAGGATCCTTGGTCTATTTCCTCCCAAGATTCTCTAATAAGATTCCTTACTTTAGTGTTTCCTACCCACCTTGCATCAAAGAAAAACCTCTTTTTTGCTTTTTGGCAGTTTGGGGTTGAGTCTAGTAAAATTGGAAGATGATCTGAACCTTGCCTATTTAGATGTGACACTAGGCCATTAGGGAAGGCTGCTTGCCATTCTATATTAGCAATGACTCTGTCTAGTCTCTCAAAGATACCCCCTCCATTCCTCCATTTGTTACTCCTTGTGTACTTGTAGCCACTAAAGCCCAAATCAGCCAGGTGGTTTCAGAAAATGAAGTCCTGCATATTTGCTTATTCTACCTCTATGCCCCCTTTCTTTTCATGATTATAGAGAATAGTATTAAAGTCCCTTCCTATCACTATCTTGCCTCTCATGGTAGCGATGACTCCTGCCAACCTTTGGAATTGTGATCTTTTACTATTTGCATCGGTGCTAGCATAGATACCAATGAGGTGGAAAAAAGAACCATCAATAACATCATAAATAGTGCAAGAAATGAAGGAATCACATACCATATTAGATATTGAGATGTTTTCCTTCTAGGCCAAAGCTAGCCCACCTGCTTTTCCAATTGGGTCTACCATTTCAGTATTTAAAAATCTACACTTCGTTAGCCACCTCTTGATTTTCCCACTATCATTTTTGGTTTCTGACAAAAAGATCACCTATAGGGAATTTGATCTGCATACCCCTTTAGAGTTGTGGACTATCAGAGGATTCCCTATACCGTGATAGTTCCAAAAGAGTAGCTTCATTGATGATTTGGGTTCTATTTAAGGCTAGGATCCACCACCTCTATAGTGTTAGTATCATTCTCCATTAAACATGCCCTTTTCGCATGAGGTTTTCCCTCTCCTGTTATTCTCCTCTTCATATTTCCTTGCTCCTTTATTTCATTTTCTACTTCATCTCACTGATTTCCAGAGTTTTCGCTAGTCATTGGTTTTCTTGCCATCTTTTTCCATTTCCCTTTTGTCACCTTAGTATTTTTATTCTCACCACCTATTTCATGTTGTCCCCTCTGTGTCTGCTCTTTGATGAGTGTAAATTATATAGACATTTTGGCATGAATTCCCTTGCATTTAAGTCCCAAATTAATATAGGTTAAGGTGCTTTTAATGTCATTTTACTATTATGCAGGAACCAAGCACTGAAAGGAGCCAAAGCAAGAAAATCCAGCATTTTAACCAAGCTTGGGCGTCGTGGCACCCTATCCCATAACCAACACTGTCAATGCTGCCATCCAATGCCGTGGCGTCCTGGAGACTTTTTGAAGCAAATCTGAAGAGTTCCAAGCCAAGTGGACTTCAGGGAAGCAGTGTCCTACAAGGATTAGGACTCTCAAGCCTAGAAGACTCTCCAAAATCATTGTTCAAGTGGGATTGAAGTCTTGGAAGTGTGCAGCCATTTAGAATCCTATTTCAAGCATGATTGGGAATGATTTTGTGGCTGGAGTTGTAATTCAACTAAGAGTCCTAATTCAAGTAAAACTCTACTTGGAATCCTAGTTTGAGAGAAACTAAAAGAGATATGCAGCCATAGGAATCAAACTCTCAAGAATCCTAATGGGAGTGAAACTGAAGTTGTCAAAGCAAATTAAATTCTCTACTATCCTAGTTTGAGTGGGATTAAAGTATTTAAATCATACTAGAATATTGTATGCCTAGTTAGAGTAAAATTAGGATTATATACATTATAAATAGGCAGCAAGGCAAGGAGCAAAGACACCACTTCCTCCACAACTTATCTACTCCTTCTTCCATTCATGTTTTCTTTCTTTTATGTTATGTGTTTAGGTTACACTATGTGTAACTAATTTCTTTTCTAGGGGCTAGGATGTAGCCCAATTTCTTGTATAGACTGATTTGAGGAAGTTATGAAAGTTTTATGTTTTATTCAATTTAGATTTAATTTTCTGCACTTCACTCTTGACTAATCTGGCCAATTAGTTAGGGAAAATTTGTGGGTTTTCTATGAGACCGACCGGAGATTTGTTAATTTAGACCACGAGAGTTAAATCCATAGTGAAGCTAAGGACAGACCAGTACCAAGGCCCTTATGTAGCCACATGGGAATTAGGGCGTTCCCCTAACCTCCCTAAAGGGATATCCATAGAACTTAATGCAATTATAGCTATTACAACTCGTACAGACTAGTAGCAGGGTTAGTAGTTATAATTAGATTTGATCTGATTTAATACCAAGGCTAATTGATGTGACTAGGGAATCTTGGCTAGCAATTGGTAAATCTGGAATTTCATAACTGAATCAAGAAAGTCTATACAAAGAAATTGTGGTGAAATCTGAATCTCTAGACCTTTATTCATTGGTTTTCTCTACATATCTTTTGCAGTTATTTCTCTTCTCTATGCTTTTATCTCTTCTAATTTTTTTTCTGTTATCACTCTTATTATCTGCTTGAGCAATATTGGAGTTATAATACTCTAGTAATCAAGAACAATCCCTTGGGTACGACAACCCTGAAATACTTGTTGACTACATTGATAGTGTTCACTTGCACTTCATTCCATCCACATTTCACACATAATTCTTCCATTCCACATCTATATTTTCTATACACTCACAATTAACGCATCACTCTTCCGTGTGCTTCATGGTTTGTCCCTTCCCACCTTTAGTAGTGCCATTGTTTGTTTCTTCACAAATTATAGATTGCCATCTATTGTATTCCAGAGTTTTCAAGCTGCCCTCCTTATATCCTTGGTTCTGAGTATTTTCTGGTGAAGTTCTAAGAGCTGCCTTTTCATTGTCTGAGCTATTTCCATCAATCTCTTCCACCCCATTTTCTTCTTTATCTGTATTCTTCTCTTTAGCAATATTGGTCTCACTCTCAATGCTCTTATTTGATTTCTCCTTGACTGATAGGGAATCTAGTTTTCTAATAATTAAGTTGGCACTCAGTTCTATTGCTTCAGGATTTTGGGCTTTTAATTTCTGTTTTGCCTTTTCCTCCCCATAAACTCTAACTCCTTTATGATCCACTTTCTTAAAATCTGACCAGTCCCCTTCCCTTTTTTTCCCTCCTTCCTCTTCCTGACTAGCCATTGTGCAAAATCTCATATCATGTCCAGTAATTCCGCAATAAGAGCAGAGCAATGGTAGTCTTTCAACTTTAAAGTCTACCCAGAATTTCTTCTTATTTGGTCCCATAACCCATACCCCTTTTCTAAAAGGCTTAGATATATTTACCTCGGCTTTAAATTTGAGCACCCATCTGCTTCCTTGAGCAAGCTCAAACATTGCCACATCCAAGACTTTGCCCATTTTTTCCCCAAATTTTCTAGCCATAGAAAGGGTTTGACAGTGTAAGGGAACACCCCGACATTGGACCCAGAAAGGGGCCATTTCAAAGGAGTTGGGGTCATGTAGAGTCTCTCTATTCCACCTCTGATGTCGTAGTAAGCAGTTTTTGAAAAGCCATGGATGGCCACCTTCAACTCTCTTCATCTCAGTTTCATTCTTGAAAAAGAACTGAAATCTATTTCCTTCCAAGTTAATGACTCTCAAACCTGCAGGGTTATCCCATACGACTTTCATAACATTCTCTAGTGTTTTGGGGTTGATTTCCCTATTAGCAATGACCTTCCCTAAAAGACTCTTCGAGCATTCCTCCAATTCCCTCCTCTAGATCTTCATCTTCGAAATTGACTACATCATCTTCTTCTCCTTCGAATGCCATAGCAGTACCTTCTTGTAATCAGTTGTTGACTCCAGAAAGTGACGACAATCAGATTGTCTCCCTCCAAGGAATAAAACCCTAAAGGACAAAGAACCTCACGCTAAGGCGCGGGACTTTCGAAATTGTTCAACCTCCTTTGTTACCTTGTTGCTATCTTATTTCTTCCATTGAAACCAACTCTATCTCCCCTATTCATTTTTTAGAGGTGTATATCAATTAACACCCCAAAACAAAAAGAAGTGATAAGGAAAAGTTATGGGATACCTGGTAATTTACATCTTTTTGTAATATTTTGTATCATATAGAGGGAGAAAATTCATTTTTGTATTAGGACAAAACTCAATTTTGTATTATTAAATATGAATTTGGGAAAAAAAAATACAAGTTTATATAAAGACAATAGTAACACACGGATTGCCCAAAACTCTTGCCAACTTTGGAGCACTTGAATCACCTAGAACTCTCTTTGACCTTTGTTAGGTTAAAGATTTTTTAATCAATTCTCTTAATTGATTTTGATGAAAGAAAAAAATATTTTAAGATTTATTAAAATATTATAAAATATATTTTATATAATTTTTATAACATAAAAATACCTTTTAAGTAAAATTAGTATCTTATTTTTTTTTTTTCTAAATTTTTGGTTAAAATAATTAAACCAAAGTGTACTTTTAATTAAGTTTTAAAAGCATTTTTAGTTAAAACAATTATCTTCTAAAAAGAGATTTCTTGTATAAGAAAATACTTTTCAAAGACTAATACTTTATCCCATCAAAAGCCAACTTATCTTCTTTTTATAAAAGCTAAGATAAATTATACATTTTTTATAATCTTGGTGCCCAGGTTTCTCTTATTCACGTTTGGGTAGACGATCTGCAGCGGCGTTGATTTTTTATTCTTCCCGTGCTTTTCTTAACAGCGTTGGGTCACAAATTGTACCACAAAAGATGGGTTCATCTGACTAAATTAGTGCAAGTCATCTCAACATAAATCAAGAGAGAACATTAGCGACATGTCCAATGGGTAAAAGAAAAGTTGTAGCCCACGCCCGTGCAGTCTGAAATCAGACATCCTTGGGCCACCAAAACTCCATACAAGGCCTCACTAGTGTTGACATGAAACAGCTCCTTGGGCCACAAAAATAGACTGTCAAAGCCTTATTTGTATTTTCATGAGGCAGATTGAAAAAGGTCAGTTGGATTGCAACATACGGGCTTCCAAAATCTGGAATGCAGTCCAACTTCTACTAAATGCTGGGCCAGGAAAAATTATTAAGATGAAGAACTATTTGGCAAAGGGAAAAGCATAAGAGACAAAAATCAAAAACACCATAAACTCAAGGATATTGTATACAAGGAGAAAAGGAGCTGTTCAAGTTGAAGAACTGATAAGAAAATTCAAAATTTGTTTAACAGTTATATTTCAAAAGTCTATAAAAAGAAGAAAAGCTCTCACACTTTGCAACAAGAAGAAAGTCATATTGGTCATAGTCTTAAAAACCTCTTCAAAGTTTTTCTCTTTTCTTCTTCATCTTCATATACCAAATAATTTTTCTTGGATATTGGGTTTATTAGAAAATCTATTGATATAACAACACCCATTTGTATATTTTTGCCACATCTTGTAAATCATTTATTTGTAAAGGCTTCTAGCCTACATACTTGTAATTGTAACCCTTGTTGAGGGTAAATTTAATTTGTGAGAAACCTAACAAAGGTTGTAAAATTTTTTGGTGGATCCTAAAAAACCAAGCTTAGAGTTATTAAAAACTATAAGAGATTACTGGAAGCCCGCAAATCACTAAAAATAGTGAAGAAACTCTCCAAAAAGTGTTTGAAAGAAGTGGATGTAGGTCATCATTATTTGTGACCAAACCACTATAAATTATTGTGTCATATCTATTCCTTTACTCTGTTACTTTCAATATTTATTTATTTATTGTTTACCATTTGTATTTAAGCATTATTTTGTTACATTACGTTTTTATAATTTTAAGATTTTTCCTAAAACATATAATCAAGCTTAAACTATCTTAAACCAAATTTAATACGCTGTGCTTAATTTTGCATCTTACATATAAAGTTTTATTTTACGAAAATTTTTTAAATGTCCTATTCATCTCTCTAAGACACATATATCTACAATTTCAACCTTAAACTCTCTTTGACTTTAAATTCTCTTCAACTCTCTTTGACTTTAAATTCTCTTCAACTCTCTTTGACTTTAAATTCTCTTCAACCCAGATCTCAAAAAAGTATGACTACATGGTTCAGAACGAAAACCTAGCTAATGAAAGACAATAAATCTGATAAAAGAATAAAGAAAGACAAAAAAATTGACTGGCAGGCAACTAGAAATAATAATTTATGCATAAAATGATAGAGAACTACTAAATTTTACAAATGTTAATTGATAAATTAACGAAATAATAAATATTTATTTGAAGAACCTTACTACCCAATAATTATTTTCCCAAAAGAAAAATAATGAGATAGTTGGGACAGTCACCGATCTCCCACCAAAACCAAAGAGTCATGAATGAATTCCTACCTAAGTCGATGCTGGTGAGATTAAAACGAAGATAATTTATCAAGTAACATGTGCTTGAAAAATTATATTGGGTGTACATCACTTAGTCTCCAAGTAATTTTTATTTTGTGGATATGCATGATATCTCTTTAATTTTCAGATTCAATTATGTTAGTAATGACTAATGTTCTTAATCTAACCAATAGATCATGCATCACAATGGTTCATTCGCAACTTTACTTTGATGAAAGTGGGTATAGAAGGATTTTGGCACTATAATTTATTCAATTTTGGGAATTATTGTGTTAAATGAACTTCTTGGTGATTTCGATTAAGTGGACCAAGCTGATCAACATTTCCAATTTGTTAGAATTCATTAAAATAGACTAAGCCCTTTCAATTCACAAAAGGAATTTCCACTAGCATTAATTACATGTGTAATCTATAATTGAACCAATCCTAAACTTAACAAAATCAATTTTATTAATCTTGTGACTCGTTTCATTCCATCGTAGTTCCATTTGAGTTTATTTGTTGCTTTCGGTTATTAATTTTGCTTTATGCTTTATCTACTTTACTGCTTTATATGCAATATTCAATTCTTATTATTTTGTGATCAGAAAGCTAAATTTGTAATGCCTAAGTATTACGATATTAATGCTTGTTGTGCTATTCACTTTGTCTGGTACACTTGTCGTGACTATGTAGCCAATATAATATTAATATTTTATAAATTTAAAGCTTCACAACAAATATCTCTATACTCTACCCATTAGATTTCTTTTATAGGGATTCTTCACTTTCTTTATTTACCATTCTTCAATATTTATACAGTTAAAAGTGAACTTGGAGACCTAGTATTTTATTGTCAAGTTGCTGATAAGTTATAGTTTAAAACTTCATTCACCCAAGTGCACTTGTTTTTTGTCATTTTAAATGTGACATTTAGAACTTTAGTTGCTTCTTTATTTTTACTGTCCTCCCGAGAATGTTTGGTATAGTTGGGGCTATTGATAATATTAGGAATTATTGGTTCACTTTGATTAGGTTTGTGCCTACTAATAGTGCAATTTTTCTTACTCTCTGTGCTTTTTCTGTATTTTGCTGGTTGTCACCATTTAATGTCTGAATTATTAGTTTGGATATGCTGCTACAAAGTGTTGATAACAAGATAATTTTTTTTTTTTTTGATTGAATATTATGTATTATTAGTTGTGTTGATGGGGGTATAAGCATAAACTATTAATTTGATTTGCTATTGTTCTACACATTACTTTTAACTTGCATTTTGAAGAAAAGTTTATGTTAATGATGTCAGTGTTAAAATTAAAGTAATTTTCCGGTGGTGTCTATTAATTTCTTTAGAAGCAACTTCATTATCTCCTTGTTTTTCAAGAAGCTTGACAAAACAATAATATATGTTTTACATTTCCTATGTTTCCATGTTAGTGAGTGGTTACTAACTGATTGTGAGGCTCATGTATAAGGTTTTTCGTTTTCATGTGTTATATTGATAACAATTATAAATGATAATATGGTCAAGTATGGTAAAGATGAATATAGTCCTTGTTCTCAATTGAAAAATTTATCTTGTTCCCAATTCCCACCTCACAACAGTAGTGAGAAATGAATTGTTATCTCTAGGGGTGGGCACGGGACGGGACGTCCTGGTGTTCCGACCTAGTCTGAAGAATTCAAGACAAAATCGGGATGGAACAAATCAGGACTTGGGACGGAGTCGGGACAAATTTTTAGTGTCCCGGAAATTTTCAGGATGCTACCGGGACAGGCTTAATTTCGTTCCGTGTCCCATCCCGGCCCGTCCTATATTCAGTCTTGCATGCCTAACTTATAATGTCCCGACTAGCCCCGATTTGTGACCTCACCTCCCTATCATTCATATCTGTTTGATTTAGAGTTTCTAGCTAGAAGATGCTTCATCGGAGACCTTGCTTTCCTCCAATCTGGCACCTTGTTCAAAGGACACCACTGGCAAATCAAGCAACACTTCTGTGAATCATTTCGATTCCTAGGTTTTGTATGCTTCGGCGGCTAATTCCAATAAGGCAGAGATTGCCATTAATTTTCTCAGGAAAGCTCAATTTGAGATCCTAAACTCAGCTAATGCGGCCCCTCAATATCAGAAACTTCTAAATTAAACGATGAAAATTTTCATCTCTGGCCATATCGGTCTGCTATTACTTAACCAGGATGGTCTACTACCACTCTGATTATGGTTTCCCTCTTCCAACCTAGTCGATCACCTGCCGCATCTGAGATATTTGTCGCCTCCATCCATACCCCGGTAAAACCCTGTTTTATCTTCCCTCTCTGTCACACTAATGTTGAAAGTCACGCACTATCTCACGAAGATGGGCATAGTTTTGGTTTCGACTTCCTTTTGATCACACCCATTAGCAAAAAAACAATTTTTTTTTTATATGTCTATTCTTTAGTAATGGAGGAATCGATGGTGTGAAGTTTCTTTTGTAAGTGTGAATGTTCAATTCATGCTTATGATTTTTTGTTTTGCAATGATAGTATGGATTTCTTATAGATGAAGATGTTAAAACTTAAACTTTTGTCTGGTTAGCATTTTTGAATACTTTTCTATCTCCTAAGTGTGCCTTGGACTTGTGCAAATGCAAACCATGAATTAAGAGAAATTAAATATTTTGCATTATTTCGCCTGGTGTTTTCTTAAGAGATTGGAAATTTTATGTTTTGTTTGAAACTGGTAAATCCGTATGCACTTCAGTTCAGCCATCTATTTAGGATATTTCCACAGAAGCTTAGGTGTATATGTTGTCTTTTTCGTTAAGCTGACTAAGGGGTATATGTTGATCAAGGGACTTTGTGCTGATCACAATGTCAAGTTGATAACTGTGGCTAAAGCTAAAACTCTTGGTGAATGGGCTGGGGTAAGTAAACCTGTTCATTTTCTGTTTTCTTTCATTTCAATTGCCTGACTCATCAAGTCAAAATGAAACTTGCCTCAGTCCATTATTTGGCTATTATTAACAGCAAAAGTCAATTCATTGGTTTATTAACCACACGTCAATGATTTTAATCATATATCTGATCATAAAATCAATCTGTAGTCAAAGAGCGAATAGACTAAAAGAGTCAATATGATCATCTCCATGCTTCTCACTGAAAGTGAGGGTTTTTACCAATTATTTCTGTTCCTATAATCCAAATTTATCTGCTGCTGTTTATAGCTTATTCTAGGCAGTTTAATTTCTATATTTTGTTTCATCTTCATATGCAGTTGTGCAAGATTGATTCTGAGGGAAAAGCAAGGAAAGTAATCGGTTGCTATTGTGCTTTTGTCAAGGTACAAACCATTATTGGGAATGATTAATCATATATCATACAATATTATATGAAATTATCTTAAAATTGGTTATACCATTAAAACTGATTTTTTTATCTTTAAATTTCCTATGCTTCCATATTTTGTTGTTTTAGAACTATAAGTTGATCACACAACACTGGTTTTTGCAAGACTTCGGAGAGGAGTCACCAGCATTAGATGTTCGGCAATATATTAAGGCCCAATAAGTTGGCTGAAAGGAAAATTAGAAGTACATGAGGTCTTCTGCTACACTTTAAATTCTTTGCTTAAGTTCCATATTGTAGGGTGTATATGTTTAAATGAATCTATAATAGAGATCCTTCTTGTCCTTAGACCAGATTTTTCTCTATCTGGATGAATGCATGTGTATATGCATGAAGTTCTAATTTATGCTATATCTAGAGCAAATTATTTATATCAATTGATAATTGTGGAGTATATAGTGTTCAGGAAGGTAGTGTAACGCTGTTCCTAGTTTCACTTGAATTATATGGCATAGCCTTGATCTATGTGAGTTGCAATTGTTGACTCATTAGATGCCTTATTGGATTTGGTTCATTTGGAATTCTAGAACAGTTTTTGAATGGATTCATCTTCCACTTTATTTATGTTGCTTGTCTTCAGTTTCTTGAATTATAAAGGAAATATTTGTTGAGTCTTTTGGTGTTGATGTTGAGGACGTCTTACAAAATAAAAATGATTATAACTTGGTATATGTTATTGATCCAGACGGAATGTCTTGGGCCCAAGAATAGGATCGAAAAGAAAGCAACCTCTCTGTAAGAGCTGGAGGAGTAAGTAAGCATATCTCCCTCCATCCTTTTTCTCACTCTGTATCTCAAAATTAACTTTGGGAATGAAACCTTTTTTTGTGATTCGGGATGAGACATGATCCGGGACATGATTCAGGACACAACTGGGACGAGCCTAGGGACACAATCGGGACATGCATGTTTATTAACGGGACGGGACGGGTCGGGATAATGTTATAGTTTGGGACGGGATTGGGACACGGATTTTTGTCCCGTCATATTTTCGAGACGGGACCGAGACAGGCAAAAACCTGGCCCATGCCCACCCCTAGTTATCTCATCCCTAAGATGAAAATAGAAAAGTTTTCACCCTATCCAACAAAGGAAGAAATTATTTTAAAATTTAAGCATTAGTAATATTCAATGCAAATAAAATGGTTGCAAAAAACACAATTTAAATAAAAAATAATCATAAATTTAGATAAATTCATTACAATCAATTTAAAATTCTATTGTTATTAATAAAATTACAAACCATATCTTTCAATTATTTTTTAATTACAATCGATATTCTTAATTGAAATTAAGATTTCCTAAAATCATTAAAAACCCACAAATATTTTTTAAGAATATATATAAAAATCTCCTAATTTCTATTTAAAATATTTCTAATGACTGTGAATAAAGGGTCATTAATATTTTAATTTATACGATATATAGAAATACTTATTAAAAAATTATAATATTTTAATTTTTTTCTTATTTTAAGAACCTATGAGGAACATGGACCTTCATATTTTTGCTATAATGAAAATCTAATTAAAAACAAAGTAAGCTCAACAGAGAATAAAGTGTAATTTCATATTTCGCAAAATCTAAAGATTTTAATGATATGTCTATAATGCAAATCGTAAGAAACATAAGCCATTTCTTGCCCCCAAAGTCAAAAGTTTGCTAACTTGTTCATAACCTAGGTGATCAAAATTATTTAAAAAAAAAAAACACTTTATGAATCTCACTCAAAAGAAAAAACCATTGTAAAGATGCTCCAAAACACTTTAACGTTAGAAATTGACGATTGATGCTCATAATTAAAAAAACTCTTTCTCCCTTCTAACTTTCAATTACATCTCTTCAGGTAGTTACATCTTAATTTTTTTTTGAATATTTATGCTTAGTAGAGATTTTTTGAATCCAAAATTCTGTCTTTTTACGCAACTTCTTTGCAAGGAATTTCCTTGCATAATAGAGTATCCACGTGAATTACAATATAATCTTTTTATATTTATTCTTTTTGTGTTTTTAAAAACTAATTACACGATTCCACGTAATAGTTCCCTATTTCTTATAAACTAATTACACAAATTGAAATCTTTTGCTTTCATTCCACATGACAGTTTCTTATTTCTTTGTTTAATGCAAAAGTTATTTCTATTTCTTACATGTTATAGATGTATTTTTTCTCTGTCATTGCTTTCAATTTTAGATATTGGCTTCTATAATACCTTCATTGAAATAAAAGATATATACAACTGAACCTGTTTAACATGGGATAAATAGCTAGTATATACTTAAAGGAAACATATCAATTCATATATATATATATATATATATATATATATATATATATATATATATATATATATATATATATATATATATATATATATAAAGAAACTTATCAATTTAATTAAAATATGTTATAATTAAAAGTATGTATTATAATTTAAATAAATTAATTAGGAGAAACGTAGAAGTTTACAATAGTTAAAATTGATACCTATGTTTGCTTTTAATTAATTTGTTTTGATTATAATATATATACTTTTCAAATGTTTTCTATATATTTCAATTTGAAAATGTAGGTAGCAGATTTGTCACGTGACTTTAAGTTGCTTTGCTTTTTTATATCTTTTGCAATTAAAAAATCTATTAAAAAATGTATTTTGTTTTATTTCTTCCTTTTAAAGAGATATGTTTATATATATATATATATATATACACACACACACACACTTTGCTTTTTTTTCAATTTTCTAATATGGATATACTTTTATGCAATAGTTATACAATCTATTGCAACCCAAAAAATATAAAAAATAAAAAGATAGTGATAATGTATTATATAAATTTTTAGCTTTTTCTAATAAATAACTTTATTTTATTGTAACACATGAAGAGAAATTTTAGGAATTCAGTTAAGATTTTCTATTTGACTTAGTCTTTGATATTTCCATTATTATTGTTACAATCATCACGTTGAGTAGTTGAAAAATGTGAGTTAGTTTTTCTCATTCTGTTAAGCTTGTAAAAGGCTATTTTATGCCTGAGTTTGTTTAATAAGAAACAGGTCATCTCAGAATTATTGAGTACTTTTTACTTGATATTTTTCATTCTTAACATTCTGGTATCAGAGCCCTCACTCGCCTGACAAAATCAAAGCAGTAGTCTTTGAAGTTTTGCAGCAGTAGAAAAGATGACAACTGAAGGGAATTTTGTGCAGCCATCAATTCCTCACTTCAATGGTCACTATAATCATTAGAGCATGTTGATGGAAAATTTCCTGCAATCAAAAGAGTTATGGGGACTGGAAACTGGCTACGAGGAGCTGGCAATTGATTCAGCACAAACAGAAGCACAGCGAAAGAAGCTAGAGGAAATGAAGCTGAAAGATATGAAAGCAAAGAACTTTCTCTTCCAAGCCATAGATTGAACAATATTGGAGACTATTCTTGAGAAAAATACTTCCAAACAAATTTGGGAGTCTATGAAGAGGAAGTTTGAAAGGAGTGCTAGAGTCAAGAGGTCACATCTACAAGCTCTCCGCAGAGAGTTTGAAGTATCTGAGTATTTTTCAAGAGTATTGACTGTGGCCAACAAAATGAGAACATATGGGGAGCAAATGTAAGATGTCATAGTGGTGGAAAAAATTCTTAGATCACTGAGTGAGAAGTTTAATTATGTTGTTTGCGCGATTGAGGAGTCTAAAGACATTGATAAACTCTCCATAAATGAGTTGCAAAGTTCATTGATTGTTCATGAACAAAAATTCTAGAGACATATAGGAGAAGAACAAGCACTCAAGGTTAGCCATGATGACAGATCCAGTGCAAGAGGATGGGGTCGAGGTGCATATAGAGGTAAAGGAAGAGGGCGAAGCCAGTCCTACAACAAAGCAACAATGGAATGCTATAAGTGTCATAAGCTTGGGCACTTCCAATATGAATGTCAAGATAAAGAAGCCAATTACGCTGAGCTAGAAAAGGAAGAGATGTTACTCATGTCAAATGTGGAGATGAACAATGATCAAAAAGGAAATATCTGGTATTTAGATTTCGGATGTAGCAACCACATGTGTGGTGACAAGAGCTTGTTTGCTGATCTTGATGAGAGCTTCAGGCAGAAGGTGACGCTGGGAAATAACATGAAGATGGATGTATTAGGAAAAGGCAATGTAAGATTGAAAGTAAGTGGCTTTACTCACATTGTTAGTGAAGTTTTTTTTTGTGCCTGAACTAAAGAACAATCTGTTAAGCATCAGTCAATTACAAGAAAAAGGGTTGTCAATTCTTATTCAACATGGAACGCTCAAGATTTATCATCCAAACAAAGGGCTCATAATACAAACTGAGATGTCAACAAATTGGATGTTTGTGTTGTTAGCATACCCACTGCCACAAAAGCTGACTTGCTTCTACACTTCAGCACATGATCTGGAAAATCTGTGGCATTGTCACTATGGACATTTGAGCTACAAAGGGTTTAAGGACACTCCAATTTAAAAAGATGGCGCATGGATTACCTCATTTCAAGACTCCAACAATGGTATGTGCAAATTGCATGATCGAAAAATAGCACCGAGATCCAATCCCAAAGACAAGCAGTTGGAGAGCCATGGAAAAGCTTCAGCTTGTTTATGCCGATCTCTGCGGACCAATCTCTCCCGTTTCTAACAGTAAGAAAAGGTACATTTTATGCTTTATTGATAACCTCACTAGAAATACATGGGTTTATTTTCTAGTAGAAAAATCTAAAGTGTTAACCTTGTTTAAACAATTTAAAAGTTATGTTGAAAAGGAAGTAGGAGGACATATTAAATGTTTGAGAACAGAAAGAGGAGGGGAGTTCACGTCACTTGAGTTTAATGAGTTTTGTAGAGAGCATAGAATCAAGAGACAATTGACTACCGCGTACACTCCACAGTAGAACGGAGTAGCAGAATGGAAGAACCGAACTGTAATGAACATGGTTCGATGTATGCTATCCGAGAAAAAGATGCCGAAGACTTTCTGGCCTAAGGTGGTGAACTGGACAATACATGTTCTAAATCGAAGTCCTACATTGGCTGTGAAGAATCAAACACCTAAGGAGGCACGGAGTGGGAGTAGACCCTCGGTTAACTATTTTAGAATTTTTGGCTATGTGGTGCATGTGCATGTTCCTGATGAGAAGAAAAAAAATTAGATGCAAAAAGTGTTGCTTGTGTCTTATTGGGCATAAGTGAAGAGTCTAAGGCATATAGACTCTATGATCCAGTTGCAAAGAAAATTATAATTGGTAGAGATGTGGTGTTTGAAGAAGACAAATCTTGGAGCTGGGATATGAGTTACAAAGAACACATAATGGTTGATATAGAATGTGTAACACCTTATTCTACTCTTATATATATAACTCTTATATTTATGAAAAACACTTTTTATTAAGCTTGGTTTAAGGTGGTAAATCTTAATTATAAGTTTAGGGTTTCAAATAGACAACTTACTGCCCTGTTCTTGTAAAATATGAGAGCATAATGTATAAATATCTAAAAATCATGAAAAGCTCAAGATTACAGGTTTAATGTGTCTAGAACATGTGGTAAAAATTTCATACAAAATCTTGTTGGTTTGATGGGTCAATTAAGCAATTATGTACACTGCCTTATTTACTGTAAGAAAATTGTTTAGCTATTTTGGAAAATTATTTGAGCATGAAATTGTGGTCCAATTGCCACGAAAATTGGTATGGATGAAGTCCATTATGTCAACTACTTGCTATAAAATTTTCAAGTTAAAACTCAGAGCTTAAACCATCTTACTTGATTTATCCTCTTATCTGCCAGAGAACCAGTTTTGGAGTTATTGTACATGCTTGAGTAAATTCTATTAATTTACCTCTTCCATCTATTCAGTCTATTTCTCATTTATGAACATGACAATACATCCTTATACATTGAATATTCAACTAAAACAAATAATTAAACACTAATCATGTCATTTACAATTTGAATCACAACCACACTCTATGTTAAGCTTGGCAGCCACCCTTGGTGTTTCTCCACCTGGAAATTATTTATATTTTCACAAAATAGATATGAGACTTCAAGTCCCAATAGCTAATGAGTCAATTAGTAAATATACATGATTGGTACTAGTTAATAATCTCATTAAATGGCATATGGATGCAAAGAAAACACCATGATGCACATAATAACACATACTCACTTAGAACTACTCCCTTGGTAGCTCTAAGCACCACAACATGACAATCCTCTTGAATATCATTTAAACACAGCAAAGAATGTAGATAATAGTATACCATAAACACTCACACCCATAGGCAACTATATAGCATGCAAGAAGAGGTTAAAGGGAGTCATTAGCTACCTTAATTCCTAGCTTTCTTTCTCTTCTCCTTTCTTTCTTCCTTCCTTCCTTTGCTGCAGCTCTCTCTATTTCTTTCCTTTCCTTAAATTTTCCGACCTCCTCCCCTCACTTCCCCCTTTTATTTATTTGCTTTTTGTCTAATTTATTTTCTATAATTATTTCCTTAAATTAATTAATATTATGGGTAATTAATAGTATGGCAAGTGTGGCTTGATGATTGGTTGTCTCCATTAACTCACACCCCTCTTTAATAAAGTGGTCAGCCTCTTTTCTCCTTCTCCACTTCCCTAACCAACTTACCTTTGTCTTCAGCTCTCCTTCATGCGCAAGTCTCCACTATGCCTCCCTTTATTATTGCTATTATTTGTCTCACAAAATATCACCAAAATGCAATTATCACCTATGATATTTTGTCAAGTTTTCATTGGTGGGAGTGTCCCCTTATTAATTGCAAAGTTTCTAGAGGCTAAAGGCATGCAAGGGGCATGGGACTTGGGAGAAGCCAGCTGCTGCCTTCATTTGGTCCAATTAGGACCAATTTAGTCACATTCTAACCATTTCCCTAACTAGTAGTTCACTTAGATAGCCATTTAATCCAATTGCACTAATTTAAACCACATTTCTAATTCTTTAATTCCTTAATTAATTCTTCAAAGTTCATTCTACTTAGGCCAAGTCATGGCATTTGGTTCAATTACAACTTCTAGTTCCTATTCAATTAGTTTCCTTGCTATTGAACTAGGTAATAATACAACTAATCCAATTTGAACTAGAAAACTATATAGCTTCTTATCTCTTTTGGTTTCCAACTAAATGATATCATTTAATTCCTTTTTATAATGCCATATATATATATATATATATATATATATATATATATATATTCTTACTAAACTTGGGCTAATATACAACCATATAAATACATAACATCAAATTCCTAGCTATATGTGCATGTACACATAAATACCATCCTTATACATATCCTTAGTATTCTCACACTTCACATTTGCATTTAGCAAACATACCACTAATTAAATTATTCTAGTGTAGATTTATATTCTTCTCTTAGAAAATTCAGGATGTTAGAGACTGGGACAATAATGAGACAGTAAACATAGAAGCATTGAGTGGAGAAGAGGAAGCAGTCATTGAGTCAATTTGCAGCCCTCAAAATAATGAAAATGAAGGATCATCTAGTCCTAATGAAAGGAGAAGCAGAAGGCCTCCAGGGTGGATGCAAGATTATGTAACTGGGGAAGGACTTTCGGAGGAGTCAGAAGAAGATGCAATTGTCAATTCAATTTTATTTGCTTCAGTAGATCCAATCCACTTTGAAGAGGCAATGAAATATGATAAATGGAAGGAAGCCATGGACATGGAGATATGAGCTATAGAGAGGAACAACACATGGGAACTTATTGATCTTCCTAAAGGTGTAAAGAAAATCGGACTGAAATGGGTTTATAAAACTAAACTCAAGGAGAATGGAGAGGTAGACAAATTGAAGGCTCATTTGATGACAAAGGGGTATGTGCAACAGCAAGGGATAGATTACACATAAGTATTTGCAACAGTTGCGAGAATGGACACAGTGAGAATAATTGTGGCCCTTGCAGCTCAAAAGGGGTGGACTATCTATCAACTTGATGTCAAATCTACCTTCTTGCATGGAGAACTTAAGGAAGAAGTATGTGGAGCAGCCAAAGGGTTATGAATTGAAGAACAATCCTCAGAAAGTCTACAAGTTGAAGAAAGCCCTATATGGACTGAAACAAGCACCATGAGCTTGGTTTAATCATATTGAAGCACATTTCACAAATGAAGGGTTAGAAAAGTGTCATAATGAGCATACTTTGTTCATTAAAACAAATAAGGGAGGTAAGGTTCTCATTGTCAGTTTGTATGTTGATGACTTAATATTTACTGGCAATGATGAATTGATGTTTACTGAATTTAAAAGTTCCATGTCGAGGGAGTTTGATATGACTGACTTAGGGAGACTGAGGTTTTTCTTGGGCATAGAAGTTTTACAGAGGTCAGATGGAATTTATATTTATCAAAGAAAATATGCTTTAGAGGTGTTAAAGAGATTTAAGATGGAAAATAGCAAACCAGTTCATAATCCTATTGTTCCAGGTTGTAAGCTTTTCAATGATGAATTTTTGGAGATCATAGTTGATGTGTGTTGTGGGTGTATATAAAATAGGTGAAACAGAGTGTGGAATTAAGGATGGAATGAAGTGCAAGCGAACACTATCAGTGTAGCCAGCAAGTATTCCGGGGTTGTCGTACCCAAGGAATTGTTCTTGATTACTAGAGTACTATGACTCCAATATTGCTCAAGCGGTCGAATTATGATGATAACAACAAAATAACACCAAAGAAAGCATAAAAGCAAGGAGAAGTAGAAGTAGGAATATGAGTAGAAGAAATAAGAAATAAAAGGCCTAAGGATTCAGATTTCACCACAATTCCCTTGTATAGACTTTCTTGATTCCGTTATGAAATTCCAGATTTATTAATTGCTAGCCAGGATCCCTAATCACATTAATCAGTCTTGCTATTAGATCAAATCAAATCTAATTATAATTACCAACCCTACTACTGGTCTGTGCGAGTTGTAATAACTATAATTGCATTCAGTTCTATGGATATCCTTTTAGGGAGGTTAGGGGAACGCCCTAATTCCCATGTGGCTACACAGGGTCCTCAGTATTGGTCTGTCCTCAGCTCTACTATAGATTTAACTTTCATGGTTTAAATTAACTAATCTCCTATCGGTCTCATAGAAAACCCACAAATTTCTCCCAATTAATTGGCCAGATCAGTCAAGAGTGAAGTGCAGAAAATTAAATCTCAATTGAATAAAACATAAAACTTTCATAACTTCATCAATTCAGTCTACACAAGCAATTAGACTACATCTTAGCCCCTAGAAAAGAAATTAGTTACACATAGTGTAACTTAAACACATAACATAAAAGAAAGAAAACATGAATGGAAGGAGTAGAAGAAGGCGTGTAGAAGAAGTGGTGTCTTTGCTCCTTGCTTAGCTACCTATTTATAATGTATCTAATCTTAATTTTACTATAACTAGGCATACAATATTCTAGTAGGATTTAAATACTTCAACTCTACTCAAACTAAGATAGTAGATAATCTAATTTGCTTTGGCAACTTCAGTTTCACTCCCACTAGGACTCTTGAGAATTTAATTCCTCTAGCTGCATATCTCTTTTAGTTTCTCTCAAACTAGGATTCCAAGTAGAGTTTCACTTGAATTAGGAATCTTAGTTGAATTATAACTCCAGCCATAAAATCATTCCCAATCATGCTTGAAATAGGATTCCGAATGGCTGCACACTTCCAAGACTTTAATCCCACTTGAACAATGATTCCGTAGAGTCTTCTAGGCTTGAGAGTCCTAATCCTTGTAGGACACGGCTTCTCGGAAGTCCACTTGGCTTGGAACTCTTCAATTTCACTCTAGAAGGTCTCCAGGGTGCCACAACACCAAGCTTGTGCAAAAGTGCCATTTTCACCTCCTTTGGCTCCTGTTGATGCTTGGACCTACAAAACATCCAAATGACATTAAAAGCATCTTAATTTACCTTAATTAGGGACTTAAATGCAAGAGAATTCATACCAAAATGTTTATATAAATTACACTCATCAATAGCTGACGTGGAGAGCTTCAATTTGCAACTTCCATGAGAGATAGTTGGTGGAGGCGAGTTTAATTATGTTGGTACCTTAAGCGTTAGTTACCATGAGTGGCTTTGTGGGTTCGTTGGCATTAGGAATGGTGACATGATGTTGTGCGTTTGCCATGAGCAAATAGTAGAATTGATTTGTGAGGGGAATGGAATGCAGCATGGGAAAGGTCTGAGCAAAGGATGACATAGCGGGAGGCATGGTTGCAATGGCAGAGCGGTGACGCCGATGACGCAGTCTGGTGGCTGTTTGAAAGAAGTGATTGAATCAGGAGGGTTGGGAGGGAGGGAGGATAGACCTCTCTGATACCATACAGAGAAAATAAGATTGGAAAAATATGGCATTCCTTTCCATTGAATGTTGAAGGATATATATATAGAGTTTACAAATACTTATCATAATCCTAAACAATTTAAATTTAACAAACCAAACTAAACTGAATTGAATCTCTATCACATATTATTATTTCTCATTTTTATTGTTTTATTCAAAATTTAATATATAAAGCTATATAATAAATTATTTTATTCTCTTCTTATGTAAATAAGTTTAATATGGCATAGTCAATTCCAAATTGAATTAAGCATCTACAAAAAGCTTTAAAAATAAAGACAAATTGTGTATAACATTGAAAGAAGAGCTATATATGAGACTCTATTATAGATGAGTGTTGATGGACAATGAGTAAGAAAAAAAAGAAGATATATATGTTGATGACTAAAGTGATGGCATCACAATTATCAATTCAATTTTGCTCAAGTTAGTGACATACTTTTGCATCAAAAGACAACCATTATATCTTTTGTTTGTGCATTGAATATGACAAACATACATTATTTAGGCCCCTAAAGTCTTGAGTCATACAAAAGCATTCAAATGCTATAAAACCTCTAAAGGAAGGGAATAAAAGAGTTCCATTGCAATTTTGTATAACAATACTTGATAGCGATAGTATTCAATATGATCCAATTTCCTTGGGGATGTACAACATCATTCATATTGATGAGAAGTGATTCTATATAACAAAGAAGTCTAAAAATACTATTTGCGATAAGATGAAGAATATCCAATACACATGATTAAAAACAAGAATTTTATTGGAAAAGTGATGTTTTTAGTTGTTATAACTCATTCAAGGTTTGATGCACAAGAAAATAAACTACTTTTGGGAAAAATTGTTGCATTTCCTTTTATTACACAATATCTAGCTAAAATGACCATAATTAATAAAGTTGTAAGCATACTAGAGACTAAACCAATAGCTTCATTTTAAAAAAGATGTTATAAGGACGTAGTTGCTTTATAAAGTCTTATATGCCATCAAGACAAAATAGCTAAGAGAGGAAATTGTCTATTCAATATTTCATGCAATAAGGTTATGCTAGAACACACATTGATTTGTGATGATCCTAAATTTTTCCATATAGCCAAGATGTATTAATATTTGTTTGATGTGTCAACTGATAGACTCTCCAAGTTTAAATGTTTTAGAACTTAGAGTCTTGTTTTTTTTTTTTTTGGTGCTATTCAATCATTACAATATAATCACCTAAATATATTGATGAGCATGTGAATGCGGTTGAATAGTCTTTTGAACCATTTTTAACATTGAAGTCAAATTGTATATTTTTAACTTTACAATTGTGTATAATTAAAATCATGAAATCGGCTTAGGTTCCCACAAGTACAAGATTCCACATTTGAAGATAACAATGGTATAAATAAAAAGCAACGGCCTATGCAATTGAAATGTGATCCTACATTGGTGCAAGATGTTTTTTGTTATTTTGATTATATTTTAATTTTAGATGCCCAAATAATTAATATATACATTCAGTTTGTTGGAAATTCCATTACTTTCTCTTTTATGTGCTTTTGATTGTTCTATATCTTTTTCTAAACTTTTTTTTTTTGCAGTATTTATTTGTTAACTTTCAATAATTTGGAGTTATCATTGTACATATCATAAAACATTATCGAATGAATTATCAAAGCAATAGTTTTTTATTATCTTTATACAATGAATGCTAGATAAAAGAAAAAAAAATACAACAGATAATTGTTAGTTTTACCTTGAAAGCTATTGATAAAAGGTGCCTAAAGAATACAAAAAATATGAACCATGACAAATTAATATGATAAATTACTACAGAATATAATTCACATATGTATGTAACTTATTGAAAGTAGATAACAGAAAATTATATATATCAAATTCTAACTACAACTGTTTTGATGTTTTTATGCATTGTTTTAATTTTTCCTCCTTTTCCCATATGCTATTTTTTTTTTTATTCATATGAAATGTTATTAAGCACATTTCTTGACATTATAGAAGATTACTCTCTATAATCATTCTAGAGCTATAAGGCATAACCTCTGAGCTATGTAATTCATTAGCACATGTTCTTTATCTTTTGACTTTAATCTTTCTTCACAAGTAGTATCAATGTTGGATGGTCTTAGTTTAACTTTTGACCATCTTGGCAATACAAAATCAACATGGGATATTGCAACAACAAAAATGATAGATGAGTCTCGCATATACATTAAAATTTTCCATTTGGGTCTCAATTATGATATCCCCTTCAAAGTTGGATGGTCTTATATCACCAATTATAAGTGCAGTGACTTCAGAATATATTGGTAAATTATACTATGTTCCAGCTTTTGACATTCTTACTAATCTAAGTTTTACATTTGGACAATTTTCTAACATTAATTTGTCTTGAGCCATTCAAAATTACTTCACCAAAATTTTGTTCTTATCTAACATTTTTGAGGTCAATGACAATTGAAGTATCTAATTTTTGTCTGCTTCATTCAAGTGTAATTAATTTCATACAACATAGCATTGATTATATTAGTGTCTTCTTTCTTTGTATCATAAATGTAAAATTGTACAAATTTGAGATAAGAATTTGCATTTGGAAGCAAACTCCTTGTGCGGTATTAATTTTGCTCATTCAACCTAAATACATAAGGACCCATGCCCTAACCGCCATAAATTATGGGGAATTAATCTTGCATTTTGGTCTTTGTGTTGTTGGTTTAATATTTTTCATCACAAACTTTTATTTTATGTTATTCTTTTAGACTTCCTCAACCAACAACCTATGATAAAGGTATAATCTTATGGGACCCAATCTCCAAGTATGACAGCTTAAGTAAGTTTATGTTTAACATAACCTTTTTGAAGATACTCTTTTGCCCTGAATTTCAATTGCATTGGGTCAAATAAATAGGTTATTCAACTAGGATGCTTTTCATAATAAGGTCAATCACAATTTTAGCCTCCCAATTCCAGAAAGACAAATATGTTATGTCATAACATTTTTTAAGTTAAAATGAAAGAAGCATTGTGAAGATGAACGATAATTATTAAATCGGTTTTGATGATTTATTATTGTGCATCAAATTTATTTGTGAGGACATATGACATTTTTTTCATGAAGGTTATATGTCTGTGTGTGTGGACTTAAAAGTTAGCGAGTGACTTGGTTTACATACTTCTACACACACAAATATATATACATACTTCTATACGTACTTTTATGTAAGCGAGTGACTTCCACACACACATATATAATTTGTCAAACCAAATTACTCACATACTCCATTTTTTTCATACTTTTGTTTTCCTTTTTCTCCTTTTCATTATTAGATTACATGGAGTCATTTCTACATGGGTAATTGTGATCGAATAATGATTTTTCAAGTTTGTGTTATGTTTTCATTGGCCTCACTCTATCTCCAAAGTTGATCAACCACCACAAATCATAAGTAATTAATCTTGCATTTTGGTGTTTGTGTTGTTGGTTTGATATTTTTCATCACAATTTTTATTTTATGTTAATTTTTTAAACTTCCTTATCTTTTTAATGATAAAGAGATCAACCAAACAACCTACGATGAAGGTCTGGGACCTAATCTCTGAGTATGACAACTTAAGTGAGTATTTGTTTAACATAGCCTTCTTGAAGATACTCTTTCACCTCAATTTTAATTACATTGGGCCAAATAAATATGTTATTCAACTAAGAAGCTTTTTATAATAATGTCACTCACAATTTTAGCTTCCCAATTTCATAAATATGTTATGTTATGACATTTTTTAAGTTGAAATAAAAGAAGCATCATAAGAATGAATAGTATTTTGTAAATTGGTTTGTGCTTTATTATTGTGCATAAAAGTTATTCATAAGGATAGGAGATATCTTTTTTTATAAATTAATTTAATGCAAGTCTTTTATTTTTAGTACATTTTTTAACATGAAAATTAGAAATAGGGATATTTGTATTCCACTAAACAATATTCATAATTTAAACAAATTAAATTTATTGTAAGCCTACATTAGGGATATGTGTGCTCCTTATTTTGTATATAAACTATTCTTAGATTTAGTATTTAGTTATATTTATTTTCTTATCATGTCATCTCCAAAAGAATTTTATTTCTCTTTTAACATTAAATATTATTATCAAAGGTCTATATCTTGTCATTGATTATTTATTTGTCCCTTAATTTTTGTTTTGGACAAGTTGAGGCTATATTTCAATTACATACAATAGATATGCCTTAAAGATATGAACTTAGAGTTACAAAAAATTGTTCTTAAAAGGTGGAAGAAGTTTCATAAGTAGAAAATCTCATAATAATTATTTAGTATGTAGCATTGTATTTTATCTTACCTTCTTCTTTTATTATAACATTTTTTATTTTGATATATCATAGAATGTTTACGCCCACTCCAAACTCAATAGAAAATAGATAGCGCCAACCAACTTTTGTCTATTGGACAAGCTAGTGGCAACAATCCAACAACTATTAATGAAAGTGCAACCAATGTTGTGGAGAAAGTTCAAAAGGAAGAACAAACTCAAGTTTCATCTAACAAAAAGGGTATAAAGTCAAAATATTGGCAACACTTCAAAATAGAGAAGATAAATGATTACAGGAAAGCAATATATTTGTTTAAGATAAATAAAATAGTATGACTTACTTGTGTCACCACAATATGTTTTGTAAGTGTCATAAGGTTCAAGAGATAAGGCAAAGTTTGTTGAAAATGAAGAAATTGGTCACGTGAGAGCCAATAATAGTTGGTTCTTGGACATTCAATGAAGGCACTACAAGAAGATAAGTTGTGAATATGATTGTTGATGCACGCCTATAGCTTCGCTACTATAAGTGGCAACTAAATTAAAATCCAAGTTTGAATTTGCAACCAAGAGTTGTGTTCTTAGAGAATCAATAGTACAAGTCTCAATTAATTTAAGCTATGGGAATGGGGTTTTCAATAGAACCGAAATCAACAGAGTAATTAATAGCAAGCAAACACAATAAACAGGTAAAACCAAAATCAATCAATAGTGTCAATGCAACCAACCAAGGAACTATCCAACATCCTGTGATTTTATCATCGACCTAGAGATGAAATTTAATTCTAGTTATGCCAATTAACTAGATTAACTCTAAAATCTCAAGATTAACCTAACTAATTAATTAATCCAATCCTAATTAAGTCAGGATTCTTGCACTTAGCTTGGCAATTCCTACTATACAATCACATAAATTATGGTCATAGGAACCAACCCCAACCCCAACCATAATCACAACACAAGATTAGAACATTCAAGACTTAAAATTCAAATTTTTATCCAACCAAATTAAGTTTTATTCTATAAAATTTACTCCTAGGGTGATTAGACCTAAACAAATCCACAAGCCCATCCAAGAATCATGCATAAGAATCTTCATACATAATTCTAGGGAGAGAAACAAGGAATAGATAAGCATAACTTTCATTAAATCCAAAATAAATACAATATTAGTTTCAAGAATCAAACTAGTAGTCTTCATGTTATCTTAGGTTGATTACAAGAGCTCCTAGCCTTCCATTTTCATGGAGGCAGCCATCAGGGAGAAGAGTAGAGACTAAAACCTAGAGGGAAGGGGGAAGGGCATGAATGATATGTTAGGGAAGGGGGAGGCCAAAATTATTTAGAAGAAAGAGGAAAAAAATTACATAAATGCCATTAATGAGGCCAAATGATGACCTTGCCCTTTAAGTTGCCAAATGTCTATCTTGCCCTTGGAGTTAAGAAATTCCCATCTATGCCCTCACTTCAAAAATTTATGAAGATTTGTTGCTCCAATCTTTAGCTTGGACATAAAAATTAACTCAACACGCTTTGAGATCTTCTAAGTCCAGTCCTGAAAATAAAAATTTCATAATAAGTAAAATTAGACCTCAAAGTAAGAAAATTAATATGAAATATAATTAATTATAATTAGACCTCAATGATATAAATAGTTGCTATTTGAACAATTAAATGCAAGTTTAAGATGCTAGAATTAAGTATAAGAGTACAAAGATAAATACTAAAAAGTGTTTATCAATTGTCTTGCATGAGTATCCTATGTTGTGTTGATCACATTGGCTTCAAGAAGTTTTGCAATACTCTTCATCCACTATTTAAGATAGTAACTCAAAATATTATCAAAAGCAACATAATGAATATATATGAGAAGAAAGGGACAAAACAATGAAGATATCGACTTATAAGGTAAATTAATCACCACATACATGTGGACTACTAGCAATCAAAATAAATGATGTATGACCATCATAACACACTATAATGATGATTCATGGATCCTACATAATTGGCTTATAAGGTAAATTAATCTATTTCTAATATTCTTTTATTACCTATTATTTGTTTAAGTTTGTTTATGTGCCTTCTTTACATAGTGCTATTATACTTGAAAATGTTTTAACAAAGTATATGTTTATGGGGAGATTCTTTGGATAAATAAATATTCACAAACAATTAAAATGATTTTTTGCTAAATTGTGATACAAGATTCAACATTGTTTAATATTGATTTATTAAAACATGGGGAGTTTTTACAAAGGGATTGCATTTTTAGTTTTTATTTTTATTTTTAATATTGATCTATTAATGACATGGAGGAATTTAAAAAATAAAATAAAATTGGGGCTTCAAACGACAAAGCATGGTGTGTTTTGGGGTTTTAGTTTTTCTTTTAAAAAAATTACAAATAAAACTTGCCAAGTGGCATTTAACTTGACATATCATCAATTACTAGCACACATCAACATAATCTATTAATCACCTTAACAAATTGAACGAGTTGACTCTTTTTAAAAAAGTTAAGGAATCAATTGAAACATTTTTAATGTTAAGGATATAATTTTCTAAACCCCCAAACATAAAGGACTAAAATGGAGTTACTCTATAAAGATACTTTCAGTTATTTGCAATTTCTTGATCCCTAGTACAAAAGTGTGCCAAGTGAGGAGGATGAAGAAATTGCTAATGAAATTTGTGGCAAGTTGGAGCTCTTTCATTTTGTGATTGAATTGTTTTCGAGTACTAAATATACTTCAAATATTTATTTCAAAAAACTCTATAACATTGAGTTGGCTTTATGAGGTTGGTTTACTAGTCCTAACAACATTATTAGGGAAATGGCTAAAAGCTGAATGATCAAGTTAGAAAAGTATTGGGGTGTAGTTAATGGGATGATGGCAATGGGGATAATGTTAGAGTCTAGACATACAGCATTCTTGTTGAGATATTTGTTTGGAAAGATCCATGGGGAAAATCTCCTAGATGAAATCAAAAGGCACTTCCCCATTTTCAAGATTTGGTCAAGGAATATGAGTAAACCAATTAAAAGACTACATCTTCAAGTGTTTCAACCAAAACAAATTCTTTAACATGATAGTCAAAAGATTTGGAGGATGATTATTAATTTTTTATTTATTTAAATTCTAAAAATTTTGTTGTGAAGTCATAATTGGATATTTATTTAGGAGAGTTTGTCTTGCCAAAAACCCCAAATGATTAATTTGATGTATTTGGTAAAATTCATATGGGTATAGATACTCATCTTTGTAGAAATTTACTAGAGATTTCTTGGTCATTCCTAGTTGTATTGTTGCTTTAGAGTCATCTTTTAGTACTAGTGATTGATTGTTAAGCCCACATCATAGAAGGCTACAACTAGAAATAGTGGAGTCAATCATGTGTTCCCAAGACAAGTTGTGGAATCAAATTCAAGGTAACAACATTTACATTGGATGCCACAAATTTAATTATATGTTTCTTACTTTTTAAAATAATTTATGTTATTATTTTTTATTGGTAATTCAAAATTAGATATTGAATGTTCTACAATTCATAAAGATAAAGATGTTGATGGTGTAAGTAAATACTCATATTTTAGTATTGATAAGATTTATGTAATAAGCTAATTTTTAATTAATTTTACCTTGCAGTAAACAACTAGTGTAGTCCTTTCATCCTATAGATTAGAAGTATGGAGGTGGACAAGTACTTTTATTTTGGTTTGTTTGAATTTGAAGCTGAACCTAGTTTATTTTTCATGTTTGGTTTTAATGTGTAACTTTGATTGAAATTCTGAATTAGAAAAAACTTTTATTTTAGATTGTTTAAATGTGTTGTATTTTTACCACTAAGTTTATTTTGTGATGTTTGTTGTGAATATGTGATTTGAATTATGGATGTTGTTTGCACTATAATAGATTTAGTGCAAAAAATTTGATAGTTTGACATTATAAAAACATGGAAAGAAATCCCCATGGGTGTGTATTTCCTTGTAGGAATACGGGCATGGACCCATCTCCCCCTTGACACTATGGGGCAGGGATAGGACAAGGATAAAATCCCCAATAACAATTAAGGATGGAGACTGTAATCTTTGCCCTTACCTCGCTCCATAGCCATACCTAATATTAGCATTTGTAATCCTGACAACAATGTAAACCCTCCCATGCATCATAATTCATTATTAGTGGCCAACAAAACTTGTTACATTCATCATTGATAATTTATTATTACCAATGGAAGATTACAACAGACAGGTTAGTTTACATACTCAGTATCCATTAATTGTTGTATTAGGCTTTGATCTAATAATAGATTCTCCATTTTATTCAATCAATGATTTAAAGTTTTATATATGACATTTAAAATAAAAAAATTAATGATATACAAATTATACCAACAATCAAATATGAATTTATATGTAGCATGAAACATAACTCTAAAGAACCAAAACGACAACTCCATATGTAAGTTAAAACATGAATACATTAACATTGTTCACTTAAATAATTGAAAATTAAATTATCAAATAACACTAATAGAAAATTAAGCTTAAATAAAAAATAAGAGGTAGGTTTAACAAGTACGCTATGATCATATTCACAATAAGCCACACTTGCTCCAACATAAGCTCTCATTTGATCGTTCGTCTTGACAAAATAAATTAGAAATGGAGTCTCAACATAATACATACCATCACTTGAGCATTGTTCTACAATCAATATCAAGCAACCCTTAATGATTACTGATGGCACCTCTTGCCATTAAAATCTCTTCAGCTTATTTTTTTTTTTTTTTTGAATGTCATGCCAATACATGCAATATTTTCAATTATTCAAATGTAAACTAGGAAAAAAGATATTCATCATCATCAATATAAGAAATAAGAATAACCTTTCCCTAAATACCATTGGGGTGGTGTTCTAAGACTCGACATTAGAGAGGATGGCATATTCTCCAAAGCTATGCTCACAAATATCGTAAACAATAAAGTTCTTTAGATATGGTATATTGACCATATAAATGGCACTAACCATGTAAATGAAGCCATCTTTATAAACAATATATTAAATGAATAATTTTTATACCAACTGGTTGGGCACTACTACACTTGTTATCAAAGATGTGCAAAAGGTTAAAGTTTTTCATTCTTCTTGGATTGAATTACAAAATGGTAAAAACACATTAATCATAGAGAATGTTGTAGCATGTACTCAAACCTAAGGGCTTTTATATGAATCATCAACAACCTTATATAGTCTAAGGGTAGGTTCCATGGAAAAATCTATTTGTAGGATTTATCATCAATAAATTTGATGCATATAATCCATCCACAAAACCCATAAAATCAACAAAACCATACCTTTTGATCTCTTTAGGTGATCTTGGATTCTCACTTCTCAATTCTTGAATTAAAGAGTTAAAAATCTTCCCTACACTTGTTATAACTTCTAAATATGTACTTGTTCATCAATCTAGATTTAGGCCAGTGGAATTGCATGTGCATCTTAAAGAAAAACCTTTCTTTCAAAAACACCCATTTAAAACCTTATTTAGGATTTTCAACAGACAATTTTGTTTGATTTTCAAAAGAGAACAACCTTTTTTTGCCCCTTCACACTATTACCAATTCTAAAAATGACTCTAATGTTTTAAACTAGACAAAATATACCCTCATGTTTCAAGCTAAGAACAAAAGTGGACCTTATTGAGGTGTTTTTTATTTGTACGAAAGGTTCACTTTTGTTCTGGACTTGAAATGTGAGGGTTTTTGTCCAGTTTGAAAAGTGAGAGTCTTTTTTAAAATTGGCGATAATGTGAGGGGGCTAAAAAAAGGATTTTCTCTTTTTGATGCCCAAGAGAGAGTCATTATCCAACTCAAAATGTTCACATGAATGTGCCATAGAGAGGGATGGGTAGTGTATATGTTCGAAAGGACTCAATTTTTAGATAAAGTATGTGTGATTTTTTGCACATGCATCAAAGTGATCTTATGTACAAGTATATTTTGGGAATGATAACATGGTCTAAGTTGTAAGGAAAATTACAGTAATCATAGTTTGATAACACAACTATAGCTTATTATAAAGGTTGTAATTTTGAAGTTTTGGGTCTAAAAGGGGTGGTTTCAATCTTCTTTGATCCCTGAGTCTTTCTCTTTTAACATGATTATTGGGAAAATGGTCAAGTTTTCATGCTTGGGGATTATCACAAACAAAAGCAAATTTTGTTAAGCAAAATTAAAATAAATGAAAGCAAATGCAAACAACCAAAAGTATAGCCCTAGAAAATTTATGTGGTTCACCCCAAAACCACAGATGATCATATGTTTAAGGGCAAGTATAGAATCCACTATATGAAAACTATAGAAGAACACAAACACAAAATTTGACAATGAAACTCCTCCCTTAGAAGTCTCACAAATGCAAATGGCTCTCTTTAACAGAAGCTAATACAAATCTCCAAGTCAAATGGTGTCACCACAAATGTGGAATTGCCATCACAACTATAGATATAGATACTCTACTACAAAAGAGTCTCCTTAAACTATAAGTGATACGCATTGAATACCCTAAGGTGGGGCTTTATTTATAGCTTAATAGGTAAACTACATACTCTTAAGGAAATTATGTAATCCGAAAGAATCCTAGATAATTAGAAAATCAACAATCAGTATGAAAATTCATAAATCTTCCCAGATAAAATTTTAGATAATCCTAAACATACAACAAAATATCACTGATATATTTCAAAGATATCCTAAACTGCACAGACTCTTAATTATACAAACAAAACTACTTTTACCCAAATTCACCTAGGTAGAAGAACAAAGCTTGATTCTCACTTCTCATAATTCTTGAATTAAAGAGTTAGAAATATTCTCTAAACTTATAACTTCTAGATGTGTGAAAAATGTATAGACTGGAATAAGTGCAAGTGTACACTATCAGTGCAGCCGACAGAGTATTCTAGGGTTGTCGTACCCAAGGGACTGTGAAATTGATTACTAAAATACTATAACAGCAGTATTACCCAAGCGGTCAAATTATGATGGAAGCAATGTAAAAAATGAAGTAAAGCAACAATTAAAATAGGAACAAGAATAAAAAGATAGAAACTCAGTGATTAAAAGCCTAGGGGTTTAGATTTCACCACAACCATATGTGTAAATTCTCCTAATTTCATCAATGAATTCTAGTTTTATCAATTGCTAGCCAGGATCTCCCTAATCTATTAAAAAGCCCCTCCCATATTAAACTAATTCCAATTGCCAATCCAATCATATCCCTGTGTGAATTGCAATAACTAAAATTGCCCTAAATTTTATGGATTCCTTTTAATGGCTACACAATAAGTTTAGCTACTCATAGTCAAGGTCAGATAGAGTATAGGGATAGAAAAAGACATGAAGAAAATAAGGAGAAGGGGAAAAAACTCTTTGAAGTCTTAGTGTCTTCTTTGTCTTCACGCTCTCCTCTTGCCTTTTCCAATTCCCAAGTTGTCAAAAGATCCCAATTGCTAGTCCTAGTTACCTATTTATACCTAAGATACAATTTCTCACTCAGGCTAAAATTCTCGCTTTCTTGGTGCCACGGCACTCCACAGTGTGAAACTGACCCTTGCTGGATTTTATGGCATCATGGCACCCCATGACGCCAAGTTGTTGCTTGCTAGAATTTTGGGCACCACAACACTAGGTCTTTCATGCCGTGGCACCAAGTTGGCTTCCAATGCTTATAATTACTTGCCTTGCTTTCTTGGGTACTTGGTTCTTGCAGAATGAATAAAGAAGGTCAAAAGCACCCAATTCTTTATCAATTCACGACTTAAATGTGAGGGAATGAGATACAAAATCTATATATAAAATGTATTCATTAGTGTACTTGGTCATCAATCTAGATTTAAGCTAGTGGAGTTGCATGTACATCTTAAAGAAGACCTAATTTCAAAGACACCCATTCCAAAACATATTAAGGATTTTCAACTGACAAATTTGCTTGATTTTCAAAAACAAAACATGTGCCCAAGAGAGTCATTATCCAACTTAGAAAGTTCACATGAGTGTGCCATGTAGAGGGACATGTAGGGTATGTGTTTCAAAGGACTCAATTTTTGGACAAAATATGTGTGATTTTTTGCTCATGCATCAAGGTGATTTTATATAGCGAAAGGGAGGTTGTCACTTGACCTACTATTGGGCTAAGGATGGACACCATGTAGGAGATTTTGGTCATGATACCATGATCAAAGTTGTAAGGAAAATTACAGTAATCTTAGTTTGATAGCACATTTCTAGTCTATTACAAAGGTTGTAATTTTGGAGTATTGGGTCTAGAAGGGGTGGTTTCAATCTTCTTTGATACATGAGTCTTTCTTTTTCAACATAATTGTTAGGAAAATGGGCAACTTCTTATACTTGGGGATTAGTGTATGCGAAAGTGGATTTTGTTAAGCACAATTAAAATAAATGAAAACAAATGCAAATAACCAAAAATAGAGCTCTAGAAAATTTATTTGGTTTACTCCCAAAATCATATATGGGCCTATGTTCATGGGTAGTTGTAGAATCCATTATATTGAAAACAACACAAGAAGAATACAAATACTGAATTTGACAAAAGAAACTTTTCCTTTAGAAGTCTCATATGCAAATGATTCTCTCTCACAAAAGATTATACAAATCTCCAAGATAAAAGATTCACCACATATGTAGAATTGTCATCACAACTATAGATGTAGAAACTCTACTACAAAATAGTCTCCTTCAACTATAAGTGAAATGCATTGACTACCCTAAGGTGAGGTTTTATTTATAGCTTAAGAATTACAATTTAGGTGTAGAGATTTGCTTCTATTGGTGCATGATCCCTTTGTAAGAGATGGATGTTATTAAGGTCTTAACATTGAAAAACCAATATGTAAGAGCTGTCGTAGGCTCACAAATCAATTCACTACTCCCTTCAAAAGATAATATAGTGTAGGGCAAGTAGGATCGATCCCACGAGGAAGCGAGTATTTAATCTAAAAGGATTGCTTAAGAAAAGAAAAGAATACTACTAGAAGTAACCGAATTAAAAGGGGGGGGGCTTTGAATATGTTGCTAAATTAAAATAAAATTCTGGGCAGAATGTAAAGAAAGCAAAGAAAAGAGAATAAAGAAAAGTGAATTAAAGGAAATCGAGTGATAGAATTAATAAAGCATGCTTAGCATCGATAAATCCTCACCATGATAACACACAAATTCGATCATTGACACATAGGTAAATTAATATTGAATAGCTAGACTGTAGAACTTTGTATGACAAAATTCCCTATTTTCCCTTACCATTTGTTTTGTAACTAGAACGTCTGAGCTAAAAACTTACCAAGTCCAATAACCTCAATACACCAGCGCATGAGATTTAATAGAACTTGGAGCATTAAGATCTATAGAAAACATCATCTAACCCAAACCATAAAAGTCCACCAACGGCTTTATGTAATTCAGATATGAAATTATTCTAATCAATCTAATTCTAAGATTAAGTAGTTGTTATTTGTGCTAATTAATTAAGGTTCCAGACTTACTTAATTAGCTAACAATATGAATCATTCAAATAAGTTAGTTGATCACTCTAAACAAATCCAAATAGATTCAATAACAATACTGTCAAATAATTTTAGAATACTCAAGATCAATTTATCTAACATTAAAACCATAATCTTGTCTCACAAACTTGGTATCATGTCTTAGATATGTCTAGCTAAGCATAAAAGGAATTAAGCTACCATACTAACAGATCCAGCAAAATTCTGGACTGAAAGCATGGTCGCTTGAACAAAAATAAACAAACGAAGAAAATAATAGTTTCGGCAAAAGGGACAATGGATGTCTTCAGCTCTTAATGCATGGCTCTTGGTGGTGTTGTGTGGATGAGTTCCAGATCTGGCAGCAGTTGTGGCATGGTGTGGTGTCTGGCTCTCCAGCCCCTTTGGCTATTTATAATATATTCACTCCTAGTTAGACTCAAAATAGGACTCTTAATTAAGTTATACTTTTAAGTACAAGTCAATCCTAATCACACTCTAACTAGGACATTAAGTGGATATATTTCTTCAAGACTTTAATTATACTTTAATTATGACCTTGGAGAGTCTTCCAAGCTTAAGAGTCCCAATCCTTGTATGACAAGGCTTCTCGGTATTTGACTTGGCTTAAAACTCCTCAAAATTGCATCAATGCAACCTCTGGGCGCCATGACAGTGAGGTATGGGTGCCACGGTGGAGACTGGTAGAATTGGCGGTGATTGTCTCTGGAATACAATGCCACAGCACCCACTGGCAGCATTGCCATTTTTCTATTTTCCAACTTGACTCTTCAATGCTTGTCAATGCTTGTTCTTGGCATAGAAATTAATCACCTGTGAGAATACAAATGTTAGTTAAAAACATGCAATTAAGCTCAATTTATATTATCATCCATATAATTTCAAGAATCTAAAAAGTGATTTAAATCAATTGAAATAGTCTAAGAATGTGCTACTAAACCAAGACAATATGGGGTTGAAATGTGACTAAAATGAGACCTAACACAATACCATTACAAAAGTTTCTTTTTGAGGTCACATAGATTAGGGGTGGGCACGGGATGGGATGTCCCAATGTTCTGATCTGACCCAAAGAGTTTGGGACAAAATCGAGACATGACAAATTGGGACACGGGATGAAATCAAGATAGGTTTTTAGTGTCCTGGGAATTTTTAGGATGATACCGGGACAAACTTAATTTCGTCCTGTGTCCCGTCCCGACCTAACTTGATTTATCATATCTTCATATGCGTCCCGACCCATCCTAATTTTTGATCGCTTCTCACTATCAACATTCAGCCTCAGCCATTAACAATTTAAGTCATTTCTCACTCTCAACATTCAACCACACTGCAACAACAAGCAATGTCATGAAGCTGCGTAATAGGAGCATAAGCCAATGATTCAGGTCCTTTCTCACTCATAGATTCAATTCAACCTTACCCTTCCCTCTCTAGTCACCGCCTTGCATCGAGCCGACGTCATGACAAGCCCTAATCTTCATTTTTTGTGCCTTGTGATTTTATTCCTTTCAGTTAGATCCAAAAAATGTCGAGGCTCTTTTTCATTTGTAATAATGGATTTGTTCACTAATGAAGGTGTATTTTTTTGCCCTTATGTTCTTATGCTTTTGATGTTCCTTGATTAAATGGATAAATTCTTAACTTCTATGTTTTACTCATCTTTTCTTCCAATATGGTTTATAGTCTTTGCATCTTTTATTCTATCGTATACATCAATATGTTTTTCATTTTTTTCTTTTCTTATTTCCAATCATTAATGTAAAGTTATGTCTTTATTAATGTCTTTTTATAAACAATGTAATTCATGATGTTGTTACTTTTGTACCTATACTGATAATATGAAAATATCGTCATCTACTTTCACTATGCTCTTTGGATATCTTCTTGATCATTGTTTCTGATTTTCTACGTAAATCTTTCGTGGAGTTGTTAATGCCTTGCTGCTAAGATGTTTATTTCTAGTCCTATGGATGTTTGATGTCCTGCACAAATAATCATTGATTTTGGGTGTCAAAGACATTTCATTTTGCAACTTTTGCTCATATTACAAGAGACATTTCATTGTGATGTCAGTGTTCTGTGTGATTTCTTTTATGGCAATCTCATTTTCTCAATGATGAATTGTTTGTTTGCCATGACATTGGTTGTTAAATTATCATTTTATATGAGATTTGGTAGAAAATATGCATTCTGTTTGGATAATACGGTATTTCACTTTGTATATTCTTGAGTTAGAGTGGTAATAACTTATGCAAATCTGTATTGAATGTGACTATGTGCTTGGGTTTCACTCTCATGCTTTCCATCCCCACTATTTTGAATAGAACTATTAATTATTTCCTGCATCATAATTTGCTAACAAATTTGTTTTTTCTATTTGACTTATCAAAAGATTTTTATTTATTTTTTGGTTTTCTTTTTTCTTTAGAGTTATCAAGTTACCACTTTATCTCTTTCTTGGCATTAGAGACTTATAAAGGTTTATTGATTTCCTGTAAATATATTTCCTTCTTCTGTTTTTTTAAGGCTGATGAAGTGCAATGCTTTGTACTCAAGGAGCACAAGTAGCTCTAGGGTTCATTGGGCAACATTTTTTAGTTGAGCAACTGACTGAAATTGCACTTGCTATTAACAAATCATGGTCCAATTTGGTACTTGAGTATCTACATGAGACTATATATCTACTGTGTACTTTCACCAAATTTGTATAGCTTTGGCTTATATTCATGGTTGTGTTAGAGTATGCCACAGGGACATTAAGCTACAAAATCTACGGGTTTGTGTTAATTTCTTGTGTTTTTCATCTTCTTTGGTGTCTGGTTAGTTGCCAATGCAACCTTTTCTTGTAGCTTAATCCCCACACTCATCATGTCAAGCTTTGTGATTTTGGAAGTGCTAAAGTTATGGTAATTTCTTCTCACTGTTGATTGGATTTTAAGAATCTACACATGATAAAAAATCATTTTAAACAATGTGGCAAGGATGTGACCAACCCAAACAGATAGTCTAATAAATTGATCCTTCCTGTAAGATTTCTTATAGAATTGATAGTAGTCTAGTGTTTGTCATTTCAGGACCTAAAATTTTGTTTAGGTGAAATAAATAGCCTTCCAATATGGTGTTTAAGTTTCTAAAATGTTCAGTAAAGATCCAATCAAGGCCTTGCAGGTGGTTTTTCTTTCTAGTTGGTAAGTTGATTCATCTTATTGATTTAGGCGTTAAAAGAATGAATTTTTGGCATAAGTGGTTTTTCTTGTGAAAGGACCAATTTACTTAGTTTGCATTATCTACACAGAAGAACCTTATGAGTCATTAAGTGGACAATTGGAGCTTATTTATAGGTAGGTATAATTGAATTACTCAACAAAAGCTGTCTTGACTCCATGTTCTTGCTTGCCTCTTATCTTCTGAAGTTATTGTTAGAATATTCCATTTTTCAATTAATACGAGTTTTAATGTGATGGTTATATCTTACAGCACTATTTTATTTGTTGACACTTTTTCATATGATTGTTATATTAACAAAGTCGGTAAATAGATGTTTTGAGAAGAATCCTAAGTTTGATATGACACCTCTGCTTGGAGGAACAGATGTCGTCTTCTCTTCTTTGATCCATTCTTTCAATAGGTTTGTTTCTTTGTTCTAACAAGCCCAATCCTTTTTATGGTAGCAAAAGTGAAAAGAAAATTAAATTCTTTAATTTGGAATGGCTGTGTTTTTGGTGATCTTCTTGGGGACTCCTGTATACTTATTTGTTGGAGTCCTGCAATTCTTTAGTGCTCCTACTTTACCTTTATCTTGTTTTGAGCATCAATAGTAAACATTGTTATTTTTCTTAGTTCTTTTTCGTGATTCGGGACAAGATAGGACTCAAGACACAACCGAGATGGAACTAGGACATGCATGTTCATTAACAGGACATGATGAGATAGGTCGGGATAATTTGATGGTTCAGGATGGGACCGAGACAAGGATTCTTGTCCTGCTATATTTTTAGGATGGGATCGAGACAGTCAAAAACCCAGCCCGTCTCGGCTTATGCCCACCCTTAACGTAGACATCCCAAAGCCTAGGGGTGGGCATGGGACGGGACGTCCCGATGTCCCATCCCGAAGCCTTCAAGACACATTTGGGACAGGCCAAAACGGGACTCGGGATGAGTTTTTGTTGTCCCGGTGAATTTCAGGATGAGACCAAGACAAGCATGATTCTGGATCGGGTCCCATCCCCCATCCTTGTCCCGTAATGCATATCCCACTGCCTGCCATTGCCTTCGCCGCATCCTTTTCTTCTTGGAATTTTTCTTATTAGATTCAGTCATTGTCTTCTCCCGTGAAACCCTAGGATGGCAGCCATCGCTGGAGAGAGATAAAACGAGGCAGAGGTGAGGATTTTTATCGCTGGATTTCTTTTGGGAGATGCAGTCTTTTGAACGCTAGCTCATATCTTTACTCCCCAGGTGATGACTTCTCTGGCTTTTAAGTTTTGATTTATTGTGTCTAGCAAGTGTTTTAATGCAATGTATAATCAAGTTTTCACCCTTTTGGAGGATGCTGTGTTCTTCTAGAATTGTTATTATTAACTAGTTTTTTATAATTTGGTTGTGAAAAGTAGGCTAGAATTTTATGGTAGCGACCCAGATTATATGTTGAAACTTGAAGTGGGTTTAGCCATGTAGATCAAATGAGTTTCGGTAATTACCGAGAATGGAAAATTTCTTTGGTGATTGATATTTGAGGTTGGCTAGTAAGCTGTCTACCAACCCATGCGTCAAAAGTGTTTGTCAAAATGCCTATGAGAAGGCAAGTTGAAAAGTGAAAAGGCAAACAATGGGGTAAATACATGAATGAAAATGCTGGTGTGTTGGGTGGTTTTTTGCACTATAATTTGAGCCCTCCACCAAGCAAGGAATACATACCCCACGGAAGAAGCACGAGCACGTACATACTTTAAAATTATAGAGATTTTCCTCATTAAATCACTAATGTTCATAGTTTTCAACTCCTCATGCTGCTATGTTTTTATTTCTGCTCCAAATGAATACTATGATCCTCATTTAGGTGTAAAGGACATGGTCCTTTTGAGGGAATTTCCCCAGCTGCAGGATTTGGCATTCTTCCGTTCATACGCTGCTCCCCATTCTAAGAAATCTGTTTTGGCTTCTCATGTTCACATTTGCTTAAAGGATTTCTTGGGTCAATGAATAATAGCTTGTAGCTCTCCTTTGTTTGTTAATTTGTTTTGTTGAATGTTTAAAGATAAGTTGGATGTGTTTCTGCTTGGGAATTCTTGTTATTTTACTGCTGTTTGGCTTGGGAAATTGCTGCAAATTTGGCATTAAATAAACTTCATGCAGACAAAGGGTTGGACTTTCTTGGTGGTGCTTCTATGTTGAGTTTAGGTCTTGAATTTTTCTTGCACTTCTTCATTGACAGTACGGCTGTGATGTTAATTAAATTCTACAATTTGCAAGTGTGATAGTGGTCAGTTTGAAAGGAATAAAAATCTGGTACTTTGGTCTTTGAGTTGTAAGTTTTTGTAGTCTAGTTGAAGGTGAGACTTCTGTATTATTGTGATCATTTGCCTTCTCCTCGTGACCCATGGTTAACCTTTGATTGATGCTGAAGTTGTCCCTGGGATATGTGATTTATTGGCTGAACTTTTGATAGACTTTGACCAATGGCTAATCTATGGACATGTCTTGCAAGTATTAGAACTCTTTTCTGGTCTCAATCTTTTGCTCTTATTTAGGACAAATCCTTGCTGTCCTCCTTTTCTTTAATCCCTTTGTGTATAATCTTTGTTTTTGCTTGTTCTTAGTCACTATGAGATGGATATGTAAAGCTACCAATTTTCTAATATCTATGGTTTTCCAATCTCATTTAATACTCTTGAAAGCAACAAAATTCACTACTAAGAAAGGTATTGTTTACTGTCATGCTTGTGACAGATTTTTATGCTGCATGTTTGCCCTTGATCATTTTATTTATTGTCTCATGTCTAAGTAAGCTTTTTGTATATAGATGTATAACAATTCTTGAACCATAATCAGAATGAGAAGTGTAATCTTGATTTCCATTTTCATTTTTATTTTTGGGTTTGTTCATAATGTTTAAGTCATATGTTGCTTTTATACTTGAATTTTGTACATTAACCATGAGGCAACTTGGTTTTTAATTTGACTGGTGGTTGTGGAGTTTGCATGAATTTTATGGTGTTTTAGTCTCTTAATTCTACAGTGCATTAGTTTTTAATTTGAGTGATCCAACAACACTCTCACTTTTAGTAGGTTTTTCCTTGAATAATGGAGGTTTTAGCTTTATAATCCTATATCTGACAGTGTGAATGACTGGGTTATTATGTGTGGCTAATAAAGTTAGACTTGGTTAACCTTTGATTGGTGTAGTTTACAGATTCATTGTCGTTACATTGTGACAGTCATCTAGTTCTCCCAAAAGCATGTGCAGAAGTAAGTCTAGAACTCTACTTACTTTGATGGCTATTCTCCATCTTGCTTCTCTCTGTCTCTATTTATGGATGGATGTATGTAACTGTAATACACATGACAAACTGGGATACTGATTGCAGGCTTATTTCCCTTCTATTTCTCAATCAGAAGGTCTTCCTTTGCAAATTCAAGATGGGGAGGGGAATGAATGGACATTTCAGTTCAGATTTTGGCCTAATAACAACAGCAGGATGTATGTCTTGGAGGGTGTGACCCCTTGCATACAATCCATGGAATTATAGGCTGGTGATACTGATCTGATTTATGTTTGCACTTAGGTTGAGTGTTTGAGTTACATAGAGCCTCTACTAGTCAATAAGGTTGGATTTTGTCAATGAATATAAAATTATGTTAACTTGCTTTCTTGTTTTACAGCTATTTAAAGTGCAGCAAATCGGGACAAACCATGGGACAAATCAGGACGGGACACATTCGGGACATGACCCGGCATAGGTTGGGACAGGACACGGGACATAACCTGGATGGGACTGAGACAAGCATATTCACAAACGGGACGGGACGGGTCGAGACAGCAAGGTAAATAGGGACGGGATTGGGACACGAATTCTTGTCTCGGGGTATTTTCTGGATGGGACCAGGACGGCCCAAATCCTGGCCCGTGCCCACCCCTACCAAAGCCTAGAAGCACCTACAACCACCAAGCAAAATGCAACCTAATTTCATGAGATACATAATAACACAAATAACCTAGAAGCTTGCAATTTTGGCCCCATTAATGAGATACATAATAATATAAACTACCCAAAAACATTGCAATCAGTCCCCTAGCTAGAAAGCATACAGCTAATTTTAGCCTCCTATTTTGTCATGTGAATCAAAGTTATTGTCTTTCCGTTCATCTTTACCCACACCAATTTTATCCTCCCACCAAAACAAAATTGCAAGACTCCATGTTATCCTATAAGCCATTACACTTTCAGTGGAAAAAAAAAAGTTTGGAATGGAACAAATACACACCACATAAAAGCACATCCCTCCAATCTCACCTTCTAAGCCAAGCATACGAAGAACTTTTTATCATAGTTCATTTCTATCTTAGACATTAAAATCATAACATTCTTCCCACAATAATTGAGCACAAGAACAAACCCTCCTTGCCTTGTCAAGTTGGCACCAAATACCATGGTGGTAGATGTTGCCCTTCTATTCACTGATGTTGAATGATTCATAACTAGTCAACTTTCATCCTAGCATCGATGATTGTGCATGCAAGCCTCTAATTGATGTTCCATCAAGAGGAAGAGAAGGGGATCTAGGGATTTTGCATTTTTTTTTTTGGGCAAGTTTGGAGAAGATTTTTTTTTTTTTAATTAGAAGGTTATTAGGTCAGAAGAGGTATGCCAAGTGAGCTCCATGTCAACATTTTTCATTCATTATAATAGTAAACTTGACAAAAGTCCTCTTTAAATGTCATTTTCTAGTTATAGGTATGTATTTGATGTCAAAATTTTTATAGATACTCAATTGATATCAACCTTATATAACAGGTACCAAATTGAGGAATTACTCTTAAAGTTAATTTGTTCTATTAGCATATTTATTACTTAACTACTAACCTTTTAATTCTTGTGTTTGACAGTGCTCTGATGATGTGCTCTGATGATGTGTCAAATAGTGACCTATAAAGTAAGTGGTTAAATTTGAGTCCTTATTTATGTTGTGGGGAAAATCTTCAAATTGATTTTCATTTTTTTGTTCTTGTTTTTGCATGTATGCCATAAGTACCAAAGTAGCCCAATGAAATAGATTGTGGCTATTACTACATGAGGTTCGAGAGGGAAGTGATTGTGAAAACTCAATGGTTCTAACTGACATAAGTTCATATCTAATTAATTATCATACTTTCCAAGTATTTGAATCGATAATTCTAATTTAGTGGTAGGATAACACTCAATTTGTTGTATTTCAAGCATATAGTATTTTCATAGTTCAATTGAGTAGAGTATCAAGGAAGAATGGGCACAATACGTTTTCGAGAACCCCCGTTGCTTACCTTACTTAGATCAATAGTTGTAAGATATATATAGCTTTTTCAAGATGTTAGAATTTAATCAATTTCAATTGGAAAGCATGAACTTTATAAGCTATACTTTGTGTATGTTCTATGTATATTGGCTACTTTATGCAAAGGTTTGTAAATTATAATACATGTTTACTTTTTTTAAAAAAATATATATATAAGCATAGACAATAGTTGTAAATATAACTGCTGTCTAAAATGCAAATATTTATCTTAGACAATGCTTCAATGTAAAACAGTTGTCTATAATCATACACATGGAGGCTAAAAAGCAAAAATACACATTAAGCATAAAGGAATCGTTGTCTTTAATCAACTCAAGATGGCAGTTGGCTAACCATTGTTGAAAGTAATGTAATTTACTACAGCCATTAAATAGATATGTTTGCACTAACTAATATATTTTTTGGCATAGTGATTTAACCATTACCGCAAATAAGATTTATTCACTATTAAAAATCTTTTTTGACATAGTGATTAATTTAAATAAAAAATAACATGTTTGCACTAACTAATATCTCATAACTTTAGAGATTGTAACCACATATCTATTACATAGCAGAAATAGTGGTAAGATGTTGACCCTCTCAACTTATATATATACATGTTTGTCTTTTACTTTTCTCCAACGTTCATTTGGAGAGGTTGCTATTGTATCAAAACCCTGATCCTATTACTGAAAATGGACTTCAAATTAGACAATTGCATTTTGTTTATTATTTCTATAAAATGCCTCTTGAACAAAAAAATAAAACATAAGCTAATGAGCAAATATGGGCACAGAGAGATATCTTCTTGCATGTTTGGTACAAGGCACACTCAATACTAGAAATTGAAGGAATCATCCCTATTATATCAAGAAACATTTGCTTGTGGGTGTAAAATTTGTTATGTTCTTTACTGTATTTGAGAGTTTAATTAGTTGTATTATATGAGTATAAAATATCATTTGGTTAACCAATCAATATACTTCAATGTTTTTTATTTTTATTTTTGTTATAGACAGGACAAGAACATAAATTTTTTAATATTAACTCACATGTATGGAGAGAGGACAAATTTAAATATGAGGTACGAAAAAGACTAGAGTTTTTATCTCTATGGTTGCATCACTGTGGCAAACTACTTCCTTACTTCAATAATATCTACATATCCAAAAATTTAAGAAGTAGATATTGACACTTATGTGTTATTGAAACATTAGCATGAATCCATGTGTTGTTAGGGCCTCAAAATTATTAAAATGCATTTTCGAGTGTATACGTAGTTGAGCTTACCTCAATAATAAAAATCAGAGCTATCAGACTATGCAAGTCATATTAAAAAAAATTAATGAAGAAATTAATAACTTTAACATGTTTATCAAAACTCTACATAGTTAATCTTCTTATCTTATTTTAGTTACCAAAATCTAATATCTAATCTAATCTAATATAATATTCTAATAGAATATATTATAAAAGTAGAATATACTCTATGAGGTGCTCACACTTGGCATATTTTATGTAATTAGGTGAAATTGATTGCTACAATTGACATAATTACATAATATGATATGATTTTTTTCATAATCATTGCAATTACATAATTAAGTTGTGCAATTACCATGATTTGTCTACTTGGAATTGGAAGAAAACTACAGGTTAATTTTCATAATCACATCCAATTGCAGACCATATAGGTTAATTTTCATAATCACATCCTCAATTGACCCTAGTCTCTAGCCAAACAACCATATCAATTGAGGATGAGTTCCTAAGTTGACATGATCAGTTAAATTAAGTGAATTGGATAAATGTAATTAGGTTTAGTACATCCTTCATAAAATTAATCTTCTCCTTCTAAGTTATTTTGTCGCATAATCCTTTTGTTGTTTTAACAGGAGGGTATATACATTGTTAAGGCAAAAATTATTGATATTGAGTGTGGTTGAGAGAATTGGTACTTCTTAAGTGTCATGAGCATAACATTAGGGACATATCCCTCCATGAGCATAACATTTTAGTATGTTACTTAAAGTTTTTTTTTTTTTTTTGTTTAATTCCCAATAAATGTTGTAAACATATCTATTTTTCATATAGGACAATGGGGCATATCCCTCCATGTTGCTTGGAGTTGATGGTAATTGTACTAATGGTGTGGATATCATTAAAGAGCAAGGTATCAAAAAGAGCTTACAGCTTTGTTTCAAGACAAGCAACATGACCACAAATGTCGTATTTAAGAAAGTATTTTATAAAATATTTTACCCAAGTAGCTTACTTTACTATACTTTGTTTTGAAATATTATAGTATAATATAGACACGTGTAACTCATAATAGTTCTCATGTTTTAATTCAAGCAGGTTTAGCATCAGATGAGACAAGGGAGTGAATTGGAAGCAACAAATATTTTTGGTGTGATAAACATATGCATGGTTGAAACATGAACACATTTTCTAATTTTATTTATTCAATCTATTATGAAAACTTTTACTTAGTTTTATTTATATACATATTATGTATATTTTTGTGATTTTTGAATATTTTAGATATTTATTTACAAATAATTTGAGTGATCAACTATGCAATATTCATTAGTAAATGTTTTTCATTAATAATACTATCAGATTATCATACTTGTTATTGGAAAATATTTTAATTTTAACATGTAAATGGTATATTATTACAAAGCGTAAGAAATTTAAGGAGAATTAGGAAATAAAGTATTATAAAATACATTAGTATATATGAAGTATACCAAGTACAATTGTAATTAGAATAATATATATTAGTTAACTACAATTTTAACTAAATTTTATGTTTATAATTTGACACAATTAGGAAATTCATTTAAGCATACTAAACCAAATTTACACCGAGCCGTCCCACTCTTGTGCATCAATGTGGGACTTAAAACTAGTATATTGTGAAAAACTAATTCGTAGCAGTGGCAAGATTTACCTAGAGTAGATATCGTTGAACACCTAACATAAATTAGTTGATTAACCAAATTTTATTTTTGAAATTTTGATATAAGTTGCAAATATATTCTTTTGTGGTTAATAAATAATAAAGAAAATCAGCCATACTCATGGAAAAAAAAAAAGAAGAAGAAAATCACCCATGAAAATTCATTCGGTCATAAATTAATGGAATTGTCTTATGCTCGTGCATCAACGTGGGGCTAAATACTAATTGACCTTTAAAAAATAAAAAATAAAAGATCAAATTGTAACTGCTACAAAATGACGTGGACACCCTTTCATGCAATTATTGCAATTAATATAATTATAATTATAGTTAGAATATGAATTTTATAATTATTTTTTGGTCATTACTTAACACACTCTCCCACTTAATGAAATTACATCTATACCCTTAATAAAAATTAAAACCCATGTATTCCCCAATTTGAAGATGACGGATTTCTATATCCATTTTGTAAGATGGAAATGGCTCCCTATGGTTCAAACGGATCTATATAATAAAAATTAGGTTGTTTTTTGCAAAAAAAGAAAAAAAAAATGTGTAATGGATTTATAAAATCATTTTTGGTAATTTATACTAAATAGATCTATAGATCTGTTTCATTAATTGTAGAAAACAAAGCACCGACTACTTTTTTGAATGACCATTTTTATCCCTTTGTGGTTGAGCAATGTACTCCTCCATTGTCAGTAACTTTAACTAAAACAACAGTCGCAGCAGCAATGGCAAGTGTTAATGATGTGGAAAACAAGCCTAATAAAAGCATCGAAAGCAAAGTTCATTCTGGTAATAACAAAAAAGGGGTTGAAAACTTACACGGACAAGCCATGTGCAAGCCAAAAGTGCCTTTGAACTAATGGGAGCAAACTAAATGTTGACCCCAAACTATTTGAAAATGGCGGAGAAAATGGAGAGGGCACGAGGTTGGGAAAATGGGCGCGAATGGTGCGAGCTTGGGAGGGAGATACGGATGGGGAGTGTGTCACTTAGGGGTAGTTTAAGAAAAAAAATTTAAAAAAAAGAATGGGGAGTGTGCTTGGAGATAGGGAGAGTGTATTAAGCAATGACCTTATTTTTGTCTTCACTTGATTCGGGCCCGGCCCGGCCCACGCCCGGAGTTTTCTATGTTGTATTGCGATGCGGATCGTTTGAACTGTGTTACCACATGGAATGAATCAAAGTAGATCGGCAACATAATCGCCTGAAACGTGCGGAAAGGTCTTTCCTCTGTGCTGCGTGCGGTAGACAATGTATCATCCAACCAGAGGCGGCGTTCGCGGTGGTCGAGATCGTAAGTCCTTCTATTTTCAATCCCTAGCATTTAATTGCCAATCGTCTATTCCAAATTTTACTCTGTATCTTAGAAATCATCACAACGACGAACCCTAATTTATTTTTACTTTTTATTTTTTTAATCTTTCCATACTATGAATAAATAGTCTTTTGTTTTCATTTTGAATCTTTGGCTTTGAGAACCTTCTTTCCTGTGTGGACTTAGTTCCTTGATTGTTTGTGCTCTGATTTTTATGCTCAGAATTCAGTTGGGATGACGTGAAAGTAGATAAGCATCGAGAGAATTATCTCGGTCACAGTATCAAGGCCTCTGTTGGAAGATGGCAGAAAGGTTTGTGCTCTGCTTTTCTCTTTTGCTTATATTTCTTCATCGAGTATATCGTAAATTTGTAACTGAAATTATATTTTTGCATGTTATGTAGCAACACACAGAACACACTCTAACACGTGCATGTTAGGATGAGAATCAATTGAGTTAGATACTGATGTGAGAGGTTATTGGTAATGATGAATAGAGAGAAGAAAAAAAGAATTCATTGCTGCCTTTTCTGTGTCTTGTGCTGCTTATACTTTTACTAACTTTGATAGGTGTATATATCATTTTAGAAGGAATTTTGGTGGTCTCTGCTGAAATATCTTAAGCTTTCTGTTGTATTGACTACATGAGGCAGTTAGACAGTATAGCTATAGCTATAGCTATTGTTAAAGGTCAAATGTCCTCTATACTGCAAAATTGCCCAGTGAGATCAACAACTGTGAAACAAATCATTCGAGGCACATAACCTCTGACATATTGTCCTAAAGCTATGGTTATTTTAGTTTGACATTGTCCTATTGAAATTGGAGAGAAGACAGGGAAGGGAGAAAATTAACTCTTGGAAAGAATACCAAATCAGCACTTTCTAGCAAAAGTTTCATTACCCCCTAAGGTCCTAATATATTCATGACAGTTTTTGCTAATGTGGATGTCCTAATTGTTGTTTAGGTTTTGAATATGCATTTGGACTTTCAATATTTAGCTTTTCCAATTTTAGATTATTTGGCTATATGTTGATTGTTCAGTGTCTTGATTTACACAATGTCTAGTAAGTGCTGCAGAGTCCAGCTAGAAGTGTCATTAAAATAGTAGCTCAGTGCATTATATTCTAGGACTGAGAAAGATCTTGTGAAAGGGTCTTTGTATATACAATACAAGAATTGGTCAAATCCAGGAGCTAAGTCTAACTTCTAAAATCTTCCAACAAGGTGGGCTCCTTCCACAAGCGAGACTTCTACCATATATCCTACCCATGGTCCTATATTGTGCTGACAAATTTTAACTTTCCTGGAAATCATTAATCTGGTGTTGGAGTTTAGGTTATACCAAAATATTTTATGACAATTTGGGAGATAGATAGGACATGCCGAGTTTCATGTCGGACATGCTTTAAAGAAGGTAAAGACAATGCTTGAAAAATTAATATAATCCAGTGTGATTTAAAGAGCTTTGGACCCTTGATTATGCAAGAAAACATAATCTGTTTCAAGAGAGGGGAGAAAAAAAGGGGACGATATTGCTCAATTCTGTTGACAATGGGAGATATAGAATTCATTGCTTGGATACTGTTTGCTTTTTTATTGACCTCAAAGTTCTCTGATGAGGAATATATATTTGGAAAGGTACATGATGTAAAGAGGCCCCTTGTGATTTCAATGTTTTTAGTGAGAAGTTGTATGCATTAAGGGCACCAACATGTTAAGACAACTAGCCAAATCTCTGAAAAGATAAATTGGAGACTAAAGAAAAAGAAAATAAGTTGGGTGGGAGGGAAATCAATCATGGTTGAAGTTGCACACAAACTGGTGGCAGTCTAAAGAAAATGCTTAAAAGGTGGAATGTTGCGCAGAATCTCATAGGAAGCCGCAAATAGAATAATGATAAGAAAATTTTGGACATGGTTAACCATAGAGTGGTCAGTGAGAAGCATCAACTGTTGTACTGAAATTGACCTTCGATGATTAAGTTCTTCTTTCCTAGCCTTACATTGATCAGTGAGAAACATCCTAAGAATTGAGTAATCTAATCAGTCCTAATTCTGATATTGGGGTTTGTCAAAAATTTAATTAGTCAGGCTGTTTTAGGTAAATATTGAGTACATTCTGTGTGTTATAAGAAGCGGTCCAAAGGTTATTTACATTGTAACTCAGAACTATCCTGACTCTTCTAATATTCAGAAAGGTCTTTATGATTGTTCATTACTCCAATTTTTGAATGAAGAATAACTGTTTTTGTTCTAGAATATAGAGTCTTCACAAGCCTTTGTTGCTGTGCCTATTTATGTATTTTCCTTTTCTGTGATAAAAATCATCCTACCCTTCTTTTTCTTTAGTTTGACTGTGGGCTCTGTCAAGTGCCCATTCTGAATTAAAGAGAACATGTTAGGTTAATCTAAATATGATTTCTCCATAACAATTTGTTCTTAAGTACGATATGATGATGAAGGGAATGAAAAGAAAATTACTAAGTACATCAAGACAATTTGTCATTGGCCAACAGCAGCTTATTTGTAGCAATCTGTACGTCATTAAAAAAAAAAAAAAAAAAATCGAGTCCCTTGTAAGAGAACATATTTTACTTTTTTTTTTAGGTTCCTTTAACTACAAGGCTTGGGAAAGGGCTAAAGAGATACATATGAACATTATAACTTTTTTGTCTCTCTTCACATCCATGTTTTTCTTCAACCAGATCTTGTATGGTTTAGTTGAAAGTGCTAATGTATATATTTCTTTTGTGAGAATTTTTTTTTGAATGATGTCTGTAGAGAGGATTTACGGGACTAATTTTTAAATTTTTGACTTCCATTGGGTGAATGATTTGTTTGTCTGTTCATGGCTTGTTATTATGGTGCTTTATTCAGCTTGTTAAGGCTATTTTCCTTTTTATTAAGTATTTTTTTGCTTGGCTATTTTTGTCAATACGTTTACCACTCTCAATCATTTTAGATGGAAGCTTTTGTGCTTTGATAATCAATTATTCTTTTCTACTTTTGGTAAAAGTGGCATATATTAGGTCATTTCATGCCTACTTAATGGTGGAAGATTACTTATCTGTTTCTTCTACTAGGGATGGACTTTTATTTTTTTTTATTTATTTTTTCATTATTAGATAAAATAAAATAGCGAACCTATGCTGCACTGAGATGAAAGCTTAAATTGTTAGGAGAAGAGCCAAGAATGGTTTTATATTTTATTTAACATGCCTTTAAATACAAAAGCCCTTTGAGCTTGAAGTGTAAACAAAGCACATGCGTACCCATACTATATGCTGAGATTTTTAATTTGATTAAGAGAGTGACAGTAGAGATTTTAATTTGATCTTCTACTATTAAGTCAAAGTCTTTGATACTATGTCAAGAACCGTTTCAGCCTAAAAGCTTACGTAGTTAGGTTAGAGCCCATTAATTGTTTTATATTATATCTAATATCCCTATCTCTTGTAGGATATGGGAAATGTGTCTAGATTGTGAAAGCATGTTTTAGATGCTTTATTTGAAATGCACCATTTTGAACTAAGAAACTCACCATATTATATCTAAAATGCATTGGGCTGAAAACTAGCTAGAATATTTTCAGTATCACTTCAGTCCCTAGAAGATAACTGCCTCCATTAAAATGTTCATCCATCCGGTTCCGTTAGTGAGAATTAACTTACGGTCCTTGTGGCATGTTAAATGTTAATGTGGTGTGTCTAAAGGTGGAAGGAAGCAAAAGTATGTTGTTTAACCTGGTTAGAGGAAGGAAATGACCCAAAGATGAAATGGTTTCGTGTTTTAAACTCCCCCATAATCAAAACAACATCATTGTGATCTCCCTTGCAATCAAAACTTTATATCTAGATTCTTCATTGTTCTCTCTCTAAAAGTTCATGTCAAACCAGCACCAGAAGCAAAACCCATAATAGAAACCAAAAATTGAAACTATATCAAGTTTGTAACAAACAAAATCATGGGGAAAAATCTTGTTATTGGGTCTCTTCTGCTCTTTGCCATGTTTTCTATTCTAAGCTCAGCAGGTCCAGTACTCTCTCCTCAATAGCCTTGTACTCTCTTGCTCCAAGTCTCTTCAATTTGCTGTTAAAACTTAAGTAGATTGTTGTCGAGCTTGATCAGACAACAAAGCTTGAGTTTGATGTTGCTTGCGGACCAGATGCACCCCCCATTTGTTGGAAAATTTCCGTTCCTGGATTTTGTAATGTATGGGTTTGGTACCCATACCTGTGCAATGAAGTGTTCAACATATAAATATAACATCTTATGTCAAGTGATTTTTGTAATTTGAGTGCAAGAGTTTAGGCTGTTCCTGGGAGTAGGTCTTTGTTTTTACATTGAATCGGGCTCCATGTCACACATTCATCCATATTGGGATAGCACCTCTTTTCCTGTTTATCTTCTGAGTAGTTTCTTAATCCATCATTAGAGTTCTCTGATGTAATTTTTCTTGTTATATTAACCAAGTTATGGTATTGTGCAAATCTATCGGTTTAGCCAATTGATAATATCATCCTTCCTTGTCTCTTAGGTTAAGCTACAAAATTATTTACTACAGTTATGTATATGTTGCCAGTAATTAGAGATGTTGTTTTCTAAGACAATAAATATCTTTAATCTTTCTCTGAATGCTACAGGGAAAGATCTCTTCTGGTATACCAGGGATAAAAATTCTGCAAATGCTGAGATGGAGGCTGCAAAAGAAGAGATAAAAAGAATAAAGGAAGAGGAAGAGCAAGCAATGAGGGAGGCTCTAGGCTTAGCTCCTAAGCGAGCTAATCGTCCACAAGGTAATCGGCTTGATAAACATGAGTTTGCAGAGCTGGTGAAGCGAGGTTCTACAGCAGAGGACTTGGGTGCAGGCCATGCTGAAGCAGCAAGAGTTGATGGTCTTGGTTTTTCAAGGTAAATTGAGTAAGGAAGGAAAAAAAAAAAGAAAAAAAAAAGAAGTGAAAGCATATGCTATTAGTATTAAAAATTTTATAATTCCCTTTATGTAGGATATAGAGTTTTTTTCCTTGATGTCATCAGACTTTCAGAATTGTCAAACTCATATTTCTAGCGTCCTAAATATTGAAAGATTGATCTTGACAGGGTTATAGTAGTTAATTATTCATAAAGGTTCTTCTGCCTCGTCTGAGTTTGAAGTGCCACAGCTTAGCTTATGGAAGGCTCAGATTGTCTAGAAAGTAGTCTGATTGAGCTTAGTTGGTTTGTCAGCAAATTATCTATTTTCTCTTTTATGGTTTTCCTTTATGTTCCCTTTGTTTTTTAATAGAAATGGTTTCCCGAGAAAGTATTTTGGCCTAAAAAGTTTTTGGTCCTTGGCCATTTTGTTTTTTCGGAAACCATTTCTATCTAAACTAAGCCATACAGACAGTGGTGTTTCTGGCATTTACTGATTAACCAGCTAAATGCAAGCTGATTATACATTCTAAAATTATTTAATAAATTTACATAAAATATTGACTCTGCTGATACTAAGCTTATCTGTCTACTAATTTTGACTCATTTTTCTCTGAACAATTCTGTTTGACAATATTAATCAATTATTTCCAACTTTCTGCAGAGCACCTCGCCCTTGGGAAGATCCCAGTACTTTAAATCCGTCAACTGTAGAGGCGCCACCCCAGGTGGAAAATGTGTCCATACCAAATCAATCACCAAGAAAGACTGAAGAAGATGAATTAGAAGATGAAAGCAGAGGAAAGAAAAGAAGGCGCGAGGAAAGGAAGCAAGAGAAACGCGAAAGGCGTGATAAGCGGCATTCTCGCGATTCAGATGACAGGAAGAAACACAAGAAAGATAAGCATAAGAGGAGACATGATTCTGATTCTGACTGAATGCTCTTTTCCCTTTCAGACTTTGATTTCAAGTAACATGTCTGTTATAGTTTCATGTATGAACTTAATTTTGTATAATATATTCTTCCGTATTGACAGTAGCAAAGCTCAGACTCGCAGCTTGTATAATATCTTGGATGGGATTGTTTGCGGTGTTGAAATTGGAATGCCAGTGATCAGGCTGAGAGAAAATGGGCATAAACGGTACTTTATTGCTTTGAACATTCTGCATCGTGTTTTTTTTTTTTTTTTTAAAAAAAAAATATTGGTCACTTATATTGATAAAGACTTGTCAAAAAAACGTTTTAAAACTTTGTGACAATATGGTTTCTCCATGAGCCCAAAGCTTTTTAAAACATGAAAGGAAATATAAATATTTTAAGTCTTAATGGTGCTTTTTTAATTTGAAAGAACAATTGCCATCGCAGTTTTGGAAAGGGAAAGGCTGTATTTACATCTTATTTTATTTATATTATATTTTTTGGTGCAAGTATAAGGTTAGTTCGATTTGTTTAAAAGGATAGCATAATACACATTTTTGTATTTCTTAAAAAATTTAAGTATTAGATAAAAATTTTAACTGTTATCTTTGAATTTTTTGTATTGTTTAATATTGTGTATTAAGTACATTCTAAATATTTTGTTATTTATTAAATTATGAAACAATCATTTATTTAAAGTAAGTACTCTAAATCATTTATAAATATTTTTGTAGACGCATGTAAGTACTCTAAATAGACTTTGGAGATTTAAGTTATCATATCACCTACACTTGACTATCACACCTAAACTTTTGTTATCATAATAGCTAAAAGTAAAATTCTCCTTTAAAAGTCATTAGATTTGGGAATTATTATCAAATATAAAATATTAATGAAATTACTTTACAAAGTACCGATTTGAGTGGATTTTTTTTTTTCAAAAGCAAAAGAATGAAAGAAGAAGAAGAAGAAGAAGAAGAAGAAGAAATTATTTGTTGATGTGTTTGCTTTAACTGCTTTTTTTTTTTTGTTTTTAAAAAAATAAAAATGACGCTTCAAAACATATTTGAATTAATAAAACATGTTTTCTATTTAAAACATTTTTTAAAAATGCACTACAAAAATGAAAAAAAATCAATTTTAAGAAATAATTAGTGTCAATTTTTGTAATTTTATTAACAGGACAATAATAGGTAAGTTTCTAGGGAAAAAATATTTTATCCCACCACCCAATGTGATAAATCATATGTGATGACATTGAAATTGATGAAAATTTTATTAAATACCCATGTGTTAAATCATATGTGATCGACACTGAAAATAATTAAAATTTTATTAAATAATAAAATAATATTATAAAATTTCACGCATAAGAAAAAACAAAATTACTCATTCCAAATTTTGTAAAACCTAGGTAAACTGAGGGAAAATTAAGTAAATTAAAACAAGATATATCCCATTAGGAATTAATTATACCATTTCCCCATTTTAATCGACAATCCCCTCATAAAATTATCTAAAACAAAAAAAATACCACCATTGCCCTTTAACCTAGCCGCGGACCCCCTCCTTAACATCTCCTTCGCCACATACTTCGTCTCCCCATCTCTTCTTTCCTCTTAGTCAAGACCTCCATCACCCCCAAAACCTCCAACTTCTCTTACAACCAAGGTCTTCAAACTTAAATTTTCTTCCATTTCAAGTGATTCTTTTCTCTAATCCTTCACATAAGTTCTTGAAACTTTATTTTTTATTTTTTGCTCTGTTATTGGTGTTTAAATTGGTTGTGTTGATGTAAAAATGACCATGCATGTTGGTATATGGAAATCAGAAGGTCAAACGGTTCCACAGGTGTGTTTGGAGTGGGAAACGACTCTACAGCTTTGTTTAGAGCCCCAAATGCACTTGTAAAGTTGTTTCCTACTCCAAATGCACTTGTAGAACCGTTTGGCCTTCCACGAAGCACCCAACAACTCTCCACAGTTGTTTGGCACTGAACCACCTCCCCTCATAAAATTTCTTAAAAAAAATACCACCATTGCCCTTTAACCTAACTGCGGACGCCCTCCTTAACATCTCCTTCGCCGCCTACTCCCTCTCCCCATCTCTTCTTCTTCTTTCCACTTAGCCGAGACCTCCACCACCCAAGGTCTTCAAACTTAAATTTACTTCCATTTCAAGTGATTTTTTTCTCTAATCCTTCACATAAGTTCTTGAAACTTTTTTTTTTCTTTTTTGCTCTGTTATTAGTGTTTAAATTGGTTGTGTTGATGTAAAAATGGCCATGCATGTTGGTATACGGAATTTGGAAGGCCAAACGGCTCCACAGGTGTGTTTGGAGTGGGAAACGGCTCTACAAGTCTGTTTGGAGCCCTAAATGCACTTGTAGAGCCGTTTCCCACTCCAAACACACTTGTAGAACCATTTGGCCTTCCACGAAGCACCCAACAGCTCTCCACAATTGTTTGGCACTGAACCACCTCCCCTCGTAAAATTTCTTAAGAGAATACCACCATTACCCTTTAACCTAATCGTGGACCCCCTCCTTAACATCTCCATCGCCGCATACTCCCTCTCCCCATCACTTCTTCTTCTTTCCTCTTAGCCGAAACCTCCACCACCCACCCTAAACCTTCAACCTCCATTACAATCAAAGTCTTCAAACTTAAATTTTCTTCCATTTCAATTGGTTCTCTTCTCTAATCCTTCAAGTAAGTTCTTGACAATTTTTTTTTTCTTTGTTTCTCTATTAATGGTATTTAAATTGGTTGTGTTGATGTAAAAATGGTCATACATGCTAGTATATGGAAGTCGGAAAGCCAAGTGGCTCCACAGGTGCGTTTGGAGTGGGAAACAAATCTATAGGTCTATTTGGGCCCAATGACTCTCCGTAGTTGTTTGGCATTGAACAACCCCCTCATAAAATTATCTTAAAAAAATGTCCCCACTGCCCTTTAACCTAGCCACAGAGCCCCCCTTAACATCTCGTTTGCCGCATACTCTCTCTCCCCATCTCTTCTTCTTCTTCTTCTTCTTTCCTCTTAGCCAAGACTTCCACCAACCCAAAACCTCCAACCTCCATTAAAACCAAGGTTTTCAAACTTAAATTTTTTTTCATTTCAAGTGATTCTTTTCTCTAATCCTTCACGTAAGTTCTTGACACTTTTTATTATGTTTTTTTTTTTTTTTTTTTTTTTTTTTTTTTTTTTTTCTCTCTTATTGGTGTTTAAATTGGTTGTGTTGATGTAAAAATTGCCATGCATGTTGGTTTACAGAAGTTGGAAGGCCAAACGGCTCCACAGGTGCGTTTGGAGTGGGAAACGGCTTTACAGGTTCGTTTGGGCCCAACAGCTGTTTGGCACTAAACCACCCCCTCATAAAATTATCTCGAAAGAATATCACCATTGCCCTTTAACTTAGCCATGGACCCCTAATTCTTAACATCTCATTCACCTCATACTCCCTCTCCCTATCTCTTCTTCTCTCCTCTTAGTCGAGACCTTCACCACTCCTCGAAACCTCCAAACTCCATTATAACCGAGGTCTTCAAACTTAAATTTTCTTCCATTTCAAGTGATTATCTTCTCTAATCCTTCATGTAAGTTCTTGACACTTTTTTTTTTCTTTTTTTTAATGTTATTAGTGTTTAAATTAGTTGGGTTGATGTAAAATATCCATGCATGTTGGCATGCTGAAGTTAGAAGGCTAAATGGCTCCATAGGTGCGTTTGGAGTGAGAAATGGCTCGACAGGTCCATTTAGGCCCAACAGTTGTCCATAGCCGTTTGGAACTGAACCACCCCGCTTATAAAATTATCTAAAAAAAATACCACCATTGTCTTTTAATCTAGTTGTGGACCCCCTTCCTTAACATCTCGTTTGCTGCATACTCCTTCTCCCCATCTCTTCTTCGTCTTCTTTCCTCTTAGCCGAGACCTTCACCTCCTCCCCCAAACCTCCAACCTCCATTACAACCAAGGTCTTCAAACTTAAATTTTCTTCCCTTTTAAGCGGTTCTCTTCTCTAATCCTTAGTTCTTGACACATTTGTTTTTCTTTTTTCTTTTTCTTCTCTGTTATTGGTGTTTAAATTGATTATGTTAATTTAAAAATGGCCATGCATGTTGGTTTATGGAAGTTGTAAGAGGGCACATGTTGTTGCTAATGAGGATCCCATCCATGATATTTGTTTGGCCGCTCCCTCAAATGACTTAGATAATGCATATGAGCACAAGGGAGCATGACCTGATCAATTAACGAAGGTGGCTCTAGCCCAAAGTGGTCCTTATGATATTTCAGTGCTTAGGAGGTATGGCGGGCACACTGCATGACATGTATGGATGGAGGAGTCGGTAAGTTATAATAATTGTAAAGCATGTATGTACAATCATTCATTGTTATGTTAAAATATGAATCTAATAGGCTGTTGTGACAACCAAGGATGATGATCTTTTGAAGATGGTCATACACGATGCAATGCTTGAGGAGATCCGCAATATCGTCAGGCATTTAGGGCTAGAGTCACTTATCAAGCTTGACTACTCTATGTTGGACAAGGCAATGTTGGCTGCATTTATAGAATAGTGGCATGCAAACACCAACACATTCTACCTACCGGTAGGCAAGATGACCATCAACCTAGATAATGTAGCATTGTTATTGCACTTCTTGGTGCAAGGTAATTTATTTCTATGCCTACCTTGATGTTGGAGATTGCACTGACACTTGTGTGTGATTTCCTAGGGCTTAAACCTACACCTATAGTTGCGTACACAATGCCTTCGTAAGCAAACGCCAACGACCGCTAGCATTGTTAGGCATCTACAGGAGTAAAAAAAGCAATGGTGGGCATCTGGGAGGGTAAAAAAAGGAAAAAGGTAATTTAGGCAAACATGGGTCCAACACGAGGACCTCCAAAGAGGCCACTCATCCTAGTACTACTCTCACCGAAACATGTTTAACTGCGGAGTTCTAATAGGAACTGGTACATTAATGCTGGTATGATCACACCCGTCAATGGTTGTGTGCACAATGCCTTTGTAAGCAAACGCCAGTGACTGCCAGCATTGGTAGGCATCTAGGAGGGTTAAAACTAGTACTACTCTCGCCTAAGCATGCTTAATTGCTGAGTTCTGATGGAATCAGGTGCATTAGTGCTGGTATGATCTCACCCGTCAATAGTTGTGTACACAATGCCTTTGTAAGCAAACGTCGATGGCTGCCAGCATTAGTAGGCATCTAGGAGGGTAAAAAAAAGAAGAAGGTAATTTCGGAAAAAATGGGTGCAACACGAAGACTTCCCTAACATTGGTAGGCAACTAGGAGGGTAAAAAAGGAAAAAAAAAAGTAATTTGGCAAAAAGGGGTGCAACACGAAGACTTCCCAGGAGGTCACTCATCCTAGTACTACTTTCACCCAAGCACGCCTAACTGTGAAGTTCTGATGGGATTCAGAGCATTAGTGCTGGTATGATCACACCCGTTAATGGTTGTATGCACAATGCGTTCGTAAGAAAACGCCAGCAACCACCATCATAGGTAGGCATATGGGAGGGTAAAAACTAGTACTACTCTTCCCAAAGCAAGCTTAACTGTGGAGTTTTGTTGGGATTCGGTGCATTAGTGCTAGTATGATCGCACTCGTCAATGGTTGTGTGAATAACGCCTTTTTAAGCAAACATCGGTGATCGCTAGCACTGGTAGGCATCTGGGAGGATAAAAAAGAAAAAAAGGTAATTTCAGCAAAGGGTTGCAATATGAAAACTTCCCAAGAGGTCACCCATTCTAGTACTACTCTTGCCCAAGCACGCTTAACTGCGGAGTTCTGATGTGATCCGGTGCATTAGTGCTGGTATGATCGCACCTGTTAATAGTTGTATGCACAATGCCTTTGTAAGCAAACGTCAACGGCCGCCAGCATTAGTAGACATCTGGGATTGTGAAAAAAGAAAAAAAAGGTAATTTCGGCAAAAAGGGGTGCAACATGAGGACTTCCCTAGAGGTCACCCATTCTAGTACTACTCTCGCCTAAGCATGCTTAATTGTGGAGTTCTGATAGGATCTGGTGCATTAGTTCTGGTATGATCTCACATATTAATGGTTGCGTGCACAATGCCTTTGTAACCAAACACCAGGGGCCACTAGCATTGCATTTGCTTCCATTATGTAAAATTATTTTTGCCATACCTCACACTTGCATCTGGAAGGGTGTGTTATTCACCTATTCTCTTTATATGGCTGTGCTATTCTCATTTAACCTTTGGTTTCTAGTAATATTTATTATCTTTTAGGTGGCCAGGCTATTCCTATTTTGGAATGGGGGAAGGAGAGAACCTTTGATTAGCTGGGATTGTTGTTGTCTGTGGGCCAAAGTCATAAGTTGGTTCGTTCCAGGTAGGTTGGTGTCTGTAAACATCGTGTTGGTCATTAATGTTATGATGTTCTTGCTTAGATCTAGACTCATATATTTACATAATGTGTTGATGAAAGCAAAGTAGACTTCCAGCAACATGGGTGAGATTCAAAGATGGATCTAAATGCCATTCATGCTGTTTTTGAATGTTTGTTTAATGCATATTCTCCCTATCTAGTTTTTCTTTTTCTATCGTTCTACCCCTTTATGACTGGAGAGACATAAAAAATGAAGGTGTTGCATATGACTCTAGGAATATATCTTAACAGATGTTCATTTATCAATAACGTTTTCTTGTCTATGTCCTTTGAATATGCATAACAAGCATAACAAATACACTGCTGGATAGTTGCAGGGTATTCTCCTGCACCTTTCCTTTCCTCTCCTCTTCTTTTCTCTTTTAGCTCAAGGGATTTTTAAATAACCCTTAATTGATTTTGATGAGAAAAATATTTTTTAGATTTGTTGAAAAATTTCCATCTTGCAAAGATACATGTTTTATGTTTTTTTATATCAAATAGAAATATCTCCCTAAATAAAAAGAGTATTTTATTTCTCTCTTTGGATTCTAAAATATTTTGGTTACTCTAACCAAACCAATGAGTATTTTGGTTACTCTAATTTTATTTTATTTTTGGGAAAAAGTTTACTTAATAAGTCAACCATTATTTTAGTAATTTTTTCTTCCATGCCGTTGGAAGAAATCTGCAGCAATGCAAATTTGATTTCTTTCCTTTCCTATGCAATTTTTCATCCATTTTATTAAAAGATGATTTTTGGGTTAAATCCCCTCTTTTGCCTGTTGGGCTATGTCATGCTCAACTTGGTGAACAAGTTTTTGAACTTTGCAGCAAAAGTGTGCTCCAAAAGTCAACCTAGTACTATGATAGCAATATGGCAGCAGTGCAGAGCTGCAGTGTGCAGAGAGCTGGCCTTTTATGTGTAGAAGAATAGTCACATGTATGGGTCACATCTTTGGACCATTGGTCAATAACCAAGACAAACTATTTTTGGAACCTTAAAAGAGTGTAGAACTGGCCTGTCATATCAGTAGACCTAAACACATTCCCCTTTTATACAAAAAATGACAAACTCATTTTTCAAGCTTGGGTCCAGAAGCTTGGTTCAGGAATTCATGCAGACAGTCCACGATAGCCTCCAAAGCAGAAAAGCTGATGGTATCACTCACAAAGACCAACATGCAACAAGGAACAAAATAGCAACAACTACTTTTATCCTTTGGACAAAAGCTTGGCACAAACAACCTAGTACATCTAGAGAAGAGAAACTTTCAACAGCATTAATTGTGCTCCAACAGTCATATTTCTGAGGCTATATAAGAAAGGAGGAGCTTCAAAGCAAATCAAGAGAAGAGAAACAGAAAGAGAGAATAGAAGGGTTCTTCATTTGCATATGCTCTAAAATGCTTTCTAGTTTCTATCATCTTCTCTTCAACTTTCATCCACCAACACTCATAACTTGAATATCATTTTGTGTATTGAGCATACTGGTATATCAGCTGAATCAAGTAGCATGTATCAAGCTCAATTTCTTCTACTGTAAAATTCTTCTTTTCTGTAAGGGTTTTTGGTGAGCCTGGAAAACCAAGAGGTTGCTGGAATCCTGTAAACCAGCATAGACATAGTCTAATGTAAGGGTTTTTGGTGAGCCTGCAAAACCAAGTCTAGGCGGTTATGCTATAAAAGGTGCTGGCATCCTGTAGACCAGTAAAGATAGTGGAGATAACTCTCTCAAAGGATTTTGAGAGGAGTGGATGTAGGTCTTGTTATTTCCGAACCACTATAAATAGCTGAGCATTTCTCTTCCATATACTCTTTATATTCAGCTTATGTTTACTGCTAGTACATTATTTGAGCTTAAAGTTTAACTCTGATTTATCACGCTTTAAATCTGTGAAGTTTTTGTCATCAAGCTTAAATTATTTTAAACCAAGTTTTACATATTATGCTTGATTCTGGAAACTAACAGTTTATTCTGCGAAAATTTTTATTTGTCTTATTCACCCCCTCTAGGACATATTTACTTGCACTTTCATTTGGTATTAGAGCCTTGGGCTCTGTAAATTGGACTAACATCCTTGAGTTGAGATCCTAGGTGGTGCAAGATAATGGAAGACTTCAACGTGGGAAACTCTTGCAACAAGCCTCCATATTTTGATGGTACATTCTAAAACCATTGGAGAAATTGTATGGAAATGTTTTTGGGTTCAAATCATTTTGAACTCTTGAGCATTGTAAGGAATGGCTATGTGGAACTAACAAAAGAAGTTGATGGAGTAAGAGTCCCCAGAGAGCTAGATGACTACACAGAAGAAGAAAAGAAACGTGCTTCATTACACTTGAAAGCTAAATACATGCTTTCTAATGTTGTTTGTTCGAAAGAATATGAAGTTATTTCAGCATGCAACCCAACAAAAGAAATGTGGGATCGATTGCAAAGCATACATGGAGGAACTTCCATGGTCAAAGAATCAAGGATAGATGTATATGCTGGTGAATATGAACTGTTTCACATGGAAGATAGAGAATCTATAGAGAAATACTTCACTAGTTTTCTCCACATTGTAAACCAGCTCAAGTTGCTTGGTTTGTCTCACACAAAAGGAACAAGTGAAAAAGCTTCTCAAATGTCTCTTGGATGAGTAGGAAACAAAAGGATATATTCTCAAGCAAACTACTAAAGCATCAAATATGATGGTTGATGAACTTCGTGGAGAGCTGGAAGCTGAAGAAATCACCATGAGAAAGAAGGAAGTAAGAGAGGCCGAAAGAAAGAAGAAGGAGAAAGATATCGCCTTTGTTGCCACATCTTCATCTTCAGATGATGACAGTGATGGTGATGTAGCACTTCTATGCAAGAAAGTCGCCAAACTGTTGCAGAAAAAGAAATTCAGGAAATGAGCTTCGTGTAGCAAACTTGGTTTCAAAACCAAGCATAACAAGGATGACAGCAATCATTTGTCCAAAAAGGAAAAAGACAAAGATGAAATAACCTGCTATACATGTGGCAAATTTGGACATAAATCAATAGAATGTCCAAAGAAGAAGAAAAAGTACTTAAAGAAGAACCACAAACAGGTATATGCATCTTGTAGTGATGAAGACTCCTCATCAAGTTTTGATGAAGCAGAAATCTGCCTGCCTCATTGGCCATGTCCAATGATAGTGACTCCAAAAATGAGGTAGATGATCAACCCTTATCTTATGATGATTTATCTAGTGCATATGATGAGCTTGCTGAAACTGTTGAAAAGCTTCTTTCCAAACTTTCTTTATGGAAAGAGAAAATCAAGGCTCTTGAAAAAGAACTTGATAAAATTTGTCTTATTTTTGAGAAAGACAAAGTGCTTATTGAAGATTTAAAACAGAAGGAAAATAATTCTGAAAAATTGCTTTTGGAAATGAAGCTTTAAAAACTAAACTTGCTGAGCTTTCAAATGATTTAGACAGTTTTGTTAAAGGTAAGCAGAATCTCGATAAGTTAGTAGGTATGCAAAAGCATGACTTACAGAGGTCTTTCTGAAAAGATGGCTTAGGATACAAAAATCCAATTTTGAAAACCAAAGTTTCACAAACTACTTGTAACTATTGTAATAAGGCTGGTCACCATGCCTATCAGTGCAATTACATGAAGAATGTGAAAAGATACAAACATATTTGGGTTCCAAAGAATATTTTTATCATCAACCCTCAAGGACCCAAGCAAGCATGGGTACTGATGTGCGAATTAGGGTGTAAAAAATAAGTGTAGAATGGATGTAAAATAAAGATGGAATGAAGTGCAAGCGAACACTATCAGTGTAGCCAGCAAGTATTCCGGGGTTGTCGTACCCAAGGGATTGTGATTGATTACTAGAGTACTAGAACTCCAATAATGCTCAAGCGATCAAAAGAGAGTGATGACAGCAATATAAACTAAAGAATAAAACAACATAATAGTAAGAGAAATAGAGAATGAATAAGAGTAGAAGAAATAAGGAATAAAGGCCTAGGGATTCAGATTTCACCACAAGTCCTTGGTATAGACTTTCATGATTCAGTTATGACTTCTACAATTACTAATTGCTAGCTAGGATTCCCTAATCTAATTATCCTACCTTGGCGTGAGGTCGGAATAATCCTAATTACAATTACCAACCCTGCTACGGGCCAGTGCAAGTTGTAATAACCATAATTGCATTAAGTTCTTTGGACATCCCTTTTGGGTATTCTAGGGAATCTCCCTAGCTCCCTTGTAACTACACAAAATTCTGGGTATAGACTGCCACAGAACCCTATGGATTTAACCCCCATGGTCTAGGTTAACTAATCATCTTCCGAGTCATAGAGAACCCACAGATTTCTCCTTTCTAATTGGCCAGATCAGTCAAGAGTAAGTGCAGAAAATTAAACCTCAATTAAATAAAAGCTAGAATTGTCATAACATCATCAATCATGTCTATACAAGTACTTGTGCTACATCTTAGCCCCTAGAGAAGAAATTAGTTACACATGATGATAAAAGAAAACATAATGCTGGAAAAAAAGAACATGAAGATGGATGATGTGACGCCTTGCTTGCTTGTGTATCCTTGCCTGTGTGTTGCGTGTCTCCTTGCTTCTCAGTCCTCCTTTCTATTTATAATTCCTCCATTCCTAATTAGACTCATTCTAGGACTTTAAGTTGAGTTATAATTCTTAGCTATAATGTAATCCTAATCATACTTTAATTAGGATTCTAATTAGAACAATCCTCTTCCTTGAAATAGGACTTGTAGATGAATTACAACTTTAATTACAAAGCCATTCCTAATTATACTCTAACTAGGACATTAAATTCTAGTAGGATTTAACAATTTTAATCCCACTCAAACTAGGACTCTTGAGAATTTAATTCCTATGGTTTCATATCTCTTTTAGTTTCACTCCAACTAGGATTCCATGTAGTCCCATGCTTTCAAGACTTCAATCCCACTTGAATAATAATTCTGGAGAGTCTTCTTTGTCTTGGAGTCTTAATTCTTGTAGGAGAAGGATTTCTAGAAGTCAAGTTGGGTTAAAACTCTTCAAAACAGTTCTAGAGGTCATCCAGCTCGCCACGGCGAGCTATGGCAGAATGCTCCTTGTGCTCTCGGGTAGAGCTTGCCACGGCGAGCTAAGGACCTTGCCACGGCGAGTGGCATTTTCATAATTTTTTGCTTTTCTGCATTTGGTTCCTTTTGGGGCTTGGTTCCTGCAAAATAGTAAAATGACATTAAAAGCACATTAATCTATATTAATTTGGGACTTAAATGCAAGGGAATTCATGCCAAACAATTATATAATTTACACTCATCAGGTACGTAGACTTGATTCTTCACATGATAGAAACATCATAAGTCAAAGAAAGAAAGCTGGTACCTTGACAGTGGGTGTTCACACTACATGACTTAGGATAAAGAATTGTTTGCAGAACTCCAAGAACAATACATGGGAAATGTGTAGTTTGGAGATAATAGCATAAGGTAAAGTGGTAAGAAACAAAGCTAGATTGGTAGCTCAAGGTTATAGTCAGCAAGAAGGTATTGATTTTGATGAAACCTTTGCTCCAGTAGTTAGGCTTGAAGCCATTCGCATAATGCTTGCTTTTGCATGTTACAAAAATTTCAAAGTTTTTCAAATGGATGTGAAAAGTGCTTTCTTGAATGGTTTTATAAATGAGGAAGTCTATGTTCGGGCTTTGAAAATGAGGATTTTCCAAACTATGTTTACAAATTGGCTAAAGCACTGTATGGTCTTAAACAAGCTCTAAGAGCTTGGTATGATAGGCTAAGCTTATTCCTATAGAAAAATGGTTTTTCGAAAGGGAAAGTGGATACCACTATTTTTACTAGATCTTTTGATAATGATATTTTAGTGGTGCAAATTTATGTTGATGATATTATTTTTTATGCTATTAATGAGTTTTTATGCAAGGATGCATGATGGGAGAATTAACATGCTTCCTTGGGCTTCAAATCAAGCAACTCTCAGATGGCATCTTCATCCATCAATCAAAGTACACCAAAGAGCTTATCAAGAAGCATGGAATGAAAAAGCAAAAGGAATGCCAACACCTATGGCAACAACAACCAAGCTTACATCAAAAGATGCAGCAAAAACTGTTGATCAGAAGCTGTACAGAGGCATGATAGGGTCATTGCTTTATCTCACTGCAAGTAAACCAGATATTTTATACATCTTATGTTGTTGTGCTAAATTTCAGGTCAAAATAATCTCATCTGCAAGTTGTCAAGTGAATAATCAGATATTTGGTTGAAACTGAAGATGTTGGATTGTGGTATCCGAAGAACAACTATTTTGACCTGGTTGCCTATACTGATTCGGATCATGCGGGATGTTTGATTGATCGAAAGAGCACAAGCGGTGGATGCCAGTTTCTGGGTAATTCTCTAGTATGCTGGCAATGTAAGAAACAATCAAGTGTATCAATTTCTACTGCAGAATCTGAGTATATTGCAGCTGGACAGTGTTGTGCACAAGTTCTATGAATGAAACAACAACTAAGAGACTATGAAATCATACAGAAATGCACTCCATTTATGTGTGATAATACAAGTGCTATCAACATTGTCAAGAATCTAGTACAACATGCTAGAACCAAGCATATCGACATCAAGCATCATTTTCTAAGAGATCATGTACTAAAGAGGGATATGGAGCTTCACTTTATATGCACTAAGGAGCAAATTGTGGACATCTTCACCAAACCATTAGCTGAAGAGAGATTTTGCATCCTAAGAAGTGAGTTGGGTATGATTTCTTCACCCTCTAGTACTTAAATATTTCTATGCTTGATTACTACTGTGACAATTCTAGATTAGTTGGATGTTCCCCTCTTTTTGCTGTGACAAAGGGAGAGAAAACTGGAGATTTGCCATACTAGTTTATTATGATTATGGATATATGGCATATTAATCTATGCTTGATAAACTACATTAGCTGGATTATGCTCGATTGATTATTGCTGCTGCTTGGTTTCGAAAATCAAACTATGCCAGTTTAAGGGGGAGTTTTTACCCTATTTTTACACTTATATATACACTAAGTTTTTCATGAAAATTATTTTTAGAAAAGCATGATTTTAGGGGGAGATTATTTCAAGCAAATCTCAAAATATTTGTCATCATCAAAAAGGGGGAGAATGTTAGCTCAAGGGATTTTTAACAAACCCTTAATTGATTTTGATGAGAAAAATATTTTTTAGATTTGTTAAATTTGTTGAAAAATTTCTATCTTGCAAAGATACACGTTTTATGGTTTTTTATATCAAATAGAAATATCTCCCTAAATAAAAAGAGTATTTTATTTCTCTCTTTGGATTCTAAATGTTTTGGTTACTCTAACCAAACCAATGAGTATCTTGGTTACTCTAATTTTTTATTTTTTTGGGAAAAAGTTTTACTTAATAAGTCAACCATTATTTTATTAATTTTTTCTTCCTTGGCGTTGGAAGAAATTTGCAGCAATGCAGATTTGATTTCTTTCCTTTCCCATGCAATTTTTCATCCATTTTATTAAAAGATGATTTTTGGGTTAAATCCCCTCTTATACCCGTTGGGCTATGTCATGCTCAACTTGGTGCACAAGTTTTTGAACTTTGCAGCAAAAGTGTGCTCCAAAAGTCAACCTAGTACTATGACAGCAATATGGCAGCAGTGCAGAGCTGCAGTGTGCAGAGAGCTGGCCTTTTATGTGCAGAAGAATAGTAACATGTATGGGTCACATATTTGGACCATTGGTCAATAACCAAGAAAAACTATTTTTGGAACCTTAAAAGAGTGCAGAATTGGCCTGTCATATCAGCAGACCTAAAACATTCCTCTTTTATACAAAAAACGGAAAACTCATTTTTCAAGCTTGGGTCAGAAGCTTGGTTCAGGAATTCATGCAGACAGTCCATGACAGCCTCCAAAGCAGAAAAGCTGATGGTTATCACTCACAAGACCAACGTGCAACAAGGAACAAAATAGCAGCAACCACTTTTATCCTTTGGACAAAAGCTTGGTTCAAGCAACCTAGTACATCTAGAGAAGAGAAACTTTCAGCAGCATTAATGGTGCTCCAATAGTCATATTTCTGAGGCTATATAAGAAAGGAGGAGCTTCAAAGTAAATCAAGAGAAGAGAAACAGAAAGAGAGAATAGAAGAGTTCTTCATTTGCATATGCTCTAAAATGCTTTATGGTTTCTATCATCTTCTCTTCAACTTTTGTACACAAACACTCTTAACTTGAATATCATTTTGTGTACTGAGCATACTGGTATATCAGCTGAATCAAGCAGCACGTATCAAGCTCGATTTCTTCTACTGTAAAATTCTTCTTTTTTGTAAGGGTTTTTGGTGAGCCTAGAAAACCAAGAGGTTGTTGGAATCATATAAACCAGCATAGACATAGTTTTTTAGAGACATAGTCTAATGTAAGGGTTTTTGGTGAGCCTACAAAACCAAGTATGGGTGGTTATGCTGTAAAAGGTGCTGACATCTTGTAAACTAGTAAAGATAGTGGAGATAACTCTTTGAAAGGATTTTGAAAGGAGTGGATATAGGTCTTTTTATGACTGAACCACTATAAATAGCCGAGCATTTCTCTTCCCTATACTCTTTATATTTAGCTTATATTTACTGCCAGTACATTATTTGAGCTTAAAGTTTAACTCTGATTTATCACGCTTTAAAACTGTGAAGTTTTTGTAATCAAGCCTAAATTGTTTTAAACCAAGTTTTACATATTGTACTTGATTCTGGAAATTAACAGTTTATTCTGCGAAAATTTTTATTTGTCCTATTCACCCCCCTCTAGGACATATTTACTTGCACTTTCATTCTCTTGTTAATGGGGATTGCATTTCATTATTTTTTCCTTTCTAATTACATTAGAAAATAATGGTTTGATTTTGAATTAAATATTTTGTGTTGTTATACTTAATAGGTTCAATTTCATGTCAAAGGTGTTAGAGGACAATAAGGCATATTTTCTCAAACTATGCATTAAATTTTATGGAACAACACTGCAACTTTATTCTTCATATTTATTCACTAACTCCCTTAGCTTGCCAGAGGGCACTTATTCTATGGTTAATTTCTTTTATCCATTTATTTGAAACATATTTTTGATCTGTTATTTCACTTAAAATTGTCTGTCTGAGTAGAAGAGTATGTGTATGTGCGTGTGTGCATACACGGATATACTATTTTGGCTCATGCCTCACAGAGAATTGACATAGTGGATGTCATCATATTAATATGGTGGTATATATTTAATCTATCCTTTATATTTTATTTGCTTCACTTGCAACTGTTCAATGTTAAGTATCGTTTACTTATTTAGCTTTATAATTTATTATACTGTTGAGTGGCCTGAAGGTTCTATTTTCATGTTTCCTTTTTGAAATTTCTTGCAGTGCTCTTAGGGACCAAAGATTCCGACCTATAAAAGCGAAAGAATTGCGTTCCTTGGAGTGCACAGTCTCTATTCTCACAGGCTATGAAGCAGCTAAACATTACCTTGACTGGGAGGTATGTGCTGATTCGCTTGTTTTATTTTTGGAACGTAAATCTGTCTGTAAAATGAGTGTAGAAATCGTAGCTGTGCCTTTTAAGATATCTACTACATCTTCCAGTTAGACATGGATTTAACTTATCTCCTCTTTGTCTATTCTTGGAGGGTGTGCAGAAGGGTTGCCATGTTGGCTGAACATTTGAAACAGAACCAAATTTAGAGATTTTAATTTTTCATATGTTCTAATTATTACCACCTTTATTCCTTTTTCAACATTTGGCAGTAACATGTTATAGTTTTGCTCCCTTCTATGATTCTTTGCTTTTCTTAATTTCAAGAGTTTAAAAAATTAATTATCCTCATATATTGTAATCATTGGATTATTGTATTTTGTGTTTGCTTTTAAATTTGAAGTTAAACAATTAAATGCCCTGTTAAATTTGAAAGTCCTAATTTAATACAAAATGAATACAGCATTATGTTTTGTCACTAACAAGATGCTTTTATGACTTTCTACTATTCTAAAACATGCCACAGAAATAAAGACTTAGAATCGAAGTAAGATGTGCTTCGTTTATGCTAATGTTTATCACTCGGGTTTACAATTTATCTGAACTCTTAACCATAATGTATTTCATAAACCTAATACAGATGAAAGTAGTATCTTATATTAGAGAATAAGTTTATGCACTCATCCTTATAAGATTTCTTGTTTTGATGGTTTCACCATAACTTTTATCTATTTTTTAAAGTTCAAAGGGTATTTTGTCTATGAAATATCCAGATTCATAATTGAATGAAACCAAAGACTAGCACCATCATTACTTGATTTTCAATCCTTAGAATCTTCAATCTCTATGTTTAATTTCCAAATTAATTAGCTGGCCAGTTATGGGTGTGAAGCATGTTGACAAGTCTAGGTTGATCATGCTCTATGGGCCTACACGAAGTAGCTTGCTCTAAGGCCTTGTAAAGAGGTGTCGTAGCCTCACAAATTAAATCACTACTCCTTTGAAAAATAATATAGTATAGGGCACGTAGGATCGTTCCCACGAGGAAGACTTACTTCAATCTATTAGGATTGCTTTAAAAGAAAGTAAACTATGAATGGAAATAACAGAAAAGGAAACTACTTATACGAATTACCTAATGACTAACTAACCTACTTTTTACTATACCTAAGCACATGAAAAGGGGGGGCGTTTGAATATGTTTTACCTAAAAATTATGGGAAGAATACTAAACAAAAGAAAAGTGAATAAAAGTGAATCGAGTGAATAGATTAATAAAGCATGCTTAGTATTGACATACCCTCACCATAATGACACAAATTTGATCATTAACACATAGGTAAATTAATTTTGAATAGCTAGACTGTAGAATTTTGTATGAAAAATTTCCCTATTTTCCCTTACCGTTTGTTTTGTAACTAGAACGTCTGAGCACAAAACCTACTAGGTTCAATAACCTCAATACACCAGTGCATGAAATTTAATTGAACTCGGAGCATTAAGATCCATGGAAAACATCATCTAACCTAAACCATAGAGATCCACCAGCGGTTTTATGTAATTCAGATCTGAAATTATTCTAGCTAATCTAATTCCAAGAGTAACTAGTTGTTACTTGCGCCAAACCAGTTAGGGTTCTAGACTTAACTAATTAGCTAACAATATGAATCAGTTGAAGATGTTGGTTAGCTACTCCAATAAATCCAAACACATTCAATGACAGTGCTCTTAAATAATTTCATAATACTCAAATTAATTTATCTAGCATTTAAACCATAATCTTGTCTCACAAATTTGGTATCATGGCTTAGATAAGTCTAGCTAAGTATATAGAAATTTAAGCTATCATATTTAAAAGAAAATATCTAGTAAAATTCTGGAGTAAAAACATAGTAACCTTAAATGAAAACTAACAAAAGAAATACAAGATAGTTCCTCGGCAAAAGGGAATAATGGGTGTATCCAATTTTGCCAGCAGTGAAGCTGTGAATCTCCTCTTCTAGCCAGCAGTCACGTTCTTCTCTTCAGCAGTTAGGTGATTCTTTTCAGCATTAAGTTCCTTCTTCTCCAGTTCGGCCTTCTGGATAATATATATAAAAAATCAAAGCCTAATCTCCTAATCTGCCGTGGACTCCTTTTAGCTAAGGGAAAATAGAATTTTAGTTCAGCTCCAACTCTTCTTCTTAGCCACTTGATGTGTCCTACTTTGACAAGGAAATTAATTCTATTGGTATTGGAGTTGGATTAGGACTCTCCTTCCATATTTTCAGCTCACATATTCTTTTAACATATCCTGTATAAAAGAGAAGTTAATATCCATCAAGACTTCAAATACTAATGAGAACAAAAATGTCAACTAAAAATATGCAATTAGGCCCAATTTATATTTTCACCTATATGAACTCAAGAATCTGAAAAGTAACTTAAATCTAATAAAATAGGCTGGAAATGTGTCAATAATCCACAAAGTTATGAGACTAAAATATGATTAAAATGAGTCTTAACAAATTCCCCCACACTTAAACTCTTGATTGTCCTTGAATCAATCTAAAAACAAAACAAAGAAAACTCTCTTGAGAATTGTAAGTCACCATGTCAAACAAATCATCACCTCACAAACATAAGTATATTTGTTATCAAGCAAAATAGTTCCCAACTGGTATGTTCATTTGCTAGACTCCTAACTCATATTTAGTTTCTCAGATTGCACAATGCGTAATGTGAATGATCCTCACTGGATATATGTGTTTACACTCAATTCTCTCAAGTGTTTAGGTTTAAAGTGTTTACTCTCAAGTTCATAATCATAGACCAAGAGCTACCAAAATTTGATTGTCAACCTTACCTCCACCGCTTAGAGCATATTGCATATTTGAATCAAAAGGACTTTTCCTTGGTTGTAATGGGGCTTTTGGTAAGGTAAAAAGGATTAATGATGATGGAATCAAGGGTTAAACTACACCAAGAAGATATTATGTGAATTCAAATCATATTCTTTAAGCTCACTTATTCTCCACTATCAAGCCTCATACTTGCATATTTTTCTGCTTCTCCCATCTTTTTCATTCTTTTGCTTTTCTTGCAGATTTTTTTCTTTTCTTTTCTAATTCTTTCCTCTTTCTTCATTCATCATTTTTTCTTTTTCCAGAATTTGTTTTCCAGAATTTTTTTTTTCTTTTTCTGGACTTTTTCTGCACTTTGCTTTGGGAGATTTTCATATCCTTGGAGGCTCTTTCTTTCCACTTCCCTAGTTACTAACTAGGCAACCTTTTTTATGCCATAACTTCACACAATTCTTACACAATTCTTCAAGGTGTTGGGTTCAAGAATATGGGGATACATCAAAGGAATGGTACATGGCTTATAATGTGCTTAAAAGAAAGGAATAAAGGCTAAGGCTCAAGAGTGGTCAACTAGTGGAAATATATATCATTGGGTGAAAGAAAGGCAATTTGGGCTTATGTGATGTTAAAATCCTAGTGCCTTAATCACTTTCCAGCGTGCAGATACAACTCTAAATCTGTGGCAAGGCTTAGAGCAATTTTCAGAGGTCTATACCCTAGATTGAACAAAATACACACATGAAGAAAAATATTATATGAACTCTCAAGTTGGCATGAATGTCCCAACCTTTCACTCAGCTCAAATAGCTCACTTGGACCTCATGATCAATCACGTTATACAATGTATAGGTTTGAGATTTAGATTTTGAGTTAGGATCCACTTAGCCATACTCACTTATGTCATGGGTTATTCATGTTTTGATATGAAAACTACACTTTCAAGCGATTTTCTTGTTTTCTCTTGAATGCAGAACTAAGAAGAAAGATGCAAAAATATAGATGTAGGGAGTAGCTAATGTCAACTAAGTCATGCAGAAATTTCCAATTGACTCCCCCCCCCCCCCCCACACACACTTAAATTTTGCATTGTCCCTAATGCAAGGAAAATAGAAGCAAAATAAAATAAAAAAATAGAAATAAAAATAAAGAAACATAACACAAGAAATAAAGCACACTTCCTTGAAATTAACATGGGTTGCCTCCCAAGAAACGCCTTTGTTTTATGTCGATGACTCGACCATCTTCTTGCTTAAGGATCTTCCAACCGAATTCCCTCCACCATCCAGATAACATTGCCTTCATAAAAATGCTTCAACCTGTGTCCATTTACTTTGAAAATTTTGTTAGTGTCAAGGCTCCTAATTTCTACAGCCTCGTGAGGATGAACATGGGTGATAACAAAAGGCCCCAGCCACCTTGACTTAAGTTTCCCAAGAAATAACTTCAATCTTGAGTTATAAAGCAGCACCTTTTCCCCTACATGAAATTCTTTCCTAGTTAACTTAGCATCATGGAATGCTTTGGATTTGCCCTTTTATATTACCGAGTTGTCATAGGCTTCTAACTGCAGCTCCTCTAACTCTTGTAGCTGTAATTTGCGCTCTCTCCCAACTAGATTGTAATTAAGATTACATTGTTTGATAGCCCAATAAGATTTATGCTCTAATTCTACATGGAGGTGACAAGCTTTACCAAAAATAATCCTATAAGGTGACATACCAATGGGAGTTTTATAAGCTGTTCGTATGGCCCATAAAGCATCACCTAATCTCAAACTCCAGTCCTTCCTATCAGGTATAACAATTTTTTCCAAGATTCCCTTTATTTCCCTATTAGCACTCTCGGCTTGTCCATTTGTTTGAGGGTGGTAGGCAGTAGACACTTTATGAGTTACCTGAAATTTGTCTAATAAGGCTTTTAAGGTGCGGTTACATAAGTGTGTGCCCTTGTCACTAATTATTGCTCTTGGCATCCTATACCTATTCACGATTTCATTCTTAACATGCTTGACTACAATTTTTGCATCATCATTCCTAGTAGGGAAAGCTTCTACCCATTTTGATAAGTAATCAACATATACCAATATATATATATATATATATATATATATATATATATATATATATATATATATATATATATATATATATATATATAACCGAAAGAAGAGGGAAATGGGCCCATGAAATCAATGCCCCATACATCAAAAATTTCACAAACAAAAACATTATAAAGTGGCATTTGATTTCTTTTACCAATATTCCCAGTTTGCTAGCATAGCTCACATGCACGACAAAATTTAAAACAATCTTTATGAATGGTGAGCCAATAGAAACCACACTCCAGCACCTTGTGTGCTGTTCTTTTAGGTCCAAAGTGACCTCCTCCTTCATAGGAATGACAAAATTCTAACACAAAAAACATTTCAGCCTCATCGAAATAGTGCCTAAGGACTTGATCGCTGCGGGAGTGCCATAAGTAAAGGTCATCCCACATGTAGAACCTAGCTTGGGATTTGATTTTCTCTCTAGCATGCCTAGGTAAGTCTGGAGGAAAAGTTTTAGTCACTAAATAGTTAACAATGTCAGCATACCAAGGGATAGTACTAGTCAATGCATATAATTGCTCATCAGGAAAAAAATCCCCTAGTTCTTTACTAGTTTCCTCAGTTTGGATTCTACTTAGGTGGTCAACTATATGGTGGTTCGAACCCTTTTTATCCTTAATTTCAAGGTCAAATTCCTGTAGGAGTAAAATCCATCTAAGTAGCCTAGGTTTGGCCTCTTTCTTTTGCTACAAATATTTCAGAGCAGCATGGTCAAAAAATATAATCACTTTAACACCAAGCAGATATGACCTAACCTTTTCTAAAGCAAACATAATGGCAAACAATTCTTTCTCAGTGACAGTGTAGTTGCATTGTGCAGGGTCTAAAGTGCGACTAGCATAGCATATAACATAAAAATCCCTACCTTTCCTATGTCCAAGTGCAGCGCCAATTGCCTTGTCTGAGGCATCACATAGCAATTCAAAAGGGAGTGCCCAATTTGGGGCTTGGACAATGGGAGGTGTGATCAGACATTTTTTCAGTTCATCAAATGCACACTTACAATCATAAAAAAAAAACAAATTCAGCATCTTTAGTTAATAGGGCTCATAGGGGAGAGGCAAGTTTTGAAAAATTCTTTATAAAATGCCTACAAAATCCCACATGCCCTAGAAAAGATCGAATTTCTTTAACTGTAGATAGATATGGTAAAGTCTGAATTGCTTCCACTTTAGCTTTGTCAACCTCTAACCCTTTAGCTGAAACAACATGCCCTAAGACAACACCATGATCAACCATAAAATGGCATTTTTCAAAATTCAGAATTAGATTAGTTTCAATGCAGCGCCTAAGGACTAATGCTAGATGATGCAAACATTTATGAAATGAGTTTCCATGCATAGTAAAATCATCCATAAAAATTCCATAAATTTTTCAATAAAAAAAAAAATGCTCATCATGCATCTTTGAAATGTGGCAGGTGCATTGCATAAACCAAATAGAATGCGTTTGAATGCATAAGTGCCAAATGGGTAGGTGAAGGTGGTTTTCTCCTGATCCTCTAGTGCAATGGGTATTTGCAAATAACCAGAATATCCATCTAGGAAATAGAAGAAAGAATGACCAGCTAATCTCTCTAACATTTGGTCCATGAATGGGAGAGGAAAATGGTCATTTTTCGTGGCTTTATTCAGTTTCCTATAATCTATACAAACTCTCCAACCGGTTTGAACTCATGTGGGTATAAGTTTTCCCTGGTGGTTGGTCACTACCGTTGATGCAAAAGTAGCCACCAATTCTGCCAAGGGAGACGACGTTGCTGCCAGTAAAACAACAAGTGGAAATGTTGCTACCAAGTGGGGTAGGGACCCACTTGTAGTGCCACTCGGTCCCATGACAAGAGCTAGGGCAAAGAGGTTCAAGGAAGCATTGAATGGGCTGCTGCAAGAGGTCTTAAAACAAGCTAATTTGTGGAGCCCATAGAGCATGATCAAATTAGGCTTGTCAACATGCTTCAAGCCCAAGGCGAATTTGGGATTAGTTAGAGTCCTTATTTGATTTGTGTTTCTTTACTTAGGAGTTAGAGTTCTTCTTTATTTAGAGTCCTAATCCTTCTTTAATTTTGAGTCCTTTTTGAATTAAACAAGCTTTCTTTCTTGTAATGCCTTTAAATAGGCCTTTTAGAGTTCAATAAAATTAAGAATATGTGTTTAAACAAATTGTGAGTTTTGCATCTTCTCTTTAGTTCTTTGAGAGCTATTCGACTCATCAATCAAGCATCCATCCTTGATTGTGGCGTCTTCACTATACCAAGGTTCACACCTCAATATAGGTGTTGGGTTGCGGTTTTCCATACAAACCTGAAGTAGAAACGATCCTTACACTAATTTCATTACGAGTTTCATCACAATGTTGGCGGGGTTCGTATCATGTGGTATGAGAGCCTACCTTCGTTGGGCCGTGTGTGGGTTGGCCAGATCGCAGACTGAGACAGGTCAGGGCTAGATCACGGACCGAGGCAGGTCATCAAAAACTGCGCCGTGTGTGGCCAGATCGCCGGCTGAGGTAGGCCGTCAACTCGTGGTGTAGCCCTTGTATACCTTGCCTGAGGACGTGCAAGCCAAAGAGAGGGCGAACGTTGTGATCCGTGCAATGGTGAGGGTGATTATTGAGTGAGCACCAGCAAAGTCCCACATCGGTTGGTGAAGGAGATCTTAGGTGTTATATATATGGGTTCTCAATCCTCCCCCTACAAGCTAGCTTTTGGGGCGGAGTTAGGCAGGTTCGTATCAACCGTGGTTCCTCCTTTTTTAGGGACTACATGAATGGGGCTAACCCACTATGAATTAGCAATGGGATATATGACTCCCGCCTCTACCCACTTAAGAATTTCTTTCTGCACTACTTCCATCATGGGAGGATTGAGGCAGTGTTGAGGATCGCGCTTAGGGATTGCATTAGGTTCTAGAGCTATCTTGTGGGTGCATAACGTGGGATTTAAACCTTTATGTCAGACAATGTCTACCCAATAAATTCTTTATGTTCCCTAAGGACTCTAACCAATTTTTATTCCTGTAATTTAGTCAAGGAGCTTGAAATCATCACAGGTAGTGTTTCTTTTTCCCCTAAATACACATACTTTAAATTTTCAGGTAAAGGTTTCAAATCTAGTGTAGGTGGTGAAATATGAGATGAAACAATTTTAACATGCTGTGCAAGGAGGGATAAATATGATTTCTCATGCACTTGATGTGAGGAGTTCAATGCTAAAATTGTATCTACCAAAGCATCATGCAACATAAAATCATTTTCAGCTAAATCTCTACTAAGCATGCTTTTAGTAATGACAGTTTCCAATACATCAGATTTGTCTAATTCATAAACTTTTTAGGAAATTTCATCAACAACATCCAATGCATATAAGGAGTTAACATCAGCAGGATATCTAATGGCATCAAATATATTAAATTTAATAACCTCACCATCAAATTCCATTGATAAACTACCATTGTGTACATCAATTTTAGCCCTTGAAGTTTCTAAGAATGGTCTCCCTAGAAGCAATGGAATATCTCCTGAATTACCCTCATCTCCCATATCAAGCACATAAAAGTTAGCAGGGAATACTAATTCATTAACTTGCACTAGGACATCCTCTATCACCCCACTTGGGTATACATTATTTCTGTCAGCTAGTTGAATTATTAAGCCAGTTTCCTTCAAATTTCCTAGGCTCAATTTTTCATAGATATTTCTAAGCATGACATTAATTGATGCTCCTAGGTCTAACATAGCTTTTCCAAAAGAAGTATTGCCAATTTTACAAGGGATAGTGAACATCCCTGGATCTTGGCATTTTGTGGGAATTTTCTTTTGAAAAATAGCAGATACATTTTCCCCTACACTAATTTTCTCATTGCCAATTAATTTTCTTTTAGAAGTGCAAAAAGCTCTTTAAGAAATTTATCGTACCTTGGAACTTGCTTGATAGCATCCAGCAATGGAATATTTACCTCAAACTTTCAGAATGTTTCCAGAATTTCTTGATTAGCTTCATTGTGCTTATTTTGCTTGAATCTTTGAGGAAATGGTGGCTTTGGAATGTATCTGTTTTCTTCAGCTTTTTCCAGCTCTATTTTTTCTTTTTTTTTGTTGTTGGAATTGCATCTTATTGCCATTGTTCTGCTGTCCCGAACTGGGCTGGCAGCATTGCTCTTGCTGCTGCTCGGTTCTGCATTATTTCAATACTTTTTGCAAGTGCAATTCGGGTTATTCAGCTGCTGGTAATGGCTGCTGCAGTTGCTCATTTAGTCTGAACCTTTGAGGAAATGGTGGCTTTGGAATGTACCTGTTTTCTCCAGCTTTTTCCAGCTCTGTTTCATCTTCCCTCGCTCTTGGTTTCACAGTAGATGAGCTAGGGTGCAGCTCACGGCCGCTTCTTAACATGATAACATTCACGTTTTCCTTCAGGTTCTCAAACGATTGGGAAGGCAACATGTTATTCATTTGGGCTTGGAAATTCCCAACCATCACTTCGTCATTGGAGATTCGAGTTTGTAGTTGCTTGATTTGGCTTTCTAGATTTTGGAATTTATTTTCTGAATCATGCCTAAAATCACTAAAATTCTTGTTGAGTTTAGCAGCTTGAACTTGTGGTGGAGGGCGTTGAATCTGATCAAATCCTGGTGGCTCATATTTGAGATTTGGGTGATCTCTCCACCCCTCATTGTTGGTATGAGCAAAGGGATCATACCTTCTGTTATTGTACATAGCATTCACCTCTCCAGGTTACTGTAAATTCGGGCACGAATCAGTCATGTGTCCTAGAGTTGTGCATATACCACAAACAGGCGCTGAAGCTGAACCGATCACCATTTGATTTATTATAGCTTCCAGCTGGGTAAGTTGGACATTAGGGTTGCTTGCAGCATTAGGAGGGTGCAAGAATGAATCACGTCTTTCCCTAAACTGTTGAGAGTTAGAGTTCTGAGCCATATTGTCAATTAGAGCTCGGGCTTGTGCAGGTGTTTTGTCTATGAGGGCTCCGCCACTTGTTGCATCGATCATTCCTCAACGGTGGGGTGTTAATCGCTCATAAAAATATTGTATGAGAAGTTGGTCGCTGATTTGGTGCTTTAGACATGAGGCACATAGTTTGTTGATGCGCTCCTAATACTCATACAAGGTTTCACCACTGACTTGTTTGATCCCACATATTTCTTTCTGAATTGACCCAATACGAGATGCTGGAAAAAATTTCTCTGGAAACATTTTGTGTAGTTGTTGCCATGAGGTGATAGATCCAGGCATTAGGTAGTACAACCAATCTTTGGTTGTGTCCTGTAGTGTGAAAGGAAATGCTCTCAACTTCACTTGATCTTCAATAACTCCTTCTGGCTGAATGGTTAAGCAAGTTATCATAAACTCATTGGTATGGCTGTATGGATCCTCTCCTGGCCTTCCATGAAATTTGGGCAGTAAATTAATGAAAATTTAATTGAGCTTCAAAGGAACAGCAAGGGCATGATAGGTTATTGCCAATGGTTGAATCGTCAAGTCTGGTTCTGCCAACTATTTCAAGGTTGCCATCTCTCTGTCCTTGTTTCCCTTTCAACTGAAGTTTCAGGTTCGCATAATGGGTTAACGTTGAACCTTTCTTCTAATTTTGATTGGTCTTGGCTGTTGGAAATTATTCTTCCACTCCTCAAGAACATAAATCAATTAAACCTATAAAACTCAAAACAAAGAAAACACATTAAACACTAACAATCCTAGAAGATTAAATTGTTGCTTCCCTGATGATGACACTAAAATTTGTAAGAGGTGTCGTAGCCTCACAAATTAAATCATTATTCCCTTGAAAAATAATATAGTATAGGGCAAGTAGGATCGTTCCCATGAGGAAGACTTAATTCAATATATTAGGATTGCTTTAAAAGAAAGTAAACTATGAATGGAAATAACAAAAAAGGAAACTACTTATATGAATTACATAATGACTAACTAACCTACTTTTTACTATACCTAAGCACACAAAAAGGGGGGGGGCATTGAATATGTTTTACCTAAAAATTCTAGGAAGAATACTAAACAAAAGAAAAGTGAATCGAGTGAATAGATTAATAAAGCATGCTTAGTATCGACATGCCCTCACCATGATGACACAAATTTGATCATTGACATATAGGTAAATTAATTTTGAATAGCTAGATTGTAGACTTTTGTATGAAAAAATTCCCTATTCTCCCTTACCTTTTGTTTTGTAACTAGAACGTCTGAGCACAAAACCTACCGAGTTCAATAACCTCAATACACTAGCGCATGAAATTCAATTGGACTTGGAGCATGAACATCCATGGAAAACATCATCTAACCTGAACCATAAAGATCCACCAGCGGTTTTATGTAATTCAGATTTGAAATTATTCTAGCTAATCCAATTCCAAGAGTAACTAGTTGTTACTTGCGCCAAACCAGTTAGGGTTCTAGACCTAACTAATTAGCTAACAATATGGATTAGTTAAAGATGTTGGTTAGCTACTCCAATAAATCCAAACATATTCAATGACAGTGTTGTCAAATAATTTCAGAATACTCAAATTAATTTATCTAGCATTTAAACCATAATCTTATCTCACAAATTTGGTATCATGACTTTGATAAGTCTAGCTAAGCATATAGAAATTTAAGCTATCATATTTAAAAGAAAATATCCAGTAAAATTCTAGAGTAAAAACATAGTAACCTTAAATGAAAACTAACAAAAGAAATACAAGATAGTTCCTTGGCAAAAGGGAACAATGGGTGTATCCAATTCTGCCAGCGGTGAAGCCGTGAATCTCCTCTTCCAGCCAGCAGTCACGTTCTTCTCTTCAACAGTTAGGTGATTCTTTTCAACATTAAGTTCCTTCTTCTCCAGTTCTGCCTTTTGGATAATATATATAAAAAATCAAAGTCTAATCTCTTAATCTGCTGTGGACTCCTTTCAGCCAAGGGAAAACATAATTTTAGTTCAACTCCAACTCTTCTTCTTAGCCACTTGATGTGTCCTACTTTGACAAGGAAATTAATTCTATTGGTATTGGAGTTGGATTAGGACTCTCCTTCCATATTTTCAGCTCGCATATTCTTTTAATATATCCTGTATAAAAGAGAAGTTAATATCCATCAAGACTTCAAATACTAATGAGAACACAAATGTCAACTAAAAATATGCAATTAGGCCCAATTTATATTTTCACCTATATGAACTCAAGAATCTGAAAAGTAACTTAAATCTAATAAAATAAGCTGGAAATGTCTCAATAATCCACAGAGTTATGAGACTAAAATATGAATAAAATGAGTCTTAACAGGCTTCTTGCACCAGCCCATTTAATGCTTCCTTGAACCTCTTTGCCCTTGCTCTTGTCATGGGACCAAGTGGCACTGCAAGTGGGTCTCTACTCCACTTAGTAGCAACGTTCCCATTAGCAGTGCTAGCAGCAACGTCTCCATTGGCAGCATTGGTAGCTACGTTTCCATCATTCCCCTCCTCTTGAAAATGATTTTTCCTCAAATCATCACTGGCATCAAAATGACTTAAGTCAGAAACATTAAAAGTAGCACTAACATTATACTCACTAGGCAAATCTATTTTGTAAGCATTGTCATTAATCCTTTCAATGACTTGAAATGGACCATCCCTTCGAGGTAGCAGCTTTGATTTTCTTTGTCATGGAAAATGTTCCTTTCTCATGTGAACCCACACCCAATCTCCGGGCTCAAAGATCACTGAATGACACCCTTTGTTTGCTTGCTTGGCATATTGTTCAGTTCTCCTTTCAATCTGAGCCGTGCCATCTCATGAATCTGCTTGACAAAATCTACCTTCTTTTAGCCATCTAAATTAACACATTCAGTCATAGGTAAAGGAGATAAATCCAAAGGAGTTAATGGATTAAAACCATACACAATTTCAAATGGTGAAAATTTAGTGGCAGAATGGATAATACGGTTGTAAGCAAATTCAACATGTGGCAAGCATTCTTCCCATGTTTTGATGTTTCTTTTAATAATAGCCCTCAATAATGTCGATACTACTTCTGTTTGACCATCAGTTTGTAGGTGACAAGTAGTAGAAAATAGCAGCTTAGTCCTTAGCTTACACCACAAGGTTTTCCCAAAATAACTCAAGAACTTAGCATCCCTATCCGAAACTATTGTCCTAGGCTAAAGAATAAGGCAACAATGTTTGATGCATCATCAATTTTTTGACATGGAATAAAGTGTGCCATTTTGGAAAATCCATGGAGATATCAGTCCAAGGTGCACTAGGAATGGGTAATTGTGTATAGAGTCCATAGGGTTATGTCCTAGATTTAGCTTGCCTACAGGTGACACATCTACCACAAAGTCTCTCAACATCTTTCTTCATGTGTGGCCAATAGAAATGCTCTTGTAAAATAGCCAATGTTTTAGCTACCCCAAAATGACCCATCAATCCCCCACCATGTGATTCCCTCATTAATAAATCCTGGATTGAACAATTGGGAATGCATAATTTATTCCCTCTAAACAAGAACCCATCGAGTCTATGGAACTTATCAGTGGCTGCCTTTTCACATGCTGCATATTCTTCACAAAAATCTGGATCACTAGGATATAATTCCTTAATATGCTCAAAAACTAACAGCTTTGCATCAAGAGTAGAAAGGAGTGCATACCTACTAGAAAGGGCGTCAGCAACCACATTCTCCTTAAGGTAGCCTTTAAGGTGCATGCCTCTTGTTCAGCTTGTGTTGGCCTTTAAGGTGCTTTAATGACTTATAATCAGTGTGAATTACAAACTCCTTAAGCCAAAATAGTACTGCCATGTCTCCAAAGTCCGAACCAATGCATATAACTCCTTATCATATGTAGGGTACTTTAAAGCAGCCCCACTTAGCTTCTCACTAAAGTATGCAATTAGTCTACCTCCTTGCATAAGAACAGTGCCAATACCTATACCTGAAGCATCACATTCAATCTCAAAAGTGTTAGTAAAATCGGGTGAAACAAATAAAGGAGCATGAGTTAATTTTTCCTTAAGCAACTAGAACGCCTTTTCTTGTTCCTCTCCCCAATTGAACCTAACATTTTTCTTGATCACTTCAGTGATGGGTGCAGCTATGGTGCTGAAATCTTTCATAAATCGCCTATAGAAGCTGGCAAGTCCATGGAAACTCCGAACATGACTTACACTTGTTGGACTTGGCCACTCTTGGATGGCTCGGATCTTTTCTTCATCAACCTGTATTCCTTGTGCACTAACAACAAAACCAAGAAACACAAGCTTATCGGTGCAAAATGTGCACTTCTTCATGTTAGCATATAATTTTTCCTTCCAAAGCATTTCAATAACAGCTTTTAAATGCAGCAAGTGATCTTCTAAACTGTGGCTATAAATAAGAATATCATCAAAATAAACAACCACAAATTTCCCAATAAAGGCACGTAAGACATGGTTCATTAATCTCATGAATGTACTAGGAGTATTAGTTAAACCAAATGACATGACTAACCATTCATATAAACCATACTTTGTCTTAAATGTTGTTTTCCATTCAGCACCTTCTTTCATCCTAATTTGGTGATAGCCACTTTTCAAATCAATCTTAGAAAATACACTAGAACCATGCAGCTTATCTAACATATCATCTAAACGAGGAATAGGGTGACGATACTTTACCGTGATGTTGTTTATAGCTCGGCAATCAACACACATCCTCCATGTTCCATCCTTTTTAAGCACCAAAATTACTAGAACAACACATGGACTCATGCTTTCCCTCACGTACCTTTTTTCTATCAATTCACCAACTTGCCTTTGTAGCTCCTTTGATTCTTCAAGATTAGCTCTGTAGGCTGGTCGGTTTGGAATGGCAGCGCTTAGAACAAAATCAATCTGGTGCTCAATCCCACGGATTGGAGGTAATCCATTAGGAATATCTTCGGGAAAGACATCCTCAAAGTCCTGCAAAATAGAGACAACTGAATGAGGCAAAGTATCATCTAATTGGTTAGTGTTCAAGAGTGCCTCTTTGTACAAAAGTACAAGCATAGGTTGATTAAGATTCAAAGCTCTCCTGATCTCGCTTGCCTTAGCATACACACTTATTTTTACCTTCTCTTCACTCATTTTTTTTTTTTTTTGTCTCTCTTTCTTTTTCCTTTTGATTTCCTCTCAATTTTTTTTCTGCCATTTTCTCTTTTATTTTGTTCACTCTCCTTTTGCAGCCTCACTTGGTCTTCATAAACCTGTTGTGCCGTTAATGGTACAAGAGTAATTGCTCTTTGGTTGTGAACAAACGAATACTTATTGGTGTAGCCATCATGCTTGACTCGCCTATCAAATTGCCATGGCCATCCTAACAGCAAATGCCCAGCTTTCATGGGAACCACATCACACAATACCTCATCCTCATACTTCCAAATGCGAAAAGAAACTAGCACTTGTTTAAGCACATTCACCTCCCCACTATTATTCAACCATTGCAGCTTGTAAGGCTGAGGGTGCTTTATTGTTGGTAGGGCTAATTTTTCCACCGTGGTAGTGCTAACAACATTGGTACAGCTTCCCCCATCAATAATTACACTACATACCTTGTTTTGGACATGTCACCTAGTATGAAAAATGTTATCCCGTTGCACTTCATCATCTTCTTTGATTTGCACGCTCAAAGCTCTTCTTGCTACCAACAACTCTCCTTGGACAGCATACTCTTCATCATCATCGACATCCTCCAATAGTGGTATAGAGTCATTGTCTGATTCTTGGTCAGTTTCAATTTCTCCATCTTCTCTAAGCATCATGACTCTTTTATTTGGGCATTGATTGTCTAGATGACCCCTGCCTTGACATTTAAAACACTTAATGTCACGGTTTTGAGTATTGGAAAGGTCTGGCTTACCTTGAGCCCCTTGATTAGCCACGGCTTGCTTATGTTCTGGCTTAGGCTTTGGCGTGGACAACTTTTCATCTTGCTTCCATTGGTTTGACTTCCAAGCCAGGGTGTTGTGGTTATGGCTGGCACGTGTGCTGCCTCCCCTATTGAGTTGACTTTCAATTTTTATAGCCATGTGTACCATGTCTTCCAGCTCCACATAATGTTGTAATTCAACTGTATTTTGGATTTCCCTATTTAAACCAGCCAAGAATCTTGCCATTGTAGCCTCTTGATCCTCTTCGATGTTTGCCTGGATCATGGTGACTTCCATCTCCTTATAGTACTCCTCTACACTTTGGTTTCCTTGCCTAAGGTTTTGCAACCTATTATACAGCTCCCTATAGTAGTAATTAGGCACAAATCACTTTTTCATCTCCTCCCAAGTCTCTATTGGGTGCTCCCCACTTCTTCTCCTGTTCAACATCAATTGATCCCACCAAATAACAACATAGTCAGAAAAATTAGTGGCCTCGGAATAATGGTGGCAATCAAACACTAACTCCACCTTCTTTTCCCACTCCAGGTAAGCTTCTGGATTATTCTTCCTTTGGAACGATGGGATTGTCATCTTAATGCTGCTCAAGTTGTTATCTTCCCGGTTCCTAGCTTCTCTAAACCGCCAACCATATCTCCTAGGGTCAATTGTTGATCCTCGATCATCTTCATCAACAAAGCCTTCCCCTTCAAACTCTTCGGGTTCAAATCTTACTCCCCTTGGTGGAGCTCATCCCCCTCTAGGCACGCGAGGTAGCTCTCTGCGTGCATTTTCTATTCTTTCATGGATGGCTTCCAGCTCCGTTCTCATCATTATCCCCACCTCTCTTGTCATCGCCTCCATCATCGACTGTGGATCCACACCACCCCTTGCACCTATCGAAGCACTTTCGTGAGACATGCTTGCTGCAAGAAGAAAGTTAGTAAAAAAAAAAAAAGATCCTCACTTCACACTACTCATGTGTTCTTCACTCAAAGATTGATACTCTCAATTTCACTCGTGTTTACAAGGAGAATAATTTGGCTTTTGCTGTCTGGAATGTATACCACTCTTGCCTTTTTCCACTCTTAATTCTCTCAAAAGTTCTTATTAAGCTAATCAACCAAGAAGTAGATTTTTTTGGGCACAATTCACACCCAAACAATACCAATCAAATATAAATTTCTGGGAAAAATAATTTGCAACAAACCAAGCTGAATTTTGGAACAAAGGTGCTTGAACCAAATCTGGAAATTATTTTGCAACCAACCAAACCTGAATTCTGGAAAGAAGGGTGCACGAACCAAATCTGGAAATTATTTTGCAACAATCCAGATCTGGATGCACGACTACAAGTGGCCAGAATTACAAAGAAAAAGAAATTTTGATTATGGGAATCAAGGATTGAACTTAGAACTCACGTTTTCCCTTTGTTGTCTTTTCTTTTGTTTTTGCTCTCTCTTTTTTTTATTAGAATTCTGAATGGAGAAGAAGCAGTTTAGGATTGAAATTAAACTCAAAGGACAAAGAAAAAAAAAAGAATTAAAGGATAAGCAAACTTGAGACTAGAACCTAGTCTCTGATACCAAATGATATGAGCCACGCCAACATTGTGACCAACCCATAACGTTAATTAGTTTGAGGATCGGTCTACTTCAGGTTTAGATGGAAGAACTGCAACCCAGCACCTATAATGAGGTGTGAACCTTGGTATAGTGAAGACACCACAATCAAGGGTTGGAAACTTGATTGATAAGTCAGGGTATGAATGCCACAGCAAAGCTGATAAGTTCGAATAGCTCTCAAAGAACTAAAGAGAGAATGAATTCTGATAATTCTATCAAAACGCATAATCTGAATTTTATTGAATCAAAGAGGCCTATTTAAAGGCATAACAAAAAGGAAACTAAATAAAAGAAATATAATCAAATCAGCTTGCTCTAAATTTAGGAAACTAAATCATTCAGCTTGCTCTAAATTTAGGAAACTAAATCATTCAGCTTGCTCTAAATTTAGGAAACTAAATTAATTAGCTAATCCTATTACAATTAGTCCTCTAATTTCTAATTGGCTGGCCAATTATGGGCGTGAAGCATGTTGACAAGTCTGGGTTGATCATGCTACATGGGCCTACGCGAACCAGCTTGCTCTAAGGCCTCTTGCACCAGCCCATTTAATTCTTCCTTAAACCTCTTTGCCCTAGCTCTTGTCATGGGACCAAGTGGCACTACATGTGGGTCTCTACTCCACTTGGCAGCAACATTTCCATTGGCAGTGCTGGCAATAATGTCTCCATTGGTAGCATTGGTAGCTACGTTTCCATCATGGTATATGGCTTAAAATGTGGTTAAAAAAAGAGAAGGCTAAGGCTCAAAAAGAGTCAACTAGTGGTGATCATGCCAGGTGAGCTATTAAAGGCTAAAATGGCTAAACCTAGGTGCCCTAATCACCTTAGCATCAATGATTCAGTTGTGGTCTCAATATGCATAACAAAGCAAGTTCTAGAAAAACCAAGAATGCATGACACACTCACAAACAATTTAAGAGCTTCAAATATATAACTCTATGGCTCAAAAGCTCACAATTGGCTAGTATTCATCCTCATGCATTTTCATTCACTCCACTATCAAAGTAATTATGCACACAATGGGAATTAACAATAAATATAGGATCACACAGAATCAAGGTTGGCTCAAAATTCCCAAAGGCTTTCAAATAATCAATTAAGCAGGATATAACAATTCAAATCATCAAATTAGGCTATCAAGATAATGTATGTAATCATGCATTGCAAAATATCAGTTCAAGTCTCCTTATCCCATAATATCACCTTTCAAGCACACATTTTATCATTGGCCATGGTTTTCAGTCATTTTTTTTTTACCACACACAATTATGCAAGAATCTAAGAAAAGGAAAGGGACAACCTAGTGAAGCAGCCTAGTTCGGGTCGTAGGGATCTCCCAATGAGTGCACAAGTGAAATTTTTCTCAAATCTTCTTGCTCTTGAGTTAAATTGCTTCTTAGAAGTGTTTGGAAGTGATTTGGTGACCACCCATGGTGAAATATTGGAGAAAAATGAAGGATTGAGGAGTGGGTATGGAGGTTGTGAGAGAAAAGAGAAAATTTTGGTTGAAGAAGGTGAACCACAGTTTGGCTGTGTATGTGTGTTTAAGTCCAGCTTGGCTTAGTGCCGTGGCACCATTTCCTTCACGTCATGGCGCAGATAAATTCTAACCTTTCTTCTTCTTCTTTTCGTAGTGGACATATGGCTGCTTGGTGACACCGTGGCACCCAAAGGAGGCGTGCTGGAGTTTTATTGCACCATGGCACCAATGCTTGTGGCTGCGGCACCCATATGCATGAAATTGGTGCCTTTGTGTGCAGAACATCGAACTATTCCTCCAAACTTTGCCCAACACTTGCATAAGTCTAAATAATTGTTTGAGTGACACGAAAAATAGATAAAATGACTCAATGAACTAACTAAAATGCACAAATTTAAAAGAAAGGGAAAGAAATAATTGGGTTACCTCCCAACAAGCGCTTGGTTTATAGTCCTCAGCCCGACTATCTTATGTTCATTATGGCACATTCAGATGACTGTAGGGAGAAATTGTAAATTCTCTAACTCCCTTTCTTTCCTTGCTTGGGCAGCTAACTATCTTTAGAATCTTCTCAAGGCAAGTTGGGCATCCTGAACAGTACCATTCTGGAATTCCCTTGCCTTTACTTTTTCACCTTGCCCTTCTTTTTCTTTGCATTTGGGGCTTTGACAGCAGGTTGTACTAGTTTCACAACCTTGACTTTAACCTTTTCTTCTTTGAGCTCTTCATTTGTATTGCATGAAAGAGGGTCTTTAAAGAGTTTGAAAGTGGCATGGTCTCCATTGACCCTCAATCGAAGCTCTCCAACAACTAGATCTATTATGGCTCTACTAGTTGCCAAGAAAGATCTTCCTAATATTAAGGGGATATCATCATTTTCCTCCATATCAAACACCACAAAATCCACTGGGAAGAAGAATTTGCCTACTTTGATCAAGACATTCTCCACTAGCCCATATGGGTGTTTAAGGGATCTATCAGTAAATTTTAGAATCATCTTGGTGGGTTTTACTTCCCCAATGCCCAATTTCTTGAACATAGAGAGGGGCATTAGATTCACGCTAGCCCCCATATCACACAGTGCCTTAGCTCCATGTTACCTATGCTGCAGGGTATAGTAAATTTCCCTGGATATTTCATTTTTACTGGTGACTTCTTTTGGAGGATTGTACTGCATTCTTCATTCAGCATTATCTTCTCATCCCCCTCTAGCTTCCTCTTCTTGCCAAGAAGCTCCTTGATGAAGGTGGCATATGTAGGCATCTTGGTAACAGCTTCTAGGAAAGGGATGTTGATATGCAACTTCTTGAAAATTTCTAAAAATTTTAGAAATTCATCCTCTTCCTTTTGCTTCTTCTTCATCTTCAGCCTTTGTGGAAAAGGAATCTCGAGCACATATGGTGGTGGATTGTCTGGGAACATTTTGGATTTGGGCTATTCCACCTTCTTAGGCTCTGGTGCCTTGGACACTGTAGTAGTGTCTTCTTCCTTCTCCCCTTCAGCTGTGAGGGTCTCTTTTATGTCAATCTCATCTACCTTCCCATTTCTCAGAAAAATGACATGGACATGCTCTCTCGGATTTGCTTTAGTGGTACTGGGTAGTGAGCTAGGTTGTCTGGTAGTCAACAGTTGAGATATTTCCCCTACCTGGTTCTCCAGCTGCTTGATAGAGACAGTGGTGTTGCTCATGAATTGGTTGGTCCTCTCAGTGACATCTGCTTGATATGCTGCCAGCTTGGCCATTGCCCCTTCCAAGTTCATCTTGGGTGGCTGTTGTTGTTGTTGCAGAAAAGGAGGATTTCCTTGACCCTGATTCTTCCATGAAAAGTTGGGGTGATTCCGCCACCCTGGGTTATAGATATTGGAGTAGGGGTTATTATTCCTTACATAGTTCACCTCTTCAACTGCTTCTTCAATGCCTTCCCCAAAATTTCCCTTGAGTATTGTTGTTTGAAAGGAAAGCACCTGGTCCAGTTTGGCTGATAATTTGGCTAATGCATCTACTTCATGAATACTAGCTACTTTCTTCTCATTGTCTCTCCTGGAGTTCCAATCAAAGGCATTTGTGGTGACCTCTTCAAGCAACTCATAAGCTTCAGCATAGTCTTTGTTTAAGAAGGCTCCTCCAGCAGCTGCATCTACCACAGTCTTCATATGAGAGCCCAATTTGCCATAGAACACCTACATCACAAGCCAATCCGCCATAGTCTTTTAGGTCTGGACTTGGGAGGCCTCGGGATTTATGTCCAAGCTCAAGATTTGAGCAATAATTTTCATTAATTCATGAAGTAAGGACATAAAGGATATTTTCTAAACTCAACAAGGGTGAAATAGGCTTTTGACAACATAAGGAGTGGCATTTTTATAATTTAAGCTTCATTAATGGCATTTTTATAATTAGGGACTCATTAATGGCAGTTTCGTAATTTTTCTAAACCTAGACATATGCATATTTGGCCAAGACCTTTCCCTAGCCACCACTTCTCTTCTTCCCTTAGTTTTCTTCATTTTTCTTCTTCTCTCATGGCTGCCTCCATGAAAATGGAAGGCTAGGCGCATCTGTAGTCAACTTGGGATAACTGGAAGACTGTCGATTTGATTCTTGAGACTTGTATTGTATTTATTTTGAATTTAATGATAATTATGCTTCTCTACTCCTCATTTCTTTCTCTATGATTGTGTATGATGATTTTTATGCATGATTGCTGGATGGGTTTGTGGGATTTCTAGGCCTGATCACCCTAGTAGTGATTTCCATGGAGTAGAACTTGATCTGGTTGGATAGAAATTCGGAATCTAGGTCTTGGGTACTCTAATCCTTTGCTGTGATGTTGGTTAGGGTTAGATTTGGTCCCCATGACCATAATCTATGCAATTGTATAGTAGGAATTGCTGAGCTAAGTGCAAGGATACCGGCTTAGTGAGGGTTCAACTAAATTAATTAATTAGGTAGGTTAATCTTGAGATTTTGGGGTTAATCTAGTTAATTGGCATAACTGGAGTTAAATTTATCTTTAGGTCGAGGATAGAATCACCGTTGTTTGATAGTTCCTTAGGTTGATTGCATTTCCATCATCCTATTTTACTGTTTATCGCATTTATTTACTGTTGAATTACTGAACCACCCCCCTCATTTCGCCTAATTGACTGAAACCTATACTAGTGGTTCTCTGAGAACACGACCCTGGTTTGAAACTTGAACTTGTAATTTTTAATTTGACCGTAACCTATAATAGCGCTGCTATAGGGCGTGCATCAGTAGGGAAGGCTTAGTTCTTTTCTTGATATCTTGAGCCAATTTAAAATTTCTTGTTGTTTGTGTGCTTGACTTTTGGATTTTGCTCTAATTTTTTTCAATTGAAGGCCACCTATAAGTGATTTTGGGATGAACTTTTGTGGCTCTTTCAAGTGATTGATTAATTGTATTGACTAGCTTGTGATGGATTTTGATGCAAGAGTTTGAGAATAATTGATTTTAATTGCTTTGTGAGTTTTGAGCCAAGTTGAGCATGCTTTTGCTATATTTTTATTGCTCTTTCTCATTGTTGTGTGATTTGTAGGTCACTCTTGATTGTTTCATTCTAGAACTTGCTTTAACTCTTTTTGAAACTACTTGTTGCCATTGCATGCATTGAGGTGATTTAGGCCATTTTTCGTGTTTTTATTTTAGCCATTTTCCCCTAATTAGCCTACCTATCATGATTTCTCTTTGATTGCCATTTTGAACCTTGAACACTATTTTTTTTTTTTTTTCAAAAATTGAGCTCATTACAAGCTTTTTAGTGAAAAAACAACTTGTCCCTAACTAAGGAACAAAGAGAGCTTTCACATATTTGTTTATAGTTCAAGCAAAATTTTGAAGGCTTTAATACATAAAAGTGTAGAAAAAGGGGTGTGCTTCATTGAGTATAGAAGGTTGACATGGGAAAGTGCTTTGTAAATACTTTCAAGTTTAAATAATATACATACATACATATATACATATATATATATATATATATACATATATATATATATATACATATATATATACATATATATATATATAAAAAGAAAAAGAAAAGTTGAGCAAATAAAAAGTGCACCTTTTGTTGGAATAAGGAGAAGGGGAGTTGTAATTTCTTGCATGATTTCAAGTCAAAGAACTTGATTTTTCTAAGTGATAAACACCATGCCCTTATGCTCTCTTGTTTCCTTTAGTTCTAGCCTCTATTTTGTGCCTTTATTTTTTTTCCCTTTCTTTCTCTCTACCATTCCTTCACCTTGGCCACATTACAACCTCAACAAAAATCCTTTTGATCTTTGTGTCCATATGCAATGAGTGGTGGAATCTAGAATGATTGCAAGCTTATGGCTGTATGGTTTCTTGATGTGAACTTTTTGAGCACATATACAAGTCTAAACACTTTTGAGTGAGAGTGATATGTCTTGTGTGAGGCTTTTGTTTTGATGCTTGTGGATCTTCTTGTTGCTTGCTAGTTGAGAAAAACTTTGAAGTCATCTTGCATGATTGAGTCAATTTTCAAATAGCAAAATTGTGTTTTGTTTCTCATGTAGAACATTTTCTTGAGTCCTATTTCTTGCTTGAGGACAAGCAAGTCTCAAAGTGTGTTGGGGGGGGGGGGGGTTGATAAGTGCAAAAATGCACTTATCTTTGTGCTTGATTTTAATTACTTTTTTGATTAATTTACTTAAATTTAGTACTGAGATACTTTCTATATTGGTTTCAATTTTAATTTTATGTTTGGAAGTATTTTGAGCTTTATGTTATACATTCTAGAATTTTTCAAAGTTTATTTCATGAAGAAAAAAAGTATACCACCCAAAGTACACACTCCATGTGTAGGGGTGTGCACTCTGTTGTTACTTAATTGCACATGAAGGAGGGTCCACCATAGTTTTAGAAAAAGTACATCACCCAAAGTATGTGGAGCATGAACTTCTCCAGAAAGGGTGTGTACTTTATAGATTGCAAAAATGATGAGTTGTCAAAGCAAAGCCACAAAAAGTGCACCGCCCAAAGTACAAGCCCCATGCACTTTTGCAAAAGGGATATGCATTTTATGTTGATGCAAGATTGATGATTTGGTGATGTAGAGCAAACAAAAAAGTGCACCACCCAAAGTACATGGTTTATGTACTTTTTACAAAGGGTGTAAAAGCCAAATACCCCCATTTATGCCCTAACTCAAACCTAAGACTTTAAGGGGGGGGGGGGGCTAGGGATCTAAAGGGGCACTTTTGGAGCTAACCCAACATCATTTCACCCATTTCTATGCAGATTTTATCAAAGATTTGAAGATTTAACAAGAAATTGAAGAGTTCTTCATATTTCGTTTGATTTCCTTCTTTCCATTTTACTTTCTCTCTCTTACTTTGATGTTTTCATATTAGATCCTTTGTACCCAAGTGGGGATGAATCTTTGAATGAATTTATGTAATTGATTTGCTTTAATATATGTTTGGTTTACCGTTATTTGATGTCTATTTATGCATTTTTACTATTTTCATGAATGGGTATTTCCAAAATGTTTGTTCTTGATTGGTTCTATTATTTGAGGTTGAGAAATCCATCTAGTAGAGTAGACCATGGCATAAATGGAAGGAGTTGCATGCAATCCTAGAGATAGGACAACATAAATCATCCGTATTGAGATCAAACCCAATAGAGGAATTCACTAATCACTAACTAATGCGACTTTGAGGGTTTTAATTGATAAGAGATTCCAATTAATCAACCTAGGGTTAGGAGTTAGTAATCTTGAGAGGGATATTAGCTTAAATTAGGAACTCTTGCGGTCAAAATGACTAGTAAACCGGACTATTTCATAAAAGAGTCTACACTTGGGTACACCTCATTCACCTTGTTTTTGTGTTTACCATAATTAGTTTCCTTGGTTACCTCCACACTCATTTTATTTTAAATTGTCAATTTTACCTTCAAGCAATTAATTTTACTATGATTCTCACTGATAATTACATTTTATATAGATTATTTAGCATCAATTCCCTTTCAATTCAAGTCCCAATTATGGTAAAAACACTTTGCTTTTGATTAGATTTCATTGTTTTGCAGGTACACAGGTCAAGAAAGGCAAAATGGAAGAATTCCACATTCTACCAATGGGCGCCATGGCACCCAAGCCTTGGCGTCGTGGTGCCATGTACCAGAGAGCGAAGTGTGCATTCTGCCAGTGGGCGCCGTGGCACCCAGGAGCTGTTTCGGAGCAGTTTTGAGGACTTCCAAGCCAAGTGGACTTCCGAGAAGTTGTGCCAAGCAAGGATTAGAAGTCCACAACCTAGAAGACTCTTCGGAATAGAGTTTTAAGTTGGATTAAAGTCTTGAAGTGTGAAGCCCAATTAAAGCCTTACTTAAAGTAGGATTAGGATTGAATTGTAATTAGTCTTTTAATATAATTTAGAGTCCTACTTTGAGTCTAATAGGGATTAGACATAATATAAATAGATCAAGAGGGCTGAACACAAGAAGAGGAGAGAGCAGCATCAATCCATCAAGTTTCCGCAAGAGCAAGGCGTCACCCTAGTTCTTTCTTCTACTCTTTCATGTTTTCTTACTTTGTCATTATGTGTTTTCCTATTATCATGTGTAACTAAACTTCATTCTAGGGCTAAGATGTAGCCTAATCTGATTGTATAGACAAATTGATGAAGTTATGACAATTTATGGTTTATTCAATTGAGGTTTAATTTTCTGCACTTCACTCTTGATTGATCTGGCCAATTAATTGGGGGTAATTCGTGGGTTAGCTATGATACCGATCGGAGATTAGTTAATCTAGACCAAGAGAATTAAATCCATAGTGGAGCTAAGGACAAACCAGTACCGAGGACCCTGTGTAGTCACATGGGAATTAGGGCGTTCCCCCAATTTCCCTAAAGGGATGTCCATAGAACTTAATGCAATTATAGTTGCTACAACTCGCACAGACTAGTAGCAGGGTTGGTAATTGTAATTAGATTTGATCTGACCTAATACCAAGGCTGATTAATGTGATTAAGGAATCCTGGCTAGCAATTGATGATTCTATAATTTCATAACTGAATCAAGGATGTCTATACATGGCGATTGTGGTGAAATTTGAATCCCTAGATTTCTCATCATTATTCTCTCAACCAATCTATCATCTATTCTTCTATTATTGCTTACTTACTTTTCTGCATTTATTTACTTTGCCTATATCATCATAAATCAATCGCTTGAGCAATACTGGAATTATATTACTCTGGTAATCAATCATAATCCCTTGGGTACGACAACCCCTGAAATATTTGCTAGCTACACTGATAGTGTATACTTGCACTATGTTCCAACACATCACATATTGTTCCACATCCATATGCATTCACGCCACACACACACACACTAATTCTATCCATTCACGACACTCATTTAGGAGCAATCACTCACTTTTGGTTAGTTTACTTTGTTTCTAAGTTAATTTAGTTCCAATACTTGTGGAAAATGATACTTGATACTTATACGCTATACTAAGTCTTGATAGGTGCACTAGTCTATTTTGACCGTAGCTATAGCCAGTTGTTTTTCAGTTCATATGGAAAATAGCAAAAAACTTGCTTGAATGTTGGTGGAATTGTCTATTTATAGACATGAAGTGATGCTTCAAGAATGGACATAACTCTTTTATGAAGAGACAAGTTATGTTGTTTTGTGAATAGATATAATTCTTCAATGGACATGACCTTTCATAAAAGAGACAAGCCTCTTCAATAAATACAACCTTTCAAATGACAGGGTTTCACCAACCAACATAAACTTTTGCAATGGCTATTAATCATTTCATGAAGAGTTGCAACTTTTAATTGTGTAGAATTTTTATGCGCCAACACAATCTTTCACCAATAACCTTTATAAGTTATTATAATCACCTTTATGTCTTTTAACTTATATAACCAACCTTGGTGACTTTTTTGTGTTGTGTCCTTTAAATAGGTATAATATCTTCTTATATGACTGCATATAGATGCCGATTTAAAGGACATGACTCCTTAAGAGAAATATCTCTTCATTTTGAAAATCTTCCCACAAAAGGTGATCAATGGATTGGGATTGAAATTGCAAGATAGATTCTAAGGGGGTTTCTTTCCTAGGCCAGGTTTTTGATAATTGAAACTTCTTGATTTCTTTAGTACTGCTTGCTACCGTTACTTCTCTTAATTCAGTTTAGTTTGAATTTCAAGTCATTAATTGATTTGTCAATTCCCAGAGTAGATGATAGAAAGAGAACTAGTACTAGTAATTATGGTCCTCAGAAATGATTTTCGTATTCGCTTTAGTTGTACTACAAAAATGATGAATGCACTTGCCTAAAATGGTTATAGTATTGATCCAGTTAGATACTAATTTTTAAAACTTCATATAACAATACACATCAAGGTTTTTGGCACCATTACCGATGACAATATTATTTGAAGAATTTAATTTATATTAATCTGGTCATTTTTCTTTTCCTGTTTAATCCGATGTTCTTTCTATTCTGGTCATTCTAGTGCATGACAAGGAATGATATCCAAGAATTCTTTGAAATTGACCCAGAAATTCAGCTCATTTTGGTGAGGCAATTAAGGGAGAAACATGCTCTACCCTCTTATCAATCATTGGAGTATAGTTTTGCCCAAGGACCATGATAAGCAAGGAAGTCAACGAACTATGGCTAATTATGGCCAACCAACAAAGGTTGGAACAGAATCAACATAACTGGTACTCTGGTGGCTGCCAATAACTTTAAATCATGCCGAACATTATGATGCACAACTCCTAAGTGATAAAAGAAAGAACCCATCTTCTTTCTTTTTTAGATTACCTTCCTCACGTATGTATGAGACCAAATCCATTTGATTTTGAAAAGGATTACGAATCCTTAACTTTCGAGGAATCCTTCATAAGTGGTTGTGAATGACTGATTTTTCTCATTCTTTATGACTTGCTTCTATAGAATTGATGTCGAAAAGATTGAGAAATAGAACCATTTGAGTTGATTCGTTCTCAATAGCCATGAGATGATCATCTTAACGTGAAGCTTGTACAATTTGATGGATTATCATATGAAGACCCCCATGTTACATTACATAGTATGATTTGGAGAGTTGTGATTGATACATTCAGAATTCATGAAACTTCAGAGGATGCAATCAGACAGGTTTTCTCCTTTCTTATTGTAACAAATTGTTACTAAACAATGTCGTTGTAATAGATGAATAGCATAGGAACGTTGTCGTTTGGAGGAATTAGTCTCAGCTATTAAAACGCGGTCATAGGGGTGGTTGCTGGTATGATAGTGCGAGAGTTGGAGGCGAGAGTGGACGGTTGGGAGAAAGTTCTAGAGAACACACAGTAGTCGTTAGAATCCAAGATGGAGGAATCTGCGACATGCTATCGATTTGACTAGGCAGACCTTGGAAATGCAAGGTCAAATTCTGGAGTCCTTGAGGAAGACAGTGGAAAAGCTAGCTAATCCCATGGTGATTCTAGTACTCAGAAAGGAGTACTCAGAGACTAGAGACGCTGGAGCAGGTCGCAGTGACAATGGTGAAGGTAGACGTGGTTCTTCTGTACCATTTCCTACCTTCGATGGGTCCAATTATAGGGAATGGAGAGCGAAATGTGAACAATTCTTTGACCCGGAGCAAACACCTGAGGGTCAAAGGAGTAAATTGATTATCTTATCCATGGAGGGTAAAGCATTTACATGGCAGAGGCATTACTCAGTAGTGATGGGGGCAAGAATTGCCAAGTGGAGGCAAATTTTAAGGGATATTGGTGACCGATTTGATGAAGAAGTTTATGATGACCCCTTGGCAGATTTGGCTAAATTGAAGCAAACAGCAGGATTGAAGGATTACATGACTGAGGTTGACAAATTGTTAGCCAAAACTTCTATTGATAGTGGTATGACACTCAGTTTATTCTTTAGTGGCCTTGACTTGGAAATTGCAGTTTGTCTGCATAATCCGCGATCTGTTCAAGAAGCTATGTGGATAGCAAGATTGCAAGAAAACATCCTTATGAACATCAAGCCCTCTTCCTCTTCTTCCAGCAAATCTATCCCACCTTCTTCTCTGTCCAGACCATATAAACCTTTTTCACTACCATATTACTTAAATACTCAGTTCTCTAAATCGCCTACTACTCCTCACAGTGAGACCAAACCTACAACACCTTCCAATTCCAAACTTAATCCTCCCAATAAGCCTTTTCTAGGAGGTACTAAATATATGAACAATAGAAGTTCTAAAGGATTATGCAGATTTGGTGGAGAGAAATGGCACAAGACCATCGTTCTAAATGTAAGGTATGGGGGTGTTTGAATGCTACGTTCTGGGAACAAGAGAATTAGGAGGAAAACATTGAATCAGAGGATAATAGTAGCTCTGATGAAGAGTGTAGACACTGACATTCCCATTACAGATGCTCACATCTCCTTGAATGCCTTAAGAGGCAACCCGGGAGGATTTTTAATGCAGATGGCAGGGACTATCAAAAAGTAGGAAGTTCCCTTTAAGATGGATACGGGAGCTACCCATAACTTCATCAGTGAGAAGTGGCTAAAATCATTGGGATTTAAAGCCAGACACATTCGAGGGTTTTCTATTATCGTGGCTAATGAAAAGGAGATCCAGATATCCAAAAGCTGTGATGGGGTGACTTGGCAATTACAAGGACATCATTTTTGCAGTGACTTATTTGTTTTACCTAGATCTAGTTATGGAGTTATATTGGGAATGCCCTGGTTGGAATTGTGCCTTACCTTCTATGACATTTGAGCATCAAGGAGAGACCATATGTTTTGAAGGGGAAAAACTAGTGGGAGGTTTATCTGAAGTGCAAGGGAAGCTGAAAATGATCACTGAACGGGCTTTATTGTTAGCAGTGGTAGCTGATAATAGCACTACTCAGGGGGATAAGATTACCATAGATGCATCTCTATCTGAGAATCAGAAATAGCAAGTATTAAAGACCCTACATCAGTATAATGGTGTTTTTCGAGATCCTAAATCCCTTTCCCCTAAACGTCTGGATGATCATGCCATTCCTCTGATAGAGGGATCCAAACCTGTAGTATCGAGGGCTTATAGATAACCCCATGACCAGAAGAAAATAATTAAAGATTTACTAGAGGAAATGCTTAACAGTGGGGTTATAAGGCCAAGTAACAATAGCTTTGCTTCACCTGTGGTGCTTATAAAAACAGATGGTAGTTGGCGCTTTTGTATAGACTACCACAGACTTAATTCAATCACTCTGGGGGATAAATTCCCTATTCCGTTAATTGAGGATCTCCTAGATGAATTGTAGGGAGCAAACTACTTTTCTAAGTTGGATCTACGTAGTGGCTACCATCAAATAAGGATGAAGGAAGAAGATATCTACAAAACAGCTTTTAGGACACATTTTGGGCATTTTGAATGGCTTGTCATGCCCTTTGGACAAACAAATGCTCCTACTAGCTTCCAATCCCTTATGAATACCATCTTTAAGCCACATCTCAGAAGTTATATGTGGTTGACCCGGTAAAATAGGGATAAGGAAGTTATCCAGTAGATAAGTTTATCTCCTAGGATTATCTTTCTATATTTAGTTTATCTCCCTATCTTTAGTTTAAAAAGTTGTTATTCTCTATTTATCTGTTCCTTGTACATTTAGCTGTATATATACTCTACTGTACTGAGACTGAATACTCAATGAAGTGTATGGGTTAAAGCTCTATATGGTATCAGAGCCAATCCTAAACCCTAACACACGGCAACAACAATAATCATCCTAGTAGTGAGAGTATTCATTGTTCCACAGAAGACCTTATTGGTCTGTTGTCGTCGAACACAGAATCCTCCATGACTGATCCACGGAAGACTGGTGGTCTCCACGGTATGACTACTGGCTTCGAAGGATCCTCCATGGTTATTGTCACTGAAAAACTTAATGGAGCCAATTATCGTGAATGGGCTCAAGCAGTGAAGTTGGTCATAGGCAGCAGAGGTAAGATAGGATTTCTCACTGGCAAAGTCCCGATTCTAGATGACACAGAATCCCCAACATGTCACCAATGGCACACCGAAAACCTCATGGTTTCCTCCTGGTTAATCAATGCCATGATACCTAAGATAAAGAGGAGTTTTATGTTTCTCCCTACTGCACTAGAAATCTGGGAGGCAGTAAGGGACTCTTACTTTGATGGAGAGGATCTGGCTCGTTTATATGAAATCAAAACCAGAATATGGGAACTGAAGCAACGCGACGGAGATATCACTGCCTACTGGCTTGAACTTTCAGCTCTTTGGCAAGAACTAGACCTTTTGTCCATTGAAGAATGGAGTTGTGCTCATGATGCTGCACTGTCTAAGGAGAAAACAGAAAAGGAAAGAGTGTTCCAATTTCTTGCTAGACTCAACAACAGTCTAGATGATGTTCGTGGTAGAATTTTAAGCAAAATTCCTCTTCCCTCTACACGAGAAGTCTTCTCTGAAGTTAGAAGTGAGGCATCAAGAAGGAAAGTTATGATGTGCAATCCTAATCCAATTCTGCCTTCTCTGGACTCCTCTGCACTTGTTAGTAAAACCACTAGTCCAAACGGCAAAGGACAGAAAGGTAGACCAACCTGTGAACATTGCAAAAAGGTTAGCCATACTCAAGACACTTGCTGGGACATCCATGGCAAACCCGCTGACTAGAAACCTCAGAAAGGTAAGCCCAAAGGATACCAAGTCACTCAAGAGTCCTCGCCTGGCCAAAATGACAGTATGAGTTCCAAAATTAGCCCAAAACAAATTAGTCAGATTCTAAAAATGCTCAATGCCTTTCAAAAGACAGAACAAGCAAAAGAACCATCACCTATTGTATCCATGACTCACAAAGGTAATTTTGTTTTTCTTACAACTCAAAATAATCAGTGGATTGTTGATTCTGGTGCGTCCAACCATATGACATCCGATTCCAAGCAATTCCACACTTATTTTCCTAGTGCTGGTCATGAAAAAATGACTACCGCTAATGGTTCTTCCTCCTCTATAGTTGGAAAGGGCAGTATTGTTCTCTCTGAAAATTTCCAGTTAAAATATGTGCTACATGTTCCTTCACTAGCCTGTAATCTGCTATCAATTAGTAAACTCACTAAACAAGCAAATTGTTGGGCTCATTTTTTTTCCACTCATTGTATTTTTCAGGATCTCTCATCGGGGAAGATGATTGGCGGTGCTAAAGAGCATGATGGACTCTATTATCTTGATGAACAAACCCTATAGAACCTGAGCACCAAAATCTATTGCAATCTGTCTAACTTAGGAACTATAGTAGAACCTGAATTTCTTTTATGGCATAGAAGATTGGCCACCCTAACCTTCACTATTTGTGTAAGCTATTTCCTCATTTTAAATTCAATAAAGTAGTCAATTTTCATTGTGCAGAATGTGAACTTGCCAAACATCACAGAACATCTTTTAAAAGAATTAATTATCAACCCTCTCAACCCTTCTCCATTATACACAGTGACCTTTGGGGACCAACAAAAATTTCAAACAGGACCCATACATGGTGGTTCATCACTTTCATTGATGATCACACTCGTTTATGTTAGGTATACCTGCTTCATGATAAAACTGAGGTTGCTCCAACTTTCATTGAATTTCACAAAATGATCCAAACACAATTCAGTACCCACATAAAAATTCTACACACTGATAATGGCACTGAATATTTCAATCACACACTGGGCAATTTTTTAAAACATGGCATTCTGCATAAAAGTTCTTGTCCAAACAGCCCACAACAAAATGGCATTGCTGAGAGGAAAACTAGGCACCTCCTAGAAGTTGCTAGGGCTCTCCTATTTACATACAATGTTCTAAAATTCTACTAGGGAGATGCCATTTTAACTATTGCTTTCCTCATAAATCGCATGCCAAGCAGAATTCTCTCTTTTTCCACACCCCTTGACAAACTACGAGAAACTTATCCCACTACTCACCTCACAATGAATCTGCCATTGAAAATTTTTAGGTGCACAGCTTTTGTCCACTTACACAACTCGGAAAAACTAGATCCTAGAGCCACCAAATGTATCTTTCTAGGTTACTCTGCCACACAAAAAGGGTACAAGTGCTATAATCCCAGCCTACACCTCCTATATGTCAACAGAGATGTCACATTTGCTGAAAATATTTCGTTTTTTCCAACAGCCTCAATTTAGGGGGAGTGGTGGAGTGAATTTCACCAACAAGAAAATGAAAAAACTGAGAAAACAATACATAACTCTATACTTGAACCCATACCTATACCTAAACCCATCTTAGACCCATTTGATCATGTAGATCCAAGATCAACCCACAAAATAGACCTCACTAGTCCAAGAAAAGAAAAAAACCATTGTCTACACTCGACAGCCAAAGCAAGATAATAGAACTGTCATGCCTATGGCTCAGCCAATCACTGAACCAATGGCAAATTTTGAAGCAACTCAAGTGGAAGAGGCAGAAAAAGGAACTGAAGAATTAAATCTGCCAATTGCTCTCATAAAACAGCCCAGAACTTGCACTCAGCATCCAATACAAAGGTATGTTTGTTATAAAACTTTATTTGATGAATACTGAGCATTTATCACCAATATTGACAAGGTGAAAGTACCTTGCAGTGTACAAGAGGCCTTGAGTATACCAGAATGGAGAAATGCGGTAATGGAAGAAATGAGAGCATTAGAAAAGAATGGAACATGGATAGTAACCGAACTTCCAAAAGGAAAAAATACAGTGAGCTGTAAATGGGTGTTCACCCCAAAATATGACTCCAATGGGAACCTGGACAGATACAAAGCAAGGTTGGTTGCATGTGGGTTCACTCAAACCTATGGGTTAGATTACTTTCACCAGTCGCAAAGCTGAACACCATTAGAGTACTACTATCCGTGGCTGCAAATTTAGATTGGCCCCTACAGCAGTTAGACATAAAAAAAATGCCTTCTTAAATGGGGAACTACATGAGGAAGTATACATGAACCTGCCTCTGGGGTTTGACAAAGGAAGCGAAAATCAGGTATGCAAGTTAAAGCGTTCATTATATGGGCTAAAATAGTCTCCAAGAATGTGGTTTGACAGATTTACAAAAGTTATGAAATTCGCAGGTTTCAAGCAATGTCTCTCGGATCATACTATGTTTGTCAAATGGGAAAATGGGAAAAGATGTATTCTTATTGTTTATGTGGATGATATAATCATTACAGGTGATCATTTACAGGAAATAGATAACATCAAATCTACCCTAAGGAGAGAATTTGAAGTAAAAGATCTCGAGAATCTCAAATACTTTCTTGGTATGGAAGTGGCCAGATCAAGCAAAGGAATATATGTCTCTCAAAGAAAGTATACCCTAGATCTCCTTGAAGAAACAGGGATGTTAGGTTGTAGACCTACCACCGCACCCATTATCCCTAAGCAAAAGAAAAGAAGTTCCGTAAACTAGGCCCTAGTCATACTGAAGAAAAGAAAACATGTGTCAAGACCAGTTTCCTTAGTCAAGAAGAAGAAAAAGGGAACAAGGGAGAAACGTGAGGAAGCCACTGATAAAGAGAGATATCAGAAGCTGGTGGGAAAATTAATCTACCTTTCACACACTAGACCTGACATAACATTTGCTATTAGTGTAGCTAGTCAACACATGAGTTGTCCTATGAAAAAACACCTAGAAGCAGTATACCTGATTCTTAGATACTTGAAAGGAACACCTGGAAGGGGACTAATGTTCAGAAAACAAGAGCAACGGTCCATAGAAGTGAACACTGATACAAATTGGGGAGGATCCTATAAAGATCAAAGGTCCACATCAGGATATTGTTCATTTGTATGGGGAAATTTAGTTACTTGGAAAAGTAAAAAGCAGAGAGTTGTGGCTAAAAGTAGTGCAGAATCAGAACTAAGGGCCCTAGCAGATGGAATAACTGAGGAACTATGGTTGAGAAGAGTTTTAGAGGAAATAAAAGTACATGTCAATGCACCAATGAAACTCTACTGTGACAATAAAGCTGCAATTAGTATGGCGTTGAACCCAGTGCAACATGAGAGGTCTAAACATGTGGAGATTGATAAGCATTTCATCCGAGAAAAAGTAGAGGAAGGAGTTTTATGTTTGACTTTCATTCCTACAAAACTACAAACTGCAGATGTGCTGACCAAGGGTCTACATGGACCTGCTTTTGAGAAATGTATAAGCAAGTTAGACATGATGAATATCTATGATCCAACTTGAGGGGGAGTGTGGTTGACCCGGTAAAATAGGGATAAGGAAGTTATCTAGTAGATAAGTTTATCTCCTAGGATTATCTTTCTATCTTTAGTTTATCTCCCTATCTTTAGTTTAAAAAGTTGTTATTCTCTATTTATCTGTTCCTTGTACATTTAGCTGTATATATACTCTATTGTACTGAGACTGAATACTCAATGAAGTGTATGGGTTAAAGCTCTATAGTATATACTTATTTTCTTCGATGACATCTTAGTCTACACTAAAGGATCGGAGGAGCACTTAACTTTTCTTAGCAACATACTTGAAATTCTGCAAGAGCACACTCTCTTTGTGAAACTTTCTAAATGCAGTTTTTGCCAAAGGAAAATAGATTATTTGGGCCATGTCATTTCTGTGAAAGGAGTGGAACCTGACCCTGCTAAAATTACTGCAATCAAACAGTGGCCAAATCCTAATTGTGTGAAGGATGGTCGAGGATTTCTTGGCTTGTCTGGCTACTATAGAAGATTCATTCGCAATTATGGCCGGATTGCTCAACCATTTACCGCTCTATTAAATAAAGATACACCTTTTCATTGGACCAAGGAAGCTCAAACCGCTTTTGACACATTGAAGGCTACTTTAACTGATGCACTTGTCTTAGCTCTTCCCAATTTTGACAAGCCATTTATAGTGGAAATAGATGCTTTGGATACAGGAATATAGGCTGTACTATTGCAAGATGATCACCCAGTAACTTTTCTCAGCAAGAATGTGGGGTCCAAATTTCAGTCTCGAGTTGCTTATCAAAGGGAATTACACGCTGTTCTTGCAGTTAAAAAGTGGCAAGTCTACTTGAGTGGTAGGCATTTTATCATCAAAATTGATCAGAAAGCTCTAAAATTCCTCTTAGGAGTGATACCAACTATAAACATGGAGAACTGGGGATTGTAGACACTGGGGAAAAGAAAAATGTGGTGGTTGATGCACTCTATACACAACCTGTTCATGCCTATTCCACTTGTAGCTTAATGCCCATTTTTCAAGTGGGCTCTCACTTAATGCACCAAGTCAAGGCTACATGGGAAACTGATCCTAAACTATAGTCCATCTTAAGGAAATTAAGACAAACCAATCAACCTTATAAGAAGTATACATGGGAATAGGACTATCTTAAAAGAAAAGGCATATTGGTGGTGGGATCTGATCTAAATTTACGAAATCAGCTTTTGACTTACTACCATTCATCCCCAATTGGAGGGCATGCTAGGATCTATCCAACTTATAAAATAATTGGCCAAGTTTTCTATTGGAAAGGGCTCCAAAGGGATGTTAAACTCTTTATTCGCTAGTGTGACATTTGCAACCGTTTTAAACACCAAAATGCCCTTCCAGCAGGCCTATTACAACCTTTTCCTATCCCTGACAAAGCATGGACTTCCATAACAACGATTTCATTACACACTTGCCTAAATCTCATGGTAAGACAACTATTTGGGTTGTCATTGATAGATTTACTAAATATTCTCATTTTATTGACTCCATCATCCTCTCTCTGCTTAGGGGTGGGCACGAGTAGGGACGGGCCGGAAATTCGGCCATCCCGGTCTCGTCTCGAAAAAAAAAAAATTATTCTGTTTGGTCCCGTCTCGATTTTATATAGCCTTGTCTCGGTTCCATCCTGATCCATTTGTCCCGTTTAAATTAAAAAAATAAAATGGGTGTATAAAGTAATAAGAGGGGTGTTGAAAGCATGTAGAAAAAAAGAAAGTGGGGTGTAAACAGTAAAAATGGGAGTGTAAAAAGTCATAAACGGAACACATATATATACTTATGAGACAATTTCGGGATGGGACGGGACATATTCATATAAAATTTGGGACGGGACTGGGACATGATCGGGACTGGATTTTGCTTGTCCCAGTCCCATCCCGAAAATTCATCAGGACACAAAATTGTGTTCTGGTCTCCTCCCGAATATCGAATTGTCTCGTCTCTAAATTATCTTGAATTTTTCCGGCCGAGACGGAACACTAGGACATCTCATCCCCTGCTCACCCTTATCTCTGCTCCTAAACTTGCCCAATTATTCATTGATAATATTTTCAAATTACAAGTGAATGGACTATCTGTCATTAGCAGAATTGTGGTACAATACCAAATGCCATGCAACTATAGGCATGACCCCATTTGAAGCATTGTATGGTTATGCTTCTCAAAATGCAGATCCAGTTGTTGTGGGTGAATCTGATGTCCAAGCTATGGACTTTCTTATCAGAAGCAGAGAGCAAATTAAACATTCCCTCCACTGCAATCTCACTAAGGCACAAAATAGGATGAAATACTATGCAGACAAAAGGCAAATAGACAAAGAATTCTAGGAAGGTGATCGGGTTTACCTTAAAATACAACCCTTTAAGCAACATTCGATTCCAAACAGCTCCTTCCTTCCATAAACTTACTGCGTGAGATACTATGGCCACTTCCAAATATTGCAAATTGTTACTAAACGATGTCGTTGTAATAAATGAACAGCGTAGGAACGTTGTCGTATGGAGAAATTAGTCTTAGCTATTAAAACGCGGTCGTTAGGGGGGGGGGGGAGATTGAGTTCCAGTTGTGTAGTTCGTTTTAGTTGGATTTCGGTTAGAAACTACTCGCTGGGGAAAACTGTATAAAAGGGGGCTCTATTGTATCGATTGGGACTCATGTAAGAAATTTCTACAGAAATGAAATTGGGCTCTCCTCACATTGAGAGTTCCCTGTGTACGAGTAAGTGTGCGAACCCTAATTTTCTGTTTCTGTCCCTTTTCTCTGATTGCACTTATTGAGGGATAGAGCAAATTCATGGTTGAAGTCATTAACTTTAGGCTCTGTTACAACATTGAATGAGCATTTTGAGAAAATTCTGAGCAGATTCATTCCTTCGGCAAGAACAGCAAGGCTCAGAAATCACATATTTTCGCTCCAGTAGTTAGATGGTGAAACTCTATGTGAAGGAGGGGAAATATGGAAAAAGATCATTTAATAGAAAGGCTGATGATACCAATAATCGTGGTCTCTATGGGATCAATATTCATACTCATAAATCTATACTGCGCAAACGATATGTATACTTAACTATTGTGTGATATTTTATTTAAAACTTCGCAGATTTTATAGCACATCCACAGGCACACCATGGCAGTTTCTAATAAAACACTAGCATAATTTCGTATTGAGCTCAATGCACAGCTTATTTAAAATAAGAATTCTTTTGTGTAAGTTAAATTAGTTGATACAATATTTAAGCATAACTGAATTCAAAAAAGTTTAATTGTTGTATAATGCTTGGTTTAACTGATATCCATAATAAAATAGTTCATTATTAGTTAAACATTGAATCTTTCAAGGATTATTTTGTTATAAATGGATGTCTACTCTTCAGGGGACTATTTTGTTCAATCTTAAATATTTGAGGTACACCAATGTAGACTTTCTCAATTTAGTCACAGGAAAAAAAAATTGTGTTGGGGGTTAATGCTATTCATGATCTGATCAAGGCCATTACTATTTGTAATGCTAATTTTCTGCACCAACCAAATGAGCGAATAGGCTTATAGTGAATGAACAAAATAAAAATATGAGTAGATTTGGAAAGAAAATACACAATGAAGAATACACTTAAGAGAGAAACTTTAGTTTTCAGCATGAAGACTTCTAAGCTTGATAAGCTTATTTTGTGCATATAAGCATATCCCCATATTTTTCCACTAACCCAACTTCAACGAAAAGCTAGGTCATATGAGACTTGACCTTAATAGGTGCTTATATGACAATACGAAATAGAAAACTTGAGAACATAACAAAGTAATACAGAAACTGACACTCTTGATCATCATGCTTATTCCTTTGAGAAACAATGTGTTATTAAAGTTTGTTCCTGTACCAGTGAATACCTGTAGTATTGGTTTCCTGATCATTTGGCTCCACATAGAGGCACTCTTTTGCCTCCCTCCACAGTGCCTTGAGAAAAGGTGTATCATCATAGTGGTAGTAATCACCCAGAAGAGGCCTAATTGCTTTAGTTGCCTCCATTGCATGGTAGTGAGATATGGTAGAAAAGAGATGATGAGCAACATGGGTGTTAGTAATATTATGGAAAACTTTGTTGAGCACTCCATAATCTCTATCCACAGTTGACAAAGCTCCCCTTAGCCAGTCCCACTCTGATGAATCATAATGTGGCACGGAAATATGAGTGTGATTCAAGTATGTGATCAAAATAAGAAAGCCATTCACTACGAGTAAGGGAACGCCATAAACACATAGAAGCCAAGTTAGCCCTTTTGCTAAAGCAATTTGGTAGAGCACATAAGTCACACCAAGGATGCCAGCATCTGAAAGATACACTTGAAACCTTTCACTTTTAGTAAAAATGGGGCTATAGGGATTAAAATGGCTCGTGAAACGGTCGTGGGGTTGGCCCGAAAAGTTGAAGGCCAAGTACAAAGGCCATCCTAGAGTGAGTGTGGCAACAAGAGTGATAAACCTTCCTGGTGGGTTGTTTAGGTATTTGAGGTACCATTGAATTTCTGATTTGGGTTTTGGTATAAAAGCCTCATCATTGTCAAGAGAGCATGTATTCGAATGGTGGCGACGATGGCTGTATTTCCAAGAGAAATATGGGACAAAAAGGGCAGAGTGAAGGATGAAGCCAAGAAAGTTATCGATCCATTGGTAGTCACTGAAGGCATGGTGGCCACATTCATGGGCGACTACCCAAACAGCAGTAAGAATGCAACCTTGAAAGAGCCAATAAATAGGCCATGCAATGTAGTTAAGTGGGTAAGGAAGAAATTGGAAATAAGAGGTGCTTTGGTAGAAGAAGAAGGCAATTGTGAGATCATAAACAAGGTAGACAAGGGACCGAAGAAGGGAGCGGCGGAAGCAGTGGGGTGGAATGGCTTTCTTGATTTGTTGAACAGTGAATGGAGGCTTTGATGATGGTGTCCTTTGGTGAGGCGTCTTCTTCTGATCCTCAACGTTGGCTTTCGCGACTACCATGGTGTCCACTTCCAATCTATTTACCTGAATTCAAGTTTCAGAAAACATCTCATAAGTATCTCTTGATTAATGAAACCATTTACATAAAACTATTGTGATTCTAAAAAATTGGGTTTGTAATTGAAGGTAGATTATTACAAAAATTGGCTTCAAGAAGGAAACAGCAACAATAAACTTGTAAAATTCAGGCTAGTTATGCAGCAAATTAAACTCTTGTTATTCATTCATCAGACCAGAAAGGATGGCATAGTTTTCTTGTTAACGATCAGCTTTGGCTTTTTTTGGAAGGTTCCATAGGACAGAGATGGAAACTTGTCGTGCAGTGATGATATGCTCTTGAAAATAACTACTGATATGTTCAAGAAAATAATGGCTGTCATGTTCTTTGTCACTGATACCCTTTGATTCTTAGATGCAAAATATAACTTATCCTATTCTCTCAAGACGTAATCTTCACATTTTACTAGATACAAAATACAACTTATCCTATTCTCTCAAATAAACTTCTAATTTCGTGAAATTGAAGTTATCAACTACACGTCATTCACAAGCATTAGCTGTTCTCATGTGATATGACATACTACATTGTGCCAAAAGTATCCAAACAACTTAAATATTAAAGAAATATGAATTCGATTTGCGACAGTCACAAATCCATATATTCACTGCTGTCAGTGGAGGTGGGCTTTTCGATCTTCATCTAATAGCTCAGCTTCTTCAATGCCGTCTCCGCACCTTAAAACACATGTATGATGCTGTTAAATATGAGCTATTATATGAAGATTGAATGGCCCAATTTTCGCTGACTACATTGATGGTAGGGATTTGCCTATGCAACAAGTCTAAATTTAAGAAATATCACTTAATTAAATGTTTATATTTTCTAACCACTGTAATATCAGTTGTAAAAAATGACCCAAATTCAATTAGAATCACACTAATGAGAGTTCAGCTCAATTTATACCAGGCAGCTCTCTCAGCAGTGCAAGCTCATATTCAAACTAGAAGGGGACAATTTTTTCCTATCATCTCCTTCTCCCTAATTTCCCAGAAATTGTAATGCATATAAACTTTTTTTTAAAAAAAAAAAATCTATTTGGCCTATTGTAACGAGGAACTGAGAAAAATAATTGGTGTCTCTAAAAACTTAGAAAGAATATAAAAGTAAAGAAAGAATACTATTGTTGTGTTGTGTTGCACCTGTAACTTTCTGAATTTCTCAAATGTTCTCCCTGTCGACCTCTGTTTTACCATCTATCTTTGGTAGCTTTCACACAAGGCCACACATCTCTATATATAAGTTCAACCAGTAACATAATGGAGGAATGTGCGTGATGATCAAAGCTTTGGAATACATAGGTTATTTCGTCTGATTGTTACTTATTAGTTGATTATTTTAATTGATTATTTTAATTTATAAACAACGCGTATCAAATTAGTAAACCCTCTATCAATGCACCCATATGAGGAAAATGCATTCTCGATTTTCTCATAGGAGATTATTGATTACTTCATTCTAGTTGGCTGCAAAAGAATTTTGTTTTTAAGAAAAAAGTGGTTTAACACAGTAATATAATTCCTAAAGATAAAATTTTAATATTCTTATATTTCAGAATCAAACCCGACTTTTCTTGTTAACAAGAATTTAATAATAAAACTGTTAAATAAAGCAAAGTGGTAAAGAATACAATATATATTCATACAAAGATGATAACAAGTCCACATCATTAGAAAGCAATTTTATTCCCAAAACTGTAGATGCCAAGCATTCCTTTCATGAAAAAGAGTATAAAGCTATGGGTTACATTCTTATTGGAAACGGATATACTTCTTGTAAAGCTCTCAAGTTCATTGGAATTAACTAGATTTATATTGTATACTCCTCTACACCTAAGGGATTATATTTTTTGTTACATCTTGTCACATTCACTATCTCAAGATTTTAATTAGTTACTTTATTAAACATAAAAGCAAGTAATCAATTAAAATTTTTAAATTTTTATTTTCTTATCAATTAAAAGCTTTAGAATGAGAAATGAGACAGAATATTTTACCTCGACATCATGTGTTTAAAGCCCTTATTGGAGAATAGAGACGGAACCAAAAAAATACACTTCCCAATCAAAAGCAGATCTACCTAGCATTAAGAACTCTAAGCTTGTCTCCCAATTTACATACGTGGACACAAACTTTGGAAAGTGAATCCTCCATTGATGAAAACATACATATCGTACCAAGTGAAGATGAAGATAGGATGGACTGAGGATTTTAGGAGTTGCATGGCCTGTTTTATTGTTGTTAGCATGACATAATGACTGGTCGGGAGGAACTTTACTCAAAGTGGTTCTCAAGCTAATCTTTCTTATTTTGATACACAAGTTTAAACTAAGGATAAATTTAAATCTTACAAGTCAAGTGCCTTGACCTTTATAACTGAACCAACTCTGATAACACTAATTCTCTTATGGTCATTGTTAGAGTTTTGAATTTATGATAGTTATTAGGACTCCCCTCTTTGCTAACACATAGTTCTATTGGATAAAATCCCAAAAATAATACAAAAAAAATTATTTATCAAAATATTGCAATTCTGAAAATATTTCCTAATACATTGTAGTTTGCCATGTTGCAGGGATCGTATGGGCGCCAAACCACTTGGCAACTCTGAAAAAATTTCACATTTAAGAAGGGATAGTTGAAGTGGTGTCCTCTGTAAAATTTCAAATACATTTGAATGGCATTCTCATGAATGTTTTGCACTTGGGAGTGCCATTTTGACTAGCACTCACATGTCTACTCATGAAAACTGCAAAATATTGGGAAACAATTTTAAAACTATGATATTTTAGTAAATAGTTTAATTTTTTTTTTTTTTGGCATTCTTTTAGGATTTTACCCTGTTCTATATGTGTTACACTTCTCTTTTATAATAAATTGGTTATGACTCTAAATAAATTTAATAAAAAATTGATGAATTTGATTTTTGGATTTTGGTACTGTTGGCTGTAACTTAGGTCAAAAAAACAAAACACAAAATGTATGAAAACGACTACCTAATTTACATTGAACATGTGCAAACAAGCATGGATTCCAAATCTTTTATTATGTAATTCCATTGTAATCACCACGAATTTAAAAAAAGTTGACAAATAATTCCAAGATAAGTAAGTACTTCCTTTATTTTATATTATAAGGCCCTTTTATCCGATCACATAGTTTAAGAAAAATAATTAAAATTAGTTAATTTATTAATTTTAAAAAAATAAATTACAACATTTTAAATTTATCCCTATTTTAATACCAGTCTCTAACTAACTCTAACTATCGCAGTGGCCTATTAATCATTCACATTAATCAAAATATAGAAATTGAAAGAGAGACAATTAATGTTAAAGGTAAATATGAAAAAAAATAATGATAAATAGTTCTAAAATTTCGCAAAAGTCTTATACTAAGAAACATCTAAAACTTCTAAAAGGGGTCTTAAAATATAAAACAAAAGGAACAGTATCAAAAGCAATATGGATTCCATTGGCACATCACATATGGCATTTTGTGTATGGATTTTTTTATTTTCTTTTTTGGATTCATAGGGAACATCACTCATGGTAATCCTATTCTTATGAATATTATAAATTATGCTTGTTTGCTTTAAATATTCTTATATTGGAGTGTTAGATAATTAAAGGCTGTTAATTACTAGAACCATAACTATAATAATTTCTGATGCGTGGGTAAGATGGTTAAACAGTTCTATCAAAACATTTAGTGCATAAAGCGTGCCCACACAATATCACAAACTGTATTTAGGATTTTAGCGAGTCACCATTTTCTATTATATTCGAACAAACCGTAATTATTTGATGCTACACACATTTGGATGCCTACGCTTCACTTGGTCAAAACCCTACAATAAATCCAAACTAGAATCTTGTTCTACTCCTTGCATCTTCCTTAGTTATTGCCCATCCAAAAGCGCCTACATCTATTTTAATTTCAAAAACAAAAATATTATTTATCTATACATGTTCAATTTTTTGAAGATTCCTTCCCCTTTTCCACTACCTCTTACAGGCTTCTCTCTTCTTTTTCAAATTCAAATTATACTTTTTCCTTAACCGTGTTCTTTAATTGTCATAATGTATTCAGAGGCAAGCCAAAACGTGTTGGAAATTCAAGTGATAAGGACTCCAAGGAAGCAAAGACTTAATTGAAATAATATTTTGACTGCACTCACAATTATACAAATATACACGCTGACTTTTTATTCTAACACTCACGTTACTCACTTTCTGCTTCTCATACACAACACTTTCTCAACTTAAACCTAAGCCTATCACTGTGATAGGTGCCCAGTACCTCACTAACTCAATTCTCTCTCACCACTATTTCTTTACACATGCTAACGTTTGCCGCTCAACACAACTTAAACACCTCTCTCACTTTTCCCTTAAACACTTCTCCCACTTTTCCCTCTACACACTCGGTATAAGTGCCCAGCACTTAGACCTTTAGGCGCCCTTGCACCTATGTAACTATCACTTACACCTATGTTTTCTTTTACTCACTCACAAGCTTACACACACATCACCTATTTATACTAAACAAATGTCGGCTTACACACTACAAAAGTCAATTAAGATGATCCTAGAATTTTCTAACTTCTGCTTGATAATGGTGGTAAGAGTTTATCAGCATTCATGCAGTTTCTAAGCAATATTTCTTCCTTGTCTTAAGCCAATCATTCTAGTAGCTTCTCCTATTTTCTTGAGAATGATTATTGCATTTTCTTAACGCTCCCCCTCAATAATTTTTCTCTCTAGCTTCAACTTCGTACTAGTCATACTTAAGTTTCCTCAAGTTATTGGATAGAACTAGACTCTTCCATGGCAAACGAGGCTTGGAAATGTAGCAGCATTACCTTCTTCATTTTCCACAATCACGAGCAAAGTGACATTTTCTCCCACGCATGTAGCATCGACCTTCTCGACGACAATATTTCTTTTCTTCTTTCTCATCCCAATTTTCAGAGTGACTAGCCCCCCCTCGTTGTTTGCCTCTTTGCCAACCTTGTTGTCCTCTACTTGATTTTCTTCTTTATCAGTAGACCTTATCATTGTCTTGTTCTCCTTTAGCAGCCTCTGTAAAATGTGCCTTATCCTCTTTTTCAATTGAAACTTTAGACATTCACTACTAGAAAAATTTAATTTGGCAAGATCATATTATTCCTCACTAAAATAAACATTAACGAAGAAATTAGCGAGGAATGATATATTCGTCGTTAAACTGAAACATTAGCAAGGGAATTAGTGGAGAATAAACATTCTCCTCCCTTTCTTGAACTCTCAGGAGAAAACCATTCCTCACTAATGTTATTTTATTTTTTTTAGTGAGGCTTTGTTCCTAGAGTTTTTTACACACATATATCACATCCCAAAAATTATTATCAATATATACCATTTTTATAGATATTTACCAATATATACCACATAAATTAGATATCACAGTACAGTAATACGATGTTTGAATAATATCGCATCACCTAGTTACATTTTTTGACAAAAAAGTTGTCAACTCATAGATATTGTAGTACATTAATGCGATAATGTGATATCACTTGTACATTGTTCTGTGCAATTTTCCATGGACATGAAAGAGTGAAATGCTCACCACGCCACTTTTCAGATTTTGTTTTTTTGTAAATAAAACATAAAAATATAGATTTTCGTAGAGAGGGTAGAGTGAGATGTTACCTCACCTTACCAAACCACACTTTGTAATTTTTTATTTTTTTGCAAATAAAAAGTGTAGTAAAACATAAGAAGAATTTCTATAGAGTTTTTTACACACATATACCACATCTAACAAATTATTACCAATATATACAATTTCTATAAATATTTACCCATATATACTACTTTTAACAAAATTACATCACCCTCTTACAACTTTACTTTTTTTTACACATTATTAAATTTATTATACATTTTAATTTAATTAAATAAGTAAGTAATTAAAATAAAATTAAAATTAAAATAAATAATTAAATAATATACTATAATTTCATTAATAAATAAAGCATTAAAATTAAAAAAATAAATGATTAAATTTTTATTTTCAATTTTTTTTTTTTTTGCTTCTCCATCCATGACCTTTATATTTGCCTGTACCATAGTGAGGCTCTTTAATAGTGAGACGCAACCCAATTAACCTCCCAATTGCGCCGGTTAGTCCTGTTCTTCGACAATGGTCTTTTAGTAGTTTAGATGACTATTCAAGCTGTTGCATCAGTGGAGGAGGTTGTGCGTCATCTTCTTAATTTTCCTCCACATCCTAATCCTGTGAACTTTGTTATCCACTAATGCAAAACTTTGTTTCCACAAGATCTCTAAATTCACATTGAGCTGATATTGGAGTTCCAATAGTCGCAGCATACTCAAAAAATGGTGGCATGTCACGTTGCTGCAATGATGAGGATAAATGAGGATTACTCCATTCGTCTAAATAGTAAATCGGTCTAGCATGAGTTTCATGTGAGTAATTTTGTTGGAATGAATAAGGTACTTGTTGAATTGGTGACGAACCATAAGTCCTAAATAATGTAAAGTCAATTGAGCTAAAACTAGATCGACATGGATCCTATGTAGTCCCACTAGGCCCTGCTCCATGTAAATCAGAAACACGTGGAATTAAACGATAAAACATCCTCATAAAAACTAGGTGTTGGCTCACACTAGGACTATTGAGGTGCGATATATTGTGGTTGTTGAGGTGTGTCATCCTTTAACTGTTGTTGGGCCCTTCTAACATAAGGTCATTGTATAGGGCGTTGGTTGAGAGGAATATCCTCATAATTTGTCTATTGTGGTTGGACATAGTGGACACTTAGAGGCACATCTTGTCGTGGAAGGTCCATTGATAGCTAACTTGGCTCACCCATGGTATGCAAAATGGTTGCAACTATATCACGATGATTTTGTGACATATTTTGTGTGTGGTAAGTTCATTTCACCTATTTAGCCTAAAAAAGACAATGAAATCTAATTTTATTAAAAATGTAACTAAAATACATAAGTATATTGCACATATGTGTATATAATAGTGTAATTACTGCTAGGGTCCTAAAGGCATTGGATGGATCAATCCATCAATGAGTGACAGGAAGATACCATGTCATATAAGTTGATCAATAATGAAAGAGCAAAATGAAGTGTTGACACCAACTAAACTATTAGACTGCATATCCCAAGCTACAATCCACTCGGCAGTAATGGTAGTCTAATTCTCACTAGAACGCCCTTGCATAATTTGTGAGTGTTGAAGTCAAATCCCAAGAGTCATTTGGAATAGACTAATCTAAACCAAATTGGCACGATTTGGTTTAGTTTCATGGTATGGTTCATTAAGATTAAACTGAGCCACTAAAGATGATGCACCACCCATATTTTACACTTTCAGTTGATTTGACTGAAATACATCAGCCATGTTGTAACTCGTTAATGCCATATACCAAAACAAATTTTGTTGCTCCTCTCCACCAAATCCTTCATTATAATAAATGTTGCAGCTTGGCCTTGATACAATGTAGCTCAGCTCATTGGCATCTGCACACTCAACATATAACGCGATGCAACTATTGTTGGGATTGTTTTCATGATGCCATAACTCACTTTCACATTTTGAGATGTATTTATTTCTATAATACTGTATCTTAGACAAGGAAATTGTTCAACCAAAAATCTATGTGTCAGCTCTACATAATCCGCTTAGATCTTAACCCAAGATAATTGTGAATTTTTCTCTAAGGGGATTCCAAGGTTACATCACGTTTAATCTGAATCATCTTTGGTAATGGACCATTGTACATATATTCATATGGGCCATAATCAGCCTTCCCACCATGATATATGAGACAAGATATCCCACTCGTGGTTATTATTAATAATATAAGCCTACAACTATTATTATAATCAAGAAAAATTATACAATTATAAGATATTCAAAATAATATTATTAATAATACCCATAATTATATCAAATTTCAAAATAAAAGTAATGTAAATTACAAAATTATATTAGTGTTATTATTATTAAATCATAACACTAATGTAAATTGGTTAAACTACTTGTTACCTAAATACTAATATTGTTGCCCCAATATGACATTCTTAAATTACATTTTTAATTCAATCACAAATAATTTTAATGTAAATATTCTTAAATATAGAATACTAATTCATTCTAAAAAAATTTGATACATAAAATTGTATTAATACTTATTTAACTTTACAGTTATGGTATGATGATTTACTGTGAAGAGTATTAATAATAAGTATAATAGTACTATTAATTTATAAAATAATGTTATAAAATAATATTTCTATAAAAATAATACTAATTCTAAATAATTACAGAACAACATTAAATATATTTATACCTAACTAATAGACTTAAATATCATTTTGGTCCTTCTTAAATTAGAGTTGTCACAAACTAGTTCCTCTTAAACTGGTCGTCACAAAATAGTTTCTCTTAAATACAAAATGGTCACAAAATAGTCCCTCTGTTATAACACTGTTAAGTCTATGCTAACATGGCTTTTCATTTTCATAGGTGAATATTTTTAAATGATAGAAATATTAACTAGACTAACCTAGTCCAACATATAAGGAATTTAAATAGTTTGCAATCTTTTCCTCTGTTCCAAAACTTACGAAAACCAGTGCTTAGTTTCTCCACTTCTTTTGCAGCCATGTTCATCCAAACTTTCAAGCATTTTTTACCGCTACATCCTTATTTGTGGATGTGGTCATTCAAATGTTTTTGTATTTGGTGGAAACATACTCTTCCATTCTGTATCTATTTCTCTATTTGGTTGTGACTCACGCAACCAATATTTTAGCAGCAAAGCTACTCAAATTCCCTAGGTTTTCTTCCTTACCTATTTTGCTTGTTCTAAATGAATGTTTTATTGCTTATTTAATTTGGGTATTCATTGAAATAAAGAGAGTTGAATTTCTCCATTTTTAATCTAGTTTTCATTTGATTAAGAGGGCCTATAACCAATTTTCTAATAGTAAAATTGACTAAAATATTATTTTGGTCCTTTTTAAATTAGAGCTGTCGCAAACTAGTCCCTCTCAAATTGGTCATCACAAAATAGACCCTCTTAAATATAAAATAGTCGCAAAATAGTCCCTTTGTGATAACATCGTTTAGTCTATGCTAACGTGGCTTTTCATTTTCAAATGTGGATACTTTTAAATGATAGAAATATTGACTAGAATAACCTAGTCCAACATATACAGAATTTAAATAGTTTGCAATATTTTCCTTTGTTCCAAAACTTACACAAAGCAGTGCTTAATTTCTCGACTTTTTGGCTGCTGCATTCATCTAAACTTTCAAGTGTTTTTTGCTGCTGCATCCTTATCTGTGGCTGTGGTCATTCAAGTATTTTTGTATCTAGTGGAAACATACTCTTCCATTATGTATCTATTTCTCTATTTGGTGGAGACTCACACAACCATTATTTTAGTGGCAAAGCTACTCAAATTCCCTAAGTTTTCTTCCTTACCTGTTTTGCTTGTTCTAAATGAATGTTTTATTGCTTATTTAATTTGGGTATTCATTGAAATAAAGAGAGACGAATTTCTCCATTATACAATTTATACACATTATACAGTAGTGTAGTAGCTCATGATTTGTCAATTACTGGAAGGAGTTTGATCTTTTTCAACAATTATACTCCAAAAAATGTATTTCAATTGAAAAAAAAATTAAAATAGATTTTTATTGATTTCTCAATATGCATTTCCATAGACAACCCACTCAAAATTAAATTTCCTTTTAAATTTTTCTTATTTGCTTAATTAATCAATGTTTGTGTTTTTGTGTTGTAGTTTCAAGGTGCAAAAACCAACATACTACATATAATTTTTGGGCATGAGCTGTACAAGAGAAATTAGTGTGCATAGTAGAACCCAAAAACCAAGTGTACTATGATATGCAATCAAACTCTCAAGTCTTTGCATTAATATCTAGTTTGCATAATTATGTCCAATGGGGGAGGGAAAGCCTACAATTGGCTATGAAATTTTCCTGAATGGAGATGAATTGATATGCTTGCCTTGTAAACACAGATTTCACTTCGGTTGCTTGGTTCCTTGTATTTCCAGACATGGGAACTGCCCATTATGTTAAATTAGCAAAGTAGTTAAGTAGTCATGTACCACCAACAAAGGCTGAGTAACTTGTGGATTGGCCTTGGCCTTCTTTCATTTTATGCCAACAGAAACTCCATAAATGTTAGTTGTCAAGAAAGAAATTCATAAGAGCTCTCAAAGAATTTGTGCATTCGCGAAAGTAAGTCAGAATGCTTGTCATACTAGCACAGATGCAATATTTGGATCCAAGACTAAATTAGCCACTTGAAAAATTAGAGAGAATGAAAAAAAGAATTTAATAGGATAGTTCTCATGACAATATAGAAATATCTATACCAGTAGCAGAGAAACAGAAACAACCACAAACTTATTACAAATATCCAATAGTACCAATCACTACCAATGTAACTGAAAATCCATTGAAATGGGGCAACCCAACAATGAAATCTATGGCTAAGGCTTGCTAAGCTTGTTTGGGTATAGGAAGTGGTTGTAACAAGCTAGGGGAAGAAGTGAGATCATGTTTAGATTGTTGTCAAGTGAAGTAAGATTCTACAAAACAATGAACATCCTTTAACATTTTCTTCCAATAAAAGATGAATCAAAGTCTCCTATAATTATTCTACTACCTCAAATGGCCTCCCCAAGGGGTGGAGTGATATTGAAAGATTAGTTCGCACCTCAATGTTTGATCCTTTCCCACTACCAGGCTGCCTTTGTATTTGAGATTGCCATTTTGCAATGTGTAATGTGGATAGTTGGTGGGATTGTTGTGATAATTTTTTGGGGTGTGTCATCCTCTGTACAAGAAAGTTGATTTCTCTATAATAGATTAGACTAAATTATTGAAATAGCCATTAGTTGTTCTTCCAATATCGTGAAAGAGAGTCGGCTGTTGCATTTTTGGAACCCTTTTTATATTGGATTTTGTTGACTATGTAAATAATAAATGTAGATTTCCGTAATTATATCAAATTAGAATTAGTCTAGGTGATTGATTGATTTGATTTATTTATTTCCCTATTTAGTCTTGACTGATCTCTATATATAATTGTACCCTACTACCTGAAAAATATATACTCTTTTCCTAATTTAGTTCTATGGTATCAAGAGCCTAATTCTCTTTGAGATTTGTTTTTTTTCCTTTTTTGTTTTTGTTGTCCGCTTAGTTTGAGGGGGGGGGGGGGGTGAGGGTTTTGGGTGTGACTCTACATGCCACTATGTGTGCTCCTTTTTTCCTTATTGCTCTTCCCTGCCAGTTTCTAAGGTTGAGATCGACCTGCCTATCATCTCCAACCGCCGTCTGCCTGTGTATGGAGTCTCACACGCCACTTGTTCTTTCTGCTACCCATGCATTCTTTTTGTGCGCCACCCATTCCACCGCCGCTCTTCATCGATGCCACTCTAAGGCTCTCACTGGCCTACCCTACAGCGTCGGCATGATTTCTATTGCTCTAGTTTCCTAGTTTTGCTACTCCATTTTTGGGTTTTCAGTTTTTGATTAGCTAATTATTTACCTCTATTTGGGGCTGTTCAGTATTGGTTGGTAGTATGTTTGGCTTTGTTTCAATTATTTTGCTTCGATTTGGTACTGCTAGTATTCATCCAGTTCAGTTTGCTCCTCTTCTCTTGTTGACTTGGGCCTTTGTCCCCTTTACTGCTTTGTTATGGCTGACAAGAAGCCTTCTTCCCTTGATCTGTTGCCTCCTACTGCTGAGATTGTTGTTGTGAAGCTCAATGGCTCAAACTATTTTGATTGGGGGAAGATGATTCGGGTCTATTTGCGAAGTATTCGGAAGGCTGCTTACCTCACCTCTGACCCACCTATTGACAACACACGTGAAGAGTGGTTAGAAGATGATGCTCGTCTGTTTATCCAGATTCAGAATTATATAGAACCCAATGTACTTTCCTTGGTCTCTCACTGCGAGTTTGTTAAGGAACTAATGGACTATCTTGACTTCTTTGTATTCTGGCAAGAGTAATGTCTCTTACATCTACAATGTGTGCAAATCCTTCCATCGGTATGAGCAACATAATTGCTTTATGCATGCATGTGTTATCGAGTTCAAGACGTTTTATGAGGAATTTAACTCACTTATTCCCATTAGTTCTGATGTGAAAGCCATGCATACTCAACAAGAACAAGTTACTGTTATGAGTTTTTTGACTGGACTCAAATCATAATACAAGACTCTTCAGTCACAGATCTTGTTAGAATCTGCTCTTCCATCTCTGTATGAGGCCTTTGTTAGGGCCCTTCGATTTGGCTCTAAAGATCCTTTGTCCTCCCCAGCTCCTCAGAATGCTCTGGCTAGTAGTGGGCACTCCCGTGGTAGTTCTCGTGGTGGCTCTCGTAGTGGTTCCCGTGGTGTTGATCATCGTGGGCAATTTGTTAAAGAACTTGAATGTCCAAAGTTGCAAGACAAAAACCATAAGGGACCAGCTGCTCATCTTGCTTCAGACCAGGCGGTCACTACTTTAGCTAACAAGTATGCCTAATTGACCAGCTCTACCAACCATTCTGCATCCTCTGCTACCTTTGTTAAGACAAGTAACTCTACTACATGTCTTCTCTCTTCTGCTTCCACATGGGTCATTGATTCTGGTGCTACATACCATATAATAGGTAATCCCCATCTTTTCTCTACTATTCATCCGACTACCCCTTTTTCCCATGTTAACCTCGCCAATGGATCTCTATCTCGTATCCTTGACTCCAGCACTATTGAGTTAACACCCTCTCTCTCTTTGCACTCTGTACTGCATTTACCTAAATCCTCATTTAATCTTCTATCTATTCGTAAACTCACCCATACTTTGAACTGTAGTGTCTTATTTTATCATGATTCATGTATTTTTCAAGATCTTTTAACGAATCATTTCCTTAGTAGAAGACGTGAATCAGCTAGACTCCATGTTTTTGACCCTCTGGTGCTGCAATCCCTGGTTTGCTCTAAATCTCCGACCCCATTTGAAGCTCATTGTCATTTGGGTCATCCCTCTCTCTAGAGTCTCAAGGCATTGTGTCTTTAGTTTCATAATGCGCCATCTTTAAATTGTGAGTCGTGTCAATTTGCCAAACATCATTGTGTGTCTTTGAGTCCTCATGTCAATAAGTAGGCTGCGTCCCCATTTGTGCTTGTCCATGATGATGTTTGAGGTCTGTGTCTTGTGATTTCTCAAATAGGTTTTAAATACTTTGTTACTTTTGTTGATAGCTATTCTCGTGTTACCTAGTTGTATTTAATGAAAAATCATTTTGAAGTTTTCTCTTATTTTTGTGCTTTTCATGCTGAAGTTCAAAGACAATTTCATACCTCTATTCAAACTTTATGCAGTGATAATGCCACGGAATACAGGTCTGCTTTTTGGCAATCTTACATGCTCCAGCATGGGATCTTTATGAGTCATCTTGTGTTGACACACCAGCTTAGAATGGTCTTGCTAAACGCAAGAATCGACATCTCCTCAAGGTTGCTCGAGCTCTTTTGTTTTAGATAAAAGTTCCCAAACCATTATGGGTTTACGTTGTCTCCACCGCTTGTTTCCTGATTAATCATATGCCCTCGGTTGTTCTCAGTGGTAAAATTCCTTTTTTTGTCTTATTCCTTGATAAACCCCTATTCCCAGTTGATCCTTGTATATTTGGTTGCACTTGCTTTGTTCGTGATCACAGGCCTCGAGTGATAAAATTAGATCCTAAATCCCTTAAGTGTGTCTTTCTTGTCCATTCTCGCCTCCATAAAGGGTATCGTTGCTTCTTTCCTATTTTGCATCAATATTTTGTTTCTTGTAATGTCACGTTTCATGAACAGACTTCCTTTTTCCCGTCTTCCCCGACTTCTTCCTAAGAAGGGTCATGTGAGGATGATTTGCTTGTCTATCTACCACCTCGGACTAACCTTCTTCTACAAAGTCATCAGTTTTAATCTTAATCCCAGTTTTAGCTCCTAACCCAGCTCCTCTAGTTTCAGTTCCTAACCTAGCTCTAGCATTGCCTTGCCCAACCATTGTCTATCAACGGCGTGATCATCCTAATCCGGAGATTGTAGATTCTAGTCCTCTACCGACCCCACCATCAGAAGATCCAACCTTGAGTCCTCCCATTCTTGATCCACCATCTGACCAGCCATCTAATTTCCATGACTTGCCCATTGCCCTTCGGAAAGGTAAAAGCTCTTGTACCTACCCTATTGCTTTATTTGTTTCTTATGATGAACTTTTTGCTCTATCATCTTCCTTTGTTGTCAGCCTAGATTCTATCACTATTCTAAGATTGTTAGAGAAGCTTTTACCCATTTTGGTTGGCACCCTACCACGCACTAGGAGATGGATGCCCTTGATCGTAATAACACTTGGACATTAGTAGATTACCTGCCAGCAAGAAAGCTATCATGTGTACATGGGTCTTTACTATCAAAGTCAATTCAGACAGCTCTATGGCTCATTTGAAAGCCCGTCTTGTAGCTAAGAGATGTGCTCAGACATATGGTGGAGATTATTCAAAGACCTTCTCTCTCGTTACTAAATTCACTTCGATTCAATTACTTATCTCTTTGGCAGCTACTTTTGATTGGACCCTACTCTAGATGGATGTTAAAAATGCCTTCCTGCATGGCTCCCTTCAGGAAGAGGTGTACATAGAGTAACCTTTGGGTTTTGTTGCTCAAGGGGAGTATGGGAAAGTATGTCACCTTAAGAAATCTTTGTATGGATTGAAATAGAGTCCTCAAGCCTGGTTTGGCAAGTTTACACAGGTGGTATTGTAGTATGGGATAGAGAAATGCAAGTCTGATCATACAGTATTCTACCGATGTTCTGAAGGAGGTATCATTCTCCTTGTGGTGTATGTGGATGACATAGTGGTTACTGGGGATGATCATGGTGGCATCTAAAATCTGAAGAACTTCCTTTTGTCACGTTTCCAAACTAAGGATTTAGGTACACTAAAATACTTTATAGGAGTGGAGATCCTACAGAGCAAGAAAGGAATATTTCTAAGCTAAAGGAAGTATGTTCTTGATCTTCTCAAGGAAACTAGTAAGCTAAGGGCAAAACCATGCAATACCCCGATACCCCCTACCTACATCCAAAAAAGGATGACAGTGAGTTATTTGAAGGACTGGAGAGATACAGGCGATTAGTTAGGAAGCTAAACTATTTAATAGTCACTTGACCTGATATAGCATTTGTGGTTAGTGTTGCTAGCAGGTTCATGTCATCTCCCATGGTCAATCATTAGGCACTCTTGGAATAGATTATGTGTTATTTGAAGGGAGCATAGGGACAGGGTCTCCTGTATGGGAGGCACAGACATGCTAGGTTGAATGTTTCACTGATGCAGACTATGCAAAGTGTAAGGATGATAGAAGATCTAACTCAGGGTAATGTGTGTTTGTGGGAGGAAACTTGGTTGCTTGATGAAGTAAGAAACAAAATGTGGTATCTAGGTTAACGGCTGAATCAGAGTACCGAGCTATGGCCGACTCAGTGTCCAAGATTGTATGGATACACCAACTACTCAAGAAAGTTGGTTATGAGCTCTCTCTCCCTGCATAATTACAGTGTGATAATTAGGCGGGTCTACATATTGCCTCTAACCCAGTGTTTCATGAGCACATAAAACACATTGAGGTTAATTGTCACTTTGTCCGAGACAAAATAGACAACGAGTTCATCACTACTAGACATGTCTGAACCGAGGATCAACTTGGCATCAACTTCACCAAGGAGCTAAATAGAGTACACACTGACTACATCTATAACAAGTTGGGCATGATTGACATATATGCTGTAACTTGAGGGGAATGTTGACTATGTAAATGATAATTGTAGATTTCTATAATTGGATCATATTAGAATTAGTTTAGGTGATTGATTTATTTGATTGATTTGTTTCCCTATTTAGTCTCGAATGATCTGTATATATAATTGTCCCTACTACCTCAATAATACATACTCTTTTCCTAATTCAGTTTTGTCTACAGATTTCATATTGGACTCCTAACATCTTTTCTAACCACTATTGCTGCAAGCTAGTATGCATGGGTTGTTCCACAAAGGTGTTTCAATGTTTTGTGGTTAGTTCTAATTATAAATTTGTGACCAACTAGGTAATATCTCCATTTTTTAACTACAAAGACAATGACCTGTAATTCCCTCTCATATGCTGACAAAGAAGTGAATCTACTGCCCATAATTTTCCTTAAGAATGCTAATGGGCACCCTTCTTAAATTAAAACAGCCCCCATTCCTACATTGTAAGCATCTATTTCTATCACAAAAAGGTTTAGAAAAATCAAGGAGACCTAATACAAGTGCAATAATGAGCTTGCCTTTTAATTTTTCAAAGGCACACTAAGCTCAAGGTTCCATTGAAGTTTGTCCAACCTTAAAATATTTGTGAGTGGACAAGCTATGGTTCCATAATGCTGCACAAACTTCCCGTAGTAGTCGCTCAGTCCTAAAAAGCCCCTTATTGCTTTGAAATTAGTAGGAGTAGGCCAATTTTGAACATCCTCTGTCTTGGCTTAATCCATAGCAACTTCTTGTCTATATATAATATGACCAAGATACTCCACCTCTACCAATCCAAAACCACACTTGCTCTTCTTCAAAAATACACGATGTTGTTGTAAAACCATAAAAGCATTACGGAGGTGAGTGATACGATCTTCCCATGTTTTGCTAAAAATAAGGATGTCATAAAAAAAAAATGAGGACAAATTTTCTTGGGTAAGGCCTAAATATATCATTCATAAGACATTAGAAGGTATTCAGGGCATGACAACCCACTCATAATGGCCATTGTGAGTTCTAAAAGTAGTCTTTTCAATGTCAGTTGAATACATACGAATCTGATGATACCTGGCTCTTAGATCCAACTTACTAAAATAAGAAACACCATGTAATTCATCAATAAGTTCCTCCACTAAGGGAAGTTGATGTTATATGCTTAGCTAGTAAGTTCTTTAACTTACATATACAAATATTGAACCATTTATATAAGTTTATATGAATTAGTTGAAATATAGTTGTAATATTTTACTGAGTATAGTTTGTCTAGTGTGATCCATTGCTATGTGTAGACAGAGCTGAATCGAAAGGATTATTTGTATTTCAATAAGGTAGTAAGCTACCGAATATATACAGGTCAGTCAAGACCGAAAAAGGAAATAAATCAATCAATCAATTAGCCTAAACTGATTCTAATTAGCAAATCTACATTTATCTACATTAACTACTGACATAGTCAACACTCCCCCTCAAGTTGGAGCATATATGTCAATCATGCCCAACTTGTTACAAATGTATCTAATGACCACTCCATTTAAAGCCTTGGTGAACCAGACATGTCTAGTAGTGATAAACCCGTCATCTATTTTGTCTCAAACAAAATGATAGTCAATCTCTATGTGTTTTGTGTGCTCATGAAACACTAGATTGGAGGCAATGTATAGGGCTACCTGATTATCACACCATAATTGTGCAGGGAGAGAGAGCTCATAACCAACTTCCTTGAGTAGTTGGTGTATCCATACAATTTTGGCAACTGAGTCAGCCATAGCTCGGTATTCTGACTCGGCTGTTGACCTAGAGACCACATTCTGTTTCTTACTTCGCCAAGCAACCAAGTTTCTTCCCACAAATACACAATACCCTGAGGTAGATCTTCTGTCATCCTTACACCCTGCATAATCTGCATCAGTGAAACACTCAATCTTAGCATGCCCATGTTTCCCATATAGGAGGCCTCGTCCTGGTGCTCCCTTCAGATAACATAAGATTTGTTCCTAGAGTGCCCAGTGAGTGACAGTGGGAGAAGTCATGAACCTGCTGGCAACACTAACTGCAAATGCTATATCTGGTCAAGTGACTATTAAATAATTCAATTTTCTGACTAGTCGCCTGTATCTCTCAGTTCTACAAACAGTTTATTGTCATCCTTCTCTGGATGTAAGTTGGGAGGTATTGGAGTACTGCATGGTTTTGCTCTGAGTTTTCCAGTTTCTTTGAGAAGATCAAGGACATACTTCCTTTGGCTGAGGAATATTCCTTTCTTGCCTCAAAGGATCTCCACTCCTAAAAAGTACCGTAGTGGACCTAGATCCTTATTCTGGAAATGTGACTGGAGAAATTTTTTTAGATCTGAGATACCACCATGATCATCTCCCATGACTACGATATCATTCATATATACTACAAGAAAAATGATACCTCTCTCAGAACGTCAGTAGAACACTGTGTGATCGGACTTTCATTTCTCCATCCCATATTGCAAGACCACTTGTATGAACTTACCAAACCAGGCATGAGGGCTCTGTTTCAATCCATACAGAGACTTCTTAAGGTGACATACCTTCCCATGCTCCCCCTGAGCAACAAAACCCAGAGGTTGCTCTATGTAGACCTCTTCCTAAAGGGAGCCATGCAGAAAAGCATTCTTAACATCCATCTGGTGCAAGGGCCAATCAAAGGTGGTGGCCAAAGAGATAAGTAACCGAACAACAGTGAGTTTAGCGACGAGAGAAAATGTCTCAGAATAATCGGCACCATATGTCTGAGCATATCCTTTAGCCACTAAACGGGCTTTCAGACGGGCCACAGAGCCATCCGGATTGACCTTGACAGTAAATACCCATTTACACCCAATAGCTTTCTTGCCGGCAAGTAATCTACTAATGTCCAAGTGGTATTCCACTCAAGGGCATCCATTTCTTCACACATGGCAGCACGCCAACCAGAATGGGTCAAGGCTTCTCGAACAATCTTGGGAATACTAATAAAGTTTAGGTTGGCAACAAAGGAAGATGAGAAAGCAGAAAGTCCAGCATAAGAAATAACCGAAGTGTAACACCTTATTTTAACTCTTATATTTATGAAAAACACTTTTCATTTATCTCCATTTCATAAGGAAATTACCAATTAAAGATTTAGACCTCAATTGGACAGTTTACTGTTTTTGACAGCTTGCTGTCCTATTTTTGAAAAATATGGAAACGTGGTGTATAAATGTCTAAAAATCATGAAAAACTCCATTTCATAATTTCAAGGTGTCTAGAATATGTGGTAAAAATTTCATACAAAATCTCGTTGGTATGGTGGGTCAATTAAGCAAAGTTTATAAACTGTCCTGTTTACCGGTAAATATCCTAAGGTGTAACTTTGAAGAATTTTCTGTATTAATTGACTAAGCCAAAAATCTTGAAATTTTGCATGCATCAAATATATTGTCTCGTGAGCTTGGAAAAATAATTTCATGTAATTATTTCGTGGTTTGAAGGTACTAATAATTCCTTATTTCAAGCTGGCCAGAAAAACAGCATTTTAGCACAAGCTGCACTAATCTATATTTGTCATCTTTAAAATTTACATGAGTACATATTATACATGGAACAAGTATCCACTTCAAAGTACTCTAGATATGATTCAAATTACATCACATAATCCTCAAAAATTCATTACATAAAGATCATTACTAATCAATACAGAAAACAGCCAGCATCCATATTCAATCCTGAGTTACCTCTTTTGGTTTGTCACGTGTATAAAATCATCACTACTAATAATATGAGAAACCAATAATTTCTCAGTAGTTAGTCCATTCAAACAAGGTTAAAGGATAGCATCACTGAACCATAATTTGAAGAAATGGCAGAGAAAGAAGCATAACCAAGCTTAGGGATTATTATGGACAGCATATATGGGTTGGTGCTCCCTTTTGGCACCTCTGCTTGTTCATAGGGTGAAGCATATTTAGTGCGCCCTTTTGGCACTAATCACCCACATGAGGCAGTCATACATCATTCTGTCCATAGATGCCACTTTTGGTTCCATTTTCGCATACCCCTAACTCAAGGTTACACAACTTTCTCCACACTCTTCCCATGACATCTTGTGGATTTGCATACTTCCATCCAAGGCAGATATATGAGGCACCAAGCCACCATTAAACAGCCAACAAGCATCCATTCAAATACACAAAAGAACATTAATTTCAACACACAAGTGACAACCAATAACAATAGCAAGAGACTCATGTTTTTCAGCATACAAGGAAAACCACAACCTATGCTTGAATTAAACCAACTACCTTTTGTCTTCAATTCTTCCTTGGACAGCTTTAGGGTTTCTCTTCTAGGGTCTCTATGGCAGCTTCCCCTTCTATTTGATGCTCTCTAATGGCTTACTCAAGTAGATGAGGCTGCAACACACAAGACAAGCTCTTCTCCTCTTTTGTTTCTTCCCTTCTCTCTTTCACTCCTTCCTCCTTCCTTTCGCTTTTTATTTTTCTTTTCTTCCCTCTTCAGCTCCCACTTACCGACTTTCCCCTTCTCTAGAGTCCTCTAATTTTTATTTTATTCCAACCCTTTTTATTGTATTTATTTCATTCACAAATATCATGATTTTATGGAGTTGTATGACTACTAGTGGCATGCTCCTATTGGTGGATTGTTTGACCAACTAATGCAAACTCTTGGAAGCCAATTTGCTGATGGGTGGCATGGGTCCTTGGGGAGGCAGCTGCTGCCTTCTTGGTTCCCTTAGGGCTAGGTCCTTTTAGTGCCACTAACTTAGTCTAGCTACCCTCATTCTATTTCAACTAGTTGTTGCATACTTTCATTATTCACAAATGTACAACTAGTTATCTAAATCTTATTCAATTAGGTCCTCATGAATATAAACAACATGATTCCATTTACACATGCTCATGCAAGATATCAAATTTCTATTTGCTACAAACATGCACATATGCTTGCTCACATGAAGTTATAAATATGACTAATATAACAACATACATATAAGCCATTCAATTCAAAAGATTCAATTAGGGGATACTTTGAACATGCATATAAGTATGGATGGTGCACATGTAACCTTACATATGGCTCAATTAGGAGATGTTACACGAAGCAATAGGATAGGTGTAGGAGCGTTTACCTTTTCGAAGAGTAATGGGCAGGTCAAGAGAACCAGGTGTTTGGTCAGGTGAGGACGCAATGTTGGATCTTTCGGCAACGTTGTCGATGGAGGACTAGAATCTACAGTCTCTAGTGCAAGTTGATGGCGCCGTTGATAAACAATGGTTGGGTGAGGTAATGTGGGAGAGGGGTTAGGTCCTGAAATAGGAGCCGGTACCGGGACTGATGACTCTGTAGAAGATAGGCCAGTGTAAGGTGGTAGGTAGGCAAGCAAGTTGTCCTCATAAGACTCTTCGTGAGGAGCAGTCGAGGAAGACGAGAATAAGGAACTCTGTTCATGAAAGGTGACATCACGAGAAATAAAATATCGACGCGAAGAAGGAGAAAAATACCGATAACCTTTTTGAAGACGAGAATAACCAAGAAAAACACATTTAAGGGACTTAGGATCTAATTTGGTCACTTAAGGCCTATGATCAAGAACAAAGTAAGTACACCCAAAGATACGGGGTTCAACTAGGAACAGGGGTTTATCATGGAACAAGACAGAGAAGGGAATTTTACCACTGAGAACTGCCGAGGGCATATGGTTAATCAGAAAATAAGCGGTGGAGACAACATCAGCCCAAAATGGTTTAGGAACTTTGTTCTGAAACAAAAGAGCTCGGGAAACCTTGAAGAGATGCAGATTTTTGCTTTTAGCAACACCATTCTGAGTTGGTGTGTCAGCACACGAGGATTCATGAAGAATTCCATGCTAGAGCTTGTAAGCCTAAAAAGATGCAGATAAATATTCCGTGGCATTATCACTACATAAAGTTTGAATAGAAGTATGAAATTGTGTTTGAACTTGAGCATGAAAGCTACAGAAATGAGAAAAACTTCAAAACGACTTTTCATTAAATATAACCAGGTGACACGAGAATAGTCATAAACAAAAGTAACAAAATATTTGAAAATAGTTTGAGAAATCACAGGACACTGACCCCAAACATCGGAATGAACAAGCTCAAATGGGGACGCAGCCCGCTTATTGACTCTAGGACTTAAGGATACACGATGATGTTTAGCAAGCTAACATGACTCACACTCTAAAGATGACAAAGTATGAAACTGTGGACATAGTGCTTTGAGACTCTAGAGAGACAGATGACCTAAACGGCAATGAGCTTCAAATGGAGTTGGAGAACTCGAGCAGGCCAGAGACTGTGGCGCCAGAGGGTTAAAGACATAGAGCCCAGCAGATTCACGTCCTCTACCAAGGATCCGCTTCATCTAAAGATCCTGAAAAACACATGAGTCAGGATAAAATGACATTACAGTTCAAGGAACGTGTGAGTTTACTAACGGATAAAAGATTAAACGCAGACTTAGGTAGAAGTAGTACCGAGTGCAAAGAAAGAAAAGGAGTCAACTCAATAGTACCAGAGCCAAGGATTCGAGAGAGGGATCCATCAACAAGGTTAACATGGGAGGAAGGGGTAGTTGAATCAATAGTGGAGAAAAGATGGGGATTACCTGTCATGTGATCTGTAACACCAGAATCAATGACCCATGTGGAGGCGGAAGAGAGAAGACATGTAGTAGAGTTACCTGTCTCAGCAAAGGCAGCATAGGATACAGAGGGGTTGGTATAATTGGTTAACCGAGCATACTCATCAGCTGAAATAGTAACTGTCTGGTCAGAAGCAAAGTGAGCAACAGGGCCCTTGTGATGTTTAGCCTTTAATTTTGGACATGTGTACTTGGTGTGTCGATCTCATGGCAATAAAAACATTTAGGTTCTTCAACAGGCTACCTACGAGGCTCACTACCACGAAAACCACAACAAGAGTGCCCACTACCAGCAAGGGCACTATGAAGAGCCGAGGAAGTTGGAGGTGCAGAACCAAACCGAAGAGCTCTAGCCATAGCCTCATGCAAAGACGGGAGAACAGATTCTGACAGGACTTGGGACCGAAGAGGCTCATATTCTAGTTTGAGACTAGTCAAAAAAGTCATGACAACAACCTGTTCACGTTGAGCATGCATGGCTTTCACATCTGAACTAATGGGGAAAAGAGAGTGAAATTCCTCATAAAGGGTTTTGAATTCGGTGACATAGTAATACATAGAATGGTCACCTTGTTCATACCGATGAAGGGTCTTGCACACATTATAGATCCGAGTGACATTATTCTTGTCGGAGTATAAGAACTCAAGATAGTTCATGAGTTCTTTAATGAACTCACAGTGAGATACCAAGGAAAGAACAATGGGTGTTATCGAATTCTTAATCTGGACAAATAGGCAAGCATCATCTTCCAACTACTCTTCACGGGTGTCATCAGTGGGTGGGTCAGAGGTAAGGTGAGTGCCTTTCTGAATACTCCTCAGATAGACTCGAATCATCTTTGCCCAGTTAAAATAATTCGAGCCATTAAGCTTCGAATCAACAATCCGAGCAGTCGGAGGCAACAAATCAAGAGATGAGGGCTTCTGATCAGCCATAACCAAACCGAATAGAACACAAAGAACAAGAAACCCATAGAGTAGAAGTAGGTTGAACCAGAACGAGGCAGACCAAGGCCAAACAGAATGCCAACTATTTCTAAACAGTCCCAAACAAAAAGAGATAGCAGCGAAGCAGAAAAGTGAATACCCAGAAAAAGTCAAAATGCTTCAAACAGAATCCCAACCAGTACCAAATAGCCCAACTGGAGCCAAACAGCAGCCAAACAAGAGATGAAGTACCCAAAAATACCAGAAAGACCAAAACAGAACCAAACAGAACTACACTAGCACCAAAGCAGAGCAACGGAAAACTGAAAACCCAAAAATTGAAAGCAAGCAACGAACCACGCCGACACCAAGGGATTAGGCTGGCGAGAGTCCTAGGATGGCAACGCCAAAAGGCAAAAGCAGAAGGGCGGCGCACGCGCCCTTACGCATGGGCATGTGGCAGAGCAAACTTGCGGCGCGTGGGGACCCACGCTCAGCAGATGGCTACCGAAGAGGGTGGGTAGGCCGAACTAAGTCCCATAAATTGACAGGGAAGGGCAGTGAGATAAGGGGAAAAGCACGATATCTCAAGGAGCAAATCTCACACCTTCCTAGCAAGCGGATAGCAAAAAAAAAAAAAAAAGGGAAAAAATTTTCATGATAGGAAGGCTCTTGATACCATGTAGACTGAGCTGAATCGAAAGAATTAATTGTATTTCAATAAGGTAGTAAGCTACTGAATATATATATAGGTCAGTCAAGACAGAAAAAGGAAATCAATCAATCAATCAATCAATTAGCCTAAACTGATTCTAATAAGCAAATCTACATTTATCCAAATTGTCTAAATCAATTATAGTTATTTTGGGAATACTTCTTCTTGAGTTTTGAGGTAAAATTCATGAATGAGGCAGAATTCTTAGAATCAAGATTTTTTAGGATTGTTCCAAGAAATCTTTCCATATTCTCGAGAAAAGTCATTTAAGGAGAATTTTCTTGGGAATTTTTAGAATGAATAATTATGAACTCATGAATACCCCTACAAGAAGAATAAGCCATTGAGTCAAGAGGTTTTGCCATCAAGATGAATTTAAAGAGAGTTGATAAAGAGAAGTCCCTAGTACAGTTGATAGTCTGATATACACATTGGCGTGTACTAGACTATATATTTGTCATAAAGACAAAACTTGTAAGCGAGTGAAAATGAATCTCCAAAACAGATTTAGTTGAAATTTGTCGAGATTACGAAAACATCCGAAGATATATGGATAATGCATTATACGTTTGAGAAAATGGTTTGTATTCTTGCTAAATAATTAGTACCATGTCATGGTGTAGTAAGAAGTAGACATGCATAAATGTCATAATTTGTAGTGGTACAAGCCGATATGCTTGAAACATTTTTCAAAAGGGATAATTGGGAATTCTTGGTGATAATCTAAACCCAATCCCGATATATTGTGGTGATCAAGAAGCCATTGATTACACAAAGAGTTACAAGTCCCATGACAATAAACATGGAGTACCACTTATCATAACACAAAACGTTACCATTTAGAGCATTCATACGCAAGAGATGATGGCAAATCTTGACTAAAGAGAGTCTCTAAAGATTTGTGCTTTAAGTGTGAAAAATCTCTAGGTGTGCGTACAATTTCCAATTGAGACTGAGTTTACATTGTCCAGTAAGTTGTATGAGTTTAGGTTGGTTCTCTCACACGAACAACCTCAAGTGCTCAAGAGGAGCTAGCTTGGATGAGAAATATGTGTTCCCCAATAAGACAATGAAGAGACATTGTATTGGTAGACACCTTGGCAAACCTTCCCCATTTTACTAAAGCTGTATTGGTTTCTACCCTGACTAGCCTTCCTATTGTTGTCACCATGGCAAGTAGAAAGTCCTCATCATAGAACACCAAATTCAAACCTGGGAATTGCACCCATACCAATGTGCACTCCACCCTCACCGCTGGGGTGATAAAATCCAGGCTCCATTTGGACACTGCTAATTGATAAAGAAGAAACATAATAAATGTCGCCTTGACAAAAGAGAAATGAGGTTGAGATGAAATCCAAATATATATATATATATATATAAACATGGATCGAATTGTGGACAACCCCACATTCCACAATACCTATAGTTTGACAGTGAGTTCTCCAAACATTGATGTCAAGAGGAGATGTGAGTTGGAAGAGCTCCGGCTAGGTACTATGTATGCCTGAACTTAAGTATGTATGGTGTTTATAATAATAAAATTGACATATGCCCTCATGATAAAAAGGAGACATCGTAGCATGTGATTCATGCCACATGTGCAAAGTACCGTAAATGGAAAGTAGGTGAAAGATCCTTGGTTCATCGTTGTGTGAGTTCTAGGAAAAAGACAAATTCTTTTCATAATACCCTTTGACTTTGGCAGTATCATGGAGAGATGATACAGTGTTTGCTACCTTAGTAAGTATCCTATGGCCATGATGCATACGGTCTATAAAGGGGCAATGCTAGAAAAGCCACTGTGTCAAATCAAAGTGATATGTGGGCGAAACGAAGATTTCCTAATGAATACACAATTATGCTAGTGTCTGAGATTGATCCGTTATAAAGTTATTTTGTTAACTTCATAAGTGTGGACGCTTGACATATGAGAAAGGCAATCTGAGCTATTATAAAGCTCACAAACGATCAAATTTCCTAAGGATAAATGTATATGGGATAACCTAGGGTATCTAAGACATATTTAGAGTACAAGCCTGAGGGTTGTTTCGTGCTAGTTTTGTAAAAGAGATTTCTAGTGCAAGCACACAAGGAGATGACGTCATGCCTATGCAGTCACGACAATGCACCAAGTATAAAAGACCAAAGAGAGAAGAAGATTGAACATGGCTTATCCCATTATGTACAGGTGGGAAAGGTTGAATATATATGCCCATAATGGGCTTATGTATATATTTATTTTATTTTGAAATAAAAATAAATAAATAAAGGAGAGTTTAAGCCAGCGATGGTAAGACTTTGGAGAGGTTATCATTCAACTACGTGAATAATTTTGGAATGCACAGGGACCAAAAAAGCATTGACCCTCCTAACGTGAAAATAAGAGAGCCAAAGAAAAGTTTGTCTTTTTCTTCCTTCTTCTTCTCTTTGGAGCAAGATCCGTGGAGAAATCTCAACAACTAAGTATTTTTTCTTCATCTCTTTAATTTCTTACTAGAGGATATGCGTGGAGATATTGTGTCTGGAGTTAAATACTACTGTATGTGTCATGTTTCTCTGTGCTAAGACATGATAATTGCTGCAGTGTCTCACCAAAGAAGAAAAAAAGAAAATGCATAGTCCAAACAGTAACAGTATGTGTGGCTGCCATTGGCGGACATTCAGAAGGTGAGGCAAACCTTCGAGTCACTGTGCAGGAAACGAAGAGAGATAACTGGAAGAAATAATATTTTGAAGCTGTAATGATTTCTTGCTATCATGCTTTGTTTTTACATTTTGATACACCTTGTCCTTGGGTTTAGAAACTGATTGTAAAATGGCAATTTTCAGGAGCAGCTTCATTCATTGTTAGAATATCTATAAATTGGATCTAATAAGTTCTGATTTGTAATATTGGTTGCTGTTTCTGGGTTGTGTAGTAGACTAGTAGAGAATGTTTAATGGAATGAGATTTGCAAGACATACATTTATATTTTTACACTCTTTTTTATTGTTATTTTTTTATCCCTCTTATTTTTTTATTTATAATTTTATTCTTACAAATTAACTAAAACTGACACGGGTACACAAGGTATGTACAAAAAAGGTGTGAAAGTAGCTTTTGCCTGATGGAATATCATATAAGTTGACAGTTTGAAACTTTTGGGAGAAGGGAAGTTTTATCTTCTATGTATAAGTGTATTCGCACAAGTTTTCTATTGGATGCTCATGACTAAAGGATTAATTTAAGGGTCCCCTCTGAATTGCCATAACGTGGACTAGACTAGTCTTTTAATTAAGCCAACAGTTTTCGGACACATAGTTGATCTTTTTATTTTTCTTTTTCTTTTTCGTTTTTATCTTGGCATTTCTCTTCATTTATTAAGGAACAAAATAGTTGTCCTACAAAGGGTTCCCATTCTGTGTCTTATGCTCTTTTTATTGGTAAAAAAATGTATTTTAAATAATTTATTAATATTTATAATATTATTTAAATAATTAAAAGAGTGAGATAAAAAAAATAACATTTAGCCAAACAGTTGATTTTATTCCATTTATTAAACATCCTAAGTTTACTGATTTTCAAATTTTTCATTTAAATTTGACACAATAATGAATCATTAAAATTTGCAACCAGTCTAACTTAATATAGCCCAGTCAAACATGAACAACTAAATAGAACTAAAATATACTAAACATTAATGATAATTAAGACTAGTTTGTAGTGTACAAATCTTGAAATCACAGACCAAATACCAAATCCCCTCCCATCCTTTATCTTCAAGGTTCAAGAGGAAAGGTTCACTTAAAATTCCTATACCGCCACAACTTCTTGTTGTACACCAGCAACCACTCCAAGTAAAGCAAGGATACTCTATAGTTCAAATTAATTACAGGAAGAGAGAGACAAACATAATAAAAAAAAAAAAATCCATTCAAACATTTTCTCATGATTTTCTCTACTTTTTCTACAATTCGGAGTTTTAACCCACAAGAACTATTCCAACTATCTCATCATGGTTGCGATGAAGTTCTACCAACCTTGTGTTGTTATGTGGTTGACTTTAGAATGGTCAAATATGGCTACCTCCTAGTCAAGTGCCAATACTAACCCCATTTTGGCACATGCCAATTATACACATCGAAAGGAAGCTTTTACGACGTCGTTTGCATATTTACCAGTACAACCAAATCCCAAAGAACTCCATATCTTCCAAAATCCCTTCCCGTTCCTCCTCTCTTTACTCTTGATCGATTCCCGTTCCTCCGGCACCGGAGATACAGCTGTGGGACCACGTCGGCTCTGCCTTCTTCTAATGTCTCTCAGCTCCATCTGAGTGGGCAAACTTGACATCCCAAACATGAACAAATACCATTTGGATTTTGTTGTTGACCTGAGCAAAGACACGTTCTCTGTAGGGTACCCACACATCAAATCCTTTGAACCCTTTACTTGTTGCCCTTTAATGGAGCCACTATCATAATTTCTTGCACTCTTTGAAGAAAGAACAACACCCTTTTGGCTGTTGCTTTGAAAGTTCTTTCCTTTCTGAGGAAGAAACTGTGGAGGCTCCCTGAAGGGAATGATTTTCCCACAAAAGATTATATCCTTCTCTGTGTTTCCACGAGTTGAGGCAGTGAAATCTTCACTGAAGAACTCGAAGAAATCATCGTTGTCGCCATCGTTGTTATTCGAAGATGATTTATGTCCATCTTCTTTGGAGAAATCATCATCCCATTGAGCTGAATCATTGTGAATTGGTAGGTCACAAAGGGAGAGAGTTTCTTCTGATTCATAAGGATCTTGCAGGAGAGTGTTCTCTTCATTCTCAGCTTCTTGCTCTTCTAAGTATGACTCTCTGGCCACCATTGTGATTCCAAGTGAAGAAAAACAATGAAAGGGTATAATTGCTTTTGAGTTGAAGAGTATTTTGATGAAGCTTAGAGAGGAATAAAGCAGTGCCAATAATATAAATACAAGGAACATTGGAGGGAGAAAGAGACTGAAAGGTGGTCAAAGCTATTGATGGCGATGCCTTCTAGATGAATCAGAATAAAGAAAGCTACAGATATTGCCAAAAGTTTAGCATGACACTCTAGAAGAGCAGGCGCTCAAGGTTATAAAAGTAGTTGGTCATAATATACAATTTTAATACAAAAGGGTTTTAACACGGGAGTGGTGATATAAGTAGGGGCAAAATTCTCTGTCTCGTATTTTTATTTTTATGATTAGTTAAAATTTATTTAATAATTTATTTATTTATTATTAAAATAGTCTAAATATAAATAAAAATGATCAATTAGTATGAGTTAAATACTTAGAGATCCGTGTCAATAAGATAAAAAATTTGATCCTCTTATATGTATATCCATTTATGTACGTTTATTTTTTATATTTTTTTTTACATGTTTTTTATTTTATTTATATCCTTTTTTTACCATTTAACTCTTACATATAATTAATATATGCATAGTATATAAGTAAATATGCACAAACAATTGTATAAGTAACATTTCCCTTCGAGCTGAGAGGAGTATATGATTTTTATTTAACAAAATATGTTATTTCATAATTTTTTTTATTTCTTATCTTAACTTTTTTATTGGTCAAAAAAATTATAATATAATATTATATGAGATTTTTGATTAATAAAAATGTTATAAGATAGTAAATGAAATAAATTACAAGTGACAGTAGATTTTGTTCTTATTTATTATCATTGTCTCATTTGTCTTTTTTGTGGATTAAATTTGTACTATGTAAATTTTAACCTTTCATTTAAAGCTCATAAAAGTATTATTATTTGACACATATCACTTAAATTAATTTTATTTATTTATTTATTTTCCAATAAAAAAAAACCAAGAAATTGATTGGATTTGCCTTTTCTATGGGAGACTTTTCTTTGTTTAATGGAGGCTCATTGGGTTATCTCCACGTGTTTGAGATAGGTTTGTGTTTGGCTCTTTGTTATTTTGAGGTCCCACCTAGATAGAGGCACTTAGTTTACAAATACGGTATTTGTTAGTTGACAGTGGAGCCGGCATGTGAGCATATTGGAATGTGAATATAACCTATAGTATTACTTGTGCAGAGCGACTTGGGATTTTCTTTTCTTTCTTTTCCTTTTCCTTTCGGCTAATGAAAGAGGATTTGGTTAAGTCCACACAACTTGATGATCAGAGTAAATAATTTATTTATTATTATAGAGATAGAGGAGGAAAATACAGACAATAATAAAATTCTTAAATCAATTTTTAAGTTTCTATAATTGAAGGAATTATATCACTAAATTTACAAGAAGCTGATGTCATTCCCTCTAGTTTTATTTATAAAGTTTCTGTTAAATTTTTTTTATAATCTTTAATATACGACTCTTTACAAAGATTTAAAAATATTTATTATTTTTTTTCTATATTTTCCCTTAATTGATATTGATCCTTTCTTATTCTAAATTTTTTATTAATGTAAAGTTTGACTTAAAATAGGAGTAAAGTTAAAAAGTTGTGATAATTTTTTCAAATGTTAATATATTAACTAATTTTAAAATTTTTTCTTAAATTGTGTGATTCAATTAGTTAAAAGGACCTTATAAAAAAATATCAGAGAGTGGTATAATTTATTACCTTCATATGACTATTTAAAGGCAAAGCAAAAGATGCTTATAGGCTCCTTTTGCCTATCTCTTTTCATTCTTACCCAATGGCAATACTAAGCAGTCCTACCCATGAGATCTATGATTGAAATATTGCGGTACTTATATGTAACATTGATATTGATTGTACACCATGTTGTCATGAAGAATTCTCGTTTCTCAAAATTACGATTTCAATATAGTTTGATTAATTGGATATAAATATGTGTACAGTGATATTGTGAATAAATGGACTAAAAAACATGTTTATAATGCTAAAACCTTTAAGGGTTCGATTTTTTATCATAGATATATAATCATATCTTCAACATTATTATTTGCCTATAGTTTAGTTTAATTAGGTGAACTAGTATCTTTGAAAATCACTCACTTAAAAAAAAATAAAATAAAACAAAATAAAAGAGAGAGGGAGAGAAGAGAATAGTGGGGACATACGAGTAATCTATTTCCAATTTGGATAAATTTCAAATTAGGTTCGTATGGCTCATTTGGTATAGAAATAGAAATTATAGAATCAGAATGGGAATTGGAATTAATAAAATTAGAATGGAATGATTTTTTCATTCTATGATTTGATAACTCATGAAATGAAATATGAGATAAAATGGTAATTAGCTTCAAAGATAATAATGCTTCTCATCAAAAGTAAAACAAAGTATAATTAAAAATTATAAATAAAAAAAAATTAATCTCAACGAACATAAAATGAGAAATCCTTACATTTGAGCAATGTTTATCAATAGCGACCGCTATAACCAATATAGTGGAACAGTTTTAGCAGATTTGACAACATGCTACACCTAAGTTTTGGAAATGGCATTTTTGGAATAGGGCCGCGAATAAATTAGGCTATCTAAAGTCATTTTTAATTATGTAGCCAATAGAATTTGTTTTTAGAGGTATTTTGGCCTTTTAACCTTTTTTATTTAAGAAGAAAAAACCAATTTTTAAATAGAACAAATCAGTATATAAGAGTTATTTGTAGTGCCTGACATCGAAAATAAGTAGATAAATATTAATTTAATATGCAAACAACTAACTAGTTTTATTGATATACTAATTTACGATTCAAGTATAAATTACTATTTATACCAAAAAGTGTGTTTACTAGAAGAAGCTTTTTTTGTGGCTTTTAGCTGGGTTCCTCCAAGAGGGAGCAGGTTCTGCCAAAATTACACTGAAAATTGTTAATCGAACTCATCAGAATACACCCAATCATCAAATCTGGAAACACTCAGTAACATTTAGTGACAAAGTTGCAGATCACAACCCAAAAGCAAACCAAACGAATTTAGGTTAGGGATAATAAAATTTGTAATAACAATTTTAATTTTTTAATGTTCTTATAATTCATTAATTGTATAATTTGTATAACAATTCTTTCCATTCTTTAATATTTATTGTCAGGATATTTGGATTATATATATATATATATATATATATATATATATATTATAAATCCTTTAACATTAACTAGTAATAGTAGACGAAACTTTTAAAATAACCTTGAGAAGTTGAATTGACAAATTTATTTTATTTTATTTATCAAAATATAATAATATATAACTGATTTATATTTTGCATCAATATGAATAATTCATCACTTCCTACTCAAAACTTTTCAGTAAGGTAACTTAAAATAAAAATGTTTAAACTTAAAATTAAGTATGAATAACTAGTCCGAAAAACAAGATCTAGATCCACGTGTGTATAAATAAATAAATATATATATATATATATATAGATATATATATATATATATAGCAAATAAACTAAAGGTAGCTAGCTGAGGCAGTTTGAAGTAAGTAAATCATTTGACATGATACAACATAATTCAAATAGTGAAAGTAATTATCAGAGTATCTATACTTGATCAACTGCATCCCTATTTATAAAGAAATGTAAGGTTCATTGATAATTTTACCTTGTGGGCTATAACAGACTGAGTTGGTCTGTTAAGATCAAACATAACACTACCTCTCTAAATGTTTCTTAAAAAAAAAAAAAAATTTTGGGTAAATTACACTGGGTATTAACTAATATGGATACCAAATTTGAACATAGTTGCATACTAAGAACTCAAACTCATTCATATACTTGGTGGTTCTTCTTCTTTTGTGAACTACTGTTGGGAAAATGGGGTTAGTTTTCCCTCTAATAACAACTTGTTATTATCCACGTGATATGTGAATAGTAACTACGCAGCGGAATAACCCGACAAATTCTCAATTGATAAAATATAGTAACTGGATAGTTGGTAAGACAAACAAAAATAAAATACAAAATAAATAAAGAACACTAGAAATTTTACGTGGTTCAGCAAGCCTACATCCACAGGCACTCAGAACACTTTACTAACAAAGGATGAGAAAATTACAACTTGGGAACATGACCCACAATAAGGAGATTGCCAAACGTTCCACTTTGGAACTACAAATGCACCCACACCCCCAAAAAAAAAGAAGCTACTAACGAAGCAACCGAATGCTTCTTCTTCAACTTTAAATATATTTTATATATATTTAACCGAGGGATGAAAGCACCTATTTATACTAGTGATAAGGCTTGATTCCATGAAGGAAATTGGTTCACGTTTCCTTCTTATTGGCCAATCAAAATTCACCGACCATAGTAAAAAAATGAGCCAAATATTTGACTTTCAAATCTCCACCTTGGCAAATTTTTTCCATCCATATGAAATGAGTGCGCTATCAAACTTGAAGGCTGTTGATCAAGTTCAAGCAGTGATTGAACTTGATTTCTGTTACAACTTTGGTCAATGCATCTGTGGGATTATCAATGGTTTTAATCTTCTGAACTAGAACTCCACTTTCTTCGATTATTTCCCGTACAAAATGATACCGCACGTCAATATGCTTCGTTCATGCATGATAAACTTGGTTCTTTGCTAGGTGAATAGCACTCTAACTGTCACAATACACTGTAATGTGTTTTTGACCAACTCCCAAGTCCTCAAGCAACCATTGTAACAAAATTGCTTCCTTAACAGCTTCAGTAATGGCCATATACTCTGCCTCTATTGTAGACAAGGCAACTGTAGACTGTAAGGTAGACTTCCAACTAACTGGTGCTTTTGCAAGAGTAAACACATAGCCAGTAGTTGATCGATGTTTATCCAGATCACCAGCATAATCTGAATTGAAGTATCCAACTATATGCTGACCAACATCATCATCCTTCTCAAATATCAAACCAACATCTAAGGTTTTCAGAATGTACCTTAGAATCCATTTCACAGCTTGCCAATGTTCCTTTCCAGGATTATGCATATACCTACTTACAATTCCAACTGAATGTGAAATGTCAAGCCTCGTACACACCATAGCATACATCAAGCTACCCACTGCATTTGAATAAGGAACCTTTGACATATACTCATGTTCCTCTTTAGTTTTGGGACACTGTGAAGCACTAAGCTTAAAATGAGGAGCAAGTGGGGTACTTACAGGTTTGGTTTTTTCAGTTATACTGAAACGTTGTAGTACCTTCTTCAGATATTGCTTTTGAGTCAAAAAAAAGTATACCCCTATTTCTATCTCTAGTTATTTCCATACCGAGAATCTTCCTAGCTTCACCAGGATCTTTCATTTCGAATTCTTTGCTCAGTTGAGCCTTCAGTCTATTGATCTCCTCCTAATTCTTTGATGTTATCAACATGTCATCTACATATAAGAGAAGATATATGAAAGATCCATTACGTAGCTTGCAAAAATAAACACAGTGATCAAAGCTGCTTCTGGTGTACTTCTGGCCAATCATGAATTGATCAAATTTCTTATACCACAGCCTTGGTGATTGCTTCAATCCATACACTAACTTGCTCATCTTACAAACCCAATCTTCTTTTTCAGCAACTTTGAAACCTTCAGGTTGGGTCATATAGATTTCCTCTTCCAAATCACCATGTAAGAATGTTGTTTTCACGTCCAATTGAACTAGTTCCAAGTCAAACTGTGCTACCAAGGCTAACAAAATACGTATGGAAGAATGTTTCACAACTAGAGAAAATACCTCATTATAGTCCATTCCCTCCTTCTGAGCATAGCCTTTGGCAACTAGCCTTGCTTTGTAGCAGACATCATTCTTGTTTGGAAATCCTTCTTTCTGAGCATAAACCCATTTGCAACCAATTGCCTTCTTTCCCTTCGGTAGTTTAGCTAGCTTCCAAGTGTGATTCTTTTCAAGGGATTTCATTTCCTCATCCATGGCTTTCTTCCACTTTTCTTTATTTGGACTACTACTTGCTTCAAGAAAAGTCTGAGGTATACCTTCTTCAACCACTGGAAATGCAAAGGTCACCATATCCTTAAAACGGGCAGGCTTTCGAAGCTCCCTTCTTGGCCTACTAATAGCAATTGGTAAATCCTGTTGCTTTCTAGTCTCCACTTCTATTTCTAGAGTATGATGATCTATAGGCTGGTCATCTACTAATTTAGCTATAGTTGTCTGAAACTCCACTTGTTGCGGAGTACCCTCCACTTGCTATTAACTTCTCTCTGGCTAGTGAGAAGTGTTGTCCGACTTTTTCCCATCCGTAGTTACCTTTTTCAACATGGCAAATTCATCAAAGGTAACATCCCTGCTAGAAATGATTTTCTTTGAGGATAGGCACCAAAGTCGGAATCCTTTTACACCCGAAGTGACACCCATAAACAATGCCTTTTTAGCCCTTGGATCCAACTTAGATTCCTTTACGTGATAATAAGCAGTGGAACCAATCACATGTAAAGAATCATAATCATCTACAGGTTTGACAGACCATACCTCTAAAGGTGTCTTGCCTTTTAGTGCAGTTGATGGTAGACGATTAATGAGATGGTTTGCATACGTGACAACCTCAGCCCAAAATTATTTTCCCAAATCAGCATTGGACAACATACACCAAACTTTCTCCAGCAAGGTCTGGTTCATGTGTTCTGCCACCCCATTCTGTTGTGGTGTATTTCTTACTATGAAGTGTCGAGAGATGCCTTCCTCCTTACAAACATAAAAAAAAGGATCATTTCGATATTTTGTACCATTGTCAGATCGGAGTACTTTAATCTTCCTCCCTATCTGGTTCTCCATCATTTTTTTTCCATACGAGAAATTTCCCAAGCACCTCGTCTTTGGATCTCATAGTATACACCCAAACTCTTCTGGAAAAGTCATCAACAAATGTAACAAAGTAATGTTTACTTCCCAAGGAAGCTGTCTTAGTTGGTCCCCTTACATTTAAGTGAGTATAATCCATTATACCTTTAGTGTTATGGATTGCAGTGGCAAACTTCACTCTTGTTTGTTTTCCCAAAACGCATTGTTCACAAAAATCCATCTTGCAAGTCTTTGCACCTTTTAATAGTCCTTGCTTTGCTAAAGTTTGCAAGGATTTCTCTCCAGCATGTCCAAGCCTCATATGCCATAGCTTGGTCATCTTTGCGTCTTTGTCTGCTTATAGCTTGGTTATCTCTGCTTCTGATATTGTCACTGCTACTGTGCTAACTGTTGTGCTGCCTTGATAATGGTACAAGTTGTTTTTCCTGACACCTTTCATCACCACAATTGCTCCCGAAATTACTTTTAGAATCCCATTCTGCATATTGATGGTGAAACCTTTTGATTCTAAGGCTCCCAAGGATATGAGATTCTTTGCAAACTTCGGAATGTACCGAACATCTGTCAACGCTCTAGTTGACCCATCATGGTTCTTCAAGTAGATTTAGCCAAACCCAGCTATTTTGCAAGGTCAGTTGTTGGCTAGATAGATAACTCCGCCACCAATTTCTTCAAAGTTGAAGAACCACTCCTGTCTGGAACACATATGGAATGAGCATTCTAAGTCAAGCAACCATTCATCAGTACAAGTCTCTAATGAGACACAAGACAAAGAATAGTATGACTCATCATTTTCAGCTACACATGCTTCAGCTACAACCTTCCCTTTCTTCTTTTGCAGCTTTGGGCAGTCTTTCTTCCAGTGCCCTTTTTCTAGACAAAAGGCACATTCATCTTTTGCTACTTTGCCTTTTAACCAAGATCTGCCTTTTCTACCTGGCTTACGGCTTTGACTACGACTTCTAACGGTGTGAGCTTCTATGTTCTAGCTTTTCTTTCTTTCTAATCTTGTTAGAATACAAAGCAGTAGTAACTTCTTTAAAGGTTATAGTTTCTTTTCCAGTCAACATACTAACAATAAGATGTTCATATTCATCAGGGAGTGAAGCTAACAATATCAAAGCCTTATCAATATCATTGATTTTTTCATCTAGATTCAACAAATCAGTAACTAAGGAATCGAATCTAGTGATGTGTTCATTCATGGTGGTACCTGGTAAATACTGGAAGTGGTATAACTTTGTTCTCATGTAGAGCTTATTCTTTGAGCTCTTTTTCATGAATTAGTCCTCCAGTTCCTTCCACAGCTTGTGTGCAGATGTCTCTCTCATAAACGGGTATTTCTGCTCCTTGGAAAGACACAGCCAAATTGTACCACACGCCAAACGATTGATTCTTGTCCAACCCTTTTCTTCAATGTCATCTGGCTTCTCTTCTTCCAGTGCCATATCAAGCTCTTGTTGGTATAGTATGTCCAGCACCTCACATTGCCACATGCCAAAGTTATTGGTGCCGTCAAACTTCTCCACATCAAATTTTGCATTGGTCAACATCTTTCTTGGTGATGATGTTGCCACAGGTTTAGTGGTTGATCGTTCACTGGATTCTTTTGCCATTGCTTCTTCCAATCACTATATTTTGTTTCAACACCAAATTCTCCAAAAAAAGGAGATAGAACCTCTCTCTGATACCAATTGTTGGGAAAATGGGGTTAGTTTTCCCTCTAATAACAACTTGTGATTATCCACGTGATATGTGAATAGTAACTACGCAGCGGAATAACCCGACAAATTCTCAGTTGACAAAATATAGTAACTAGATAGTTGGTAAGACAGACAAAAATAAAATACAAAATAAATAAAGAACACCAGAAATTTTACGTGGTTCAGCAAGCCCTAATCCACGGGCACTCAGAACACTTCACTAGCAAAGGATGAGAAAATTACAACTTGGGAACATGACCCACAATAAGGAGATTGCCAAACGTTTCACTTTGGAACTACAAATGCACCCACAACCCCCCCCCCCCCAACAAAAAAAAAAAGAAGCTACTAACGAAGCAACTGAATTCTTCATCTTCAACTTTAAATATATTTTATATATTTAACCGATGGATGAAGGCACCTATTTATACTTGTGGTAAGGCTTGATTCCATGAAGGAAATTGGTTCACGTTTCCTTCTTATTAGCCAATCAAAATTCACAGACCATAATAAAAAAATGAGCCAAATATTTGACTTTCAACTACACTATGCTTCTGATTAGGGTGTTCATAAACCAAATCAAATCACACCAGAACCAATCAAAATTGATTGAGGGTGACTTAAATCAATTCTAAATACTATAAAGGTTTGACAAGATAAGACATGATAAAAATTTAATACTATACAATATTTGGTGTGAAAGTTTTTTTGACATAAATAACCTTGGAACATTGAGTTCTATATTTAACAGTTTTTTTATCATGAATTCTAAAATTTTTCTTCTTTGACATCACTAAATACATTTACAACTTTTCAATATTTATTTCATTTTAATTGATCAAAGGAGTGGCACATAGAGAGCGAGTGCCTTCACCCCAGAGTTTCCAACGACACTAATCAACTACTAAAATTTAATTTTTCTTTATTATATTTTTATTTGTAAAAGTTACAAGGGATTAAAAAGTAAATTTATCTTTTTAATAATACAATCAAACCTAATCAAAGCAAAAGAGGCTTAATTACTAATATGGTGATAAGTTGTATTAAATAGAGATGACTAGAGTTAATCATATGAGGTTATTCAATACAGTTTGTACACCAAACACCACACAAAGATACATCCTATTAAATAAGCCTATGTAATTCAATCTTATGCCCATCCTAAGTTTGTTTTGGTTCAGTTTTGCAATTTCAAAATATTTTAAACTACCACAAATCAAACCAAACCAACTATTTACATACATTAAAAATTTCATATTTTGTATATAATAAAATATATATTAAAAACAAATTTATGGAAATTATATATTACAAATTTTCATTTTTAAACCGCATAAAAAATTACAAATTTTATCAAATTGACATAAATTAACGTTTTCAAACTAAATTAAACTACATCAGATTTTCCTAAACACCAAACCATCAATAAAATTTCTACTTTTGATTTTTTTTAAATTAACTAATTCAATTCAATACAGTTTTTAGTCGAAACTGAACCAATTTACACCTCTACTTTTGATTTTTCTTATTTTTCTCATTTTTATGTTCTAACATATCAATATTAAAATTGAAGTTTTACTTTTATCCCAATCCTTTTCTTGGGCTCTTATCACAGAAAGAGGTTTGACGGTAATGTCATTTCTTTTAGTAAATCATGGATATTGCAAAGTTAAAATTGTGGATAAAGTCCTTTGTCTCTTGAAAGAATGTGTCATGAGAATTTAGTTCCTAATACTACAATACAACTCTCTTATTGATGAGTTGTGCAAGTGAGGGAACATCTCATATGCGTGGGAACTTCTTGATGAAAATATATGATATTAGTCAACCCCCGGATGTAGTCACATTAAATATATTATTGCATGCTCTTTGCAAAAATCATCATCTTGACCAGGCAACTGAATTATATGAAAGACTTCATGTAGGAATTCAAACTAATAATATTACATACAGTATACTTATTGATGGCTTGTGCAAAAGTGGTAGATTTAAAACTGCACAAAAGATTTTCCATCATCTTTTAATTGGAGGCTTTCATCCTGATGTCAAGATGTATACTATTATGATTGATGGGCTTTGTAGAGAGGGTTTGATTGATGAAGCAATGGCCTTGCTTTCAAAAATGGAAGACAATGGTTGCCTCCCAAATGCTGTAATGTATGAAACAATTATTAAGTTCTTTCTAAAGGAAAAAGAGAATGATAAGGCGAAGAAGCTCCTTCATGAAATGATTGCTAGAGGTGTGTTGGAATGATTCAACAAGGTCAGATACATTATTTCTAATTTATGTAACATTTCTATTAATGTTCAATTTCTAGTCATATTTTTAGAAATGGTATTAAAACACTATCCCTATTCTGGAAGAAGCTTGCTACATATTTTTCATATTGTCATTATCAGTGCCTAAGATTTATCTGTATGGTTATTCAATATTCATAGCATTGCGTCTATCTCTTTTTGTAAGGTGCATGAAGTAACTAATAAAGGTACTTGGATTTTGATATTGCATCAAAGTGATGCCAAAATATATGCAGACTTCCTTGGCGGAGGCTTCACCTATCATGCTTATCATGTCATTGAGTAACATCCGATGGTAAAATGTACATCTTATGCCCTTGACAACGTATTTTTATGATATGATTTTAAAATATAATTGTCAGACTTCTCATAGATGTGAAGGAAATGATGAATATCTCTATATTACAAGCAATGTTTTAGGAAAGAAAGTGTTACTAGAAAAATTGCCCACTTTCTCTTCCAGACAAGAATTAGTGCAATTGAGATTCATGCTACAATAAACTAGAAGTTTATTGATTCAAACATTTACTATTTAGCATGAACAGTTGGGCATCCAAGATCACTAATAGTGCAAAAAATTATTAAGAATTCACACGGACACTCATTGAAAAACTAGAGGAATTCTCGTGTGCTACATGTTCTCTTGGTAAATTAATTATTAAGCCATCACCAGCTACAGTTGGAACTAAATCTCCAACATTTCTAGAATGAATACATGGTGACATATGTGGGCCTATTTACCCATCATGTGGACCATTTAGATGCTTTATGGTATTAATAGACATAACCAACATATGGTCTCATGTACATTTGCTATCAACTTGCAACCTGGCGTTTGTGAGATTGCTTACTCAAATAATTAGATTAACAACACAATTTCCATATTATCCTATCAAGTCTATTCGTATTGATAATGCTAGTAAATTTTCTTCTCAAGCTTTTAATGACTGTTGCAATTGGAATGAATGTTGAACATCCTATAGATCATGTTCATACACATAACAACTAGACTCATGCTTATAAGAACAAAGCTCCATGTTTCTACTTGGTGACATGCAATTTTACATGCAACAACACTTGTGCATATCAGACCAATCGATTATCATATGTACTCTCCTTTACAGTTGGCTTTTGGTCAAAAACCAAATATTTCCCATCTCAAAATTTTTGGATGTGTGGTATATGTTCCAATAGCTCCAACACAACTCACTAAGATGGGACCTCAAAGGAAGTTGAGAATATATGTTAGGTATGATTCCCCTTCTATTATAAGATATCTTGAACCAATGACAGGTGATTTATTTGCAGCACATTTTGTCATTTTGATGAATTAGTCTTCCAACATTAGGGGGAGAAAAGGACAAGTAGCTAGTTAAAGAAATCAAGTGGAATTCTTTGTCTCATATTGATCCTCTTACAAAGCAATGTGAACTTGAAGTTCAAAAGACAATCCACTTACAAAGTATCACAAATAAACTGGCATATGCATTTATTGACCTAAAGAGAGTGATTAAGTCACATATACTAGCTACTAATGCTCCAGTAAGGATTGATGTCCCTAAAGGACAATCCATCAATGAAAAAGCTAATGAGTCTAAGGCACACCAGAAGTGTGCTAGACCAAAAGGTTCAAAAGATAAAAATCCCCGTAAAAGAAAAGGAGGAATTATTCAAGATGTACCCATTAAAGAAATAAATACTCCTAAAGAATCTAGAGACATACTCCCTTTGTTCCATATTATAAGATTCTTTCAACTGAAACACATGGTTTAAGAAAAGTAGTTAATTTATTGGTTTTTGAAAAAAAAATACAACATTCTAAATTTATCCCATAATGCCAAATTCTAATTGGCTACTATAGTAGTGTATTAATTCTCCACATTAATCAAAATATGGGAATTGAAAAAGAGACAATATTGGTTAAGGGCAAATATGAAAAAAATAATAAATAGTTAAAAAACTTTGTAAAGGGTTTTATATTATGAAACACTCAAGCTTCTAGAAAGGGTCTTATAATATGAAACAGAGGAAGTAATAAACAATGAAACTCCAAAAAGAAGTTCATGTACCTAAAAATGATGAGATCTCAACAAATTATGTCTATGCGGGGAAAAGATTGAACCACAAAGAAATATTTGTCAACAAAATTTTTGCATACAATGTAGCACTTAATATTATGAATGAAAATGAGGATCACGAACCTAGATTCATCAAAGAGTGTCGACATAAAAATGATTGGCCCAAGTTGAAAGACACAATTCAAGTAGAATTGAAGTCACTTGAGAAACATGAGGTATTTGGACCTATAGTCCAAACACCTAAAGGTGTAACAACTGTTGGGTACAAATGGGTATATGTATGTAAACGAAATGAGAAAAATGAGGTGGTGTAATATAAAGCATGACTTGTTGCCCAAGGTTTTACACAAAGACCTAAAATTGATTATGAATTCACTTATTCTCCTGTGGTGGATGCTATCACGTTTCATTATCTTATTAGTCTGGTAGTACATGAGAAACTTGATTTGCATCTTATAGATGTTATTAAAACCTATTTATATGGCTCGCTTGATCATGATGTCTATATGAAAATCCCAAAAGGATTTAAGATGCTTGAAGCATGTAAATCAAGTTCTCGGGAATTTATTCAATTAAATTGAAAATCTCTTTTTATGGATTGAAACAGTCTAGGCAGGGTACAAATGACATTTGTATGTAAATGAAATGAGAAAAATGAGCTTGTGCAATATGTAGCACGGCTTGTTGCCCAAGGTTTTACATAAAGACTTGGAATTGATTATGAATTCACTTATTCTCCTATGGTGGATGCTATCACATTTCGTTGTCTCATTAGTCTGGCAATACATGAGAAACCTGATATGCATCTCATGAATGTTGTTATAGCCTATTTATATGGCTCACTTGATCACGACGTCTATATGAAAATCCCAAAAGGATTTAAGATGCTTAAAACATGTAAATCAAATTTTCAGGAACTTTATTCAATCAAATTGAAAATATATTTTTATGAATTAAAACAGTCTAGGTGAATGTTGTTTGATCATAGCAGTGATTACTTGTTAAAGGAATGGTATAAGAATGACCAAGTATGTCCATTTGTTTTCATAAAGTGAGCAAATCACAGGTTTGCAATTATTGTTGTATATGTGGATGATTTGAACATTATTGGAACTCTTGAAGAGATCCAAAAAGCGGTTGATTATTTGAAAAAAGAATTTGAATAAAAGATCTTGAAAGAACAAATTTTTGCCTCGGCCTACAAATCGAGCATTTAAAAGAGGGAACTTTTATACATCAATCAACTTTTACTTAAAAGGCCCTTAAAAGATTTTACATGGACAAAGCACATCCATTGAGAACCTCGATGGTTGTTCGGTCACTTAATGTGAAAAAGGACATATTTCAACCTAGAGAAGATAATGAAAAGGTTCTTAGTCCTATAGTACCATACCATAGTGCTATTGGTGCATTGATGTATCTTGCTAACAATGCAAGGCCTGATATAGCTTTTGCAGTTAGCTTGTTAACAAGGTTTAGTTCCTTTCTAACCTGAAGACATTGGAATGGAATTAAACATATCTTTTCATATCTTTAAAGTACTATTGATATGGGTTTTTTGTATGCATATGAATCTAGACTAGAGCTTGTAGGTTATGCAGATGCTAGATATTTATTTGATCCACACAAAACTATATGTCAAACTGGCTATCTATACACATGTGGTGATACAATTGTCTCATGGCATTCCACCAAACAAACACTTGCTGCCATCCATAAATCATGCAAAGCTAATAGCAATTCATAAAGCAAATCGAGAATGTGTTTGGTTGAGATCTGAGTCAACATATTCTAGAGATATGTGGGCTATCTTCTTGCAATGGAACTCCAACAATATTTTTGAAAGACAATGTTGCATGTGTAGCTCAACTGGAGGAAGGATATATCAAAGTGGATTGGATGAAGCATATTTCACATAAGTTTTTCTTCACACATGATCTTCAAAAGGAAGATGATATTGATGTTCAACAAATTTGCACAAGTGATAATTTAGCAAATCTATTCACCAAGGGATTATGTACATTAACATTTGAAAAATTGGTGTACAAAATTGAAATGCGTCGGCTCATAAATCTTTATTGATGTTATGAAATGGGGGAGTGTACAAAAGACAGTTTACTTTTTTTCCTTCACTAAGGATTTTGTTCCATTAGGTTTTTCCTTAGTAAGGTTTTAATGAGACAAATTCTTTGTACAGGGGACATCCAAGGGGTGTGTTTGAATCCTTTATTGTGGATATCCATTTAGCTTCTAAAATCCCAAGCCATCATTGTGAAATATGTGACATTATCTCCCTTTAGGTAATAACCTACAAGGTTTTTATCCTCTTCCATACAACTTCCCTACACAATTGCAATGGGCATTCATTACAAATTATGTACCATGATGATTGGGGTTATAAGCTTGTGCCTATAAATAGGACAACCATTTATATGAAAAATATACAAGAAGAGTAAGAACAAAGTTCTCACGTAATCTAATCTCTTATGTTCTCTCTATTTACTTTATTTTACTTTACTTTCACAACAGTAACATGTTTATTTGAGTCTTGAACATTTTTTTCAACAATGTTATATAAGATTCAAAGTACTAAATAACAAAGTAATCAACATGACATGATTGTTAAATTAGAATATTATATTCAAAATTACTTATAAAGAACAATAATTTAAAGCAAAGTATCTTGTCTCTTTGAGCACTAGAATCAAAATTGTAACATAATGCAAAGCCTGCACTGGTTTGCGTTTGGCATGATGAGTTGATCATATGCAAGGTACAAGTAGAGATGGGCTCACAATGCCTTGTACCACACCAAAATAAATAAATAAGAGATGCCATAAATCAAATTATAAATTGTCAATTCTTTACACACACCCCATGCCTTTACTGATCTCAATATTTCGAGATCCATGTAGTTTATGAGTACTGGAATTAGCACATCTAAAAACAACTCCACTCGAGCCAGCATCACAAAATATAAAAATAAAAGGTGCTCTGTGCAAAGAAATTTGAGAGATCAATGAAATGAAACCTGTCATTATATATAATATATTTACTTCAAGGTTAGTAATTTTATATAATTTAAGGACAACATTTTTATAATTTTTTTTGTTTTTATTTAAGACTTGTCATTTAACATAAAAAAATAATAATTCTAGCATATATTATAGCACTCCATCTAGTCCTTATCATAAAGCGTATTTAATCAAGTCATGCAAACCAATCAAATTAGTTAATTTTATTGATTTTTTTTAAAAAAAAAAAAATTAATTTTATCTTTATTTAGTATCATCTATTATTAATGAACAATTAATAACATAAATAATCAAAGTATTTATTAAGGATAAACTGTGAAAAATAAAAATAAATGTCTTGTTAAAATTATAAAATGTCTTATAATAAGGACTATTAAAAACTTTTAAGATATGCCTTATAATAAGGACCAAGTGGAGCAATAGGTTATTTGCTCTATATTTCATGAGTTATATTTGATTGATTAGAAGAAGAAAAAAGATTATTGTTCTAAAAAATATAATCCTATCTTTATACTAAATGGATTAAAACAAATGACATAATTTACACTTGGAAATAATGCTATTATGAAGATGATAATATTTTTGTAATCAAGCATCCTTGTTTGGTTAAAAATAAACATAATTGTTTAATTAGAAATAGATATTTTTACTTTCTTAATATGGAGATGAAATAGCCATGAATCGGTGGTTTCAAACCATCTCAAACATTATCAATTTGAAAATTAACCAAACCAAAACTGTCAGTAAAATATTCGGTTTGAGATTATATCAAACCGCCTTGTTCGTTTTGGTTCACTTTTTAGGCCAAATCACATCCGTTTTAAGTCCCAATTTTAAATGAAAACCTATCCCAATTATTTTTAAGGTTTACGAGCAACCCTTTTTTATTTTGTTTTGTTTTAATTTAATTTTTATTTAAATGCCCTCTCAAAATTATAAATTGAATTATATGACTATTTTTTTTTAGTTTTACATTACAAACACAAAAATTATCGCTTTAAATATATTTTTGCATGTGATTTCAAACAAAATATATTTTGAGGTATTGAAGAATATATTATCGCTATTCAAGTTTGTCAAGTTCTTTGAGTTTAAATTTAAGCCATGCAAATCTATAAACCCATTTGGGCTTAAATTTAAAAGGAGTGTGTGACTGCAAAGGTAAACTGAGAATAATAGAAGATTGTTTTTATGAATAAGATATATGCTTGAAAACTAAGGGACTGCATTCAACAATTCCTAAAAGTTCCTTGTATTCTTACAAAGTCACAAATTGGAATCTAATCTTAAATAAGGCAAAAATTACAAATTAAAATCTAGTTTGTGAATGCCATATTTTGTCGTGAATGAATAAGGAGAACCAACTTCTATAGACAACCCACACTGTACATGTACATGCTTTAGGCTATTTCTAAACTTTTATGCCTCCTGGAATGGGAAGAAGGATTTTGCCCTGAGCTTCTTCTTCCAATCTTGTTGGAGTATAATCAACAACAACAAAAGAATCCTAGCTATTATATTGGTGTGTATTTGATTCAGACCTGATCTCGATTTCACTTGTCAGATAGAATGGCTACGAGCTCAGATTGGGCCTTCTCCAAGGCACTTGCCAAATTCTCAGGCTTCTTCCCACCTGCCTGAGCAAAATTGGGCCTTCCTCCGCCGCCGCCACCACATAATTTTGCTATCTGTCCTATAAACTTACCTGCCTGAATTCCCTGATCAACAACCCCTGGAGTGAAAGCAGCCACCAGGCTAACCTTCCCTTCACCTGGACATGACCCCAATACAACTGCTGCTGGATCAGCTACTGTTTCCATTAGATATTCTGCTGCACTTTTTAGTGAATCAGCATCAACGTCATCCAAGCACTCAACTAGTACCCTGAAACAGTTTTCAGACCAAGAAGAACCAATGAGTCATACCTCTACCTATTGCAGTGGGTTTATGTTTACTTTTTTTTCACTTTCTTTGAATGAGGAGAGAAAATGAGAGGAAAGAGAATGGGGAGAAAGGAAATGGAGAGAAAAGTGAAGAGAAAAACGTTATTCCCTCTTGATGTTTGGATGGAGGGAGAAAATGGTGAGAAAAAAAAAATTAACTAATTTGATAATGACAATAGTACCTATTATTATGTGAGATCCACTATTATTATGGGGTAATCTTGGAACATAAAGATTGAAATAAGGTAGAGTAAGTTTTCTCTCCAAAATCTTTCCATATTTGGAGAAAAAACTTTTATGTAGGACTACACTTACTTTATCCCCCTTTTTTTCTTCTTGTTTTCCTCTCCTATCCAAACCGGAAAATCTAGTTTTCCTCCATAGTTTTCTTTCCTCCCTAGTTTTCTCCTCATCCAAACACAGGGTTCAAGTTATAATACAAACTTTTGAAAAGAGGAAAGATATTTCAGGTACCACAGATGATATGATGCAACTACGTCTCATTTGTTGTGAGTTTTCTTAGGTTATGAAAATGAAGTCTTCAAGTAAGAAACTTTTTGTCCCCAGTTATAAGCCACAGGTATTACCCCTAGAGTATTCAATCAGGAAGATTCTTGATGGTTGCTACCATGGGAGATAAACCTCTTCCCTTCCCCCAACTTAAAGCAGCACATATAGCATATGGTGGAAGATTACCTATACTGTTTTGTATTTCCAACCAAAATTGCTTTCCTCGCAATAACCGATGCTTTGTAGACTGCTGCTTTTGCCCGCAAAGCTGAATTTTCATTTCTTGCAAGACGTAATTCCTCTAAGAGGTTTTCTACTCTCGAAGTCACTTCTTCAGGTTTCACCTTCATAAGAAAACATGAAGAATAATATTTAGGGGCAAAGACAATGAGAAGTACAGATCATATGATACAAAGATCAGATTGATATAAACAGTATCATGAAATACCAGAACAATTGTTCATGCAGATGAATATGAATGTGAACTGGTTCACCTGAGAATGAAGCAAAAATTTACAAAGGAGAAGCAGGTTTGAAAAAGCTGAACAGGAAAACATACTTTGAGGGTGGAACACAACTGCTTCAAATAGAAGTCTCTGGCATTGACGTATTCAATGAAGGCCTCACCAGCTAGAGCTTCTATACGCCTGATTCCGGATGCAATACCCTGCTCCGATATTATCTTAAAACCACGTATTTCAGAAGTACTGCTAACATGAGTCCCGCCGCAGAGTTCCATGGATACACCAGGAACCTCTACAACACGTACCTGCATTACAAAAAACAAATCAAATAAGCTCCTTGAATACTGCATACTAGTATTCTTGGACAAACATAATATTTAAAATAGTGTTAATTTTTTTCCCAAATTGATGAAGCACTGACCTTGCTCACCCTTAGAGTGAAGGGCCATTAGGATTAAACTTGATTTAGAAAGATTGATATTTTGTTTTCAACAGAATGCCTTCAAAGTTTTTTGAACTCTAATACATTACTCTACAAGTATTATTAATTTCTCAAGTCCATACGCAGTGGGGCTATTATTGCAAAGCTAAGTCCCAGGCAATGGAGTTATTATTGGAATGCTCAAATAACGTCTACATTCTTACTTAAACCTGTTGGTACAATTAGCAATTTAACTGCAGAAAGGTAATTTAAGTCAGAAGAAAACGAGATCCCTGATGGTATAGGATGAAACATATTCCCTAACGTACTCTTCATAACCAAGATAATCAAAAGGACATAAAGAGAGGCAACGCAAGCTATTAAAATTTTAAAAATAGGTAATGTGAAATTCAACCTCTTCTCCGTATTTTTCTCCAAACATTGCAATGGCTCCAGCTCTTTTTGCATGATCAAGAGGCATCACTTTGGTTTGAAGTAATGTGGCATCCTCAATCCATTTATTAATTAGTCCCTCAATTTCTACAATCTCACTGTCAAGAAGTGGTCGATGGAAGTTGAAATCAAACCTGAGACGATCAAATGCCACCGAGGAACCAGCTTGTGAAGTCTCCTGACCAATAACTTTTTTAAGCGCGGATTGTAGTAAATGAGTAGCAGTATGATGAACCTGCAACAGATGAAGGAAATTTACATGGAATCCAGAAGACTTCTACATATTGGTACCAAATGGCACTCAGAAAACATGAAACAATCCTTGAGTCTGCACAAATATTAAGCTCCAGCATTCAACAATTCATGTACCTTAGCTCCCTGCCTCAATTTTACATCTACTGCTGCTTCCACTTCTTTGCCAACCTCTATAACCCCCTCTCGAACTGTCCCCTTATGAACAAATATGTTACCTAAAGATTTCTGAACATCTATTATCTCAACAACAGCTTTTCTTTTATTTTCACCCTCTGTAATATATAGAAAACCATTATCTCCAATTTGTCCTCCTGATTCAGCATAAAATGGAGTTCTGTTCAGCAAAACTTCCACAGGACTCCCTTCACTAGCCTGTACAGCTGATTCACCATTCACCACAAGGCTTTCTACTACTGCTTTAGCATAAAGATTGTTGTATCCAATAAATTCAGTGTCTGGTACATTTTCTGCAATCTCTGCCTCATTTCCCACAGAAAGTTTGACAGAATTATGTGCAGCCTGAGACTGACGTCTTTGCCTCTCCATCTCAATATCAAAGCCTTTCATATCGATACTCACACCACATTCTTCAGCCACTTCTTTTGTTATTTCCACTGGATATCCATATGTATCATACAAAAGAAACACATCTTCACCAGACAAGCAAGGCACAGCTCCCTTTTCCTCTGCACTTGATAGAGCATCAGCAAGCTTCTCATCAAGCAGCTTTTCCCCTCTCTCCAGTGTCTGCACAAACCGAAGCTCTTCTCTTTTCAATTCCTCAAGAATTCGGGGTGCTCTGTTCTTTACATCTGCATTAATATGGGTGCTTAATTCCACTACTTTCTCAGCAATGGCTGGTGAAAATGCTCCTTCAGGGTTTCCTCTACCATCACCCTTTATACCAAGCAACCTGCCTGTGCGGACAACCCTTCTGATAAGCCGCCGAACTACATAACCTCTCCCAATGTTTGAAGGGACAACCCCATCAGAGATGAGATATACAATTGCACGCATGTGATCTCCTATAATCTAAGAAAAAAATTATGCATGGTTACATTAGTAAAAAGACAACAGCTATAGGTTGGATCAAACTGTTCAAAATTGTAGTGCAAGATAGGCATACTTTGAGATACATCTTTGTCTGATCATCAGCAAAGGCATATGAAACATGAGCTAATTCTGAGGCTTTCTCTATGATGGGATAAATCAAGTCAGTTTCATAGTTGTTTGGAACCTGCAGAAATAAAAGAATATGTTTTATTTATTTTAAAAAAGAACTTTAGGAGCATGTGATATAAATCATGGCACTCAGCATACATTTTTTTTGTTTTGGAAAAAGGAAATAGAAGCCAATGTATACCTTTTGAAGGATACGGGCCATGCGCTCCAGGCCAAGCCCAGTATCTATATTCTTCTGCTTTAGAGGCTCAAGAGAACCATCATCTTTTTTGTTGTATTGCATGAAAACTAGATTGTAGAACTCTATAAACCTTGTATCATCACCAAGATCCTGCTTTTTATTCCCCCACCCCATGGCAAAAATAATGTAAAACATAATGAAAACATTGCCACAAAGAAATTTAAAAAAACTCAAACTACATCATACTTACAGTATCAGCATATCCCCTTTCAGGATGAAAATCATAATAAATTTCTGAGCAAGGACCACAAGGACCAGTTATTCCACTGGTCCAGAAGTTATCTTCTTCACCCATCTTCTTTATACGCTCAACAGGAACACCAACCTACACCAGAAACCAACATCATGGAATTAATGTATTGTATTCTTCTGCTTGGGCCATTATATTTAGCTCATTGGAAATTCCTATGCAAACAAAGGCTCATATGCAATTAAAATGCAGTGCCACAAATCTGACACATAATGCTTAAGGAAATTCAATTTTGGCTTACCTCATTAGACCATATCTCAAAAGCCTCATCATCGTCTTCATAAACACTAACCCACAATTTGTCTGCTGGCAAACCAAACCTATAAGTGAATAAAGGACTTACTACATTTTTTTTACTCATCCAAACTCAAAGATCGAAATATGTAACCTCTTTTCATTTTTGAATAGAGAATATCACATGCATTACAGGTAGTTCAGAACAAAATCGTGTAAACAACCCAGAAATCCAACTTTCAAATATTCAATAAAATAACCAAATAAGAATATCATAACATTGAGATGTTATAGCGAAGTTTGGAAATCAAATTCTTGCTTCTAAGAAAAAATTCAAGAAAAACATAGCACATAAACATCACAAGTTAGAAGAAGGCTAGGAAATGCATCTATTTGCACACTGAAAAACACATTATCTGACAGGTCAACATGTCGCTTGAAAGCCACAAAAGATCATTTTGATCTACTTTACAATGATGTTTATTCAATATTCAAATGCAGGGTTTACTGGTTTGCTTCCTACTAGTGTAAAGTGCATTTTCTAAACAGAAGAAATACTCTCATCTGAAGTTAAAATCATCTCTATTGCATGTATTTCAAGAAGTGCAATAAAATTTCCAATCTTCTCAACATTGACAAAATGATTAAAACAAAATTACAATGATATACTAAAACATGACCATTTAGGCTTACTCTATGGTTGTAAGCTCCCATGCCCATTTAATTGCTTCTTTCTTGAAGTAATCACCAAAACTGAAGTTTCCAAGCATCTCAAAAAATGTATGATGTCGAGTTGTCCGGCCAACATTCTCCACATCATTGGTACGAATGCACCTTTGTGCAGTTGTTGCAGAAGGTACTTGTCTTGGAACCTGAGAAAAATATACTAATACAGCTAATGAGCAAAAATACCTTTACATAGAAGGCTACCCCTTAGTGGTTGGGTATTTCCTCTGGAAACACAAGTGAATTCCGTATTATAGTTACACAATAAAATGATATACCTTTCCTAGGAATATAGGCTTGAATTGAAGCATTCCTGCTATTGTCAATAGAACTGTGGGATCATCCGGCACCAGAGAAGAGCTAGGAAGAACCTTGTGACCACGTGAAGCATAAAAAGTAAGAAACTTATCCCGTATGGCATCCCCACTCACAGGATTATCCTTCACATCATTCCCTCTAACTTCTTCGGTAAGGGGCTGTGATGATGCTGAAAAGTCATATAGTAAATACCATATCCTTTGGGCATAGAAAATGAAGAACAGTAAAGAAGCTCTTAGGGCTCTTTACATGATTAACTATAGCAACCTGATGCACTCCTTGATCGAAATCGCAAATGACAGTGTTCTTTAATAACTTGACTTCCACTTGGCAATATGCAGGAAGAGGGAAAGGCTGCATAGCACCAAAAACTTATATGAATCTACTCCATCAGCCAAGAAACACACTTATCATAAAGAGGGTCAATAAAGCAAAGAAGCTCAGAAACGACGCAAAGCACAGATTTTAATTTTAAACCCACCTTTCCAAAAGCTAAGGTTTTGTGTGCAGTGAATCAAAGCAGTGCCAACATGGAAAAAAATTTCAAAAAGTTAACCAGGTATTTAGTTGAGCCAAGTTTTCTACTATTTGTTAAGGATGTAAGCTTAATCAATGACATAACAGATTGTGGTCCGAAAATTACTAGCCTGAACGTCATCAACTTCAATCGAAAGACCAGATGAATTTTTGAACTTTAATGTCTTATGATTTTGATGTTGACCAATATATTGAAATTTGAATTCCTTGAGGTATCAGCACTAAAATTCAACAGTCGAATAAGAACTACAGAGGAGATAAAAACCCACAGGAAAAAAAAAAAAAAAAAAAAAAAGGGAGAACTGGGCACTTATAAACTAGGAAGTAAAATGAAAAGAAGAATTAACTGAAGAAATTACCAGTAGAAATCGGAAACTTGCGGTTATGGCGGCTAAAAAATGTTAACTTTGGAAATGAAGTCGATATAGGAAGTGGAAAGAGTGGTTTACGGAGATGGGCAGCAGGCAAAGAGAGAGAACACGGAATCCTCAAGCTCAAGCCTTCCATCTCCATGGCTGTGCCCGTCGAGTGCAACCAATCTAATTTTTGAATTGGCGCTACTATAAACTTACATTGGTAAGAGAGAGAAAGAGACAGAGGATAAGCCTCGTCGAGAGGTCTAGAAAATTTTGAGGCAACTCGAATCAAAATCAATTCTCAGACCCCGGACCAAGCGTGGACGTGGCTACCACCACACAAGAAGACCACGGCCCCGAGGTTAATTTTTAAAAAGATATATATAAAATAAAAACTATTCCACCCTGTGCACACTTTTAAAAAAATAATGAAAAACTTATTGCCCAATAAACCTTATTGAACTTTTTTTAAAAAAAAACAGTGATGAAAAGCTTATTGCCAACAAACTTTACGGGATATTTATATAGGTATACTAAATAAAAAAATTATTATTATTATATATTAATTTTAAAAATATATATTAATATATACTATTTTTTTTAGATATTACAATACGATAATGCGATATCTGAATAATATCATATCATTACGATATAATATTTCATCAAAAAATTAATAACTCATAATATTATAATATAATAATATAATATTCATAAATATTATATTATTATACTGTAATATCATTTATCCGTGTATTTTTATGTGGAAGGGGAAAAGTGAAGCATCACTTCACTACTAACTTTTTAATTTTTTATTTTATTTGTAACATAATAATAAATTTTTTGGGACTTTGCAGCCACTATCACACTTTGGTTTTTTTAACAAGTAAAAGATTTATTAAAAGATAAAACCTTTATGTCTTTCATAATGTACTTTTTTTTTAAATTAAAGTAAAATAAAACATATTAAAAGATTAAAAAATTTACCGTTACGTCTTTCAATATGTATCCTTTTTAAAAAAAAAAATTCAAGTAACATAAAACATACCGAAAGAGTAAAAGATTTGGCCTTTACGTCTTTTAACATATACTTTTTTATTTTTTTAAATTAAAGTAAAATAAAATATACAGACTAAAAATTTTATTTTTACGTCTTTTAAGATATATCTTTGTTATTTTTTTAAATTAAAGTAAAATAAAACATACTAAAAGATTAAAAAATTTACTTTTATGTCTTTCAACATGTACCTCTTTTTATTTTTTTAAAATTAAAGTAAAATAAATATTAAAGGACTGAACGATTCACCTTTACATCTTTCAACATATACCATTTATTTTTTAAATTGAAAGTAAAATAAAATATAAAGAAGTAATTTTAGGTGGAAAGGGTAGAGTAAGATATCATCTCACTTTATCACATCACATTTTTAAAATTTATATTTGTGTAAATAAAACATAAAAATATGTGTTAATGATTACAGGTTTAGATTTATTTTTATTTTTTTGGTTTTTTGCAAATAAATAAATAAATAATTTAAAGAGTTGTGATATGACCATAAGCCAGTTGTAAATAAATTTTATAATTTTTTGATTAAAAGTTAGATGAACCAATCAAAACTATAAACGTAGAATTTTTTTTAAAAAAAAAAAAAAGAATCCTTCAAAAATCTTGCTGAAGGTGTGATAGATAAGACAAAAAGCTATACCTTGTTCATTTTTTATTTATAAAAGCATGTGCTACATTGTTCATTTTTCATCTTCACATCTTCCTCCTTTTCTCGTTTTTGTTCATTTCTCGTTTGCCTATATGTTTTCTCCCATAGTTCCTCTTTAGTAGTGTTATTCTCTCAACTTTCACTCTTTGGCTCTTCAACAGGTATGTTTAAAAAATTAGATTTTAGAGTTTAATTTTTTATTTACACATCTTCTTTTCCTCATTTTTCTTCCTTTTTTGTTTGCTTATATGTTTTTTTCCCTTGGTTCCTCTTTAGTAGTGTCATCTTCTCAACTTTAACTCTTTGAGTTGTTAGGTCTTCAATAGGTACGCTTACATTTTCATAGTATGTTATATGTAATTTTTTTTTCTTATTAATCATCAACAACATTAATATTAATTTTTTATGGTAGAAAATTTAATAATATTATGGGGCTTAAGATTGTATTTTTTTTTTTTTATGTTAACATAGATTTATATTCAATTATTATTTTATATTTGATATAATTATTTTAATTAATATATTTCTTATTAAATATTTGACATAATATTTTTTTTTTGATAAATCATATTTATATTTAGGTATTTTTTTTTTGTTATGCTAGTTTGTATTTTTAAATAAGATTTTTTTAGTTTAAACGATAACATATATATATATATATATATGTGTGTGTGTGTGTGTGTGTGTGTGTGTGTGTGTGTGTGTGTTACTAATATATTTAATTTATTTGATTTATTTGTTATATTAATATTTTTTATTTTATATTAACGTCATTACATATAAAATTAAAGTTATTTAAAATAATTTTTATAATCATAGATATTGTTTTTATTATTTTAATTATGATTTTTAATTTTATATTATTATAAAAATGTTTTTTATTTACTGTAAGTTTTATTTTAAAAAATTTTGATTTATTATTATTATTATTATTATTATTATTATTATTATTATTATTATTATTATATACACACACACTGATAATATATTTGATTTTTTAATTTTATATTATTATAAAAAAATTATTTATTGTAAGTTTTATTTTAAAATTTTTGTAATTTATTAATATTTTATTGTTGTATATAATTACTAGTATTATTTTATTTTTTTAATTGTATATTAAATAATTAGGTATGAATATTTAATATTATTATGAAAGTATAAGAATATTTAAATTAAAATTATTTATGTTATTGAATTAAAAATGTAATTTAATAATACTAGTATTTAGGTAACAAGTAGTTTAATCAATTTGAATTTAGTTTTTAATATTGATATTGATTTGCATATTAACATAAACTTTTATTCATAATTCTTCTTTACATTTGCTTCTACTTCTTTCTACCCCTACGGTCCTATCTGTTTTGGTATCATAGCCTATTGATTAGGTTCTAAATATCCAAATAGAAAATCAAGATTAAGGAGAGATTACCCTTAGATTTAGGCGTTGGAATAAGGTGGACCTGACAATAAGACCAGAGAGTGGCAATGAGACCGTTGGATTACCTTCTACCAAGTTAATCTAAGTTATACCTCTTTCTTAGTCAAGATGTCTAGTTGGATAGGAAGAACTTTTTCAAGAAGCTCCAGTACTGGATCATATCGATCTAGGACTAGAAATAGAAGTGTAGAAAATGTTTTTCAAAAAAGACCTATAGTCAATATGCAGGAAGAAGAAATATCTTCCATAGAACAACAGCTTCAAAACTGGTCGTTACCCAAATTTGAACCATCTCAAATTTATAAGACTTCAACATTTAATTTTAGTTTAAAAAATATAGTTAAAATTATAGAACTAGATATAGATGTCAAAGAAGAATATGAAAGTATTCCATTAATTACTCAAGATATAATCAACAAATATAGTAAATATTTCACATACCTACATATAGGATTAATTCAAATAGCGGCCAAACCATTACACAGGTTAGGTATAAATTCGCCCATATTAATTTGTTTACGAGACAAAAGAAATAATAATTTCAATGAATCAATAATCAATATTTTAGAATCAAACCTACTTAGCGGCCCAGCCTATTGCAATTGTTTTCCTAACTTTACTATTAACATAAAAGACTCAACTGCAATAAATAGTTTAGTCTTAGATATAAATCAAAACAATAAAAACTAGATTAGTGAAACTTCCACAGACAATATAATTTATAGATTAGCATTTAAAGTCTCAAAAACTAATCAAGATTTTAAAGCCTTGAGAGAATCTTCAAAAGAGGAAACAATAATATTTGAAGCCAACCTTCAACATTCTAATGTTACGATACCCAAAAAACTACAGCATGATCAAATATCCTTTTCAGAAGAATGGATATTAACTCAAGCTGTAAAACCAAAACCTCCAGAATCTAGAACTCTTAGTTATTTAATAACCAATAGAGAAGGAGATACTATTCCTAAAATGAATAGGTCTCAATCTTTTAGAACAACTAATACGATGGTACCTTCATCTTCTAGAAAATCCATAGATTCAATACCTAATTATGAACTTAGGGGAATAAATTTTGAATCTAAAATACCTAGGCCCATATACATGCCCCACATAGATCCAATAGAAAATCCTATCTTAATAGATAAAAAATATTTTCAACAACAAGAAGAACCAACTCCCTCACAACTAGCTTCGGAGTTTGACAACAATAGTCAATCTCCTAATAGTAAGCAGATTATGATGATCAAAAGAGGAAGCTTTTCAATGGATAAAAATCTAATAAAAGAAGATTTTATGTCTTCCGAAAATCAAGCAAAAAGAAATTGGTTTTTCATTAATTATACAAAACCTCAAAGAGATTATATTAGGGAAAAATGGTATTTAGAAATGAATACCCTTAAAACTAATATTTATTTCTTCGATTGGTTTGATCAATATACATTTAATAACAATTTTCCATATCCTTTCTCAAAATTCCAAAAGGTAAATACAACCAATAAGGTAACTCAGACCTGGATCCCAACAAATAATCAGCCAGTAATATTTGTCCACCCTCCCTTAACAGAAATCAAATTCAAAGTAGGAAACTACGAATTAATAGCTTCTCCTTTTAAAACAACTGATCCAAAAGAGTTAGGAAAACCTGCAACAAAGAAAGAAAGTTTTAATATTCAACAACAAAACAACTTCACTAACAATGCTATATCAACTATATGTCAACAATTAGAAAGAATAGAGGATAGAATTCATAAAGAACCAGAAGCCTCTAGTTCAACTAGCATTCCAAAGAATAATAACCATCTAGACCCAATAAGACCTATTTTCAAACATGAAGCCTTATTGGCAGCTAAAACCAAAGAAATTAAATTTCAAAACAATGATGATATATTAAGAGAAGTAGCTCAGAAAATATCTGAGTTATCTCTTAAAGATAAAAATATAAAAACTCTCTAAAGAAGAAAGCACTATCAATAAAATTAGAACTCATAAAATAGAAACCTCAAGAACTCATTACTAGATCTTCAATTTGAAGAATGTGAGCAATTTAGGTGAACAGGATATGATGGTACAGCTATCTATGAATGGAACATAGATAGGATGAGCGAAGCAGAAATACTTAATATAATTCAAGAAATAACTATGGCCATAACAGCCTTTAGGGTAAAAGGCAATACTGACCACAGAATATTTGAACTAATTACAGCAGGTTTTACAGGAACTCTGCGAGGATGGTGGGATAACATCATCTCTGCAGAAGAAAAACTCATAATTCAAAATGCTGTCAAAACTGAAGTAATAGAAGGACAGGTAGCTCAATCTCTTGATTGTGCTACCAGACTTCTATATACAGTAGTCAAACATTTTATAGAAGATTCTATTCAATATCAAGATAGACAATTAGCAATATTAGCTAATCTTTGATATCCAAAATTATTTGATTTTAGATGGTATAAAGATAATTTTCTACCAAAAGTCTGTAGTAGACCAGATGGGAACGCGGACTATTGGAAAGAAAAGTTCATATCAGGTCTTCCTAAACTCTTCGCAAAAAGAGTTAGGGAATCAATAAGGCAAAAATTTGATAACCAAATTACATATAATCAATTAACTTATGGTCAAATCACGAATATCATTATAGCTGAAGGAATTAAAATCTGTAATGATTTTAAACTTCAGAATAAGTATAGGCAAGATTCAATAGAGGGGAGAAGGGAATTAGGAACCTTCTGTGATCAATATGATTGCGGAAATATTAAAGCTCCGCTTCATTAGAAAAGAGATTAGTTAAAAAACACCATAGGTCAAAGCCTTCGACATCAAAACCTCATAAAAAATATAGAAAAGATAAAAGATATTATTCTAAACCATCAAGAAATCCTAAAAAAGAGAAGAAAAGATCAAAGAAAGATATATTATGTTATAAATGCAATCAAAGAGGTCATTATGCTAGTAATTACAAAACTATAAAGAAAATTCAACAATTAGAAATAGATGAAGAACAAAAAGAAGCCCTAATTAGATTTTTAATTAATGAAGAATTAACAGAATCTTCAGACTATCCTTCTAGCTCTGAAGAAGAAATAGAAGCTTAAGACAACCCAACAATTAATCAGGTTCAAGAATTAGAAGATTCTAATGAAAAGTTAGGATTAGATGATGCTTTATTACAAAACTGTCCTAAGTCAATATTTGGTCCTTGTGATTTTGATGACTGTACCCATAAGAAAACAGTCAATACAACTTCCCTAGAAAAAGCTGAAGTCCTCATAGAAGTCATAGATAAAATTCAAGACGAAGAAATTAAAAAACAACAGAGTCTGCCGTTGGAGTAGGTAGAAATAGATTAAATATTCAATATAAATTATCTAATGCATACATATGTAAACAACAGAGTCTTCCATAATATTTTTATTTTAGTTAAAGACATGGGAGAATCCATGATTTTAGGAACTCCTTTTCTCCAGCAAATTATGCCTTTTAATGTAAAAGAACGAGGTCTTAGTACAAGAGTCTTTGGACAATCTATTCTATTCGAATGGATGTGTCCAACAAAAGAAAAGGAAATCAATACTCTAAAACAAGACTCAATAACTATAAATATGATACAAAGAAAGAAAAACCAATTAAACTTTTTACAAAAAGAATTCCATTATAAGAAAATAGAAGATCAAATAAAAAACCCTAATATTCAGATTAGGATCGAAAAACTTCAAGAAAAATTCAAAAATGAAGTATGTTCTTCTCATCCTTGTGCCTTTTGGGATAGAAAGAAATATGAAGTTAGTCTTCCTTATGAAGATGGCTTCGAAGAATAAAAAATTCCTACAAAAGCTAGACCCATACAGATGAATAAAGAATTGTTAGAATACTACAAAGAAGAAATTCAAGAGTATTTAGATAAAAAACTATAAGACCGAGCAAATCTCCCTGGAGTTGTGCAGCTTTCTATGTTCAAAATCAGGCCGAAATAGAAAGAGGTGCTCTTAGGCTAGTCATTAATTATAAACCTCTCAATAAAGTTCTAAAATGGATTAGGTATCTCCTACCTAATAAAAAAGATTTATTAGGAAGATTATCTAATGCCTTAATATTTTCAAAATTCGATATGAAATCAGGTTATTACCAAATAGGAATAACAGAAAAAGATAAATACAAAACAACTTTTACAGTTCCTTTTGGACATTACGAGTGGAATGTAATGCCATTTGGACTTTAAAATGTTCCTTCAGAATTTCAAAATATTATGAATAATATTCTGATTCCATATAGTCAATTTGCTATAGTATATTTAGATGATGATTTAATTTTCTCAAAATCTATAGAACAACATTTTCAACACTTAGAACAATTCTTGCAATTAATCAAGAAAAATCGATTAGTTTTGTCTAAAAAGAAGATGAAACTATTCCAAAGAAAAAATAGATTTTTTGGATTTGAAATCTATTTGGGAAAAATTACTCCCATAAGTAGATCAATAGAATTTGCAGATAAATTCCCTGATGAAATAAGAAATAAGAATCCATTACAAAGATTTTTTGGATGTTTAAACTATGTCTCAGAATTTATTCCCAATATTAGAATTATTTGCAAACCCTTATTCTCAAGACTTAAGAAAAATCCACCTGCTTGGAGTCAAGATATGACTAAAGCAGTTCAACAAGTCAAGAGTTTAGTTAAACATCTTCCTTGTTTAGGAATCCCATACCTACAAGCCTTCAAAATTGTAGAAACTGATGCATCTGATATAGGTTATGGTGGGATTCTAAAGCAAAAATTTCAAGAGGGGGGAGAGTAGGTAGTAAAATACCACTCAGGAACATGGTCAAAAGCCCAACAAAAATATAGTACTATCAAAAAAGAAATCTTATCCATTGTTTTATGCATCATGAAATTTCAAGATGATTTAATAAATTAAAATTTTTTATTACGCATAGATTGCAAAGCTGCAAAAGAAGTTTTACAAAAAGATGTACAAAATCTAGTTTCAAAATAGATTTTCGCTAGATGGCAGGCTTTATTATCCTGTTTTGATTTTGAAATTGAATTTATCAAAGGAGATAAAATGTTTTACCAAATTTCTTTTCAAGAGAATTTCTGCAGAGAAAAACATCATGAGGCCTACTGCCCCAAGAGGAAAGTCAACTCAACAAAATTTAAAAATTTTCAACAAAAGGTTCTATCCCCTTTAGATTATGCACTACAGATATCCTCTTCATCCAGTTCATCATTTACTCCAAGAGCCCCAATTCATGAACTTCAAACTTATGCCCAAACCGTTGCTCCTCAAACTTCTCCTATAGAAAACCCTCAATATATTACTAAAGAACATACTATATCTATATGCCCTTTGGAACCTAGCCACCCAAAAGAATGTTCGGCAGAAGCTGCTAAAGCAGTAATGCCCCCTAATCCTCTAGATTCCTGGCATTTTATCCCGTCATCTCTTCAAAAGAATAGAACGTTTTATGAATTAATCCTAATAGACTCAAAATCCATCAATATAACTCACATGAGGGGATCAGAAGGATCTCAATTTTCAAAAGTTCAAATCCTTCAAATCTTAAGACCCCAAGATTGGAATCAAAATCCTTACACTGAAAAGAAATTTTTAGTAAAATACCAACCTTCAACCTATAACTACATAGATTATCAACAAGCCTGGTTCGTCTTCCTTTTCCTTCAAAACTATTCCCACTCTTGGTTCATTCACTTCCACAAAGATTGTGAAAAATTCTTTCCCAATTGGTTTTTTGAATGGTTCAAATTATTTGGACCAGTCAAGGCCATACTTCCTGCTCAAATTCAAGAATCATTTTTACAATTCAAAAATTCAACCAGATTCGTAGAAGCATTAAAACCCTTATATTTCTTTATTTACTTCAAGATCCCCTGGATCCTTTGCTGGGACTATGACATCAAAAGTAGTCAAAAGAATTCATTAATACAATTATTAGTTTGTTCAATCAAAGTCAAATGGTGGAATAAGTATAATTTAGATTATTGCACCATTGATTCAATAAAGGCCTGGGTAAACAAACATCCAGAGTTTACTATCAGGCCAACAGCTCCTATCAAAGATCAACAATTCCTTGTAGAAAAGGAAACATTTATGGCAGAATTATCAAAAGCCAAAGATTCTCAGGAATTTAAAAAGAAGTTAGAAGAATTAATGTCTACAGCCTCAAGTTCAAAAGAATCTGATCCTGATGAAGATAATCAAAATGAGGATGATTGTTTCGGAATTGATCCTGAATAAGAACTCTCTAATCAATAAATCAAGTGAAGACTATATAGGACGAATTGTCTAAAGGAAAGCAAGTGTTGGCACAAGAAGACAAGATTTAACAGCTTAAAAGTTTAGGCCCTGGTCACTTTGTCAGCCAATCTCAAGTGTTGGCATAAACCTCCAAATCTCACCAGGGTTAAAGCAGATTCCCTCAACTTTTTCAACAACAGAGGCAAGCTCAATAATTGCTCCGGATTTCAAAATGTTTCAAGTCCGCTCCGAATTTCAACAAAGGAGAAGTTCGTCCTCAACAAGTCTATAAATAGCTTTCATTAATCTTTGTAAGGCATCGTTCAGAATACTCTAAACCTTGCAGATAACTCTCTCTCTTGTAATCTTTTAATTTTGCTGACTCCTTCAAGTATATTCAAGAATTTAATTTGGCAGTCTTGTAAGTCAATGTTTCTTATTTCAATACAAATTCATACTGATGTTGAAAATTTCAATACGTTTCTCGTTTTCTTTCATCCCTATATCTATTAACTGATTATTTGAATTTGGTTTTTAATATTGATATTGATTTGCATATTAACATAAATTTTTATTCATAATTCTTCTTTACATTTGCATTTACTGATTTATTATATATATACACATAAACTTTTATTCATAATTCTTCTTTTGATTTATTCATATTAGTTGCATAAGTTACTCCACATCGTTATCTCATTTTAATGTTTATTTTTTTAATTTGACATTTCCAAGTTTATTTTATTTTATTTTATTTTATTTTATTTTTAATACACTACATATGTGCAAAATTAATACCAAACAAATTTAATAAATTAACAATATTTAATTAGGACAATATCTAATTTTGGTTAATTTGATGCCCAAAACGTCCCTAAATATGTTCTACTAAATCTGCTTGAAGTTGTTTATGGGTTTTTCTTTGACAAACATCAACTCTATTTCTTAGGTATATTTGAAAATCAATGAACAAATCAAGCAAAAGTCCATGAGATACTTCAGTTGCCACTTCATCATTGTTTGAATGATCATAAGAATAATCAAAGTGGCAGCCATAGATGTGTCGTTCCTCTTCAACAATCATGTTATGTAGTATGATACATGCATATATTATATGTTTGAGTGTATCCATATGTCATGCACATGTTGGGCCACGTATAATTGCCCATCGAGATTGGAGCATTCCAAATGCTCGCTCCATATCCTTTCTTGCCACCTTTTGATGTTGAGCAAACAATTTTCTCTTATCTCCTTTGGTATCAAGATGCTTTTGACAAATGTAGCTCATTCTAGATAAATCTCATCTACTAAATAATACCCTATGTTATATTGGGTTCCATTGATTGTATACTACACCTTCGGATCAACACCTTGCAAAACCTTGTTAAACACATTAGATTGATTTAACATGTTGATATCATTATTAGAACCTGCAACCCCAAAAAATGCATGCCAAATCTACAAGTCTTGTGATGCCACTACTTCAAACATGATTGTTAGTTTGGAATGATCATCTCAACAAAATTGTCCTTTTCATGCTACTAGACAATTTTTCAACTCCTAATGCATATAATCAATACTACCTAACATACTTGAAAAACCACGATGCTCTCCCATTTGAAGTAGGCATCTAATGTCATTGTTGTTTGGCCTTCCTAGGTATTGAGCTCCAAATACTACATTGACATCCCGAACAAATTTGTCCAAGCATTCTAGTGTAGTACATTCTCTAATTCACACATAATCATCCACACTGTTAATAGGGGATCCATATGCCAATATACGAATAGGAGCAGTGCATTTTTGAAGTGGTGAAAGGCTCATTCTACCAGTTGCATTTGGAAATACTCATCATGAGCTCCAAGCGGTTCTACAATGCGGAGAAACACATGCTTGTGCATTCGAAATCTTTGCCGATATTGGGCATTTATGTATATTGGATTTTCATAGAAGTAGTCGTGGAATAATCGATTGTGTCCTTCTTCATGATTTCTCTCTATACGAGTTCTTGTATGTCTTCATTGGATGGAGCTACCGGCTTGTTGCTACCTTTGCCTTTCAATGAAAAATTGCATAAGTTGTTCTTTAGTGTTGTCATTCAATTCATCTTTTATGATTTCTCACTCGAGCATTTTCAAAAAGTTTGATTGGTAGGATCCGTTTGAAGGAAACAAAAAGAAGAAGATGTTTTTGCAATTGAAAAGGATCCTAAATTTGTATAAGTGAATGGGGTAAGGATTCTTGCAACTATGTAGAGTATTTATATATGTAGCATAACGGTTAGTTTGACCAATAACGGCTAATTTGATCGATAATTGTTAATTACACATTTTACAATAAAATACAAATAAATATTGTTTATATAACAACTACAATAATAGGTTACAACAAAAGCATATGCGAGTTCTTCTCTAATTATGTTACATAATTAGCATCTAAACCACTAAGTTACAAGAAACCCTAAACAATCCCATATTTTTCCCTAATCATGTTATAGATAATCTCATGATCTTAGTGTTGCCTCTCCAGCATCTAGGATGTATCTGTCATCAAGATCTTCAGCTCTTTTGCCTTCAACTTCTTCTTCTTTAAATGTTGTCTTTGCTTCTCTCACTTCTCATCATTCTTCAGCTTGGCTTATTATAAACAAATATTTTCCTTATCTATTAAAATTCTTTCATTTTCTCTATTGTTTTCTTCCTTTTTAAGAGCCGCAATGACATTCAATGCTTCTACTCTTTTAATGAATGTTTCTTGTATTGCAATGTATTTGACATTGTTAGGGGCGATTTTATCTACTTTTGTTTTTGCTTTCATTTTTGCCGCTTTTTGGCCAATTGGGCCAACTAGCATGGGAGATGAAGGATTGTAATCACAAGTTATTGGATCTAATGGATTGGAAGATGATGAGTATGCCCTAGAAGCAGAAGTCTTTGTTCTTTTTGAAGAACATTCAGATAATTCTCTTATCCATCTAGGTTTATCTTTTAATAACCACCACTCATGCTCAAACTTCAACTACTCACCATTTTTGTTGTGTTCAACCCATATCATTTTGGCGTCAGCTATGATGTCATTCTTGAAGCTCCCACTTTTCTTCCTTTGAACAACTAATTTGTAACATCTAACAAATTTTGAAATAAGCATGATTTATTCTATGCCATCGAGATTTTAGTAGGATTGAATCCCTTTCTCGTAAATCGTCATGATATTTGTTATAATTGTCATTGATCCTTAACCAAAAACTTAATGCTTTTTGGTCAACCTCCACAAGTGGATCCTTCAAAATTTTGAGTCACAATTAAATGAGAAGTTTATCTTCTATTATGTTAAATCTAACTTTGGATATTTTTTACTATTGAATCCTCTTTCTTCTTCAACTTGGGTAGAGAATGGTGGTACTTAAGATTCAAGCATAGACTTGATTAGTGCTTCGAGTGCTTTATCAATGAAACTAGTGGTCATTGAAGTCCCATGGTGGATGGGATGGTTACTTGACAGTTGATAAATTGAATATTGATATGGAGAATTTTGATATAGATATTGGTACAAATTTTGTTCTATAAATCTGGATTTCTATTTTTTTCTATTCTAATTTCATGTCGGTTCATGTTGGCTTTTCCGTTCAATTTCTGTTTGTTGTTTGCTGGTTGTTTAATTTGAATGAGAATGAGAGAGGAATTTGGCTCCAAATTCCCTATGCAATTTCTCATTTTTCATCTACTTTATGGACAAATTGGAACCCATTTGAAGCCTGTGCTCCCGTGCTTTACTGCATTGTCGCATTTTCCTTCTCTTTGCCAACAGGGTGCCAATAGTGCACCCTCTAGTCATGGAATAGATGATTTGGGCATTCCACAGTTCTGTGTTCTCCTTAAGTGTCAACCACTAGAGGTGGTCTTAAATGCATTGTTTAAGTTGTTCCCATGTGGAATGGGTTATATGGCAAATTTTTTAAAGTTTGAATTTTTTTAAAAAATAAATTGATTAGCTCAAATTTTAAATTATTTAAAAAAAAAAATTCAACTGAAAGGGGAGTTACTTAACGCACTTCCCATCTTTTCTTACACACTCCCCAATCCTATAAAATGATTATCATACCTTTTTATTAAAAAAAAAAAAACTCCCCCACTCCCCCAAAAATGAACCCATCTTTAAACGAACCCATCACACACCCTAGGCCAAGCATGCCCTAGCTCTAGTGCACTTCGATCACTCTTTGATGCAAGCCCTTGCAAATTCAACTGTGTCCCCTATCTAATAGATTCACCAATTTGATTATGAGAAGGAGAAGCTCACTCCCCGGTTGGTTGTGTTGGGGTTCTTTGAACCCTTTTTTTTTTTTCTAAGTTGTAGTTGAAATAGGATGTATACATCCAAAAGTAGCATTCTAAGGTCAAGGTGGATTGAATTCAAATGAATACATCCAAAAGGAGAAATGGCTGACCTTTTTGAATATACACATCCAAAAATACATTGAGTGATGCCCTTTAGCTTACTTCAATTGTATAAATCCAAAAATAATGGTTTGATTGATTTTAGATTAATACATCTGAAAATAATTGATTGTTGCAAAATAGAACAAGATGTAATATAAATTTTGGTTATGCCATCTTTTGTATATTACCATCTCGGTAGTTATCAGCAAGGAAGAAGGGGAGTAGGGTGTGTTTACTACTTCTGATCGACTAGGGATTTTTTTTGGGTCAATCCAAATAAAGTTGAAAATGGTCAATTTGGATCTATAGAGCCGAACTAACCATTTTCAGCTTTATTCGGATCTATAGATAAGAAAGTAGCAAATCGGAGAGATTTCGGATGTATAGATCCGTTTTCATGCATTTACAATTCTCTTGGGGAGTGTCTTGGTCGACTAGACAAAGGGAAGGGAAGAGAAGTGAGCAAGGTTGGAGGACGAGGAAGTTGGCTTGTCACTACTTCACGGGGAGTAGGAGTTAGGGGAGTGCATTTAGGTGAGAGTTCAACAGAGGGTATCTTTGGAATAAAATCAAATAAAACTTAGATTGGGGAGTGTTCAAAAATAATAAGGGGGTACATTAAGCACTTCCCAACTTAAAGGCACCAATTAAGATGGCACCTTCATGCCACTCTACTTGGTGTCTTTATAGCTAATTTCTTTACAAATGTGCCATTTCATTTAGTGCTTTCATGCACATATCTTTCATAAAAGGTTGATTAGTGGTATTTTAATAAATAGTTTTTTATTTTTGTTTTTTAAGAAAATTAACTCAAAAATCCCTCACCTCTCCTCTAATGTTTCTTGTATTTTATATCTCTCTCTCATTTTTTTAGGACCTACGACTATTCCCCCCTCACATTAGAGATATAATTAATCTCATTTGAAAAATGGATCAATTACGATTACTCTCCCTCTTCCCCTCCCAACATGTGCTTTTCTTAAACCCCTGCCATTATAGGCTACCCTTTAACTACTAAGCTTAATTTATAGAGACAAAAGTGCTAGCAATATACGTGTTTTCTATGGCAGTTATGTGTTCCATTTTGTCAAATTCATTAACTTTGAAAAATATAAGGATCCTTGATCAAATTTCACAAGGCTTGTATGACTAGTGCCTTCTATAAAATAGTAAAAACAAATACTTTTTTTAAAAAAATTATGTCCTATTTAATTTTATTAGGGACTTTCAATTTTTAAATATATCCTAAGGGAAATTTTTTTTTTTTTTTAAAAAAAAGTAGTCAACCTTAGCAATAATGACATTGACTTTCCAATGTGCACTTCGAGATAAAATGGGATTTTTTTCTTTTCACATTATTGTTATTTTTTAAAAAAAAAAAAAAAAAACTCTTACATTTTAAATTAAACAAATAAAAATTTCAACGTGAAAGGTATATTACCCACAATTATTTAATTTAATTATACTTTCTATTTTACCCGCGGCACTCTACTATAAATAAGGCCTTCATGTAATGGCTAAATCACAACTGATTAGGTATGAAAAAGCCATAGAAGAGTAGGGTCTATCAAAGATGGAGAGCAAAAGAATGATGGGTTTTTGTGTAATTTCTGTTATGGCTATGGGGTTGCTAGGAACATTATCAAGTGCAATTGAAATCAACGATATATCATGCACTCAAGCCACAACGATATTATGGCTATGGATGGGGATTTGCTTTCATGCAAGGACTATCTCATGGGCTATGGTCTTGACTAGAATTAGGAACTTATTTTATATATAGTTATAGATAATATAATATTAATAATAATATATGTATGTATAGATAATATTTACATTTTTTTTTACTATTTGTTACTTTGTTTTCTGCATAGATAATATTTACATTATTAATAATAAGGACCTACAATTCTAAAAGAATCATGTTATAGACACATAATATTTACACCTTTTTAAAAGGACTTGTATAATTTACCCACGCAGAAATATGGGGTCATTTAACCCCCAACCTATGTGGAAGAATCTAAATCATTCTTCTCTCTAGGAGACAAAATCAATGGTGCAAAATGATATTTTGGTAACTTGAGCTTCCAGTTTCAAATAATAGTATTAATTAGCCTGCTAAAATAATTTAAATTATAGTATAGATCCAACTATCTTAAGAATCTTACATTTTCATTTTTCTTAAATTTTTAAGAAGCTTCCCCCAACTAATATATTTTAGTGATTTCTTTTCTCGTTTTTTTCTTTACACACTCCACCCCTAAGGTTATGTTTGTGAATTGTGAGTTTTGAGAGAAAAAGGAAAGAAAGGGGAAGGTATATATTCTAAATCTTTCTCTTGTTTGGCAATACCAAATGCTCTCTAAAGTATTTTCATAATTCCCTCAACAAAATCATATGCCCTAATGAGAACTTTGGCTGTAATTTCACTTCAGCTAGAGCTGGGCGCTTTCTTGATATGATACATAACAATGGTTTGGTGGATTTGGGTTGGTTCATCTTCACTTGGCACAGAAATGTTAACATGATTAGAAGGGTTTCTAGGAGACTGGAGTGGGCACTTTGTTGTCAAGATTGGAAGCTCCAATTCCCTAAGGCTTCCCTATTACACATTCAGATCATCACCCTATTCTTCTTCGTTGCAATGATACTTCCATTGTCTCGAGACAGAGGCCATTATGTTTTAAGGTACATTGGGCCACCCACCCGCTTTCTGAATCTGTAGCTTGGAATGCAGATCGAGGTAGTGTTGGCGTGAAACTTAGAAATGTAAAGGATGCAACTCTCCATTTCAACAAAACTCAGTTTTAAGATATTTTTAAGAGAAAACAAATTATTAAAGCTAGGCTTGATGGTATTAGTCGCACTCTTCAAAGCATTAACTTGGTGTCTTTGAGAGGGATCTCTAAAAGGAGTATGCTAGTATCTTGAAGTAGGAGGGAATTCTTTGGTTTCAAAAATCTATGGAGCTCTAGTTAAATTTGGGAACAAAAACACTTCTTTTTCCCATGCCCAAATTGTTTGCAGACTCAAGAGAAATATTATTTCTTATTTGAAAAGTTATAGAGAAAATGGCTTTGTAAATGCTTTAGACTCCCAAAAAAAAAATAAAAAAATTGGCTATTGAAATGGATGTAGAGCCTAAATTTCGTCACAAGTATTTAATTCATATAAAATAATATTTTGACGAAAATGTTATTGATGAGATCATACGTTTAGCTGAAGATTCTTTTTGTATAGAATATTTTCTTTACATATTATACTAATCTATTTCTTCTATTGAGACTCGTTTAAATAATTTTTAGAATATGAAACTATCTTTGGTTTTTTATTTGAATCCCAAAAAATTAAAACTTTGGATGAGGATCGGTTGAAAAATTACTGTGTTAATCTTGAAAAGTTTTTAAGTTTTAATGAACATTCTAATATTGATGGTATTGATTTATTTTCAGAATTGAAGGTATTAAGAGAAGTATTAACAGAAAAAATTGATACTCCAATAGAAAAATTATATCAAAAGGTTGGATTCTTTTCCAAATACATATATGCTGATAGAATATTATTGACAATACCTGTAACAATTGCTACTGCCAAAAGAAGTTTTTCAAAATTAAAATTACTTAAATCCTATCTAACATCAACTATGTTACAAGATAGATTAAATGGATTAGCCATATTGTTTATTGTAGCTCAAAAAGCTAGAAGAATAACATGAGAATTAATTAATAATTTTTGGGCTGCTCTGATAATTTTGCTTAAGGCCCAAAATGTTTAGGCACAGCCGTTCTAATATCTATATATTTACTTAAAAACATTGAGAAAAATTTAACTAGTCTAAAACCACTCGCTTTTAACAAGCTAAATCTTACAACTTGTGATATCACATTGACTAAAATCGTTAATCAACATCATGACAACCATTTTTTTTGTTGTCATCTGTAGATGGAGATATATAAAAATTTCAACTTATATTTGGAGACAAAGGCACACTTAGACTTAAATTCAAGGCTAATAAATCTAGTCTTAAGCTTTCAAGCTATGACATTGGACCAACTTTGTTTCTCATGACTACTATTTACTCTTAAATTTTGTAGTAAAATGAAATATTGATATTTTATATAAACTAATTAGCAATATACATATAAAACTCAAAACATTTTGTATTGTTAGGATATATGCCATGCTGCATTACTAGCTAGAAATAATAGAATCAATATTTAAGTATATAATAAAAATTCAAATTCTAAGCACAAGGAAAAGTATGCATCCTCAGCATCCTGTTTATCCAATAAGACTTTTTTTAGAATTTTTAGGGAGAGATTTTTTTAACAGAAAAACTGTTAAAATCTTTTAGATAAAAATCTTTTTATTTTTGTATTATATTATTTATAAAAGTATTAATCATGCTAATATTTTAAGTAAGAGTAAAATTATCTATAAATGTGTAAACTTTTCATTTCTCTACCTTAATAAAATTTATGCTCTTAAATAAGATAAGATGAACCTTGAAGATAAACCTCTCATTTAACCTTAGTGAGAGTTAATTTTTATATATTTAATCTTAGTGTCTTATTTTGTTTTTTTAGAATTATATAAAAGTAAGATAAGATTAATATTAAATATCGATGTATTTTTACATTGTTGCTAATAATTAAGTAAATAATGATTATACTAGAGCTTTAGGAGCATAACCAAACATAATATTGTGTAAAGACATATTTCATTAAACTATTTTAATAAATTAAGCTTAAACATGTTTTATAATTTTGGAAAAAAATAAATTATAATAAAAACATGTTATATTGAACTATTTTTTTTGTTTGATTAATTTTTTTATAAATTTTATTTAATTAATTATCACAACATACAAAGTAACACATATGTAACATTAAATTAATAATTTAAACTTTTCTTATCAGTATATTCCATTTTTGTCAAAGCACATAATGTATTTAACTTTTTTCGTGTGGATTAAAGGATGTAATATTCAACACATACAAAAAATGTAATATTAAATAAAATGAAAAAAAATAATATTGAATAAAACCAAGAACGGTGTGGACTGAAAAGAGGAAAACAAAAATACGAAAAGGTAAATAAGAGAAAAGATGAAAAATTAAGACTTTTTTTAAATAAAGTGGGGGTTCATCTGTAATTAATTAAATATTTGTTTTAACACACTTGTTATAATTGCACTGGTTTATCTAGGACAGGTTGTTTAACTCAATCTTTACTTGAATTAGTGTTAGACAGCCCCTTTTTAAAGATTCATAGGTGTTAAAGAAATTTAAGTTATAAATAAATATATTTAAAAAATTAGATGGACTTGTAATTTTTTTTATTACTTAAGATTTCTCTTGTTTCCGGAGGAGAAATGATAATTTGCAAATTCTTCCTAATGTAATTTCGAAAAATCACAAACCATATTACCCATGTTTAGGGGTATGATAATTTTGTCCAATTTAGTAAGGATTCGCTAGGATTCTTCAATGGGGGCAAGAAACACTCTCTCCACCCCATAGAAATTTTCTAAATGTCAAATAATTAAAATATCTTTGTATATAAAATAAAATAAGGATAATTTAATAATTTAATTTTTAATTAATTTCTTTTTATATAAAATAAAATAATGTATCAATAATTTTTTTAAAAATGATTTAATTTAATAATTATTTATTGATTTAAATTGTAATTTTTAAGCACGTATTTGTATTTAATAATGCAATAACTCAAAATGTAATATACTTTTACTTGCCAAAAAAACTCCCTGAGTCCCTGCAGTTCCCCATCCCTAGTGAGGATGGGGATGGAAACTATATTTCTCACCCTATTATCACTCCCATCATATAATAAGGATAACATTCTCTGTCTTATTTCATGTCTTAAACCTTGTTCTATGTAGAGGTGAGCAAGGGTCGGGACGGCCCGGTGTCCCAACCCGGCCCAGAGAGCTTCCGGACACAATCAGGACGGAATTGGGACAATTTTTCAGTGTCCCGGCTAATTTCGGGAGGGTACCGGGACAGGCCCAATCTCGTCCCAGGTCTCGGCCCGGCTCGAGTATAACTTTGTCCCAGCCCGTCCGGAACCAAGACCCGCACATCCCGATCACCATCCCAAGTGCAGCCTTCAGTTTAGAGTCCATCCTCATTCCTCACTCTTTCTCATTCTCTCTTCACCTTCATCAAGCAAACCCTAAATCACAGATTCACCACTACCGTCGACGGGTGAGGAAGATCCAGATTCACCATCTTAGATCTCAGGTTGGATTCCTATTTTTTATTTGTTGCATTTGGCTTTCCTGTTTGTTTCTCGCTTTCTGGTCCTAGGTCATTTGGATGAGTGAAGCACTATTTCTTCCCTTATTCGACTGTTGTCCGATTTTGGGATAGTTTGTCTTTTTAGTAATTTTTTGGAGCATGTTCACTAAGCTATCCAGAACCAGGTACATTCTTCGTGGTTCTTGATATTGAGTTTAATTGGCTAGGGCATGTTGGGTCCTATTGTAGGATATGTTTGATTTGATCCTCTATTTTCTGTTTCTGTGGAATTTTCTCTCTGTCTCATTGGATTTGTCATTGTCTGAAAATGTTATTATATATTTAAGGACAAAAATTTCAGCTGTTTTCGCTTAGGACAGGAATGGACTTTTTATGAAAAAAATGATGCCAGAGTGCTTGCGATTTGTTTGTCTGATTGTGTTAATGACTGAACTAGAACTTTGGCATACGTAAAAATCTGTTTCTGTGGAATTTTCTCTCTATGTCCATCTAATGTGTTATCTTATTGGTGATGGTGGAACTGCAGTTATATATTTATCATTATTCCATAGATTTTGACATTGCATGTAAATTGTAATCTTATCGTGGGTCAAAAACCATTGGTGTATGAGGCAGAATCAGCTTATGGTGTTAATTTTATTTGTATAATAAGGTAAAGTTTTACTCTCAATCCAAAAGAAAATATATATATATATATATATATATATATATATATATATATATATATAGGGACTACTTTTCAGAGATTCGTTATGGTTACTTTTAAGCTTTATGGAACATTTCTGAAAGTTCTAATTGTGTATATTTTGCTCTACTATTTCTTTATTAAGCCAAAGTTGGTTCAGGCTATGTATTGTGGTTTTTTTTTTTTTTTTAAGAAAAAAAGGCTTCTAGTGTTAAATTTACTTGTAGCAGGCTGGGACAGATTCAGAAATTGAATTAAGGGGGTCTAAGTTCATCCTATTATATTTAACTCATCTCATTGTGTTTCACACAAGAATAGTACTTAGTTGAAGAAATGGAGTTATGATGTATAACTCAATGAAGAGCGCACAATCCTAAACGGCCACTAAAGAAAAGAAACGTCCCCTAATAAAAGTTTCACCCAGCAACCAATCTAAAAACCTTGAGAAAATCTTGAATGTTTATGAAACAGCAATGGCAATTGGTATAGAACCCTATTTTAACCTTTCTTCTCTAACCAATGCTTTCTGCAGTTGCCCTACAATTATGATTCTCTACAAAATACTAGTATTTGCCCCAACTGCATGGGTTTGCTTGTGTGCTTTGCTTGTTCTAAATTCCAAACTCATTGAGTTTTCTGTGAAAGTGTCTTAGTAGATCTAAATTTCATGTTGCCCCTGCTTTCCCCCTTGCATCCTTTCCTGATAGCAGATGCTGCTTTGCTTTACTTTTCATCTTAAAATAACTTTAGAGACTATGCCTTTATATCGCTGAAGTAATGTGGTTATTCAGTTGCAGTGAGATGCTAAAGCTGAAGTTATATAAACATGACATGAAATCAGAAATAGTTAAACTCTAGGATTTTTTTAGGATTTTTTAAAATTAGAATATGAAAATTTACGTCGTCACAGCCAGCCACAGTTCTCAACTTATTAAGATACCTCAGTTTTGTTGTTATGATGCAAAAGTATCCTATTTCCCCATGTTGAAGTATTGCTGTTGTAAAGTTTTTATTTTAGGAGTACATGTATGCCAACTTTTAGATTATTATCCATATGATAATTTCTTGCTTTTACCTGTGTGCTAGTTCCATATTTGCCAGCTTATTTTGAATATATATGCAAGTTTTATATCTATCTATTATTATCTCTTATGATATAAACATTCATCATGATACACAATATATTAAAAGAATCATATGGTTGACAATTTTTTTTTTATGGTTTAGAAAATTAAGATATACAATGGCAGAGCAAAAACATGGAATTGAGGAACACTTAGTCGTTCAATCAAGACCTCGAAAGGCCTATATAGAACATGGAATTCAAGATTTATGGTATATTGCTGTCAACTCTCAACTCCAATATCAAAACATGCTGTGATCTTTAAGCTTGTGCTTTGTTGATAGTTTTGCTGTGCATCTAAGCATAATAATGGTTGGTTATGCAGGCTAGGCATCAAAAAGTTGGGGAGAAACGTCTTCTATCTATTTCTACTTTTGTTCAGGTACTGTCTGTCAATGGTATGAAAGACTTAGCAATTTTACATTTGAATTCGCTGATGGAATTGTTGAAGTCATATATTAAATGCAAAAATTGCATACATACACAAGCCATTGCTTCATTTGTTTATTATTTTCCTTTGCTTTTTTGGTTTACTTTCCAGATTATTGAAATTGAATTGGAGTACTCCAAACCTCCCCCCCCCCCCCACCCCCCCAACAATAAAAAAAAAAATACATAAAATTCAGAACTCTGTCCAGGTTATTTAATCATGTTTGGTTTAAAATGAAAAAATCCTATCAAATATACTCTGTGGTTCTTAATCATTACTTGCTTTCCTTGCAGGCAGCTCGGAATAATGTCCTTCTTGCTGTCCCAGCATTTCTGTATGCTATTAACAACTATCTAAAGTTTATCATGCAGGTATAATTCTCTTAATGGTCTTTTCACATATATTATCTTTAATTATAATAGTTGCTAAGTTTTGCTTCTGGAGTTAAAAAACTTGTTGAAATTGATACTTTGTCCCTTCATTTATACTAAATTAGTTCCTTCATTGCATTCCTCAATGTTTTTTCTTAAGGACCCTAACTTTTAAAATTATTTAATTCCTCCAATGCACTATATTTGTAAACTGCTAGCCATAATTTATCATGTACAGTCACCACTGCCCTGGTATGTTACATTCTCCATTTGCATGAAATTTGAAAGAAAGAGTAAGTTTATGTTTCACTTTCTATGAGGAGAACAGCGTTGAATTTTATTTGTTGCAGGCTGTTATGGCAGAGGCAAGATCTCAACAAGCTGCTTCCATGACAGAATTCCATTGGCTTGGACATAGGTTTCCAATATCAAATGCAAAAACAAGGGTGGCCATTTTGAAAAGTTGGTAACTTCTCTTTGTAATTCAGAAGTGTACCAAGGTTAGAAGCAAACTCCATACTTCCTAGAATTTAGCAAGAATTAGATACTTGCTTTTTTTTACACTTTCTGTTGATGAAAAGCATGCCCTTCTGAATTTTTCAACAAATGATAGTCTCCCTTTTGGTTTTTCTTTAATTTTATTTTCAACAAATCAGTACATATTATGCTGGTCCGGGACAGGACAGAATTCGGGACCAATCGGGACATGATCCGGGACACAATCGGGACGGGACTAGGGATACAACCGGGACGGAACCAGAACATGCATGTTTATTGGCGGGACGGGACGGGACAACTCTAAGGTTCGGGACGGGACCAGGACGGAGATTCTTGTCTCGGCATATTTTCGGGACGGGACCGGGACGGCCCAATTCCTGGCCCGTCCCAGCCCCGTGCCCACCCCTAGTTCTATGAACTTAAAATTAGTCCATAACTAATAAAATAATATTGTAAATGAGATCAATTTTATTTTGAACTAATCCTAAATCTATGGGATAAGATTTTAAAAAAAAAAAGACAAAATTTTGTTCCCATACATTATGCTTTGGTTTTGATTGCTAAAAATTCAAAATAAAAATTAAACAAAATCATTAATTGCAGTTTGAGTGATTTAATAGTTGAATAATAACACGTATAAATTCTAAATTATAAAATTTAGTATCAAATCTAACACAAGGTCATAATGCTCATGGTTCAAACAACATAATATATCATATAGCTAGAGAAAGGGAAAAAGATGACTTATTAAGATTTCACAAATGTTTACTTTAGGGTGTTAGATATTGAATTGCTGAGATTTAAGGGTCTCTTTGCATGTTTGTACATGTGCGTTGTCATTTTATTTCAGTTTGTAATTATGTGTGTAAAGTGTGATTTGGTTTGGATTAATCATTTTTTTAAATCTCTATAAAATTTACTATCCAAACCGAATCAAACCAGAACATCAGGAGAAATAGCCATTCAATTTGATTCCAGCAATTTAATTCAGATTTTGGCATTTTGCTCTTCCTTAACACTGTCAATTGATTTTTTCTTTCTTTTTATTTTTATATTTAGGATATTTTATATTTCTAAAATATATAAATATAAAAAATAATTAATAAATCTCTTACAACGACAATTTTTAAATTTTTAAATTTTGAACTCAATATGTTTAGTTGCTCAAGATTTTTGGCTTTCCTTATCAGTACTGCAGCAAATATTTATACTTGATAGAATACTAATCGACTATACTTATATAGTCATGGTGGCATAATTTATAATGTCAATCTCACCCAAATCTAAAACTCATAATCCATACTATATAACTAAGGTGCGAGTGGTAAAAACTCAACAAACCTATTCAACCACCAACCCCCCCCCCCCCCCCCCCCCCCCCCCCCGCGCAAAAAAAAACCCAAAGAAGTTAATAATGAAACTACGAGATAAATTACTAACAAAACTTTAATATTATATCAAAAATTAATTCAACTTAAAAATTTAAATTATTAAAAGAAATTAATAAGACTCCACTAATCTAATAAAATAACATCTACTATCACTCATTTAAGATAAGATTGATCAGGATAATTGTTCTTCTCTTTTAATATCATTAATATTTATTTATTTAATCTGATTTTACTGTTTAATTGTTTCAAGTAAAAGTGAAATTAAAGGCTTGTTAGCTAGCTAGCCCTACTTATGAATTGATTTATTCAATCTTTACATTTGGCCCCCAATAAATGTTAGCTTGCTCCGCCGACTATCCATAATTACAAGTGGATGGGCCTTATACTAATAGCCAATGAGATATAAATTGTACAAGAGTAGAAAAGAGAGCAATGACATAATAATTAAGAGTTTTATACTCAAATATCACGTTCAAAAAATAATTACTAATATATACTATTTTTATAAATATTTATTAATATATAATTTTTAAAAAAAAATAAAATCGCATTACCTAAGCAAAACATCCTTTGAAAGTTGCATTGCCCCATTACATCTTTCAATAGGGTGCTAGGATTTCAAGGAAAATCGTATCACCCTTGTATAAATTTACTGAAATATAAGTGCTGTCCAATTTTGTTTCATTTGGAGTTGTTAGTTTGGAATTAAAAATATGGTTTTGCTTTTGTAAAAGAAAAGATTCGGATTTGGGTTTTGTGGAAAGAATATTTATATTTTCTATTTCTGGCAAAACCTCCTGTGACTGCAGGCGTTCTTCCAGCAACCCTGTGCTTATATTCATATAGTGCTTGAAAAAACTAAAACAAGTATTCCAATTATACTATTATTTTTTATAACTTTTGTTAATTTAAATCTATCACTATTATTTATATAATTTGGTTTTGTTAAAAATTTAAGTTGGTATTAAAATGTACATTTGAAAAAATTTAAAAGGATAAAGTGCATATCAGGTTCTGATATAGTTTAGAGTGATTGATTAGACTTTTTTTTTTTTTGTTTATTTCATTTAGTCAAAGATTTTTTCACACATCCATTTAATTTTAATTGTATCTTGTTAATTTTATTGATAAATCGATCGATTAAAATAGATTGAATAGGTAATTATTTATAACAAAATAATAATTAAAATACATAAATAAATAATATAAAGTAATTTTTAATGATATAAATAAATAATTTATAATTATTTTTTTTAACACATCCTGGATGTGCATTATCTTCCCTTCATTTTCCTCAACGTTTTCTAAACTCATGCTGATATGAGATTGAGATCCCAATCATTAGGGGTGAGCATTGGTCGGTTACGGTCAGTTTTGATTATATTTTTAACCAACCGACACTAACCGATTATGTAATTTTATCAAACCGATAACCGACCGACTATACCTTAAAACCGACGGTTCGGTTTTAATCGGTTAAGCGATCGGTTTCGGTCGGTTAATAGTTAACCGACAGTAACAATTTTTTTTTTAAAAAAAAAAAAAGATTTCTTCCTAGGCCACTTCAGTTACTGAACCAAAGGTTTACATGTAAACAAAAGACAAATGCAAACATGTAACATAAAAAGTTTGGCAAAACAAGTCACATAAGATTTTAATAAAAGTATGTAAAAATTACGTGTAAGATTAATACATTAGTAAATCACATAAGGCTTGTAATACCAGGTCAAGTACCATATCCACAATAGAAGACTCCAAAGGTAATGGGCACTGAGGACCTTGACAAGTCATAGTAATCCCAGAAACATTATGCTTACTCCCACTTCCAAATGAATGGCCCTGTAGAAACACATCAAGCATAACTAGTGACCAAGCAGTGTAAATTTTCCAGAAGTATTTTAAAAGCAACCATACAGCTTTGCAGCAGAAATGCTGGCTCTCTTATTGAATCAGAGTTGAAGGGATGAAACATCTCTTTGAATGTAAGAGAGCCTAACCGATACCAACAATCTATGGATGAAGTCTTGTTTCCTAGTACTAAAAACTTCTAGAACTTTTCCATCCAAATGGTTGGGAAGTTGACATTAACTAGTTCGACTCTGATCAACTGATTAAGTACCAAAATATAATGCATAAAAAGAAAAGACAAAGAAATTATGTAAGTTAGGAAAACATAAATCAGTAGAAGATAAAAGAAGAGATCTAAAGGAATAACATACCACCATCAACATCAGATGCGACCTTGAAACTAACAACGAATTCTGGATAGATGTGAGTATTAACATTCATATTCAACACTATATAGTGTCTCGGACTTTCAAGGTCATCCACCCCACTATCATAGTCATTACTACTGGGATGAAATTGTTTAGTGCCAGGACCTAGAAGCTCCATGTTCCCCATTATTACACGACATAACACCATGTGACGGACCCCATTTTCGTCAACATCACAAAAATTTGCACTGAAAATAAACAAAAGTTGAATATTCCTCTAAGAAGGTCAGCAGAAAAATCTGCAGTATAAATACTAGAAAATGATGCAATATGGCAGATAAATAAAAGAAAGCATAATATACTAAAAAAGTATCATAATTTTAATATATTCACAAGTCAATAAATAGACACAAGTGATAGAGGAAATACAGCAAAGGAAATAATATCCAATTAAACCATACAAGTGACAATTATGAAATAAATGTAACAAATAATAATCAACAACAATAATGATAATCAAACAGGATGTGTCACAAGATGAAATAAGGATCTCATTTTTATTTAAAATGACATCATCTTGATGCAATTATATATTTGTATATTAATTATAACTCTAATGTCATATTCATTTTAATTTATATCACAATGATTAATATAAAAAATTAAAAAAAAAATTTGTTTCAACCAGCAAGACGTAAATATTTGATTACTTACTAATGTCCTATTAATCTAAACTTTGATCTATATATAAAGTTCAAATATCAAGCATATATGATGTATATAACTAGTGATTACCTTAGTAAACAATCAAGACCGTATAGCCAAAAAAAATTAAGACCAGAAAAGACTAGGGAAAAAAGAAATGTCTGTGTAAGAATGAATGCAACATGATGTCAGCAATAAAAGAAAAAGAAAAGGGAAACAAAAGGAAAAAAATAAAAAATAAAAAAAGAGATGCAATAAGTGTGAGATATTCATAGCAAAAGATTGATGTTGAACTGAACAAGTTATTCTAAGTTTGGAGATAAAAAACTTGAGAATGATTAAGAAGCAGGTTGAGATACTTGAGAGCATTTTGCATAACAAACACCAGACAGAATACTTACTGACACTGATGGCAGAGAGCTTGAAGTGAAGTCTAAAGCGAGAGTGAGAAAGGAAGGTAACAAAGCAGTCCAAAGTGAGAGTGAGAAGAAGGAAGTCTTAGGGATTCTGGAAACCACGAAAGGGAAAGTAACCAGTACTAGAGCTGTAGAGAAGTAGAAATAAAATAAAAAATTAATTACAAAAAGACATAGTATTGTAAAAGAATTAAAAAATTTAATTTTAGTCGGTTAGTTCAGTTAGTGTCGGTTACAAATAATTAAAACCGAAACCGACCGTATTTAATCGAATTTTTCTATTTTCAAAACCGTAACCAAACCGTTCAACCGATATTAACCGACCGAAAATTTAAATTTTCTTTCGGTTCGGTTAATTTCGGTAGGTTTACTCATTTTTGCTCACCCCTACCAATCATAGATGCAACAAACTTACAAAATGACACTGTGTCATGCTGCAGCAATCGTGAGGATGGATGAAAATTACTCTATTTTTCTAAAAAATAATATACTAAAAAGTATATATCTCTTACTTATATAAAAAATACATTAAAACTATTATACAAAATGCATAATAATAATCAAATATAAATCTATACTAAACATAAAAAATATTTTTGGAAGAATTTTTACTTTCATTTAGATTCTCTAATTAACTTGAGTCAAATTAATTATAGATTGAAGACTTAATAATAAATTTATATCTCATAGTCAAAAATTAAAAAAAAAAAATACACAATAATTTTAAACATATAATATCATCAAATTTTTAGTATAAAAAACATTAACAATGACAACATAAATAATAATAAAATTGATATTAAACATTCTGTAATTTTTGTTGTCATAATTAAAAAATAAAATATACAAAAAATTTCAACTTGCCATACTAAAATAATTCAAATTCAATACTAAGCTGCTACATTGTGTGCTAGCTAACTTTTTCTCAAACATTGAAGAGAGTAGATGATACTGGCACACCAAGTCCTTCGCTCAAAGACTTCAAGAGTTATCCACATGATAATAACTCCGAGGTTTAAAAAAAAAAAAAATTCTACATGGGTGATACGATTTTAGTTTTGATCTCTTCCGCCTTTCCCTAAAAAAATAAAAAATAAAATTCTGTAAAATTATAAAACAAATAAAAAAGTAGGTGTCAGAGTTGTAGAAGGGTGAAGTGATATTTGCTAATATGTAGCACCTAGTTACAACTTCCTCATAAAATGTCAGATTTTCAATTGAAATCATATATATCATTAAATATTTGTAAAAATGATGTATTTTAATAATAATTTTTTTAATGTGGTATGATAAAATTTCAAAAATTAAGAGAACTCACATAAAAAGTATTCACAAATCAGCTAAAATTACACCAAATCAACTAAATCAAATCGAATTATACTAAAACTAATTAAGAATGATTTAAATCAGTTTTAAATATACTTAAAGTGTCCTTAAACCACTCTCAAACTACCCCAAATCACCTCAAACCATCCAAAAAAAAAAAAGAAATAATTTACAAATTTTAATAAATTAACTATTTCAAATTATCTCTAAACCAAAATAAATTGTACCAAATCACCTTTAATTCCAAATTGATAACAGAATTTCAGTTTACAATTTTCTCAAACCAGCCAAGTTGATTTAGTGCAACTTTCAGACCAAACCACACTAAATGGAACTAATCGAACTGAAGAACACCCTTAAGTTTACTCGGGGTTAGAAGGAGAGGAGGAAATTTTATAAAATTCGCTTGTTTAGTTCAACAAGTAGGAAGAGAGAGGAGGGAAAATTCCCTCCTTTGAACGAAACAATTTGTAGGTGTTTTGTATGAGAGTTTGCTCTCTTTGTGAGGTTCTTACCTGGGTTGGCTTCTACCAGAGGTTATCATTTTCCTTTCTGGTTAGTACTGCTATCACTGTAATATATTTGCTTCCTCCATAGCAGATATCCTTTTGGTTGATATTCAATAATACCAGTAGAAGTTAAGCACATTTGCTCTAGTTTCTACTCTCCATCCTAACAATTGGATCCACTTGCCTAACACTCAATAATACCAGTAGCAATAAATCACAATTTCATTAGTTTCTACTCTCCATCCAAACATATACCCGTTTGACTCAAAACTCACCTCCACACTTCTAATCATAAGCATAAAGAAGGTGTAAATCTGACCTCTTCATACCACAATATTCATGGCAACTTAGCACTGCAAAGTCTGTGTACAAGCACAGCACAGAAAGAACAATTGCTAATTAGTGCAGTAAACTCATCAATACTTACGACGAGAAAAGGGATAAAAAAAATAAAGAAATAGTAGAATCGAATTAGATTATCCATGTATTTGACGTTGCAAAATGCCATACCATGAACATTATTAATCAAATCATCCATGCTGATTAACATTTTATGCTATCAGAACAAAGAGAAATCCAAAGAGAGCAAAATTCCATCCAAGTTCTGAAATTGGTCCCGAGTAAACTCTTACTCTAACCATACATACCAGAGAAACTTAAGAGAGCTCATATCAGTATGTTCTCAAATCACAAATTCTTGAAGGCCGACTCAGGGCCTTTTTGTGGGGTAAGTCTGGCCAAAAGTGCCTTGTTGTGACAATGCTCTTCGTCGACAAAGTAAAAATTCCCATTGGCCTTAAACGTGACAAAAGGCCTCTTGGTTTCTGGTGGACGAATATCCACAAACTTGATAGTTCTGGGAATATGAGTTGCCAGCCACGACAACATCTCCACCTCAAAGCTGTCTGAACCAGGCTGCCATCTGATTTTGTGAATATAAGGGCTAACAAACCAGTGAAGGGCTGCCGTGGTAGTAGCACTTAAGAATATAACAGATGATGCTACTGCACCCTTCAGGATCACATTCATATCAGGAGATGTCATGAAGGTTATGACCGGACCCAGGGATACTGAGAGGCAGCAAGTTGACAGAGAAAGAAGTTTAACTTTTTTGACGGTGGATGAGATTGGACCATAATAAACAACACCAGTTTCCTTGTCATCCTCCCCAGATTGCCTCCCACTACGAGGTCCAATGCTGATCTTGTTGTCTTCCTCTGTCGTAGAGGCTTGAGATGCCCATCTTTTTTGAGTGGTAGCAAGATGGGAGGAAAGTTTGTATGTAGGATTAGAGCTGGTGGGGCGTCCACATGTCCAGGGCCTAGAAGAATGATAGGCTGAAGCATGGAAGCAAAATATACACATAAAAATATCAATAATTATACATTTTACAATAAAACAAACTTATACAGAAAAGGCAAGCTAAAAGGCCCATAATACAAAATATATATATATATATATATATATATATATACCAGAAAGAATTATTATAAATGTAAGACTAATTTAATATTGCTCAATGAGATAAAATTCAATGTACTGAATTAAAAATTTCAACACAGTAGGCCTTGCATGAACAAATTGGTAAGTTCAACCTTCTAGAACAAATGATACACCAAGGAAGAAAATATATCTACAAGTGAGAGCATTATATACTGGGAGCCATTAATACCAACATATTTGATGTAGGAGACAGATTTCTTATACAGAGAATGCAACAGAAACTCATTGGTGCTGGACAGTAAATCTATGATTTTCTATTATGAGGTAGACAATTTTCAAATAACAGGGACAAACAAACTTAAGACAGAAGTCTAGCATATAACACTAATCTCAGTTAAATAACAAAGGAGAAAGATAATAAGCCTAAAATTTGGCTACAAAAGGTCACCGCGTTCTCTCTTTATATATATATATCTTTAAAAATGGTTCCTCTACTTGAGCAACTGAAAGAGTTCCAATGTAGAGGAGTGCAGTATTAATCATGGATCAATTATAGTTTAAAAACCAGTACACTTTGATATATTACTTGACTGCACTAAGTAGTATAATGCACAAGGGACATTAGTATGACCAGATACTGACTCCTGACTTCATCAATTCCACCCTCCACTCTCCAGCTCAAGATGATGTCGAGCAGCATATAGTTCTTGGTGAATCAGTTGAACTAGGAGGCCATAGTGTAGGGAATGAATTGCTGATTTGATGAAAAATATTAACTGCTGAATCACCAAGAACTATTGCACAATAACCCTTTAATCTGAAATTATCAAGTCACTTCCTAGTTCAGAGCCAAAAGCAAACTAACAGTAAGGTTTTCAAATGTTTCTTCCCCTTCTATTATGATCAAAGCTTTTGATACATCACATAATTTTGTAAGGGAAAAAAATAAAGTGGCATATTATGAATCCCAGAACTAATGATGCAACAACTAAAAGAAAACATCGAGTTTGCTATGTTTAGATAAATAATCTTTGTTTTTTTTTTTGGTTTACCTATGAGTATCCCTACTCACATTGGAGGTAGGATTAATCTCATTCGAGGAGTGGAGCAATTACGGTTACCTCCCATACTAACATGTGAGGATAAATCACTTTTAGTCAATCATAGGAATCAATTATGAATAGAACAAGAAAAAGATAAGTTTGAAAATACTCCCTATTAAAGAGGATTCTATAAGTCTATTGGGAAGATAACGGATATATGCCAACTGAACAAAATCCATAGATGGAACCATAAATAACTTTTCGCCAGCCATAATGCATGCCATAGACAAGGATAAATCTTATAAATATTCAAGATTCATTTCTTAAGGCTTACGTGCAGCAACAGCCTAAAAGATCTGCTGGTTAAACAATAATCAACCGACATCATTTCTAGAAAGAACTCATCCAAAAAGAAAAATAAGAACCATTGCATCTACGGATGACACTTGCTTACTCTCACCCAATCAGAATTTGTTAAAAAATAGTTTTCTCGAATAATGGACCAACAATCAGAATACTAAGTCCTTCATCTGCAAAAAGAATTTACTTGAAAATTTCACGTTGAGGGAGATATCCTACATACAATTACATATGTGAAATTGGCTTACAAAGATCAATAGAGATATCTCAGCCTCACAGCAAATCAAAGAATACAGAGGATAACATTCGGTGTGTGAATTTCTGATGGTATTCAAGATATTAAATAGAATTTCCCAAAAATGTGGGAAGCCTAGTTTATCTCTAGCAGTGAGTTTTATAGATTTAGATTCCAACCCATATCAATTCTTCTAATCATAAATATAACTCCTCAATTACCAATATCTGCTGCAACTACCATCATTACTGCCGATCAAAATTTTGTATCAGGCTGCAACTACTTAATATGGATGTTCAATACACTTTCAATTCCGCAATCTACAATGAAACAGGGTTCACACTAAAATCATCTTCCTCAAAGGAAATGAACTTTTACATTAAATGCGGAATAATAAGCCCCAATTCATATAAACTTACAATATTAACATTGCAGAAATGAATCCAAGCAGAGCTCCTAACAAGTCCATGCAGGATTAAAATGTAAAAAGAAACTGGTGTGCGTGACCAAAATAGGGACTTCGTTGAAAGCTTAAGAGGTTAGCATAAGCATTTCCGTAAACCACATCACATTTCACGTAATTTTGAAAACAAAGGAGCTACAGAGAGAGAAAGCATGAACCCTAAAAAGGGGGCCGAACCTGGGGGAAGCTTCTGGAGGAGAGGTGCGTGGCCTTCGATCGCACCAAGTGAAGGAGAGCCGCCCTTGCCATTGCTCAGCACTGCACACACTACAGAATAATGACGACCCAGCTTTGGGTTTGTATGTGTTTGATTCTCCGAATGCGAGTGTTAGAGAAGGTTTTGCCTAAAGAATAAATACATTTAAATAAAATTATTTTGTATTATCCCAACAACTTGGGCATTTGGTCTAGTGGTATGATTCTCGCTTAGGGTGCGAGAGGTCCCGAGTTCAATTCTCGGAATGCCCCAATTTTTTTTTTTGTTTTTATGTTTTTCACGGAGCCTGAAACCACAAACCATATTTTCACTTCATTTATGATAGTAATTAATAACCATACAAACAAATATTCACATCAAAATGTTCGCATTCCTCCCTTTATTTTTAAATAAATAACTTAAACTTACTTCCCAGTCCTTTTTACTTTGCACCTAAGTTTCTTTACACTACTTTTAAATGTGAAACTGTTTTTTTTTTTCTTTTTTTTTTTTTTTACAATAATAAGCTGTAAATCCATCCAAATATGTAGGATTTTGAAGTTTTATATTCAAAACTTTGACTAAGAACATTTTGGAGCTCAACATAATACCTTGTTAGTATAATTTTTTTATTTCTTTCTTACTTGTAAAGATAAATTTTTACTTGTAAAAATAAATTTAAGAATGATAATTTCTCTTGATTTAGTAAGAGTTTTGTCAGGATCACTTTTCTTGTCTCCCAGGATCTCCGAAATGTTCAATTATTAAAATATTATTATGTATAACATAATATATATATATATATATATAACAAGTAAAGCTAATTTAATATTTTAATTTATAAATAATTTCTTCTTACGTACAATAAAGCTTATTTGTATTTTTCTTTCCGATGAAATAATATTGTTGATCATAATGTATATTTAAAAAAGAAAAGAAAAAGTAACTTGTAAAATATATTTTTAAAAAAAAAGAAACATATAATTTCAAAATATAATTACTTTAAAAATAAAAATAATAATACGCAAACAAAAACATATAGTTCAAAAAATGAAATGCATATTTTATAAGATATGTGTTGTTTGTAATTTTTTTCTCATAAGGTTTATTTTATTTATTTTCTTAATGAAATTACTCTTGTTTATGATAAGATGCATTTAAAAAAGAAGAAACTATTTTTAAAATGTGATTTCTTTTTTAAAAAAATTAAAATATAATTTTAAACTAGAATTACTTTTAAAATAAAAAATAATTTTGAAAGATAAGTATTTTAAAAGACAGTGAATAAGGAGGTAACTACTTTTAAAATTTTTTAAAATAATAAAATTATAGAGTATGACGTGGATATTCTATCTATCAGAAGATTGTAATCCATCAACTAAACAAAGATTAATTCATAGACAACGCAGTTTACAAGTATGATTTTCTCGAAGAGCCTTCACTAAACTCTAACTTGTTTCTTGTTTTGAAAATAATAATAAAAAAGGAGAGAATAAGAAAGAAATTCATAGCGTGGAAGACCGGGGGACGCATTTCTAGAAAGCCTCTCCAACCATCCCATGCTTCGTGGAAAGTAGAAACAGACGATAATTCCATTTTCAATAATTAATAGTAATAATTTAATATAGCTTCCATTTCCAAGCTCTCAGATTTTATTTTCACTCAGTAAACGACTCAGTCAATATTTTCTTTTCTTCAATGCCTCTATCTGTACGAAATATCTTTCCCTCGACACGTAAAAATGTAGAAAAAGTTACTCTCTTTCTTCTAGAAACACTCTGCAACCATGAACCATTCTCTCTTGTTACTCTCTATATATTTTGCTTAGCATTTCTTCTCATCAATAGCTGCAACTAAACAAAGCTTCTTCATTTTTTTCTTAATTTCCATTTTTATTCTCAAACTGATTCGGATCAATGGAGTGCAACCCAAAGGACACGGATCTCCTGGATTTTCAGTTCCCTGCTGTGGCAAACCCTGCTACTCTAAACGACATCGTTTTCTGCGGCAAAGTTATGGTTCGTAAAGCAGAACCAGCTCCGGCACCCAAAGACCCGTTCCTCTCGAGATCGGAGTCTATCGGGAGGTTGATTTTGGGTCGGACCTCCAGCGGGCTGAATTCGGGTCGAGACAAGCGTTCGGACTCGCTCCGGTCATATTCGACCGGCGAGAACGGCTCCAGTAGGAGTAGCAGTACAAGGAAGCGTTTTGGCGGCTTGTTTGGGATTCTGAGGTTCCCGTTACAAATGGAGCTGACTGATATAAAGAAGAGGCAGGAAAGGATGGAACCGGTGACGCTGCCGGCGTTTCCGGGGGATGGCGACGGCGAATCAGCTAGTGGCGGGGGTGGGAAGAGCTGTTGGGAGCTGGTGCGGCCGTTGAAGCGGAGAAGCCACTTGATGAGCGTCTTGGCTAAGACGTCTTTTGGTTGTATACCGGTGGTTTGACTTTTTTCTGGTTTTGCTGAATGGTGGTTTGACTCTTGGTATGTCATGTAGAGTTGTACTGGGCTTACTGGTACTGGCACATGTAAGGGGGAATTCATGTTGCACACCCCAGATTTTCTAATTATACACCCCGTTTGGGTGTGTGGTTAAAACTTACGGGGAGTGTGAAAAGAATTTTCTGAGTTTAGCTTATACGTTGTCTTAGTGTGGGGGGGGGGGGTGGGGGGGCAAAGGCCACTTTATTATTTTTATTTTTATGTGGCCATTAGTATTTCTCCGATACAAACATTTAATGAATATATTTTATAGGTAGCATTTTTTTCACTTATTAACAATTTTTTCTTGTAACAAGTTTTCTTTTGTTATGATATTCATACTTGATAAAGGAATAAAATCTTCTCTTTTTTGTATTGATTCGATATTAGTTAGTTAAATAAGTTTAGTACATTATTTTTTTTCTTATAATACTTATATTATAATATAATAAATATATAATAATAGAGCTATTTTGTTGAGTTCTTTAAAGAGAGTTATCTTGCACTTCTAAGTATTCTCTATCTACCCACCAATGTCTGGAAGTACCAACAAAAAAACTTTGTTAAATATTATCCTTATTCTTTATTGAATTTGGATTAAAACTACCGGGTAATTAATTAGGTTTGACAGGGACATTTAAGAACTTGTGAATAGTCATTGTGAAAATTTCATTTTCCCTACAATTAATCTATTCCTCGAGCAAGACAAAAATCTTAAAATCATATAATTTAAGATCAATTCTCTCAATATTATCTTTTTTTTTAAGATCAATTTTTATATTAAATTATGTATTAGATATATAAATACCCTACCCTAAACTCCCTTTGAATATGAAACTTTGAGTATTCATAGATGCTTTTGTTATTCCCAATAATAAGGTTTGATAATAGATCGCTTCTTCTAAAGCAAGTTTCGTTCATTCAACTCGTAATAATTCTGCATACAACTTTGAGTTAAAAATATTATTTTAAAGTCTCAACTCTTAAAACTAATTAAAATAAATAAAATAAGCAATGATATCAAGTAAAATAATAGATTTTCTTTCCCTTATTGAGTGTGTGTTTGGAAAAATTAGCTATTAGGAAGTATGTCTTATTGAGTAAATCAATAAATTAGTAGAATTATTTGATAAACTAAAAAAAAAAAAATTATAACTTTGAAAAGTTAGTTTTAGAAAATTATCTAAAATAGTGTTTTACTTCTAAAAGCTAATTACTAATATTTTATTCTTGTTTTTATTTTTAACTTTATAAAAAATGACAATATTTACCTACTCATACAATTAAACTTAGCAACTTAACTCCTCTTTCACGCTACTTCTCATTATAAAATTATTTAATTATTCAATTAATTAGTTGCTAATAAATAAACAAATAAATATTTAATTATTAATAATAAACAAAAATATATGTAATTATTTAATTACTTAGTTGATAATAAATAAATAAATATCTCTCTATATAGATATGTATATATAAACATCTATATATATAACTATTTAATTATTTTATTAATAATAAATAAATAGATATCTATGGAGTGTTATTGGGCCTATCGGAACTGGCACATATCATGACTGTGGTTCAGAAAATTCGTTTGGCACTCCCCATATTTTCTAATTATACACCCTGTATGATACAAATAAGATTAAAGTGTGTGATTGTTAAGGTGTGTGGTTAAAACTTATAGGGTGTGTCACAAAAGTATTCTGAGATTGGCTCTTGCTTAGTCTTAGTCGTATGGTGTGCAAAAGCCCCTTTAATTTTTATTTTTATGTGGCTATTTTAGTATTTTTCCCATACAAACATTTAATGTATTTTTTATAGGTAGTTTTTTTTTTCACTTATTAATAAATTTTTCTTATAATAAGTTTCTTTTTGTTATGATACTGATACTCGATAAGGTATGAGTTCGAATCAACACTTTATAACACAAGAAAACAAAATAAATAACTAAGGGCTAAGTGTATTACTTTTCATTAACAACCAATAGGTAGTTGAGCTCTAATACATTTTTATGTCAAATTTTTAGTTCAAAACTTTGAAATTATTATTATTAAAAGAAGTTACTTCTCCTAAATAGATTAATATTTTAAGTCAAAAATTCTTTAAACTTTGAAATCATTAATGAGAGATTTACTACTCATAAACATAGATTATATTCTATAGAAAAGATATAAAATATTTTAATGTTAAAAATAGTATGTTGGTCCTCTAAACTTTATTTATCATGGCTAAATTACTTAGAAGATATAATTTTAAACTATTTATCAAAATAAACAAATTTAAAACTATTTGCTTGACGTTTTGGTGACAAGAGTTTACTATAAAACATCGTATTGTTAGACGCTCGTTGTGAAACACCATCGTGATTGGCATTTTGTAAATGACGAATTCATCGTGAATATTCTAAACCTAGGATACAAAAAATAGGCTACACGTCCCCTAGGATAAAATAAGCTCTTTTGAATCTCTTCGTCAAACCTAGGGAACAAAACAATAAAAAAACACAAATGTTACAGTAACCCAGAACAAAAAGCTATTTGAGCTATATAAGAAAGAATTAAAAAAGCTATAAGCTATATAAGAAAGGAGGAAGAAAGAAGTGGTGTAATTAAAATGACTACGAAGGTGGCTACTTATAGTATGAGTAAGGTGAATACTCCTCATATTCAAGCGATGTGGGACTTTGACATTAACATAAGGAAGGGAGTAAACTCAAGTGATGTGGGAGTTTTGAAATATCCACAATTTTCAAACAATCCCCCACATATTTCAAAAGACTTAATGTACATAATTATTGGTGTAGCTTATAGCTTCTTTGAACTAAAAATTCTTTATGCACATTAATGGCCTTACAGTCATTTTACACCCCCACGGTTTTGCTATTGACATTGTTTTACGCTATTATGGCTGTATGTGTGCCTAGTTGTTCATGAGCGCTATAGACATTTCATCACGATCTCATAGGACCGGCCCCACTCCACATTCATATAGGTGATTTCATTAAGTGTATTTGCAACGAATACACCACTCATAAGGGTATGAAAATCATTAAGAGCATTATGCTCAACCCTTAGGTCAATGCATTCTAGCACTTTCTCACACCATAGGAAGGGACTGAATAATAAATAGTGCTAACAAAATTAACAAATAACTTGTTATTACCCATGTGAACCTTCTCCATGGGATCTCCAATCACAAAGGTTGGCATTACTTGTTAATTTCAATTGGCTTATATGTCCCTTCCCCTTGATGTTTCAAAAATGATTTTCATTTAGAGGATTGACCAAATTCACTTCTGACCTTACATAATAAATTATATATTCTTTTAGTAGCTGCTTAACCACTCAATCTAGTGTTTGCTGAGAAGTTACTCAATCACTACCAGGCAATTCTAAAGCAATAGACTCATAAAATGTTTGTTTGGCTTATCTACAAGTTGTAGGGTAAATACACACCCACTAGTGGATTTTGTCACATTTGAATCTAAGATTCAATTAACATCGTAGTATCCTTTTAAGACCAAATAGAAGCTACTATGTAGGATATCATAATTCATGATACCTCTCAAATATACCATTAGTATGACTAATGCAGCCCAATGATCATTATTGGGTTTGTGAGTATATATTCTCAATCTACACATAAATTATACTATCTTTAGTTTAACTCATTACATGCATTAGATTCCCAATATTTTGTGCATACTTAAATTGAAAAACAAAGGTTACCCATGTTCTTCTATATTTTGGGTATTACTACCATAAGGAGATTCACATTGTAGTAGCAAGATTCAAATTATGAAATGATTCATATTCTTCTTCATGCTTAGCAAGCAAGAATATCAGAAAAACAAGTAGCAATACTCCAAGAATTACATGGTAGTTGAGTATCATCTCCAATCTTATCAATCTTTAATAACATGCTGGTCCAAAACAACAATCTTCAATTGGTTTATCTCATTAGGAGACTAATAAGCAAAGCAACCAAAATGATTAATGTTTAGAAGTGTACAGCTGAATTCACCGTCCAATTATGCACTCAAAATTATCCAAATAAATACCATAACATGATAATAAGTATTTCAATGTCAAGTAAAGGTTAGGAGCCAAATGCATAGCCATAAGCTAACAAATGAATCAAAGTGATCTAACACGTACCTTAGGTACTATTTAATCTATAAGAACCCATATCAAACCGCACAAAAACATACAATATGAAGATGCTCAAATTATTCAATATTCCAAGGGATTGTACTAAAGGGCATGATAAAGAAATAGACCAATAATAGCCATTGCCTTGCGCATTACAGACTCAACTTAGTATCTACTACTAGGCATGTATAACCGCTAATACTTTGGATACATAATCCATATATTTGCCAATATAAGTAGTTCAATAGTTGAATGTAAACAAGGGTCAATGGAGCATGAATGTGTCTAATCCATAGGTATCAACATGATAATTTTTTTTAAAAAAAGTCCAAACTCCCAAAACAACCCATCTAGTAAAAACTCAAATAGCTACCAAGAACTACAACAATAATTGGCAATTCCACAAAGTCACAGCAAACAAAACAAAATATCTGATTAAGAACAATGTAATTGCCCATAAGCCACCATCTATCAAATATGCAATATATTTGACCTGTGAGCCCAAAAATATATAACCATAACATTTTACTAGCATAAACTAGTTAAGATTACTAGGTGGAAATTAATCACAAAGGAAAACAAAGTCAAAGTAACAACCAAAACTTTCATAAAAAAATAAAAACAACTGAATTAAATGCAAAAGGGTAGAACCTAGGCCAAAAGTGAGGGGACCTTCCATGTCATAATAGTCTTGTCGATTGTTGGAGTTGACACAATTGCTCCTAGGTTGTGCTAGGTTGAGTTATGCAGTATTTATGATGTCGAATAGCTTCATTGGTCACCGAGATGAAAGGAGAACATCCCCCAAGATAAAACATGCTCTTCTGAATCTCTCGGTCAGACTTAGGGAACAGAACAACCAAAAACACATGCTATAATAACCCAAAACAAGTAGCTATATGAGCTATAAAAGGGAGAAGAAGAAATAGCTATGACCTATATATATAAGAGGAGGAAAAAAGAAGTGATGTCATTGAACTGACTATGAAGGTGGCTATTTATAAATACTCAAATTCAAGTGATGTGGGACTTTGACATTAACAAAAGTGTAGAGAAAGAGATCTCAATATTTCTGTGTTGTTTCTGAGTGCTTGAGGCACATATTTATACAGAGAGAGTCTAGGTTAGACTATGAAATAAATACAGAGAGTTTGAGTTAGACTAAGAAATAAATAAACTAACCTAGATTAGAACTTATCTCTAGAGTTAGTTTTGAACTTATCTCTATCTATTTACACCATCAACACCCCCCTCAAGTTGGAGCATGTATGTTAATCATGCCTCACTTGTTACAAACGTAGTTAATGCATACTCCATTTAGTGCCTTGGTGAAAACGTCTCCAAGCTGGTCCTCTATTCGGATATGTCTAGTAGTGATGAACCCATTATCTATTTTATCTCGAACAAAATGACAATCAATCTCAACGTGTTTTGTGTGCTCATGAAACACTGGATTGGAGGCAATGTATAGAGCTACTTGATTATCACACCATAATTGTGCAAGGAGAGAGAGCTCATAACCAACTTCCTTGAGTAGTTGGTGTATTCATGCATTCTGTAACATCTTACTTTAATCCTTATACTTATGAAAAACACTTTTCATTTAGCTCTATTTCATAAGGAAATTACCAATTAAAGGTTTAGACCTCAATTGGACAGTTTACTGTTGTAGACAGCTTGCTGTCCTGTTTTTGTAAAATATGGAAACGTGGTGTATAAATGTCTAAAAATTATTAAAAGCTCCAGAATACAAGTTCAATGTATCTAGAATAGGTGGTAAAAATTTCATACAAAATTTCGATGGCTTGGTGGGTCAATTAGACAAAGATTGTGAACTGTCCTGTTTACCGGTAAAACTCCTGAAGTGTAACTTTGAAGAATTTTCTGTACTAATTGGCTGGGCCAAAAATCTTGCAATTTTGCATTCATAAAATATAGTGTTTCGTGAGCTTGGGAAAATAATTTCATGTAATTATCTCATGGTTTGAAGGTACTAATAATTCCTTATTTCAAGCTGGCCAGAAAACAGCCATTTAGCACAAGGTACACTAGTCTATGTTCATTAACTTTAGGAGTTACCTTAATACATAATATGCATGTAACAAATATCCACTTCAGAGTGTTCAAGACATAACATTAAATTACATCACATAGCTCTCAACAGTTCATCACATAAAGGTCATCATAAATCAACTACAAAAATACAGCTAGCAGCCACAATCAGTCTTGAATTACCTCTTTTGCTTTGTCACTTGTATGAAATCATTAACACCAATAATATGAGAAATCAATAATTTCTCAGTAGTTAGTCCATTCAAACAAGGTTAAAGGATGGCATAATTTGAAGTAGTTTGAAGAGAACATAAAGAAAAAGGCATAACCATGCATAGAGGTCTTTATGGACAGTATACATAGGTTTGGTGCACCCTTTTGGCACCACTGCTTATTCATAGGGTGAGACATATTTAGTGCTCCCTTTTGGCACTCCTTACCCCTATGAGGCAGTCATCATTCCCTGTCCATAGATGCCACTTTAGGAACCATTTTGGCATACCCCATACCCCATGGTTATACAACTTTCTTCATACTCTTCTCATCAACTCTTGTGGATTTGCATACTTTCATCCAAGGCAGAAATATGTGGCATCAAACCACCATAAACATCCATTCAAGGACACAAAATAACATTGAATTTCATCATACAAAACAATAGAAATAAATATAGCAAGGGGCTCATATTTTTCAGCATACAAGGCACCAAAACCTATGCTTGAATTAAACTAACTACCCATGCTTGAATTAAACTAACTACCTTTTGTCTTCAATTTCTTCCTTGTCAGCCCTAGGGTTTCTCTTCTAGGGTCTCTATGGCAGCTTTCCTTTCTCTTTTGAGGCTAGTTAGATGGTTACTTCAAGTGGTTGAAAAGGCAAGAACACTAGGGTTCACACAAGCTTGCTTTCCTCTCTTGTTTTTCTTCTTTCTTCTCCTTCTTTTCTCTTGCACGCCTAGCTCTCTTCTCCCCCTTTTTATTTCTTTTCTTTCCCCCTTGCAGCCCTGCTTGCCGCCTCTCACTTGGTCTAGAATTCTCTCCCATTTTCCTTCATTTATTACATGCATAAATATCATGGAATATGCACACAAGTCATGCCTAATGTTACTATTTCATTGGTTGACACTTTGACCAAGTTCAAGACAAAGGTTTGGGGGCTTGATGCATGGCAAGTGGCGTGGATGAGAGCGCAAAAGGCTGCTGCCTTCTTGGCTCCATTGAGACTAGATCCTTTCAATCCAACTAGCTTAGTCTAGTTTCCTCATTCCATTCCAACTAGTTGTTTCCCACTTTTGGTTATTTATGGATGTGCCACCACTTATAAAAATCTTATTCAATTTGATCCTTATGAATGAAATAACATAATTCTAATTACACATGTTCATGCAAGGTATTCAATTCCTACTTGCCATAAACATGCACACATGCTTGTTCACATGAAGTTGTAAACACAACTAATATAATCACATGCATATAAGCCATTCAATTCAAGAGGTTCAATTAGGGAATACCTTAAACATGCATATAAGTATGGATGATGCACATGTAACCTTACATACTACTCAATTAGGGGATGTTACAAGTCTCCCTTTCATGCACAAGTCTTACAAAATATCACCACAAGTGCAATTATCATCTATGGTATTTTATCAAGCTATGATTGGTGGGAGTGTCCCCTTATTTAATGCAAGGTTTCTAGATGTCTCAAGCATGCAAGAGGCATGGGTCCTTGTGGAGGCTAGCTGCTGCCTCCATGTGGTCCAATTGGGACCAATTTAGTCACATTCTAACCATCTCCTTAAATAGTAGTTCACTTAGGCAGCTATTTAATCTAATTGCACTAATTATACCATATTTTTAACTCTTTAATTCCTTGATTAATTGTTCAAGGTTCATTCCTCTTAGTTCACTTCATTTTTATGATAATGAGAATCACAATTACCTAAGCATATTCAATAGAAAGCAACCAAGAGTTCACACCATTAACTTTCAATCATGTTTCATCAATTAAGATAGAATTTAAATCCCATGGTATTTGGTCATGTTATGAAATCACATTACACTTTATATGTGACTATCATGAATGAAATAGAAGGATGCTACACTAATATACAATCATATAAATACATAGTATCCATTTTCTAGCTATATGTGCATGTACACATAAATGTCATCCTCATATATATTCTCAATATTCCCACACTTCTCATTTGCATTTAGCAAACATACCACTAATTAAATTACTCTAATGTTGATTTATATTCTTCCTTAGAAATTTTGGGATGTTACACATTCTCGGCAACTAAGTTGGCCATAGCTCGGTATTCTGACTCAGCTGTTGACCTAAATACCGCATTCTGTTTCTTACTTCGCCTAGCAACCAAGTTTCCTCCCACAAATATACAGTACCCTGAGGTAGATCTTTTGTCATCCTTATACCTTGCATAATCTGTATCAGTGAAACACTCAACCTTAGCATGCCCGTGTTTCCCATACAAGAGGCCCCGTCCTGGTGCTCCCTTCAGATAACATAGAATTTGTTCCAAGAGTGCCCAGTGATTGAGCGTGGGAGATGACATGAACTTGCTGGCAACACTAACCGCAAATGCTATATCAGGTCGAGTGACTGTTAAATAATTCAATTTCCCAACTAGTCGCCTATATCTCTCTGGTTTTGTAAATAGCTCATTGTCATCCTTCTCTGAATGTCGGTTGGCATTGGAGTACTGCATGGTTTTACCCTTAGTTTGGCAGTTTTTTTGAGAAGATCAAGAACATACTTCCTTTGGCTTAGGAATATTCCTTTCTTGCTCTAAAGGATCTCCATTCCTAAAAAGTACTGTAGTGGACCTAGATCCTTAGTTTGCAAATGTGACTGGAGGAATTTCTTCAGATATGGGATACCACCATAATCATCCCTAGTAACCACTATATCATCTACATACACTACAAGAAGGATGATACCTCCTTTAGAACGTCGGTAAAAGACTGTGTGATCGGACTTGCATTTCTCCATCCCATACTGCAAGACCACTTGTGTGAACTTACCAAACCAGGCCCGAGGACTCTATTTCAATCCATACAGAGATTTCTTAAGGTGACATACCTTCCTATACTCCCCCTGAGCAACAAAGCCCAGAGGTTGCTCCATGTAGACCTCTTCTTGAAGGGAGCCATGCAAAAAGACATTTTTAACATCTATCTAGTGCAAGGGCCAATCAAAGGTGGCTACCAAAGAGATAAGTAATAGGATCGAAGTGAGTTTAGCAATGGGAGAAAAAGTCTCAGAATAATTTGCACCATAACTCTGAGCATATCCTTTAGCTACGAGACGGGCTTTTAGATGAGCCATAGAGCCATCCGAATTGACTTTGATAGTAAAGACCCATTTACACCCAATAACTTTCTTGTCGGCAGGTAAATCTACTAATGTCTAAGTGTTATTCTAATCAAGGGCATCCATTTCTTCACACATGGTAGCACTCCAACTAGAATGGGTCAAGGCTTCTCTAACAGTCTTGGTAATAGTGATAGAGTCTAGGTTGGCAATAAAGGAAGATGACAGAGCAAAAAGTCCAGCATAAGAAATAACCAAAGCAATAGGATAGGTGTAAAAGCATTTACCTTTTCGAAGAGCAATGGACAGGTCGGGGGAACCAGATGGCTGGTCAGATGGGGAAACAGGAATGAGAGGACTCAAGGTTGGATCTTTCGGCTGAAGTGGCGGTAGAGGACTAGAATCTGCAATCTCTGGAGTAAGACAACGGTGCCATTGATAAACAATGGTTGGGAGAGGCAATGTGGGAGCTGGGTCAAGTACTGAAATAGGAGCTAGCACCAGAACTGATGACTCTATAGATGATGGGTTAGTCCGAGGTGGTAGATAGACAAGTAAGTCATCCTCATAAGACCCTTCTTAAGGAGCAACCAGGGAAGATGGGAAGAAGAAATATGTCCATGAAAGGTGACATCACAAGAAACAAAATATACCTTTTTGGAGAGGAGAACAGCCAAGAAATACACATTTAAGGGATTTGGGATCTAATTTTGTCACCTGAGGCCTATGATCACGAACAAAGCAAGTACAACCAAAGATATCGGGTTCAACTAGGAACAAGGGTTTATCAGGGAATAAGACAAAGAAAGGAATTTTACCACTGAGGGTATATGGTTAATTAGAAAATAAGCGGTGGAGACAACATCAGCCCATAATGGTTTAGGAACTTTGTTCTAAAATAAAAGAGCTCAGGCGACCTCCAGGAGATGCCGATTCATGCGTTCAGCAACACCATTATGAGCTGGTGTGTCAGCACACAAGGATTCATGAAGAATTCCATGTTAGATCATGTAAGCTTGAAAAGATGTGGACATATATTCCGTGGTATTATCACTACATAAAATTCGAATAGAGGTATGAAGTTGTGTTTGAACTTCAGCATGAAAGGCATATAAATGAGAAAAAACTTCAGAATGATTTTTCATTAAATATAACCAAGTGACGCGAGAATAGTCATCAACAAAAGTAACAAAATATTTGAAACCAGTTTGAGAAATCACAAGACACGGACCCCCAAACATCAGAATGGACAAGCACAAATGGGAACACAACCTGCTTATTGACTCGAGGACTCAAAGACACACGATGATGTTTGGCAAACTAACATGACTTACAATCTAAAAATGACACATTATGAAACTGTGGACACAATGCTTTGAGACTCTAGAGAGAGGGGTGACCCAAACGACAATGAGCTTCAAACGGAGTTGGAGAACTCGAGCAGGCTAAGGATTGCGGCGCCAAAGGGTAAAAAACATAAAGTCCAGCAAATTCAAGTCCTCTACCAAGGATCCGCTTCATCGAAAGATCCTGAAAAACACACGAATCAGGATAAAATGAGACACTACAATTCAAGACTTGGGTAAGTTTACAAATAGATAAAAGATTAAACGTAGACTTAGGTAAACACAGTACAGAGTATAAAGAAAGGGAAGGTGTTAACTCAACAGTGCTAGAGCCAAGGATGCGAGAGAGGGATCCATCTGCGAGGTTAACATGGGAAGAGGGGTAGTCGAATCAATAGTGGAGAAAAGCTGGGGATTACCTATCATATGGTCTGTAGCACCAGAATCAATGACCCATGTGGAGGTGGAAGAGAGAAGGCATGTAGTAGAGTTACCTGTCTCAACAAAGGTGGTAGAGGATGTAGAAGGATTGGTAGAATTAGTCAATCGGGCATACTCGTCAGCTGAAATAGTAATTGTTTGGTCAGAAGCAAGATGAGCAGTCGGGCCCTTGTGATGCTTGGCTTGCAATTTTGGACATTTATACTTGATGTGTCCGATCTCATAGTAATAAAAACATTTAACTTCTTCAACAGGTTGCCCACGAGGCTCACTACCTCCGGAACTACCATGAAGGCCACTAGAATTACCATGAAAACCACCTCGGGGGTGCCCACTACTAGCAAGGGCATTATGAAGAGCCAGGGAGGGTGGAGGCTCAGAGCCAAATCGAAGAGCTCTAGCCATAGCCTCATGCAAAGATGGTAGAACATACTCTAACAAGACTTAGGACCGAAGAGGCTCGTATTCTGGTTTGAGACCAGTCAAAAAACTCATGACAGCAACCTATTCACATTGAGTATGCATGGCTTTCACGTCATGACTAATGGTAAGAAGAGTGTTAAATTCCTCATAAAGGGTTTTGAATTCGATGACATAGTCATGCATAGAACGATCACGTTGTTAATATTGATGGAATGACTTGCACACATTATAGATCCGAGTGACATTATTCTTGCTAGAATATAAGAACTCAAGATAGTCCATGAGCTCTTTAACAAATTCACAGTGGGAAACCAAGGAAAGGACATTGGGTTCTATCGAATTTCGAATTTGGACAAACAAACGGGCATCATCTTCCAACCACTCCTCACGTGTGTCGTCAATGGGTGGGTTAAAGGTGAGGTGAGTGCCCTTCCGAATACTTCGTAGATAGACCCGAATCATCTTTGCCCAATCAAAATAGTTCAAGCCATTGAGCTTCACATCAACAATTCGAGTAGTAGAAGGCAACAAATCAAGAGAGGAAGGCTTTCGATCAGCCATAACAAAAGCGGACAACAAAAATAAACCAAGTCACACGAAGAAGAAGAGTAGTTTGAACTAGAACGAGGCAGAACAAAGCCAAACAGAATGCCAACTTGTACCAAACAGCCCCAAACTAAAGTAGACAGTAGCTAAGTAGAAAATGGAATACCTGAAAATACCAAAATACCAAACAGAAGCAAACCAACACCAAAAAGCAGAGCAGCAGAAAAACAAAAGCCCAAAAACAAACCAAGCAGTTCAGAATAACAGAGAACCACACCGACATAGGTAGGATAGGCTGGCAGGAGTCCCAGAGTGGCAGTGACAAAGAGTGGCAGCAGAATGGGCAGTGCACGCGCCTTTACGCGCCAACGCATATCGCGGGTACCAGACCGAGCAAGCGGTGCATGGGTCCCCATGCACTGGGCAGATGGCGGCCGAAGAACAATAGGTAGGCTGAACTCAGCCCCAGAAACTAGCAGGGAAGGGCAGTGAGGCGAGGGAAAGGCCACAAAGTGCCGCGGAGAACAAACCCTCACCCCTTCCTAACAAGCAGATAGCATAAAAAAAAAAAAGGGAAAAAAATTTCTCAAGATAGTAAGGCTCTCTGATACCATATAAAGAAAGAGATCTCAATATGTGTGAGTACCTGAGGCACATATTTATATAGAGAGAGTCTAGGTTAGACTAGGAAACAAATACAGAGAGTTTGAGTTAGACTAAGAAATAAATAAAATAACCTAGAGTATAACTTATCTCTAGAGTTAGTTTTGAACTTATCTCTATCAATTTACACCGTTAACAAAAAGAAAGGTAGTAAACTCAAACGATATGAAAATACCCACAATTTTCCAACAAATACCCCCATTTAAGCAGTGCCTAATATGTTTGACAAGATTGGGATGATTAAGTTTCCCAAGATAATTAACTTCACTGTATAAATTAATACAAAAATTAATCTATGATAAGAATTAAGAAAGGCTTTAAAACAAAAGCATCTTTGAGGAAATTAAGGAATCTACCAATCACTCTTAATGCCCTTGGAATCCTTTAGATTTTAACTTCTTCATAGCTATGTATACCTGCTCTAGATCCAAGCCTTGTTGCACAAAGGCTTTGCTCATCAATCCACCTAAGGTCTTTCTTACCTTGCCAAACTATGCATACTTGCTTCCCACCTCAACAATAAAACTATGCCCTGATAAACTCTGTAACTATTACTTGCAGGGGATGCACAAGCACTTCCTTGGGCAACAAAATTATCTATGGAAAGAGGGGAGCTAGGAGCAGTTGCAACACACCATCTAAATTAGCATTTTGTTGTTGATTTTCTCTTTGCAGATGGCGCCAAACGAAATGGCATATTTGTACCAATTTTCTTTTAACAAAACGCTAGCCAGAATGATGCTTTTTAAGGTACCAAAAAGAGTAGTAGATGGGGAATTAGTTTTGCTTAATGGGTGTTTGGTAGAAGATATGGTTTTGAAGTAGTTTGTTAGGTAAGTGTTTACTGGGTAAGTGATGACTAGGTAAGTTTTTGGTTATTAAGTAAGTTTCCTAGGAATGTGGGTAATTCTTAGTAAAATAAGAGTAATTTTGTCATAGTGAAGTTTGGATACCCACCTATTAGGTTGGGAATCAAGAAAATTAAAAGTTTTCATAGTGAAGTTTAAATTTTTAACAAACATGGGTCTCAATTTGATATTGGTGGCACTCAAGCTTCAGGTGCTGTGATTTCTTTTATGGGAGTGGTTTTAGTGATGATTTAGGAGGTGAAAATACTGGTTACTTGAGCTATGTGTTATTTGAGAACAAGAGGTTTAGGTGTTGTTGATGTGCTTGTGCCACATGGAGGGGTTCTTCTTGTTCGGTTTGTTCATGCTATTGTCTTCACGATGTGCTGTCTATCAGTTTTAGATGCTTTAGATAGGTTTTGCTGATTCATTACAAGAGAATAGGTGTTTAATTGAAAAGCAATGATGACCTGAACATGCAATTAGAAAACCCACTTTAGTGTTAGGTGTCCAAAAGGAATAAAAGAGTCTTAATTAAAGTCTTTCAGTGGATACCTTGGTGTTAATGCTTACTTAGCTTTGGGATTAACTGATTGAATTTGCTAAGTTAGGTTTTGTCAGGTTTTGGATTTATTAAATGTCGTGCCTATGTCATTCTCTTTGATTAACTCGTTTGGATACTCTGGATTGTCAACCTTTTAGTTTTTTTTTTTTTCCCATCGTTCTATAGTTCTCAAAAAAAGAAAAAAAGGATTTGTGTAATTTAATTTTTATATTCTGTTCATAAATCCACCATGTCATTTTTCATATACCTCACTTCCCAAAATTTAATGTAACTTTTCATGCATATGTATTTTTAAGAAAATTGTATATGAATCTTAGGGTACAAAGGCTCTTCACTTATCATAAAAAAGGTAGGCAGTTCGATCCTTATATAGGATTAAGCATGCACTACTCAACCTAGGAGGGGATAAGCGCTATTGGGAGGGACAATTTATCTATTTTGAAGAATGGAAAGTCCTAAATTCATCTTAGATTGCATGACTCGTTTGTTTAGTTTTTTTTTTTTTTTAATTAGTGATTGTAATTATTGTTGAGTAATGAATAAAATACATTTTGGCCATATTATTCATGCATAGTTAATTAGGGTAACCATTTAACAGATGTTTTGGAGTGCCTAACATCTTCCCCACACATAATCATACTCCTGAACATATCTCCAAGTCCCAGACCAATTCTTTTTCCAAAATAAAAATAGAGTTTCCAACTGTGTCGTAGAATTTCCCAAACAATTGGTGGCAACTCCAAATAAGAAATAATAAAAAAAGTACCCTCATCCTACAAGATACGTTTTCACACTAACGATGTAGACAAGTAGTGTTATCATGTAGCACAATGAATTACTTGTCGTTTGTAAAAAAATTAGAAAGGAAGAATTTGCAATTTTTTAGGTTTTGTTTTATTAATTTTGTTTTCAATAATTAATGAATGTCACATAACCATTTAAAATAAAAAAAATATACATGTGATATCTATGTCAACAATACTAAATAAAATTTAAATGACTTAATGATTTTCACTTAAAATGGCTTTTTATGAAATAAAATTGAAACTTAAGAAGACTCTTGAAACATTGTAAACTATAGGCTCCATTTTGAAATAATAAATAAAGTTAGGGGATCAACATACTATTTTGACAAAAAGAAATTACACTATTAAACACATAAATCAATTGGCATGGAGGTTGTTCTAGATTAACTAAAAGTCTCAAGTTTGAACCATATTAGTGTGAGTTTATGCGTGCATATTCACAAATAAAATTATATGATTTTTCTAGTATTTTTGGTTACAATTTTAAAACCTAATTTTATAATATTTTCTGATAAAATTGGTTTTATAATATTTAGGGGTTTCAAATTATTTTTAGAGAAAAATCTCTTTTATCCCTCTCACAAATTCATCGTAGACAATGGGTCCCCTTAGATTTGTATTTTCCCATTTTAAACCCTGACAAGCCCAAAAAACCCAATTTGAACCCTCCATCTAAATAATGACCTGGCCAATAAAATACAACTAAGGTGGCTGAGCAAATGAGGAGGGAACAAAACACAACCCTTAATGTTCTTTTAATTAGGGTTAAAGCATGCAAAATCATAAGGCAAAGGGGAAAAAGACGTTAGTGAAGGAGGGAATTGTAGAGAGGAATTTTTCAGCAAAAGGTTGAACCTCAGTGGGTTCTCATCAAGTTCACACATGGGTAGTGAAGGTTTAGACGAGGAATCCTCACAATAGAGCATTGGTCTTAATCCATTATTAACAAACAAGAACATGGTTGTAATTCCTTCTCCTCTCACTTGTGGCCGTAAGAAGGAGGCTAAACTTCTCACCTCCAAAAGTGAAAGGAATCTTGAAAGGAAGCTCTGGAGATGTCCTTTTTTACTTAACTGATGTTGATTGCCCTTTTTTCCAATGGGCTGATGAATCCCCTTATGAGCAGTGTAAGAAATTATCAAGGCTCAACCTGTGTTTATTAAAGTCACGCAGAAAGGCTACTTTTTGGCTTAAGATGGTGATTATGTTGCTAATTGTAACATGGATTGGGGTTGGGTTTGTAACTGAGTATATTTGAGAGGGGAGTAAAGATGTTAGTGTTTCTTTTTGTTGGCCCATGAGTGGTTGTTAGTTGTCAAAACTTAATATTATGTTTTTTTTAGTGAAAAATGGTGTCTTTCCTAGGTTCAATGTAATGAGAATTTGCAATGTTAGTTGTATCTCTTAGTTAGTTAATATAATTATCTTGTCATTGTAATCAATTTGCTCTTCAATGTTAATGTAATATGTCTCCTTAATCTGCAATGAATATCCTATGTTTTCTGCTTGTTATTTTAAATGAGATTTGTAGACATTATATTTTGTTTAAATATTCTCATTTTTTTGGTTTTTATTTTATTTTATTTATTTTTATTTTTTATATTTTCTTTAAAAAAAGAAAAAGAAAAGAAAAGAATAGAATAGAAGAAAAATTAATAATTTCTTTTTATCTTTACATCTTATATTAAAAAATGATTATAAAAAAAATTAAAAAAAGAGGCGGTAAAGTTAAAAAAAAAAAAAAGAAAAGAAAAGAAGAGCAGTGAAGCAAAAAAAAAAAAAAATCACACTTTGGCGTGAAAAGAAAAAGAAGAGAAGGAAAAGGAGTAGTGAAGCAACAAGGAAAAAGAAAATGGCAAAAGGTGGACCAGAGAGCTTTAGAGAAGAAGACCAAGTGGCATAAATAGAGACAAGAATAGCAGTGCAGAGGCAGAGAAAGCCAAAAAAAAAACAGTAACAAAAAAATCTAAAAAAAAAATCCTAAGTTATATGCATAAATAAATAGTTTTATCTTATTTCATGACAATTTTTTAAATCTATTAAAATTATGGGATTCATTTTCTTTAAAAAAAAAGTAAAGAAAGAAAACTTTTTAAATAAACCCTTGCTACTTGAGGTACCTATGTCGACTTAATAGAAATGTCAGAAATTTTTTTGCAAAATGTGACAATGTCAAAGATCATGTTAACAACCAGTTTTCAAATAACTCAATTAATAACCAAAAAGTTAAAAGAAATTTTTCTCATAATTTAGCCAAAAATGTGTTTCTCGTGCCAACAATAATTTTATCCCTTTGTAAATATTTTTCATGCAAAAAAATGAGATTTTCTTGCAAAATATAGTTTTCGTGCTGAAAATGATGTATTTTGACATTCTTGCTAACAACATTCAACTCATTTAAATTTCTCTTGCCAAACCTAAATTTTTCTTGCAAAAAATAGATTTTTATGCCAACATGAGTTTACTGTCCAAAGGACATTTTTGTCGAAAACATTTGACTCATTTTAATTTTTCTTGCCAAAAATAGATTTTCATGCCAAAAACAAGTTTCTTGTATAAAGGACATTCTCGCCGACAACATTCGGCTTATTTAAATTCTTCATGCCAAACATGATTTTTCTTTCTCAAAAATAGATTTTATGCCAAAAATAAGTTTTTGTCCAAAGGACATTGTCGCCGACAACGTTTGGCTCATTTAAATTTCTCTTGCCAAACATTCAACCTATTTGAATTTTTCTTGTCAAACACAAATTTTTCTTGCCAAAAACAAGTTTCTTGTCCCAAGGGCATTCTCACCAACAACATTCGACTCATTTAAACTCCTTAGAGCATCTCTAATGGCAGGCATTTGATGGGAGCATAGAATTGTGTAATGGAGAGAAGAGTGATTCCATGATTAGAGGGCACCCTGTCGGTAGAAAGAAGAACGATTTGGCAATCATCCAAAGAACGAGAGCACAACTATTCAGAGGGTCCCAATCTGTACTTGAAATAGGAAAAAATTGAAAAATTACATAAATATTTGGTGTGAAAATCCTCTCTCATTCAACAGCCAATAGAAACAGAAATTGAAAGAACACAAAAATTGAAAGAATAGAACGTTCCAAGAATCAGAGAAAAAATATTCTATAAATCAGATTAATCCATGAAATCAGAAAAAAAAAAATTTCAAAAATTAGATTAATCCATGAAATAAAAAAAAAAATTCCCAAATGAGATTAAACCATGAAATCAGAAAAAGAAAGTTTCAAAAGTTAGATTAAACCATGAATAAAAAAAAAAGTTTCAAAAATAGAAAAAAAAAAACTCTTAAATGCAACTAAAAATCTTACATGCAACAACTCTCAAAGGATAATGAAGCAATGTCAACCGAGAAAGCAGAAAGAAGGCGACGCGGCGAGGTGACGAAGCAGTGAGCAGAGAAAAGAAAGAAGAAGTAGCGAAGTGGAGCAGAGAAAGGAAAATGAAAAAGAAGTGACAAAGAAGAAGCGTGCATTGAAAAGAGGAAAAAAGTAGGAGTTTCTAAAATTCCAAATCTAACCGTTAATGAGTTAGTAAAGGACAAATCTAACTGTTAATTGATATGTTATTAAAAATATAGATATTGGAAGTAGAAGATTTTTTACCGTTAGATGGGAATTTTTTTTTAAAAAAAAAGAAGTCACAATTTAACTGTTAGAATGGAGATATTAAAAAAATAAAAAAAAATGTTAGGTGATGTTTAATCTATTTTAATATATTATTATGCATAATGTATTTTAATCTACACAAATTTATTAAATTTGTCTAGTATTAATTTTGCACATATATAGTGTATTAAAAATAAAATTAAATTAATTTAAAAATATCAAATTACAAAAATAAATATTAAAATAAAATAATGATGTGGAGTAACTTTTGGGACCCACTTATGCAACTAATATCAGTTGCACTACTAGAGGAAATTTCTTTTCAAGTTGCATAAAGTGTAATAAATGATGTGTCAGTGTGGGATCTACAAAAAAATTATTAAACAATAACTTATACAATTCTTATAAATACCATGATTAGAGATAGTCTTATGCCAAACATGAATTTTCTTTCCCAAAAATAAGTTTTTGTCCAAAGGACATTCTCGGTGACAATGGTTCGCTCATTTAAATTTCTCTTGCCAAACATGAATTTTCTTTGCCAAAAAAGAGTTTTTGGTCCAAAGGACATTCTCGATCACAATGTTCAACAAATTTAACTCTCTCTTGCCAAAAGTATTTTTATGCAAAAAAAAAAAAGGAAAAAGAGAGATTTCTTGATAAAAATATTTTTCATGCCAAAAATTAAAAAAAAAAATCAAAAATCGAAAGAAAACTTCTTTTCCTCAAAGTCCTTCTCTTTTCTCTTCTCATTGTATATATTTTTAGTTTCAAGATAAGTCGTGATGGCTCTTTCAAAGAAGTCCAAGCTCAATCAATTACACTCTGTCAACCAATCTATCAAGGTCAAACTTAAAAATGCGTCAATAATAGGAAAGAAATAAAGTCCATAAAGCAACTTGGAGGCCGAAGTGTATGATTTGAAGTTGAAGATGAATGAAATGATGGAATTGTTGGGAGGAGCCCAAGTTCTCGGCATAATCTCGAAGTTGAGATTGACGATTTGAAGTTAAAGGTCAATGATATAGTGAGGTTGTTAGAAGATAATTTGAAATTGAAAGGGCCGATGGAAAATGTGGATGCACTTACATAGAAAATGACCTCTATTGGGGAAATACCTACTATTTTGACTTCTTCTGATGAGGTAAATGCTTGAGTGTTTCCTCAAATCATACCATTAAATGCAAACTTGGCTTATCAGGCAAGGTCCAGTTCAATGTTGCCATGTGTTCAAAAGACCTCTAGGGAAGTGGTAATTAGTGTGCTGCCTAGTTCGAGCAAGATTCTTCCGAATTACTAAGCATCACCTCATCTCTCCCACCTCAATTCACTTAATTTCATCCCACCACCTCAACCCTACTATCCAACCTCACCAAATTTTACTCATTTCACCCAAGCATATCTAGCAACCCTCATACCCATCTCACTCTTAGACCTTTGGTTAGGCCTGATTACCAAAATAAACATGACAAGAATGCACCTTACCCAAATATTCTCATTCCAAAATTAGGGTTGTTTAGGAAATTATGTGATGCGGGTATTATGACTCCTAGACATATTTAGCCCCAACGACCATCTTTCCCTCACTGGTACAATCTAGACCTTGAATGTGAATATCATTGGGGAACTATTGGACATCCCATTGAAACTTGCCTTTCTTTTAAGGAAACTGTAATCTACCTGTTAAGGCAAAAGAAAATTGTGATCAATGAAGTAGGAAGAAGGGTGATCATCAATACCAACCCTGAGCCCAATCAAGCATGAAGTAAATGGTGGAAGAACATTCAAAAGATGAGGAATACATGCTTGCTGTAAAAACACCTTTGAAGAAAATTCAAGAGAGAGAGCAGATATTAACTAGCTAGAATATGGAATCATTATAAAATTTGAATTATTTTAAGAAATGCTTGCTTTTGTTGTTAATTTCTGAATTACTTGTACTTTGCTTAACTGTCATCAAAGAAATTTTCATGGAGATGGTTTTTATTTTCATTTTCCTTCATGCCAAAGTTGCATCATTATTTCATTTTCTATTCAATGTTTATTGACCTTCATTTATGTTCTTTCAAAATTTTCCTCAAGTGTCTTGATAACACAAATTTTTTTGCCTTGTCAACAATTTCAGATATCCAATAATTGATTCTCATTTTGACTTGAAAATGGATGCATACTAATATGGAGAGAATATAAACCTTGGATCACTTTTGGTTGACTTTCACAAGCCTACTCATGGAGATCCTTGAATCAATAGAGAATGGGTATTGCAACCCTACACAACCATGAAATTTTCAACCGGGGCAAAAGTGAGCCATGAACAATTGAGTATGGTTGAAGGAGAAAAGACTAATTGAGCAACTTATCAAGAGCAAGGTCCTAGAGCACTCGATCAAACATTTGAACATGCTAATGTTCAACCATGAAAGCATCATTTTTCTTAAACTAAAAAGGATGTGATTTTTTCTTGAATAGTGAGGTCAAAATCCGATTAAGACACATTACCCCCTCAAAAAAATAAAAATAAAGAAAAGAAGCCTGTTAGGCCCAAAACTTGAATAAGAGTGGTCTAGGCAAAAGTTAGAGCATTCAAAAAAAAAAAAATCAAAACACACGAAAAAAAAGAAGAAAATGAAGCAAAAAAAATTGAAAAATGTATATTAAGAAAAAAGGAAAAAAAAAAAAAAGAAAAGAAAAGAAAAGGAGGTAGTAAATCTGGAAGCTCAATATGGACATATTGATTTAAAGCTCACAGTCATAGTCAAGATCTCTAAGTGTTCTGAATTTTGTTGCTCAACATAAGAAGAGGGAATGTTATGAAATTTGTTTGATGGCAAAAGAAGATGAAGTGATCACTTTGTCAACGCAATAAAGAGATGTGTTATGAAACATATTCATGAATAGGAAGAAGATATGTTCTCTCATTCAGTTGCCAATGCAAGAAGATGTTGTGTTCTCCCAATCATTTGTCAATGCAGAAAAGGATGTGTTCTTTCCTTCACCAAGAAGTCCCGTCAAGGCAAAATGAAAATCAATATGTTTGGCTATGTCAAAATTATAAACTAGCGCAAATTTCCAACTTGCAAATTTTTCATGAATTCGTGTTAGCTCCTACAACAATTAATTCGAACTAGGTGGGCTTTAATTCCTATTTGAGGATATATATTTAATAGGACAAGTCCAATTTAGTAAAATTCTCACGTTGGGGCAAGCTGTCATTTCAAAAAAAGTTTTGTCATTCTTTCTTGCCCAATTTTGTCATGCCTCACATTGGGGCAAATCATCATTCAAAATTTTGTTGAATTTATTGGTTCATAAAATAAAAGGGGTTAGCTATTTGAGTTAACTTCTCTCCTTCAAAAACTTCCAAAAGGGATTAATTATTTGAAGTAGTTTCCTTCCCTCATGTGCTTGTCTCAATCTTAATTATAATTTAGATGCTTTAAATAAAGTGCAATGTAATTTTAATTTAACAACAAATTCATGCAGTCCTTGAAGGAGTTGTTTTGATAATGGTCTATAGATTTTAGGAACATCCCCAACACAAGGGCAAATTGCAATTCAAAATGCCAAGGTAACATGAAGCTGAAAATAGTGGAGTAAATGAAAGTGCAAAATACAAAGGTAAAATGAAGTTGAAAATATAGGGACAATGTGACGTTCAAGTTGAGGTGCAACTTGAAGGATGAAGAGAACAATGAATAAAGTGGAGATCCAAAGCCAAGCATGGAAAGTTTTATGTACCAAAGCAAGCCATTGGTTAGAGTGCTATTGATTGAGCTGGATACTTCTAACAAAAGGGGTTCATTATGACTCATCCCATAAAAAATACATGATTTCAAAATAAAAGAAAAAGATAAAGAATTTGCAAAGTTATTTTCTTCATCAAACAAAAAAAGAGTTTACATTTTTCATCCATTGCATGTCTTCATTTAGGGGTATCAAATAGTTACCTAGACAAAATATGAGTCTTTTATCTTTACATGTTTCTTATATTAGGTACTTTCCAAGCCAAGCTTATCTCATCCCTCTATAAGAAACATATAAAGAAGGGCAAATGAGACATCATATTTTTTTTTTTTTTTGAGATTTCCAACTTAAAGAAAATGAATCAATAAATTATTTTTTTGGTGACAAGGTCTAGCCATTCAATTCAAAATTTATTTTTCTACCATCAAAATTCTCGTCATTAAATTTCTTGCCATTAATTTTCAATCATTAAACTTCTTTCAAAAGAATATTTTTGAATCAAATTAGTTTGATCAATTTTAAGCTTTGTCCATTGACTTTCATTCTCTTAAATTTCTTATCATTATTTTTCAACCGTTAAAGTTTTCTCGCCATTAAATTTCTTGCCATTAATTTTTAACCATTAAATCTCTTTTAGAAGAATATTTTTGAATCAACTTAGTATGATCAATTTTAAACTTTATCCATTGATTTCATTCTTTTAAATTTCTTGTCATTAATTTTCAACCATTAAATCTCTTTCAGAAAAATATTTTTGAATCAACTTAGTTTGATCAATTTTAAGCTTTATCCATTGATTTTCCATCTTTTAAATTTCTTGCCATTAATTTTCACCCATTAAATTTCTTACCATTAATTTTCAACAATTAAATTTCTCACCATTAAATTTCTTACCGTTAATTTTTAGCCATTAAATTTCTTTCAAAAAAATATTTTGGTTCAATCAGTGTTGATTTTTAGCCATTAAATTTATTACCAAATTTTTGACCATTAATTTTCTTTCAAAAGATTCTTGAACCAACTTAGTTGATCAAGTTTAAGTTTCAGCCATTGAGTTTTTTATGCCCCTAATGTTTTTTTGCCATTAATTTTCAACCATTAAATTTCTTATTGCTAAAGTTTCTTTGTAACTGATTTTTAGCTATTAAAATATTTTTAAAAAATAATTCTTAAGCCAACTTAATTCAAAAAATTGTAAATTTCATATGTTGACTTTTCCCCACCATTAACATTTTGGTGATTTTTTGGGTAGCATATGATTTTTGTAGCCAAAATAAATGTACCTTTTATCTTTACATGTTTCTTACACGAAATGCCTAATAAACATAGTTTATCCCTCGTTCTTATAAGAAAACATTTAAATAGGGATAATCTGTAAACATTATATTTTGTACAAGTATTCTCATTTTTTATTTTGGTTTTATTTTATTTTTACCTTTATTTTTATTTTATTTTCTTATGTTTTCTTTAAAAAAGAAAGAAAAAGAAAGAAAAGAAAAGAATAGAAGAAAAAATTAAATAATTTCTTTTTATTTTTGCATCTTATATTAAAAGTGATTATAAAAAAAAGATTAAAAAAAAGAAGGCGACAAAGTTAAAAAAAGGAAACGAAAAGAAGAGCAGCAAAGCAAAGAAAAAAATCACGCTTTGGCGTGAAAAGAAAAAGAAGAGAAGGAAAAGGAGCAGCCAAGCAACAAGAAGAAAAAATAAAATGGCAGAAGATGGACAAGAGAGCTCCAAAGAAGAAGACCATGTCTAAGAATGCAGGGATGGGATGCACAAAGAAGCGGCATGAATAGAGACAAGAAGAGCAGCGCAGAGGCAGAGGGAGCAGCGCGATTAACGAAAAAAAGAAGATTGGAAGGCTATAGAGAGCAATACAGAGAAAAGGGGCTCAAGGGGTTTTTGATGGAGTGAAAACAAGCGTGAGAAAAAGGAAGCAAGGAGAAAAAACATAGAAAAGAAGGAAAGCAAGAAGGAGAAAAACAAAGGGTGAGCAAAGAGGAGATAGAGAGCTATAGGGGGAGAAAGAAAAATAAAAGAAAGAAGAGACGAAGTGAAAGGGAAGAATAGAGACAAATAGCAATAGCTCACCGAGAAAGAAAAAGAAAGGCAGATTAGAGAAGCAAAATATAGCTGTTGAAGTGAGATTCCAGGATAAGTTAGTGATCTTAGCAGTGTCGAGGTATGAATGCCCACTTTTATACTCCTTGAATTACTTTTGTTGCTAGGATTCTGTTGACACTTGACTTATATGGTTGGGGTGGGTGTTATGGTGTTCAGTGATGTTGATGAAATTCTTCGGGTACTCTGGATTGGTCTGTATTATGCAATTCCCACTTGTTGAGTCTATCTGAAATGTTCATGACCATCTCTGTTGTGTAAAATTATCAAAGGAGTGTTGTTCTGTTCTGTTTTAATCTGAGGTGCTTGAAATTGAAATTCATAATTTCCTGCTATAAGAAATCTTGCTAAATATGTCAAGCCACAAAGGTTGACTGTTTGAGTTGTTTCTACAATGTTGAATATACTTGAAAATATTTTAGCATAAAAGATGCTTGGTTTGCTCTCTTTCTAGTAAAGAGATCTCAAGGTATTCTGTGAGGTTTCAGTCTGTGCCTTAGTTAATCTTCTCTGCTTGAATATGCTTTTAGATATGTGTCAAATGAAATCTGGCACTCTGTCTTTATGTTTTGCCCATGAATGATGATGTTGAATTCATGATAGTTGGATAGGTTTTAGAGGAGTTTTCAGTTCTTGACTTGTGTTCTTTTAAATGTGATAAATTTGTCCTCTTTATGCTCTTGGGAGTTGCAGGATTGAACTTAGCAGATTCATGGATTTTATGGTGTGTGTCTTTTGTCCTTTTATTTATTTATTTTTCATTCATAGTATATTTATTTGTTTAGTCTTAGATATTTTGGATCTTTGGGTATGCTATTTCCATAAAATTTAGGTTCTATTTCTTGTAGTTAATTATTAGCTTGTGTTTACATGGTCTTTGGTTTTTGGTATTGGTTGTTTTAGTCTCTATTATTCTAGAAATTTTTGTAAAACTTTCTATGCTATTTAGTGGGTCACATGCTAATTCCTCTCTAGATAAATTGGTATAAAATTTGTGCTAATTCCCCAGCTGCTATTGGAGAACTTTCTTGGTCTGTGAGCGTGAATGAATGATTAGAATGTTGATGTGTGCGCTTTGTTTCTAAAATTCTTTGAAGCATGAATGAGTTTGAGTTGGGATTAGATGAGAGTTTTGCATTATTGTGACTATCTTTTCCTTTTCCTTTGTGATCCAAAGTTTAGTCTTCAATGGATGTTGATTTATGTTTATATTTTTGCTATGAATCTGTGGTTCTTGGACTTAGTGCATTTGTTGACTAAGGGGTATAAGAGATGGAAAAAAAAAAAGAAAAGAAAAAAATGATAAGGGTTTTAAATGTTTAATTTCAGTTTTTTTGTTCTTTATATGCACTTGAATCTCTTGGTTATCTTTCTAACTGTCTGGGTTTAAGGTTGAGTTCCTGGAAATTATGAGTTACAACTTGTAATTCCCCTTTGTTGTTGATATTTCTTATTGACACTTAAGCTAAATATGAAATTGTGCTGCAACTATGTTTAAACTGGGAATTCTTGTTGTATTACTTCTGTTTGGCTTAGGAATAGCTGCAAATTTGGCTTGTGTCTACTTGGGATTATTGCTTATTGAGTTTGGTTCTCTGTTGTTACTGCTTTACTGGTGGTCTCCATTGTGGTTTCTTTGTTTCCTAATTAACAGTTCAATGCCTTCAATTTAATTGAGATTCAATGTATTTGTTAGTTAAGGATCATGGAAGTTGAGAAGTATTGAAATGTTCTTGCATTTTAACCTTGCTTTGAAGGATCAGAGACTTGGAATTTTTGAGTGATTGCATGAATATCTTGTGTTCTCGCCTATTCTAGTTATTTGAATCTCTCAAATTGACATGAAGATGCTGCAAGTGTTGATTTAATTTTAGAACTGAATGTTCATGTGTTGTCATGTTTTGATTCCTCAGTGTGGTTTGAATTCTCTACTTTCATCATCTTAGGCAAAAGTTTGTTTATCCATGAATACTATTGAATTTTGAACTCTTATCTTAGCGCTATTTATATGGTACTTGATATGATCTTTACCTTGAATGAAAGCCATTTGATTTTCTCTGTATATGGGAGCTGGACTATAACCTTGACATGCTATAAGTTGTGCCATGCCTATTTTAAATTGCTTGTGGAAGAAGGAATGAGGTTCAGTCATATCCTGATTAAGGTTTTAGTTTCAAAATCAAGGTTGACATCATTGCCTACCACTGCATTTTTTCATTCTTTTCATCATCATGTGGTATGCGGAAAATGAATGTCTCTAACTCTGTTTCTTTGTGAATTTCATGTAGTATTTTAAGTGGTGGGCATGATTGATCAATGGATGTGGGTGGCCGTTTTTGATGTTTCATTGACTTTGTTTCAAGTTATGATTCTAGGCTGTGGTAAATGAAAGATTCAAGTAAATCCTTGACATATTTTTGGATTTTTTGGTTGTGATTTTGCTTATATACTTTTACTCTTGTTAACTCATTTGGCAAATTAATTTTCTATTGTCAAGGATTCATAGTCTGATTGTATCTATTATTTAGGTATGAAAAGGATTTAGGTATGAAAAGGATTTCACTTGTCCAATCGATGATTTCTTTGACTTTGAATTTGATTGCTTGATCCATTAAAGGGTATGAATTGTGGTGACCTTGGATTATGTCTCAATTTAATCTTCTTTTCTACTGAATCACAATGGGCAAATTCTAGTTTGTGATTTTAAGGTTCATTCTTGTGCTCACTTCATGCTGCATTTTTGCTAAAATGGTGCTTTCTACGATAGGGGTGCAAAAAGAAATGATGGGGTGACAATAGAAAAAAAGGGAGAGTGCTAGTTGAGGGGTGTTAAAAAGGAAAAGAAAGGTGTGAGAAGAAAATACATATGAGCCGAGAGGTGTTAAAAAGGAAAGTTGGGTGTGAGAAGAAACAATGTAGACTTACAGTGGACAGTGGATGTGTGAAAAGAAAAGAAAAAACTTAAAAAGTTGTTATTTTTATTTTATGTTATTTTTTCTGTGTAATTTTTTTTTGTATCTCGTACCTAAATTTTAAATTATAATTAACATGCCTACACATTAGAGTGCATTTAAATTTTTAGGGTTTCGAAGCCCCTTATTTATTATGGAATGATAGGTAGTCTGGTCTTTTATAAGACTAAGCTTGCACTATCTGATCTAGGTTAGGATAAATGCTATTTGAAAAGATAGTTTATCCATTTTGAAGGATGGAAGGACTCTAAGTTCATTTAAAGGATTTATGCATACATGTTTATTTTTTTGTCATTTTGTTAGAGATTGTAATGTTATTTTTGGTAAAAAGTAAAATAAAATTTAGTCATATCGTTATTTCGCATAACTAATTTAGATAATTATTTTTTATAGATGTCGTGAGGTGCCTAACACATTCCTCATCCATAACCGACTCCTGAACTCAGCATTCCAATGTCTTTTCAATAAAATAAATAAATTTTAAAATAAATAAAGTTTTTAATTGTACCATATTTCTTAAACAATTAGTGACGACTCTAAAAATAAAAATTTTAAATAAAAGTCATTCTATTTTTTGTCGTAATATTTTATCCCAAAGAGTATGTTGTGATAAACTTGTTTTGCATAGATTAAGATGAATGAGTAGCACCCAAATCTGCATGAATGCTGCAAAGGGAAAGGGTTAGAAGTATGAGTGAAAGAACATGAGAGCTTTAAATTAACGGGGGTTTTCTCAAGCCACTATTATGGGAATGAGATCAATAAGGGAACACAAAAAACAAACTCATGACATACTCATGACATAAAATTGTCCACTATAATAATTCAATTGAACAAGAACAGCTATGCTGGACTAGAAATTTCATTGATTCTACATCAAAGTAACATAAATCACCCCACATGCCCAGCATTCATACAAGCAGCTCAACTGTAGTCTCCAAATACAACTACTTCACCGTCTAAACTTTACTCTTAAAAGAATTATAACATGAGTACACTTCACATATTGCACCAGTGTTTGAAACCTCACAAAAGCCTACAAATCTAGTTACCAAAATGTAATATATCCTAGGTTAAAAAACTATGTTATGATCCTAGTTCATGACACTAATTGGTCCAAATGGTCTTGTGTGCACACTTAGTTGTACTCCTTGCACTTTACAAGAGAGAAATGTAAGCATAAATAACAATAACAATACAATAAATTTGTGTAACCCAAATTAACAAAAATAGGTAATATTTCAGTTGATAGATTAACTGATGAAGCCACTTTAACCATTTTTTGGCATATAAATTTTGTTTTGTCAACCTGCGTTAGGAAGAAATTCATAGCGTGGAAGACCAGGTGACGCATTTCTGGAAACCATCTCCACCATACCATGCTTCATGGAAAGTAGAAACAGACGATAATTCCATGTTTAATAATTAATAATAGTAATTTAATATAGCTTCCATTTCCAAGCTCTCATATTTTCTTTTCACTCAGTAAACGACTCCGTCAATATTTTCTTTTCTTCAATGCCTCTGTCCGTACGAAATGTCTTTCCCTGAACACGTAAAAATGTAGAAAAATTTACTCTTTCTTCTAGAAACACTCAGCAACCATGAACCATTCTCTCTCTTTTCACTCTCTATATATTTTGCTTAGCATTTCTTCTCATCAATAGCTGCAACTAAACAAAGCTTCTTCAGAACAGACATAAACTGGTCTCTGTTTTTTTTTTTTTTTTTAATTTTCATTTTTATTCTCAAACTGATTCGGATCGATGGAGTACAACCCGTTGTTACTCGAACCCGTTTCTCAAAAGAACACGGATCTCTTGGATTTTCAGTTCCCTGCTGTGGCAAACCCTGCTGCTCTAAACAACATCGTTTTCTACGGCAAAGTTATGGTTCGTCAAGCAGAACCAGCTCCGGCACCCAAAGACCCGTTCCTCTCGAGATCGGAGTCTATCGGGAGGTTGATTTTGGGTCGGACCTTCCGCGGGCTGAATTCGGGTCGAGACAAGCGTTCGGACTCGCTCTGGTCATATTCGACTGGCGAGAACCGCTGCAGTAGGAGTAGCAGTACTCGGAAGCGTTATGGCGGCTTGTTTGGGATTCTGAGGTTCCCGTTACAAATGGAGCTGAGTGATATAAAGAAGAGGCAAGAAAGGAGGGAACCAGTGACGCTGCCGGCGTTTCCGGGGGATGGCGACGGCGAATCAGCTAGTGGCAGTGGCGGGAAGAGCTGTTGGGAGCTGGTGCGGCCGTTGAAGCGGAGAAGCCACCTGATGAGCGTCTTGGCTAAGACGCCATTTCGTTGTATACCCGTGGTTTGACTTTTTACTGTTTTTGCTAAATGATTGTTTGACTCTTGGGATGTCATGTAGAGTGGTACTGGGTCTACTGGTACTAGCATGTGTAAGGGAAAATTCGTGTTGCACACCCCAGATGTTCTAATTATACACCCTGTATGCGTGTGTGGTTAAAACCTACGGAGAGTGTGAAAAGAATTTTCTGAGTTTCGCTCGTACGCTGTCTTATTAGTGTATGGGGGGTCAAAGGCCACTTTATTATTTTTATTTTTACGTGGCCATTAGTATTTCTCCGATACAACGACTTAAATGTATATTTTTTTTTATAGGTAGCATTTTTTTTCACTTACATTTTTTTTTCACTTATTAACAATTTTTTCTTGTAACAAGTTTTCTTTTTGTTATGATATTCATACTTGATAAAGGAATAAAATCTGTTCTTTTTTCTTATATTATAATATAATAACTATATAATAATGGACTATTTTGCTAAGTTCCTCAAAGAGAGTTATTTTGCGCCCTTAGGTATTTTCTATTTACCCACTTATGTTGGTTTGAGGTACAGGTAACAACAAGAAAACTTTGGGACTAACAGGCGATTAATCAAGTTCAACAATAGGTTTTCTAACAAACCTTACAGGGAGCGAATAGTCATTGTGAAAATTTCATTTTCCCTACAATTAATCTATTTCTTAAGGAAGGCAGAAATCATAAAATGATATAATTTACTATTAATTCACTCAATATTTCCTTTTTTTAGATCAATTTCCATATTTAAATTATGTATCAGATGTACAAATACTCTACCCTAAACTCACTTTGGATATGAACTTTGGGTATTCATAGATATTTTTGTTATTACCAATAATACCGTTCCGAAATAAATCACTTCCTCCAAAGCATGTCTTCGTTCTTGCAACAATCTTGCACAAAACTTTAAGTTAAAATATTATTTTAAAGTTTAAACTCTTAAGACCAATTAAAATAAATAAAATAAGGAATGATATCAAGTAAAATACAATTTTTCTCCCTATTAAGTGTGTGTTTGGAAAAATGAACTACTAGCTTATTTGGGAATTATGTCTTATTGAGTAAATCAATAAAATAAAATTATTTGATAAATTAAAAATAAAGGAAAATTATAGCTTTAAAAAATAGTTTTAGAAAACTATTTAAAATAGTGTTTCACTTCTAAAAGCCAACTACTAATAATTCATTCTTATTTTTATTTTTAACTTTTTAATAAATGACAATATTTACTTTTCACAGAGACTTAGCAATTCAACCTAACTCCTCTTTCCAGCTACTCCTCATTATAATATTAATTAATTAATTAACTAATTAATTGTTAAAAAATAAATAAATAGTTAATTATTAACAATAAAAAATATATATTTAATTACTTGGTTGATAATAAATAAATAACTAGCTCTATATATATAACTATTTAATTAATTTATTGATAATAAATAAATAGATACCTATGTCTAGTGGTATTGGGCCCATCGGACCTGGCACATGTCATGACTGTGGTTATAAAATTCTTTTGGCACTCCCCATATTTTCTAATTATACATCCCGTATGATACAAATAGGATTAAAATGTGTGATTGGTAAGGTGTGTGGTTAAAACTTATGGGGTGTGTCACAAAAGTTCTCTGAGATTGGCTATTGCTTAGTCTTAGTCGTATGGGGTGCAAAGGCTACTTTTATTTTTATGTGGCTATTTTAGTATTTTTCCTACACAAACATTTAACTGATTAACAATTTTTTCTTGTAATAAGTTTCTTTTTGTTATAATACTGAAACTCGATAAGGTATGAGTTCGAATAATCAACATTTTCAAATTCAAGAAAACAAGCTAAAAATCTAAGGGCTAAGTGTATTACTTTTCATTAACAACTAATTGGTGTTGGCTTAATAAAAATAAGTTGAGCTCTATTACATTATTAAGTCAAAAAAATTTGGTTCAAAATTTTAAAATCATTATTATTAAAAGGGATTTACTTCTCTTAAATAGAGATTAATATTTTAAGTCGAAAATCCTCAATTCAAATTAAACTTTGAAATCACTAATAAGAGATTTACTACTCCTGAACATAGACTACATTCTATACAAAAGATATTTTACCTTAGTTAAAAAAAGAAGATTAAAAATAGTATGTTGGTTCTCTAACTTTTATTTATCATGACTAAATCACTCAGAAGATATAAATTTTTAAACTATTTACCAAAACAACACAAATTCAAAACTATTTTTCAATCAACCATAATTTTTGGGATATTTAAAAAAGCCATTTTGATTGACATTTTGGTGACAAGAATTTACTATAAAACATCATATTGTTAGGCATTTAATGAAAGACACTCACTGTGAAATTGCCATCATGATTGGCATTTTGGAAATGACAAATACATCATGAATATGCCAAACCTAGGATACAGAAAACAGGTTACATGCCTCAGGATAAAATAGGCTCTTCCAAATCCCTTGGTCAAACCTAGGGAACATAACAAAAAACACAGATGCTATCGTAACCCAAAACAAAAAGTTATATGAGCTATATAAGAAAGAAGAAGAAATAGCTATGGGCTTTATAAGAAAGGAGGAAGAAAGTAAGTGGTGTAATTGAAATGACTATGAAGGTGGCTATTTATAGTATGAGTAAGGTGAATATTCTTCTAACTAATTCAAGCGATTTGAGACTTTGAAATTAATAGAAGGAAGAGAGTAAACTCAAGTGATGTTGGAATTTTGAAATACCCATAATTTTTCAACAATCCCCCATATATTTCAAAAGGACCAAAGGTTTATGTCGGGTTACTCTTATGGATGCAAATGTATCGAGTTTGGTGTTCGTAGACTATGAACTAGATCTAGACAAATAAGACTTAATGTACAGAATTATTGGTGAAGTTTATAGCTTCTGTGAACTAAAATTTCTTTACAATTATTTTACACCCCACAGTTTTTGCTATTGACACTGTTTTGCACTATTATGGCCGTGCGTGTGCCTAGTTGTTCATGAGCACTCTAGAGATTTCACCACGATCTCATAAGAGCGACCCCACTCTACACTCATATAAGTGATTTCATTAGGTGTATTTGCAACGAATACACCACCTATAAGGGCTATGAAAATCATTAAGGGTGCGTTTGATACCAATACTGGACAACACAAGTAAAACAGCACAGCATAAAGAGTTGAGGTACAGGATAATTTTTTGTACTGTCCATTGTTTGTTGTTTAACGTACTGGACAAAAAAATTTATATTATTTTTGTCTAATTTATAGTAATACTTTATATTATTATTTTTTTAAAAGTATATAATACAATTTTAATATTTATAACAATTAAAGTAATTTATAAAAATATAAAATTTAAAAAAGCGTCGTCAGTCACTGATCATTGTCGGTACCTTGCCAGTCACCTATCGTTGTGAATACCTCGCCGATTGATAACTGTTGTTAAGACTTACCGCTATTGATTTGATGAGCCAAGATATAGAGACTTGTAAGATGGTTAAAGAGATAACAATATTAAAATTTTTGTCTTGTCCCATGGTTTGGTGAGTAACAAAAATTCAAGGATTTGTCCAGTACTATGGACAAGTTTTTGTCTAGTACTTTGGTCTTTTACAAATCAAACAAGGGACAAAAATTTTTGTACTGTCCAGTCCCTTGTTTTATAGCAAATCAAACAAACCCTAAGAGTGTTATGCTCAAACCCCTCAGTCAATGCATTATAACACTTTCTCACACCATAAGAAGGGACTGAATAATAAATAGTGCTAGCAGAATTAACAAGTAACTTGTTATTACCCATATGAACCTTCTTCATGGGATCTCCAATCACAAAGGTTGGGTTCCCATCACTTGTTAATTTCAATTGGCTTAGATGTCCCTTCCCCTCGATGTTTCAAAAATGATTTTCATTCAGAGGATTGGCCAAATTCACTTCTAACCTTACATAATCAATTATAAAATCTTTTAGCAGTTGCTTAACCACTCAATCTAGTGTTTGTTGAGAAGTTACTCAGTCACTACCAGCCAATTCTAAAGCAATGGACTCATAAAATGTTTATTTGGCTTATCTACAAGTTGTAGGGTAAATACACACCCACTAGTAGATTTTGTCACATTTGAATCAAGATTCAATTAACATTGTAGTATCCTTTTAAGATCATATAGAATTCAATATGTAGGATATCATAATTCATGATACCTCTCAAATATACCATTAGTCTGACTAATGCAGCTCAATGATCATTATTGGGTTTGTGAGTATACATTCTCAATCTACACATAAATTATACTATCTTTAGTTAAACTCATTACATGCATCAGACTCTCAATATTTAGTGCATACTTAAATTGAAAAACAAAAGTTACCCATGTTCTTCTATATTTTGGGTATTACTATCATAAGGAGATTACACCAATTTTGATCAAAATGATCAAATCTCAAGAAGTTTCTCAGTTTAATGTTCTTGTGATAGAGATATACTATCACCTTTCCTTATGACCTTAACACCCAGAATACATTTATCTCACATATCTTCTCCTTCCCTTACTGGTGTATAGGAGGGTAAGCACATCTATTAGAACATATGTGCTTAGTAGCCCCAAAGTCTACCATATATTTTGTCACATTGGCAACAAAGAGAGTTTAAAAAATGACTACAACAATTATGTCATCTCCTTTGACCAAATTTGCATTTAGCATAGGAGTATTGTCATTTATTCCTCTCTTACTGTGCTACATGGTGACCTAGCTTGCCACACAAAAACATTTTTATTTGAATATGTGTCTAAACATAACCCTTGAAAGGCACCCCCACACTTTCAAATACTTCAATTGGGTGCATAACCTTCTCATATATATATATACACACACACATATATTGACATTCATCAATAATCTCAAAAGCTAGACTGTCCATGAGTCAATCACTGAGAAGAAAAATAACTGATCCATGTAAATGCTAAACCCTAGCTTATTGCTTTGAGATTGACACATGGTAAAATCAATATATTAGCTTAATTAACACCACATATGTATACAACTTTCAACACCACATGCACCATATTTATAAAAATAAAAAAGCCTACACTGTTTATTTAAATGTACTCGGTATAGTAAGCTATAATTCTCAATGTAAAGAATCATTTATTAAGACAGGTGCAATTTCCTTCAATCCATGACACATACAGTGATTAAAAGCAAATACAACCATAAGGATGTTTGAAGAGCGTACCTGGTCCTCCCATTTTTAATGATAAAGAAAAGGAACCTAGATGAACTTACTTGTGGTATTGAAACGACATTAGCCTTTTGTATTCTCCCAAGCTTTTATTAAGCTTTGAATTCAAACAACTCACATCGCAATTCACAAAAGCAGCATACAACCCAATCATGAAACAATGAGATTGAATACAATATGACCACATTAGGCAAATTCCTCCTTATGAAGTTTACCTAGTCAAAAACTAGGCTATTACAAATACAATATGGCCCGATTCTAGCTACATTAATTTTAGAAACTCATTAATGTTACAATGACAGGTATCAGGTTAATGGAATGCATCAATAGCACAAAAGCAGGAACTAATTGGCAATGCACCAATGACACAAATTAAATAAACTAACCATCATAAAAATATCATAAACAATTTTTAGCCAAGATATAGGAGCAAAACACATTGTAGAAGCAGGATTCAAATTATGAAATGATTCATATTCTTCTTCATATTTAGCAAGCAAGAAAAGCAGAAAAACAAGTAGCGATACTCAAAGAATTACATGGTAGATGAGTATCATCTCCAATCTTATCAATCTTTAATAACATGTTGGTCCAAAACAACAATCTTCAATTGGTTTATCTCATTAGGAGACTAACAAGCAAAGCAAACCAAAATGATTAATGTTCAGAAGTGTGCAGCTGAATTCACCGTCCAATTATGCACTCAAAATTATCCAAATAAGTACCATAACATGATAATAAGTATTTCAATGTCAAGTAAAGGTTAGGAGCCAAATGCATAGCCATAAACTAACAAATGAATCAAAGTGATCTAACATGTACCTTAGGTACTATTTAATCTATAAGCACCCATTTCAAACCACACAAAAGCATACAATATGAAGATGCTCAAATAATTCAAAATTCCAAGGGATTGTACTAAAGGGTATGATAAAGAGATAAACCAATAATAGCCATTGCCTTGCACATTACAGACTCAAATTAGTATCTAGTACTAGGCATGTATAACCACTAATACTTTGGATACATAATCCATATATTTGCCAATATAGTTTAATGTAAACAAGGGTCATTGGAGCATGCATGTGTTTAATCCATAAGTATCAACATGATAATTTTTTAAGAAAAGTTCAAACTCCCTGAAACAGCCCATCTAGTAAAAACTCAAATAGCTACCACGAACTACAACAATAATTGGCAATTCCACAAAGTCACAGCAAACAAAAAAAAAAAATCTGATTAAGAACAATGTAAATTGTCTATAAGCCACCATTTATCAAATATGCAATATATTTGACTTGCGAGCCTAAAAATATATAACCACGACATTTTAATAGCATAAAACAGTTAAGATTACTAGGTGGAAATTAATCACAAAGCAAAACATAGTCAAAGTAATAACCAAAACTTTCATAAAAATGACAACTGAATTAAATGCAAAAGGGTAGAACTGGCAGAAAGTGAGGAGCTTCCATGTCATAATAGTCTTATCGATTGTTGGAGTTGACATAGTTGCTCCTAGGTTGTGCTAGGCTGAGTCATGCAATACCTACAATGTCAGATAACTTTGTCAGTCATCAAGATGAAAGGTGTTGTGAGGGTTTGTGAAGGTTCGTCGTCCGAGAAGGATGAGAATCTGGGAGAGGGAAAGGAAGCCAGCCAGGTCTGGGCTTATAGGACAAGGTATGGGCTTTGTTGGCTTTTTTTGGGTACTTCAGGTCCATAACATAAGCCCCCCAGGTCGGAAGGTCGACGAGTCGAGCTTTCGAACTAAGATTTTGTACTATAATGTACATATATGATCACCTTGTGCAGCTCGGAAGCCTTGATCATCTTCTAGTGTAGCCCGGTTATCTTTTTGGGATGTTAACTAGTCTCCTGTGGATATGCTAGTTGTTTTCTAAATAAGTTCTTGTGCAACAATGTGGGTTGAGGTTTTATGGGCTCGATGCAGGTGGCATAGGCCTGGGTTGGTTGACCATATGCAGCTCAGGTCGGAAGCCTGAGTTGCACCATCCAATTGTAAAGACTAATTTAAAATGACCATTTTTATTAAAACTGTGTGACATTATTTGTAGACTGGTAGATTTAAACAAGAAAAGGCAATAACCCGACATTTGGTGCAATAAATGTTGAATTCTTTCACATATAAATCCGGGATACGATCTACATAACAAAAGGCAGAAGGCCAAAACAATTTAACATAATAGGGTTACTGATTATTCAAATTAAATTCATTCTACTGTTGCTTAGCAAATTTTAAGCCTATGTGTGACAGTTACCTGCTACCCTTTTTTTTTTTTTTTTGATTATAACTGCAAATCAAACATAGCTTTGTTCATCTGCTGAAGGGAAGCCAGTAGAAGGGTTATGATCCAATTTACTTAATTCCCAAGTAACGACGACAGAATAGGGTAATAATAGTCTAATAGTTCGGCAGTCGAAGTTACACACAAGAAAATAGAATTCTTTCTTTTTATTTTTAATATTCTCTTATCAAAGTGCTATTATCTCACTTAGTTCTAACAATGATAATGCTAAACCTTCTCGGATAAGTGAAGCACATGTTAATCTTGGATGAATAAAAACAAAAGCACTATTGAGTCTACCAACAGAATTAATTTTCTTAGAAATTTATAACTTAATAGTAGTAGAAGAGGGACACATTCAAATTACTTTGGTTAGGTCGGGTATTCTCGAAGCTTTCACGAGCCGAGCCTAACCCTAGCAGTACAAAGGTGATAGTATATGGCATGAACATGATCACGGGGTGTGGTTAATCTAATCAATTTTATCAGTTGAGCCTTAACTTTGCATCTTAGAGAATTTAGATTGGGATGGGAGTAGAGTAAAGCTTTTTAATGAGAAATAGCCAACACGAATTTCTTTTATCACCTTCGTTAGTTTCTACAACCATTCGGATAGGCTGAAGTTGATGATTTCAAATCATAGGTTGGAGATGGCTAGAGATCCTCTGGATCTGAGGTTTTATGTGGAGTTGGATGACGAATAGGGTCTAAAGTTTGCTTTAGTGGAGGAGATAGTAAATGAATGCCTTGGGTTTGATGGAGTAAGACTAAGAAGGGAAATCAGTATGAGCAATTGGGACGTTGAGTTTCTCAATGATGATCAGGTTCTTCAAGCTTGTCTTGATGCTCATTGGGCATTCGAGATTGGAAAGAACATTAGGGCTTAGAGAATTTTAACTTAAAAATCGGTGGGTCTCTGCAATTTTTGCTTATCTCTGTGAAAGTTTTAGCATAGGTTGTCTATTTTCTTCTCAATGAAGCTTTTAGTTAGCAACTCTATTTTTATGCCAATGATAGTTTTCAAGAATATGTAGTATGCCCGAGCTGGGGAGTCGCTAGACTTGATATAACATGTCCCCGAGTTGGGGTGTCGAAAGGCTCGATAGGGCTTGTCCTCGAGGCGGGGTGTTGCAGAGCTCGACGGAATGTATTCTCGAGGTGGATTGTTGTAAAGCTCGAGAGAGCGTGTCCCCGAGGTGGGGTGTCGCTAGCCTTGATGGTATTGCTAAGTGTTTTTCTCTGACAGTAGCTTAGTGCTCAAGTTCGAGTGATATCCTTCTTTAAGTTGCAAAGTATGTTCCTGGTGCAAAGTAAAATCTTGGAATATGATATGTACAAGTGATATTTTAATAAATACCTAGTGTAAAATATAATGTGCGACAAATAACATTTTAATTAACACCTGAAAGCTTGTCCTCCGTTCTACCAATTGGGCTAAGAAAGCTTTGATGATATTTAATCTGAGAATAAAAACTAAAACATTAAATATGAGAATAATTGAACCTGTGCTGATTCGAACCAAGGACCCCAACTATAGTTTGGGCCCGGTCTACCAGCTGAGCCAAGGTCAACTAGATGATAGTTGAGTCAAGAATAAATATAAAACAATCAAATATACTTTAAAGAACACAAAATGACCTTACCAGGATTCGAACACAGGACCCGACTGTGAGTTAACACCCCGGTCTACAGGCTGAGCCAAGGTCAGCTCGGTAATAGTTGGATCAGGAACATATATAACAACTAAATGTATCTTAATGGAAACAAAATGGCCTTACCAGGATTCGAACCCAAGACCCAACCAACTGATGACCACCGCTCAACCATCCGAGCTAAGGTCGAACTTGGTAATACTAGGTACGAGAATAATAGTTATAACGAAAATCAAACAGACATTTTAAATGATAAAAGACTCTTACCTGGTCGGGCATGGATTCGAACCTGTGCCCCTTAAGAGTTGGTCCTCCAGCTCAACCAACCGAGCTAAGTACGACTTGTTGATATTTAGGTTGGAATAAATATTTAAACAATGCATATTGATTTTGGTGAGAGAATAATACTTAAAACAACTAAATGTGTACTTTAAATAATAAAATTCTTCAACCTAACCGAGCATGGGTTCGAACCCGGGACCTGAGATTTTGGACGCTCCCCTCTACCAACCGAGCTACAAGTCAGGGCGAGAATATTTTTGGGTCGGGAATAAATATGAAGGCAAGATCAAACAAGTTAAAATCAGGGGAGGTCTCGAACCAAGGACCTAAGCCTTAACGCTCCCCTCTGCCAACCGAGCTATAGGTCGGGCAGTGATATTTTGGGTCGGGAATAAGTATTAAACCAGAAATAAACAAATTTAATAAAAATATCCGACCTGAGCGAGGTTTGAACCCCTAACCTAAGGAATATGAAACTTCGCTCTGCCAACTGAGCTCAGGTTGATTTTGATAGAATTTGGATCGGGAATAAATATTAAAGTGGAAATGAATCATTTTAACAAAATATTTGACCCGAGCGAGGTTCGAACCCCCAACCTAAGGATTTTGGAAATCCGCTCTGCCAACTGAGCTCAGGTCGGCTAGGCGATATTTAGTGGGAGGATAAATGTTATAACACTTAAACGAAAACTTTAAATAATAAAACATACCAACCCGTGCACGTATTCGAACCCCCGACCTGAGGATTTAGTGCAATTTGCTCTGCCAACTGAGCTAAGGTTAGCTTGAGTGCATTTGAGATCACCGAGATATTTATCACCATTTCTGCGACATTCCCTGGAAAGGGGATCACAGATTCCTAGACCTATTTGAGACCATTTTAAAAAGATCCAAATATTTCTCATATACCTATTATAGAAATAAACAGGGACTGAAGTTGCCTGCACTTTTCTTCATAAAAGCTAGTAATTTCATGGGAAAAGCTTGAAAAGAATCGCATCCATAGCAGAAAACACAAGGAGGATAGACTGGTACCAATCTCCACATAGACAAGAAAGAGAGAGAAATAAAGAAAGAAAACCCATTAGAAGTTTTTACTCGCCCGCACAAGAAGATCAAAACTTCGAAGATCTCTTTATCTGAGGCTTGGAAAAAGAACTTGATGAGTTCTGGTACCCAAAAAGAACCAATGGAGATGGAATCTGAGACTGGCTGTGGTTGTACCATTGCAGATCTGGAAGTCGTGCACCTGTCCACGCTCACCGCACTAATGTTGTGAGGGTTTGCCGTCTGGGAAGGATGAGAATCTGGGAGAGGGAAAGGAAGCCAGCCAGGTCTGGCCTTATAAGACAAGGTATGGGCTTTGTGGGCTTTTTTGGGGTACTTTAGGTCCATAACGAAAGGCAAACATCCCCCAAGACAAAACATGCTTAGAGCTATAAAAGAAAGAAGAAGAAATAGCTATGAGCTATATATATAAGAGGAGGAGGAAAGAAGTGATGTCATTAAAAGGACTATGAAGATGGCTAGTTATAGGATGGGTAAGGTGAATACTTTTTAAATTCAAGTGATGTGAGACTTTTGACATTAACAAAAGGAAGGAAGTAAACTCAAGCTATGTGAGGTTTTTGAAATATCCATAATTTTTCAACAGATATCCCCATCTAAGTAGTGCCTAATATGTTTGACAAGACTGGGATGATCAAGTTTCCCAAGATAATTGACTTCGCTCTATAAATTAATACAAAAATTAATCTATGATAGGAATTAAGAAAGACTTTAAAACAAAAGCATCTTTGAGGAAATTAAGGAACTTACCACTCACTCTTAATGCCCTTGGAGTCTTTTAGATTTTAACTTCTTCACAGCTATGTATACTTGTTCTAGATCCAGACCTTGCTGCACAAGGCTTTGCTCATCAATCCACCTAAGGTCTTTCTTACCTTGCCAAACTATGTATACTTGCTTTCCGCCTCAGTTATAAAACTATGCCCTAATAAACTCTGTAACAAGCACTTCCTTGGGCAACAAAGTTATCTATGGAAAGAGGGGAGCTAGGAGCAGCTGCAAGACACCATCTAGATTAGCGTTTTGTTGTTGATTTTCTCTTTGCAAATGGTGCCAAACTAAATGGCGTATTTGTACCAATTTTCTTTTAACGAAATGCTAGCTAGAATAACACTTTTAAGGTACCAAAAATAGTGGTAGATGGGGAATTAGTTTTGCTTAATGGGTGTTGTTGATTGGTCAACAAGATATTTGCTAAGATCTATGGATTTTTGGGGGTTAGATCAATGGTCGGTTAAAATCTCTGTGTCCAGAATGTTTGGGATAGCAAAGGGGGATTTACTTTTAGGAATTGTGTCCTAGTGACCTCTCTTTGGAAGCCCTTCCTTTATATGGGAGTCAATGGGCCCTTGGGCTTGCCTGACCCCAGGCACATAAATGCACCCAGGTGTGTATTGGTCCACATCATTAGCCCCCCAGGTCAAGTACAAAACAAGTTAAGTGTTCGAGCTAATTGTCGACAACAATTGTTCCCGAGGATAATCATTTTGTTCCAATTTTCTAGGAAAGGCGACTGCCTTTACTAGTTTGCTCTTAATTGCACCAAAAAGCTTTATTGACTTCGGGTTCCAATGAATATATATTCGAGCCCATTATTTTTCGAAGTTCCCCATGCTCTGTTGCTTTTTTTTTTTTTTTACCATTTCCCTTATTACATTTATTATTGTTATTATATTATCATTTATTATTTTTACCGTTGTAAGGATGTTCCTTTCATTTTTTGAAGTGTCTTACCACTGTATCACCACTATTCCTTATATAAACATGGTCTTGAGGGTCTCGTCGCTTTTTTACTGTTACTGTTCCTGTTTTTGTCTCCTTCCATCTTCGCCTGTTTGCTTCTTCTCCAACATATAATCACTTTACTGACTACCTTTTATAGTTTTCCTCTCCCCACACGCTTCTTCCTTTTCCCAGGTTTGCTCTTCCTCTCATCTTCTTTGTTCTGCCTTCCTGTTCTTATTGCTATTTGCTTTTTGCATTTTAATCCTAATCGTGGGAGGGTTTGCACGTTAGGGGTTGTTGTTTCTCGTCGTGGGTTACGTATTATCCCTTATGGACTCGTCTAGTGGGTTTGGTCATGGTGACATTAGCCCCCATTTCATTGAAAGGTGGGGAAGGGTTAACCGCTAGGATTTCTTCTGAAGTACCCGAGGGAGTTCTTATGGTTGAAACCTCCTCAGGTGATGATCATGCACACGTGACTGTTGCGCTTCCCCGAACAACCCATGAGATTGACCAAGTTGGTCTTACCTATTTCGCTGACTTTTCTCGTGTTAACAACCTTAGCTTGTAGGGAGCGCTTTCTTTAAATGACCTGAGAGATGCTTGGTGGATTTCTCAAGAGATCACCACTACTAACTCGTTATTGACCGAGAGCAATATAGGTCCCATTAGGAACTCACTTCGTGGTTCTTCGAACTCTATTTATGGCTTTGACGTAGAGCCTTGCCCCCCTCCCCCCCCCCCCCCCCCCCCGAGGTCGAGGTTTGTGAGGGTCGGTATAGGGATAGGTTCTTTACTTGGGACCTTTATTACTCCTACCGGTGTGGGGTATTCCTTCCTTTTTCCAGCTTCGAGATGCGTGTTCTTAGGACCCTATAGATAGCTTCTACGCAACTCCATCCAAATGCTTGGGCTACTCTCCATACTTTCCAAAAGATTTGTGCCAAACTTAATTGATCCCCTTGGTTAGGTATTTGTACTTTTCTGCTAATAAGGGGAAATCTTTGATAGTTCTAGCAGAAGAATCAGCCAAGTAGTTCAAACAATGGTTCTTCAGCGTGACCGAGCCTCAGTCAAGTCACCCTTTTTTTATTGACGAGAACGGGTACCTTAAGTTTCCGCTTAGATGGCGAATATACTTTGGAAAGGTCGACGAGATAGCCAATTACCTTGGCCCTACTGCCCTTTATCTAATAAAAGAGTTAGAATCTAAGATTTACTCTGAACCCAAAGAAGCTTTTTATCGCGTCATTCGCTATATTGGTGTGTGCATTCTTTCTTTATAGGCGTCTTGTTAATTTCTTAACATTACTCTGACCTTCCTTTCTATCTTTTTTATGCAGATCGAAGGACGATGCTAAACTTAAAGAAACTGATAGATTGGATAGGTTGCACGACTGGTGGGTTGAAGAAAAAGAAGAGACTGTTTGGTGAGCCTTCTTCGCATTCCGGGATGGAGGGTGCTATTTCTTCTAAGAGGTCAAGCTCAGGGGAGGCATTTCAGCCACCTTCTTCCTTTTCCAACCCCATTGACCTGGACGACCCCCCTCAGGTCAATACCGAAGAAGTGACAGCCCGTCCCGAAGCTGGTGCTTTTATGCTAGAAGAAGCAGTCGACCTTCCATCGTCTTCCCTTCCTAGGTCAACGAAAAGAGCTGCCCCTTCTCCGACTGGGGATGTGGTCGAGGATGCATGCCCCCTTTTAGTTTGAAGGGATTTTAAGAAGAAGCTGACAGGTTCACCCCAGAATGTAAGAGAACTGGCTTTTGCTTCTTTTTCTTCTCTTTTTTTTACCCCAGTGGTTCTGTGGTAACATGTTTCTCTTGCAGACTTGTCTACAGCTCTCGTCAACTATGCGATAGAATCCGAGGTCGGTGGCACTGCTACAACTCTCGCCAAGCCCGACACAACCAAAAGCAGACCTACTACTGCCTCCCCAGTACATTTTCCCTCCTTGAGTTTTGCGTTTTATTTGCTCGGTATTCATTTTGCTTGTACGTGACCGTTTCCACTTATATTGTTTGACTAACAAGAGGGGTTATTCTCTCGCATGGACCGTGAAACTTTGGTGGCCGAATTCCAACATGTTTGGTCTGATGCGATGCTGAGCTAGGTTGCGACAAACTTTGGTGAGCAAATTCGAGCCATCAACCATAAACTCGAAATAATTCAGGTCATGCACCACCGAATCAAGTCTGATCAGCGTGCAACCACCGAAGTGGATGGGGTTCGGGCTTTCAAAAAGGCTACGAATGCCGAGAAGAAAATTGCAGCATTGGAGGCAGAGCTTAGATCGGTTAAGGATCAAGCTATATCGGCAGAATCAAAAATAAAGTCTGTCGAGGACAAGGCATTTGTGGCCGTATCCAAGTGGGCAGAGGGTAGTAGTAAATTAAAGGCTACCGAGGAAGAGCTGAGCTCTGTCCGGGCTGAAATCTCCGAGGTTCAGTAGTAGGAGGCTGCCTCACTCTATGCTTTTTTTTTTCAAAGACAAGCTGGAGAAGGCTTTGGCAGAAATTCAGAGCCTGGAGCGGGACTTGGCCACTAGCAATTATGCCACCGCTTCTAAATTCAATCAGATAAAGTTCTTGGAAGAGCAGATTGCTGCAGCCAAATCCATATCCGAGGAGAGTCTAGCTAGGGCTAAGGAGCTCGTGAGGGAGCAGACAGAGATTGCAAGGCATCACAAAGCTGAGAGGGATCGAGCTATTGCATCCAGGGCCCGCCTCATTAAACGTGTGGATGAGAGCCTGGTCAACATGCTAGTGGATGCTACTCAAGAAGGCTTCATCAACTGCTTGGATCAAGTCTGCCTCTGCCCGAGAGCACCCTCATGAGATGAGCCCGCGTCTTCTGTTAATTATGTAAAGGTAGTTCGCAATGGTGCCATCATCGACCCTGATGACGAGGACGAGGCAGATATTTCACTAGAGGTTTTAAATTTAGATATCGGGTCAAGCGATGAAAGGGGGAATTAAGTTTTTTTTTTTTTTTTAAACTATGTTATACTGCTCTTTATGTTTTTAATCGATTGAATTTGTTATCTCGTTACTCTTACTCCTTTGTTTTGGCAATTTATGGCCTTTACTCAGTTATTATGTTTACTTGTGCTTATATTTTGAAAATTTAGTCGTCGCTGACTTATCTCGAAACATTACCATTATTCGTTGAGAGGTCGGCCATAGCTATGAATATTGACTATCGCTTTTTAAGAATAGGTTAGCTACTACCAGAAAGTTTTTAAATATCAAACTCAGAATATTACTTTTTATTTGCCAAGAGGTCTGTCATGTTTGCACATTACAAAAAATTATTTACAAGTCGGGGTAATATTTTTTTAACTTGGATACATGCAATGTGTTCGGCACTTCACGACCCTGGACTGTGGTTAATCGATAAGCCCATTTTCCTAATACCTTCGCAACAACATATGGGCCATCCCACGTGGGTGCTAGCTTTCCATCCCCAGGATTTTTTCTAGCCGGTGACACAAACCTAAGTACCAGGTCTCCTTGTCGGAAGCTTCTAGGTCGGACACGCTTGTTGTACTCGCGAGCTAGCATTTTCTTTGTTGCTGTCATCTTTTCGTATGCCCTCAACCTCCTTTCTTCCTACAAATCTTAATTTTCTGTCATATTAGTATTATCCTCACTATACATTGATCGCCTCAATGTGGGTTCTCTGATTTCCACTAGTATCATTGCTTAAGCTCCATATGTTAAGCTAAAGGGCATGTGGCCGGTGGTGGTGTGTGGGGTGGTCCGATACGACCATAGAACCAAGGCTAGCTCTTTGGCCCACATTCATTTATTTTCATCCAACATCCTCTTTAATACCTATAGAATGGTTTTTTTGACCACCTCAACCTGCCCGTTCGCTTGTGGATGCTCTATAGATGGAAAAGTTAATTGAATGCCCAGGTCGACACAAAAGTCTTGAAAGCGCCAATTCGTAAACTGTCGGCCATTATCTGTGATTATCGTGTGGGGCACGCCGAACCTGCACAATAGGAAGGAACTTAGTTTTGAGGATTTGATCCTCTTATCATGACAGTCCTATCGCATAGAATGTCAGACCTGCAGAGGATATAGTTGACTAGAAACTTTTGCATATGATTTGAGGTAATAGTGCCTGCGCCTCAACCCATTTGGAAAAATAGTCCACGACCACTACTATAGAACGTTTTTGTCCTATCTTTGGCGGGAAGGGTCCTAGGATATCAATACCCCATTTGGAGAAGGGCCATGGCTCTATTACGCTATATAGCTTGGTTGTCAGGGCTAGTATGTTGGTCACGAATCTTTGACACTTGCCGCATTTTTTACTGCCTTTTTATCATCTTCTTTCATTGTTGGCCAAAAGTATCTAGACCGCATCGTTTTCAATGCCATGCTTCGAGCTCCTATGTGGTGACCACACACTCCTTCATGCAATTCTTTCAACATATACTGAGCCTGATTAGCACCAACACATTTTAGCAATGGCTGGGATAACCTTCTTATTATTGGACGACCCATCAACATACAACATCCAGCACAAACCTTTTTGTGAATGCTCTGCCTCCTGAATCCCCGGGGTGAATTTTACTATAGAGTCGGCCAACACTTGTGCTTTTATTGCCCCTCTAGGATCGAAAACCACCCCGTGCTCAGATAGTTCTATAGCCCGTGCTAACATTTGCCCGGAAAGGTCTGGCTTTTGTAGGATCTATTTTAGAGGTTGGTTCATGCACACTACTATTTGGTGGCTTTGGAAGTATGGTTGTAGATGTCTGGCGGCGTGAATTAGTGCATAGGCTATTTTTTCTATATGCTGATACCTTAGCTCGGCTCCATTGAGCTCCTTGCTTGTAAAGTATATTAGGGTCTGAGTTCTCATTTGTTATCGGATCAGTGCAGAGCTGATGGCCTGATTGCATGTAGATAAGTAAAGGTAAAGTGTGTCCCCGAGCTGGGGTCGCTAGTATTGGTAGTGACGCCAAATATTTCTTGAGTGCTTCAAAGGCTTCTTGACAATTGGGCGTCCACTAAAAATTCTTGGCTTTCCTTAATGAGGAGAAAAACAGTAATGACCTTTGTGCGGATTGTGACACAAAGCGGGACAACGCTACTATTCTTCCTATTAGCTTCCTGACCTCACTGATTGTTATGGGTTGTTCCATTTGGCATATAGCTCGACATTTATCTAGGTTTGCTTCAATTCCCCTTTGAGTCAACATAAATCCCAAGAACTTACCCAATGGCGCACCAAACGCGCATTTTTCAAGATTGATTCTCATCCCATATTTCTTTAAAGTGGAGAAAGTTTCCTTTAAGTCATCCACATGTTGGTTGAAACTTGTCGACTTAGCGAGGATGTCATCTACATATACAGCCAAATTCTTTCTGATCTGATCCTTAAACATTCTGTTCATTAGCCGTTGGTACATTGCCCCAGCGTTCTTTAACCTAAACGACATCACTCTATAATAATAACATCCATCCTTTGTGATAAATGTGGTCTTGTCTTCATCCTGAAGATCCATTCTTATCTAATTATATCTCGAATAAGCATCCATAAAACTTAACAATCGATACCCAACAGCTTTATAACTAACCGATCTATATTTGGAAAGGGGTATAGGTCCTTAGGGCATGCCTTATTTAGGTCGATGAAGTTGGTACACATCCTCCATTTCCTATTCGGCTTCTTAACCATGACTACATTAGAAATCCAGTATGAATACTCTACTTCTCTAATAAATCCTGCCCCAAGTAACTTCTGCACTTCTTCTTTAATGGCGACTTACCTCTCAGGGTTGAAAAGTCTCTTTTTCTAAGCTACAAGCGGTACCAGGTTTAATGCATAGTTTATGACATATAATATTAAGGTCAATACCTATCATATCGGTAGTGGTCCAGGCGAAAGCTTCGGCGTTGTCCTTTAACAACTGTTGTAGCTGCTCTTGCTGTTCTTTGGGAAAGTGAGTTGAAATCTGTACCATTTGATTTGAGCTCCCGATCTGCATTCTCTCAAACTCTCTCGTAGGTGTTGGTCTTCTTTCTTCTTAGTCGACCTTGGTATCCAATTCTGCTACCCTGATTTGGCTTCCTTATCTGGTGAAAAGCTCTTCCTTTATGGTTGGGACTACTGACAAGCTCCTTTGGTATAGCTCCCTAGCCATCATTTAGTCTCCCCTTATGGTGCCCACTCTTCCTCCCATTGTAGGGTACTTGACTGCTAGGTGTCCAGTGTATACCATCACCCTTAGCTGATTAAGGGTTGGTGGCCTGACTATTACATTATAAGGAGATGGGCATTCGACTACTAGAAACTCTACCACCTTGGTTACTTAATCAGGGCTCTCACCAAAAGTTATCTGTAAACAAATTATCCCTGCTACTGATGTCTCGTTTCCCAAAAAACCTACCAATGACCTCCGATATGGTTTCAACTTTGTCTTCCCTATAGCCATCTGCTTGAATGCTCTCATGAATAGTATATCCACCGAGCTGCCTTGGTTGACCAAGATCCTTTTTACCCGAAAATTTATAATTATTGCCTCGATCACAATTGGATCATCATGCTCTTATTGGATTTTTCCATAATCTTCTTTTGTGAATGTAATTGGTGGATCTGGCTTCTCATGCTTAACCGTCTGACTACGACTGACCTCATTAACCTGATGGTAATGTATCTTATCGTCCCTATAATGTCTTTTTTGTTCCCCTGCTAACGCGCCCCCCGAGGCAAACCCGCTGGAAATTGTATTAATTACCCTTGACAGTCTGCTTTTGTCCTCAGTAACTGGTTGACCTCCTCGTCGACGCTCTGACCTATCCCTCTTCTTGGGGGGTGCTCTTCCACTGGTCTACTCGGCCCAGCCTGCAACTTGAATTGCTTCAGATGACCTTTCTTTATTAAGCTCTTAATGAGGTCCTTCAGAGCTTGGCATTCCTCCGTGTTGTGCCTGGCACCTATATGGTACTCACAGTATGTTCGAGCATTCACCCCTGACTTTGCCCTCATTGGCGGTGGCAGCTGAGCTAAACTAGCTTGGCAAATTTCATGTAACACATGTGACCTGGGTTTGTTGAGAGGGGTATATCGGCCAGGGTGGGGTCGGGGTCTTCCTTCCATTTCTCTTATCATTTCTCTCAGCTTAGCCAGCTTCACTGCCGAGTTCATGTATTTTCCCGCCTGTTGTAGTAACTCCTGGAGAGACCCGGGAGGATTAAGAGTGATGCTCTCTTGGAATCTCCCGCGTTGTAAACCAGCCATCAATGTATGGATCGCTACCTCATCTTTAAGGTCTTTTACCTGCAATGACAAAGCAATAAACCTTTGAACGTAAGATCTTAAGGACTCACCTTCGCCTTGTCATAGTGTCGCTAGCACTGCGGACGTTTTCTGCGGCGTTATGCTAGTTGAAAATCGGGCTATGAACTTCTCTGATAACTGGTCAAAACCGGAGATAGACCTTAGAGGCAGATTATTAAACCAGTGTAACGCCACCTTCCTTAAAGATGTTGGGAAAGTTTGAAACTTTATTTCATCTTCGACTCCAGAGATTAGCATTACATTTTCAAAACTACAAACATGTTCTACTGTATCCATGGACCCGTCATAGAGATCCAACGTCGGCTGCTTAAAGTGGTTCGGTAAAAGAAAGGACATAATCTCCTACGTAAAGGGATGTTTGGGTTGCTTACTTGGTATGGGTCGGGGTGACTCTCGCACATTACTCGCAGTTCTAACTCGGTTGGAGATACCTTAAGTTCTAGGTTTGATAGATATGGTCCGGATGATTGCGCCATTCCTTTTAGCATGGTCGGGATATGCATTTCACTTTGTTCTTGGCGTAACCTCTGGATCTCCTGCACATCTTGCTCTCTCTGCTCCTTTAACTCCCTTATCTCCTTCTTCATGTCTTCCAAATGAGATAACAAGGCAATCAACATGGTTTGGCTTGGATCTGGTGGTGCCACCGTTTGCTGGGCAGAGGTGTCAGGGTCCACCTCTTTAGGGGGTCTGGGGGTTTGACTCAGCCATTTGGACTGAAGATCTGAAGGTCACGTGTCAGGTCCATGCTCACTGCACCAATTGTTGATTGGTCAACAAGATATTTACTAAAATCTATGGATTTTTTAGGGTTAGATCGATGGTCGGTTGAGATCTTTGTGTCCAAAATGTTTGGGATAGTAAAGGGGGATTTACTTTTAGGAATTGTGTCCTGGTGACCTCTCGACAGAAGCCCTTCCTTTATATGGGAGTCAGTGGGCCCTTGGGCCTGCCTGACTCTAGGCCCATAAATGCGACCCAGGTGTGTATTGGTCTACATCAAGTGTTTAGTAAAAGGTATGATTTTTGAGTAGTTTGTTGGGTAAGTGTTTATTAGGTAAGTAACGACTAGGTAAGTTTTTGGTTATTAAGTAGGTTTCCTAGGAATGTGGTAATTTTCTTAGTAAAATAAGATTAATTTTATCGTAAATTACACTTACTTTATGTAGTTTCCTAGTGAAGTTTGGATATCCACATATTAGGATTCCCCATATTAGGTTGGGAATCCAAAAAATTAAAAGCATTCATATTTTAGTTTTCAAGCAAACTTTAGATACTCAACAAAATTTTTTTTTGATAATTTTTAACAAATATGGGTAACTCATTTCTTTAATGAGTTTCGTATGAATCAGAAAAACTCCCCCCGTACCAAACACTCCATAAGTGGTTGATTGGTAAAAATGTTTAAATTTTTGTATTTTCTTATTAATTATAACTCATTGTAAAATGGTCTCTTATCTTAAGTTTATAGTGTTTTAAAATAATTATTCCTTAAGTTTCAATCATATTTCATAAAAAACCATTTTAAGGCTTTGTTTGGAAAAAAAAAATAGTTTTAAGCTAGTTGAAAGTTGAAACTCTAATTTCTCATTAAAAGCTGTTAAGCTATTTTAATGAATTAAAAGTTTTGATATTTTTTTTTAGGAAGGGGAGAGGGATATATGTAGAGATTTCAACCTGTAGCCCTAAGAGGATTTGAACATAGGTAAGGAAGCTAGCAATACCCTTGCTAGGGAGATGACAACTACTAAGCCAAACTTCACTTTTTATATTTAATAAAATTAACTATTAAATTAGCTGATAAATAAAAATGACATAAAAAGATATGTTTATATAATTTTTAATTATAATTTAAATTTAAATTAATTTTTGAAATCTTCTTTTCAAAATAAGTTAATTTATTAAATTTAAAATAAATAAAGTAAGCTTAAGTTTAATTTAAGGAATTTGATAAAAAGAAAATCAAAGGATTTTTTTTAAGAAATGTTGTCTTCTTCTTCTTCTTCCTTAGGAAACATAGTAAAGTTGGATAAGAAAATGGACTCAAAAGAAGGAAAATAAAAATAAAACTATATAATATTTTATTAAGATGTATAATTTGTTTTTTAAAAAACTAAAATTCGTTGAAAAAACTGACTATATATAAAAGAGATAAAAATAGTAATGAATTAATTACGTAGTTTGGGGTAAAATAAATAGTAAAAATAGAACTCTATAAGCTATCAATTTATACACTAGTTGAAGTAGCATATGAAAAAATATTATAAATTAGTGAGATAAGCTTATTTAGAAGAAGAAAAATAAAAATAAACATATATAATATTTTATTAAGATGGGTAATTTGTTTTTTTAAAAACTAAAAATTCATTGAAAATTGAGTAATATATATATATATATATATATATATATATATATATATATATATATATATATATATATATATACACACACACACACAAACGTGTAATTTGGGATAAAATAAAGGTAAAAATTGAACTCTATAAGTTATAAGTTTATATGCTCGTTGAAGTAGCATATGAAAAAACGTTATAAATTAGTAAGATAACCTCATTTATTAAATATTTATTTTAGTAAAATAAACTTATAAACTAATTAAATACGCTATAAACTAGTTTATTGGACTTTTCAAACATACTCTAAGTGAAAACCGATAAGTCATTTAACTTCCATTAGTGTACCAGCTGACATAGATGCCACATGTATATTTTTTAATATTTTAAATTATTTTGTGACATTCATTAATAATTAAAATGAAAATTAATAAAACAAAACATAGAAAATAGCAAACATTTAGCGTATGAAAATGTTTGATGAAAATCGTCACCTCAACTTACAAAATTGGGGCTTACCAATGAAGGAAATCAAAGATGGACTATGAGATGTTGCTTGCTACAAATTCAATCAAAATTACTATAAACCTATCGTGGATACTATATTTGTTCAGATTTATTTTATTTTATTTTATTTTTAGCTTTTTTAAATAAAGCGGGCTAAGCCATGAGTGATACTTAACCTAAAGCCTGACATTGTTAATGTTTAAAGGTAGGTCTAGGATTTTTTTAGTCATGATGTCAAAAAGAAATATATAAAAAAAGAAAGAAAGATAAGAACGAGGATCATAAAAACAAACACTTAGACCCCATTTGGCACACTGTACTAGGCCTGATAATATAAAACCTGAGATAGTACAGAGGCCTAATAGGATAAGGCTTGAAAAATATTTAATATTACAAAATATTTGGTGTGATACTATATAAGAATTCTGCATGTATAAAAATTAATCTTTTTGACAGAATTTTTTTTTTGATAATATCATTTTGACAGAATTAACCTTTCAATAATAGAATTCTATCTTCTATAGGTTCTTTATCATGAATTTTAGTATTTTTTTCTTCTCTCACATCACCAAATATATTTACAACTTTTTAATATTTATTTTTTTAATTAATCAAACTGGAGCGATAGTAGCCTCACCCAAAAGTTTTCAAAAACAACTCTAGTTTATTTTTTTTTTATTATATTTTATCTGTAAAAGATACAAGGGATTAAAAAATAATAATTTTTTAATAATAAAAGTAGGACTAATCAAAGCAAGAGAGACATGACTGTTAATACGTTGAAAAGCTATTTTAAGTGAGATTAACTAAAGTTGACTATATACACCAAACACTGTATAAATGTGAATAATATTGAATAAGTCTATATAATTCGGCCTTATATGATATGCCAAACGCACCCTTAAGTTCAACCTATACCAATTGCACTAACCAAGACACTAGCCATAATTTTTTTAAGTACGTAGAATCTTGAAACCTGTCTCGTTTGTTAAACATATCATACACCAGTTGTCACAATGTATGCCAATTTTTTAAATTAAATGCTACAAAATTTTAGAAACTAAGTATTTTCTATTTGTTTGAATTGTTTTAAAGACATTAATTGCATATGCAAAATAAAAGTGACAATTGCACAGAATTAGAAATAATAAAGATGAATGAACAGTGCAACAAGAGACTATGCCTTAACTATTAGTTTAACACAAATGAAATTTGAATATAGATGAAGTGTATAATTTTTTAAGAAAAAAATTTAAGCTATATTTTTATTTAAAAAAATTAATCTTATCCTTACTTCATAATAACTTATGCCACACAAGTAATTTTATACATTCATTTAGTTGAAGATAAGAGACAAAGACATTAAAAATATAATTTAATTAAATGAATCATAATATTTTTTAAAATTTTATTTTTATCTAAATAATGTTTTAAAATAAATTCAAATTTACATAAACGTTTATTTTAAAATATTTATATGGAATATAGAGTATAAATAAATTTATTAAGGGAGGTAGATGAAAAATAAGATGAATTAATTATGAGCAACTTTTTCATTTAAGTTTATTTTTATATATTTATAAGAAAAGCAAAGAAAAAGTATCTAAAGAGAATATTTTTGAATAGTGTTAGTTAACAAGGTTTAAACATACATTTTAAAAATAGATGTGAAATAAGTAAAAAAAAAAAAAAAAAAACTACCTACAATGGAGATTAGTATAATTTACTCACAAATAAATGTTCTTTCAAAATAGTAACTCTTGAGAAAAAAAATTTACTTTTCCAAAAAAATAAAACTATTGAGAAAATTATTATTTATTGTTCTTTAAATTAATAAAAGAATACTATTCAGTTTAAATATGAGAATTATAATTTTTTTTTTTAACTAATATCATATCAAATATCAAAAGTACTTCCTAGTATTGTTTTGTTATTTTATTGATTTTAGAACTTAATAGTTATCTAAGTGAACAAAACAATCATTAGACACTAACTTTTCAATGGTTTTAATTCCAAAAAAATTAAACTATTTACTAAATATTGCGGTAATGAAACTAATTTGCAAAAGATTGCAATGTTCATGAGTTGGCACAAGAGGACCGTTTTGGTTGGCATTCTTGAGTACAAAATATTCACGAGGACGCCATCCCAATGTATTTGAGATTATGGAGGGCACCATTTCAACTAGCTCTCGTGAAATGTGAAATTTGGTCAAACACACCAAATGATTTGGCGCCTTTGCAAAGATTCTCTTTTCAAGAGGGTCATTTCAAATAGCACCCTTATAACATTCAATAATCAAACTACATATATTATATTATATGATATGTGAATTTCTTTTATTTCAGTTGATATTAATATATTAGTGAAATATATTGATATAACTTTTTCTACCCATTTTGTGCCATTCTTATTAATTTTTATGTAATTTCCTTTTTCTTGTGGGAAACCTATTAGGATTATAGGAAATACTCTATTATTTAAGCTCTTTTCTTTACTCTCTCCTTTTATTTAGTCATCACTTTCAATTTTACTCTCATGGTAAAATGAATAGTTAGCACATTCCTAAAGTCTAATGGTTACGATGATAGGATATTTTGTAAATCTTACATTTTTTTGTCACTAAATATTCTTCATAATCGCGTTCTTCAAATTTAATATATTTTTTTAATCATAGGTTTTTTTTTTTTTTTTACTCTTTGGATAATTTTTTATTTTCAATTGCAAAAGCTTCAAACTTTTTTCATGCTCATACTATAATAACAACATGGAATGCAATATTCATCATAAAATTTGAATGAGGGATGGTCTAAGCTCCTCAACTTTGGAGCAATTTGTGTGTGAAAAAAAAAAAAAAAAAGAGCAAAATTTTGTAGTAGCAAAATCCAAATTAAATTGCTCAAACTAGTTGAACCAAGCTGAGCTACAAAGAAAGAAAAAGTTGGGCAATCACCCCACAAAATTAAGATTGTGTGTATGTGTATATATATATACACACTATTGTATATCCCACGCAATGCGCGGTTTTTTAATTTAATATGCATGTTTTTGTTAAATCTACTTAATGAATGTATTGTAAAAAAAGAAACTAAAGCATCACATACAAAATAATATAATTACACTTGTTTTATTTTATCAATGCCAAACTTGTGTGATCTCAAGAATCTGGATCATTATATGGTAAATTGATATTCAAATTAGAACTGTGAACGTAAGGCATGAAAGGGTCAGTGTGAGACTGGGTTTATCACAAGGTAAATTTGCATGAGTATGTTTAGTGCATATTAACTAAGGTACAACACGTTTAGCAAATTGTGCCAAATTGCGAAAGCAATTATGGTTCTAATTGCGATTAACTAATATATGTCATGTGGTCAACTACATCTACCATTTGTGTATTGAAATTGAACAGTGAGAGCTATATAATATGAGTTAAAATGGTCTACTATTGAAGGGTGTGGTTGGTTACCTTAACTGTTTGCAAATGCCGCCTTTCCAAAAATACTTAACGCATTGTGGTTGCACTAATTGTCTCTCCATCTGGTCTTGTCACAAACACCTTTAGGCATCATGGTTTCTAACCCTAGCTAGGAAATACAACATATGATAGTGTAGATTGACCCTAGATTTTATTAATTATTACCACAAAACAAATTTGGACTAAGAATTACCTCACTTCGTCTTAACATTCTTTGGTTTGAAGATGTCAAATTCAACCATATGTTGATTGTTCCATTCCTATGTAAATTACATGGTTAAAATTGTGGCTTATTATTTATATGGAATGTATTGAGTTTTCACAACCTTTTTTGTGGACACACTATAATTTTGTGGGCACTATATAATTTACATTAATATGTATTAGATGACCCCCCTTCTTTTTGTTTTAAATAGCTGTGTGACCTTGCGTTTTCGGATTCTTATTTATTTTCCACTTGTTTGTTTGGTTCAAATGTAAGAAGTTTATATTTTAAAGGAGAAGTTCACTTTTATTGCAGAAATTGCTCTTTCAAATTGACCAGAATCCTCTCCGGTGGAATGTGTCAATTTAATTATTCATTATTTATTAAATTGTAACTATACATACTCAATCATTAGTAGTGAGCAATTTTTAATATTTATCATTTTGTCTCATATTCTTTTTGATTAGTCAAAATAAAATAATATAATTTTAATATCTTGATAATAATAATAATAATAATTATTATAGTATTATTTTATATTTTTTAATCAATTAAAAAAAGTGAGACAACAATTTTTGTCTTTTATGCCATCGACCTGACTAACACAACATCTCGCCAAAGTGAGCTCTCATAAAAGTTGTTCAAGAAGCATTTTAGATGGATTGTGTCTATGTGATCTCATGCAGGTATTTTAATAGGCTCAAAGGAAGGTTAATACTTGGCCGAGTTACATAGGCACTTGTAATGATGGATACATGACGATTATAAGGTTTGGTCATGCGAATAATAATGGGGTTTAAAGATCTATTATTGTCTGGTTGACTCTAATTGTCAGTATTCAATCATTGCACCAAGATACCACTGACAGTTAAAATTGTCGTCCAAAGATGAGATATTAATGTTGTTACTGGTATCTTGAGATGGGAAATTTAATTGTTTGAATTAATTGCTATTCTTTCTTGGTAATATGGATTTCCAATTTCATTTTGTTCTCTTTTAATCATAGCTTGTTCAATATCTACCAACTTGTCCTCCATTCCTATCCTAAATGGAACAAATTTCAAGGATTGGAAAGCAATATGCTATAATTTTGGGTTGCATGGATCTTGGCTTTGCGTTTAGGATCGATCATTCCACTTCTCTTATTGATGCAAGTTCCTCTAAACATGGAGGTGCTTAGAAAAGTGGGAGAGATCAAATCGCATGAGTCTTATGATCATTAAACATGACATTTTGAAAGCTTTTAAGGGTACTATTTGGGAAAGCCTTGTGAGTGCTAAGGATTTTCTTACCAAAATTGAAAAATGCTTTGTTAAAAGCGATAAGGCAGAAACAAACATGCTTTTGCAAACTTGATTTTAATGAAGTACAAAGGTAAAGGAAATACCAGGAAATACATAATGGAGATGTTCCATAATGGAGATCTCCTGGCACACATGATGTTGATCTCCCTCCTACACATTTAGTTAGTGTTATAGCTGCCAGAAGAAAAAAAAGTGGACTTTTAATGAGCTCATACCCTATCTTGTGCTAGAGGAAGAGAGGTTGACACATGATAATACTTATGTTGCTAATGTGGCTAGTACCTCCAAGGCTAAAGGCAAAAAAATGAAAGGTTTTAAGGCTATAGAGAGTCAAACTAAGAAGGAAACTATCTAAGAAAAGGATGGATGTTTCTTCTACAAGAAGCAAGAACTCTAGAAAAATGACTGCACCAATTATCACACATAGCATGCCAGAAAAGGTATAATCCTTGCTTTGGTTTGTACTAAGGATAATTCAATACTTAGAAGCACTTGGGGAAAAGATTTTGGTGCTATTATTCACACAAGTGTTTCTATGCAAGATTACCGTAGTCACCGAAAGTCAAATGATGCTAAAAGATGCATTCGCTTAGGAAATGGCAAATCAGTGGTCAGGGAAGCAACATATCACTCTAATTTAATACTAGAGACCAGTTATTATTTTGATTTGTTGAAAACTTTTCAATACTAGTTTTAGAAAAGTTTGGTTTTAATAGTATTGTCATTTAGACAAATACATTTGTCTTTATTTGGAAACAAATTTGAGATTTTCTTAAAGATTCAGATTTTGTTGGAGCTGGCTCTCTAATGATTTATGATATTTTACATTTTTTTTTGTGGAACATATTTGCTTCTTATAAAGAGACTTTGTATGCATTGATATGCAATACAAAGCATAAAGCTAGATTTGAAAAATTCAATGTCATTGTAGCATAAGTCATTCAGTTACCTTCTAAAGCAACATTCAAAATTTTGTGCTCAATGGCAATTAAGCATTGCACCAAATTAAGTGTTAACTGCAGCCTATGTTTGGAATAAGGTGTCAATTAAAGTAACAAGTAAGGCTTAAGTACATGCAGAAAACCTAATTCATATTTAGAGATGTTCAATTAAAGCAAAGCCTTATAGGCCTTGAATAATAACATTCCAAAGATTAATAGTTACTATGTTGACAACTCTAAAAGATCTTAGAGTATAAATTTAGTGATCCCACATTTGAAGGCAATTTTTTTTTTTTTTTCTTGTGACGGGAACACTGTTTTTGAGGATGTTGAGTTTGGGGGGAAGGATTAAGATATAGACATTTTTTTTTGAATAGTGACTTTCCCATTCAAGTTTAAGTGATTGTTTTTTAAAGAATAAACTCAACAACTTCAACATCCAATAATTTCAAATAATTGATTTTATTTTTATGTTTTTAAGTCAAGTTTCTCAACAATTAAAGGAAATGAAAGACCATTCAAGTTATATAAACAGTATGGCAGCAGTCATATATTCCATTGATAAAAAATAGATTTATAGAATGGATAGTTGATTGTTGAACACATTTATACATACTCCATATCAGTAAGTCCCCTTACCTTACTAAAGGGTTACCACCCAAGCTCTTTCACAAGCATGTTGCTCAGATATATGTAATCAAGATCAAGGATGTTATAGTTTAGTGGTGAGAAAACTCCCATTTTGCCCCCTCACACTATCGCAAATTCCAAAAAGGACTCTCATGTTTTAAATTAGACAAAATAAACCTTCACATTTTAAGCTTAGAACAAAAGTGAACGTTTCATATAAACAAAAAATAACTCAATAAGGTCCACTTTTGTTCTTGGCTTGAAATATGAGAGTTCATTTTTTTTAATTTAAAACATTAGGTACTTTTTTGGAATTAGTGATAGTGTGAGGAGACAAAAAGGAGTTTTTCTCGTTTAGTGGGAGTGTTTATGTGATGTTTAACATTTAGACATTTATACAATATATTTTCTAATCATAAATAAGGTTATTCATTTTTAAAACTTTGAGCAATAAAGCTTAAACTTTTGGTTAAAGTTTTAGGTTATATAGTTTACAGTTTTAGTTTACCATTTTGTATAGCAAAGTTAAAGTTTTGATCTCACTACAATAGGCTAGTTGAAAAATAGGCACGTGAAGATCACATGTCGTGTAATTTTCCATGTAGCATACTCATGATTGATCTATGTTGTTGATTGTGTTCATACTTTGACCATTAGTGGATTAAGTTATGATGGATGTAACGAAAATCCCTTTTGATCCTATATTTGTGCAATCTTGGACCAAATTGTTCAAGTTTATGAATAATGTGTGCATCAAGTGGGAGATTGTAAGAAAATATTCCAACGTGTGTACAAACATATAACATATTAGATGTGTGCTATTATTTTAGTAAAGTCCAATTATAGTGATCTAATAAATAATACAGAATAATGGGCTTGATTTACTTTTTCATGGGCTTAATGTGCTGAGGCCCAAAATTATAGTGACCTATATTTTGATGATGGGCTGAATATTAGGACACCATTAAGGGGGTTATGGTTCCCAAGTTAGCTAGGGGATTAGAATTATGTCATACAAATCCCTATCTACTGTAATTGTTTTCTTAGAGTCTCCCTCTAATAGTTCTTTTTAGTAATAACCTAGAAGATCAACTAACCCATGAGATCCTCCACACTAATGGATTCAAATTCTTTACACTGATAGACTTAGGTGCGCTTCCGCACTTCTAGTTTATATTCTATTGAACTAATATGGGTAGATTTAGTGAATTTGGTATAAGTATTTCTCTAAATTCCCAACATAACCTACTCTGCTCTTTTTCAGATCTTACCCTCCTTTTGCTCCTTTTTTGACATGATCCTTATATTGTGTTCCAGGGGCAACTTGGATAACAATGAAAGGTTTTAGGATTTTGCTCGCAAATTGGAGGTTGTGTATTTGATTCATGGACATAGGTAAGTGGTTTTCCTTAATCCGTCTCCCATATATGATTATACTTTTATCTATAGAATACTTACTTCCATGAGTATGTTTTATGTTTATATTCTCCTTTACACAAATATAAGTTGTACTATGCTTTGTTTTCAACTATTGTTTGAGGTTTGAAAACATTCTTGCATGTGAAGGAGTGGATGTTCTATAAAGTTTCCTGTAAATGTTTCTTTCCCTCTTCTTTTTGTCTCTTTTAAAGAAGAAAACCATGAAAGTCCATGGTATTTCCTTTAGAATAACTGATTGGGATTTGAAAGAGTCATTTTCAATAATGTTACAAACAATAGCTATAAATTTTATGTATCTTTTGGTCAGTATAAATTTCTACGAATGGAGTCTATTAATAGTACAAACATGAACCTCTTCATCAAATGATAATAGTTTACATCTATGAAAGGAATGTGTGTAGTACTTTTGATAAAATTTTCTGTATATATTCTTTCTTATAGTAGAGTATCACCATCATTCATTGGTATAAGAGGCATGGGGCATCTTATTGCAATTTCATTCTTTTTAATGTGTCATATTAGATCAATCTATTCATGACATTTGGGTTCGATCAACTTTAGAGTTAGTCCTAACGTAAGATAAGCCAAAACTACCAAAATGGGTAAACTTGGTCAAATTTTGATGATTCTTGTGCGAAATCTGATTTCCTTAGACCCAAACTTCTTCAAATGGTTTAATGTGTCATATTACATCAATATATGCATGACATTTGAATTTGGTCAACTATGGAGTTAGTCGTAACATAGGATAAGCTAAACACCCAAAAGTGGTTTAGTGAATTTGGATGATTTTTCAGCCAAATCTCACTTTCTTGGTGCCAAACTGCTCCAGATGGTTTAATGTGTCATATTACATCAATCTATGCATCACATTTGGGTTCGGTCAATTTTGGAGTTAGTCGCAACATATGATAAGTCAAACTCCCAAAAGAGGCAAACTTGGTCAATTTGGATGATTCATGTGCCCAATCTCAATTCTTTTGCCCCAAACTTCTCCAAATGGTTTACCCATGTTGCTTGTTCAAGTGAAGGTTATGATTGTTGGACAATAATTACATGGGTAGATCTAGATTCCATGCCATGTAGTTGCCTGTGTAATTTAATGGCTTTACTATAAATAGCTAGAGCACATTTCTTTCGGTGCCTTTAGTTCAATTTTCAAGTTTTAGAGTAGTTTGACACGGAAAGAGCTCTGAGGCAGAGGAAGTGCACACAACCTTGAAGATTCTTGAAGACAATTCAACAATTGAGCTCGGATTCCTTCATAGATGAGAATTATCCTATTCCTTCCTATGTTCTTCACCTTTTTCTATTTTTTTCTTTTAATATGTATAGATAAATCCTTAAAAGTCTGGGGATGATTCAATTAATGTAGAGTATGCCTTGATTTAGTGAAATTCTCGGATTACCTTTGCAATTTATGACTATAATGAATTTTAATTGAAATATTGTTATGGACATTGTCCCTGTGATTTTATTTGAATGTCAATCGAGTTGATTGTGACCAACACTTGAGACCCCATTGATAGATCGTGTATCATAGTGGTTCGCATGCAATTCTACTCAAGAAGAGGGAATAAATGGGGATTTCGGAATTAAATTCTATATGAATTTGGGGGTTCAAGAGTGTATTTCATTTTGGATAATTAAGCAAGGTCGGTCAAGCTAGTTAGTTTCAAAAGTGTCAAAACATCCTCGAGGTGGACTAAGCCCTTAGATGTTGCATTAGGAATCTCCACTAGCATAATTCACTTACATAATACATGAATCAACCAAATCTATGGTACATGAAGTTAATTGAATCACTCCCCATAACTCAATCTTATCCCATTACTTTTCAGTCTACTTTCATTTACTCCTTTTCGAATTATTGCCATTTCATTATTGTATTTACTTTCAGCATTTATTTTATGCTTTCTATTCCTTTGATTTTAATTTTGCATGGATAGACTGTGAGATCTGAGTAAATGTAATTATCGACGATCTTAGGGTACGACTTGGTACTTACTGTCAACTATACTCTTGATCGATGCACTGTCATGCCCTTAGTCAATAGCAAGTATTGATCTGTTATAAATTTAAATTTTGGCTTTTGAAGGGGACACAAACAAGTTTTTTGGCACTATTGCCAAGGATCAGTAATCGGTAATATATCAAAAGGATTTTCAATCTTGACCATCTGCTATGTTAATTTAGTTTATCTTCTGAAAAAAAAAAAGTTGAAAATATAAAAAATGGAATACATGGATCCTAGAAGCTTTGATTTTGATTATGATGAGATCATCAGAAAGATGATTGCTGATTTGAACAAGAAAACACCTTATTATTTCACTATACCACAATCACCTATTGATTCTATGATGAGTGATTGCTAGAATTATGCATATGAAGAATCTAAAGTTGAAACTTTGATGAATTTGGAAATTCTTCTTTTGATAGCACTGATTACATTCCTCCATGTATACAACATCTATTTGAGGAAAATGACATTTATGCATGTGAGATGAATACTAATAAAGAAGAATTAGAATATAATGGCACTAGAGGACACATTTGTGAAGGCGATTTATTTGAGACAATTTGTGATGACTATGTGTGTGAAAATGTCTCCAGTTCTCAAAATCAATTGGAAGATGATGAGGCTTGTGATGTTTGTGCATATGAGAGGGTAACTCTCCCCTTCCACCTCTATGCTATCTTTGTCAATATAACTATGATTTACACGTTCAGTGGTCTTGTTTTGATTTGACAAATAGTGAATAGAGGAAATATTAGATTAGATGTGGCTAGGATTGTCTCATCTAATTTGTCATTTGCTATTAGCCACACATATAACTCACAGTTACAAAATGCTCCATTTTTGAATTAAACTTTGTTGATTTGAATAATTTTCAAGTTAGAATTTGGAATGAATACAAGGGTGAGGTAAGTACATTTATTCAGCTCTCATTTGATGAACTAAATTGTTTAGAACAGTCTTCTTTTCATCATGATCATACCTTTAATGGATGCTATGAATTTGTTCCACTTAATGAACAATTAGGGATTAAAATGTTTGACAATTGCCTTTAGGATTTTGCTTCTAACTAATCTAGCATGATATATCATCTTGTTAGGACCTATCCAAAGAAAGCCCTACAAAGGTACTTAACCCTACAAGAAACTTATTGGGAAGCATGGAGAGGTAAGTACCCTTGTTCATTTTATTTTTTAGTTTGTTTTACTTCTTGTAATTTGTTTTTATTTTAGTAATTTAACCATTTAAATAATTGTCAAAACTTCTTGAAAAGGAAGAGAATTTTTCCCTTCCCTAGATATCATCCTCCTTAAGATTGATAGGAGAAAGTCATTAGTACTTGTTGGGAGGCAACCCAACTTAAAAAGGTAATTTCTTTAAATTTTCCTAGAATTTTGGTAGAATTGTTTAGTTAATAAATGTGCTAATTGCTCTTGCTAGCTAGGATATTTGTTTTAACATGTGTTATCATGAATTACAATTGTTGTGGTTTGGCGAAGGATTAAAGTAGTTAGCTAAATCAAATTTTGAGTTATATTTGCAATTAGGAAGATTAGTGGTCATGTTTTATTTTTCTATCAAAGCCCTAAATTATATGGTTTGTGGATTGTAACTCCACGTTGTGTAATTTGGAGGGTCAGCTCGTGGAATTTGGTTTGCACAGCGACCCAATAAAAGGGCCAAGTATACGGCAGTGAACTCTCACACTTCTTCATGTGATACTAAGAGCTCTCTTTCGACCCTTCACATTCACCCAGATTTCCTGCACTCCTTTGGTTCCTAATTGTCCCATATAGAGCTCATTGCAATTACTAGGATTAAAATGTGTTAGGATTAAATGTTTTATTTGGAAAATTTTAGAAGTAGTGGGTATGGTTACAATTTTGTGCAAATATTTGTGATTGGAATGGTAGAAGCGAAGCTATGGAACCTCTAAATAGGAAACTTTGTGGTTAATCTTGACCTTCCTGTGAGTGTGGAATTTTCTACATAATTTGCAAACCACACAGAATGCAGAAGCAATTCCACACTATGGAATTGAACTTTGATAAATCACGGAATTAAAGTTATCCAAACCAATGTTGTTTCTATTACTCATGCATGTTGAACATGAATTGGCCATTTTTAAATCATACTGGAAGCTAATTGGGAAATCTGATACAAACTTTACCCATGTTTTAATTCTATTTGAGTTTTAGCATGCTCAATTTTAACTTATCTAGAGATTCCAAGATGTTTTAAAGGAACCTTGAGCTTTATGATGTATGTGAATGATATATGTTTGATTTATAAGTTTTCTTGCTATCAGTTTTATGGTGAGAGATGAGTTAGTTCTGACTTCTCATCATACTTAGAATTTATCGGGCTTGGGATTTTATATTAATTTTCGTTGTATTTTTGTATTCAATTTCATTCTGAATGAGAGCATGACGGTTCTTACCTCCCCCTCCCAACAGTGGAAGTTTAACAAGATGTTGGAAGCGTGAGTCCATGTGTATGTACATGGATCTAGAAGAACCACAGCATGAATACACAATCATCTCATATCCACTTGCTTCATTACAAAATGAGGTAGTGATCATGAAATTATGTGACATATTTTGGTCCTAGTGTTATGATGTTTATGGCATGTTGTTGGATGTGTGATTAATTAAGCTAAAATGATTGATTGTTTGGAGCATGGTAAGTGAACCTTGCCTTTATATGTGGAATTAGATATATGCAAATGTCTAATTCTAATAACTTATTTTGATACAAAATCTTTTACTTATCTAGATGCTAAATGCTAGTTTATTGAGTTTGGTCTACATAAGTGGTATTTTATTTGAATACTTTGAATGTTGTCCAAGGTTTATCCTTAACTACCCACTTATTTTATCATTTTGAATTATAAAAGGTTATGCACCCAACCTAAAATATCTAAAAGTGTGGGGATGCCTTACAATGGTTCTGCACCCAAAGTCCCAACCTTCAAGGAAAGAGAATTTATGATATGTGTGTGGCACAATGCAAGAAGAGAGTGAGAAATGACGATCCTCCTTAGCGAAAAATAAATTTGGTCAAATGATATTAATTGTTGTGGTCATTTCTTGAGCTCTCTTTGTAGCCAATGTGACAAAATGAGTGGTAGATTTTGGGGCTAACAAGCACATATGTGCTAACAGAGGTGTGTTTACCTCCTACACAATAGTAGGGGAACGAATTGGTATGTGTGACACATGTATTTTGGAGGGAGAATAAAGATTTTTTTATGGATATTAGTCATTGTTATTTTCTTAGATATATCTCTAATTTTACAGTATTTGAAATATCATATTGTAATAAAAAAATAAATATTTTATTAGAAATCATAAGCCATCATCCTAAAATGATTATTCTCTATTCCTTGAAGTGAATGAAAAATCTATCAAAAAATATGAGTACAAACATGACCATGACTAGGCAAATATAATATTGGTTATAATATTATAAATACCTCTCACTAGAAGTAGGAGAGCAATAAAGAAGAGTGGCAAAGGGATATTTGAAAAACTACTATGAATGAAAAGGCCATTAATTTTGTACCTATCATACACCTAAACATTTTTTAAATGCTTTTCAAGCATCAATGAAATAAAAAGATTGATTGTTGAGGCAATTTTACTCAATAAGATGATGTTTTCAACTTTGGCCATGTCAATATGACAATTAAATGTGTCAGATTTCTTTTCCATAAAGGTGATGAGAGTATACATAGGAAATTACTATTGTAGTTCATTTATTTAATTTACTTTAAATAATTTTGATAAGTTATATGTTATTTTATTTCAAATAATATTTTATTGATTTCACATATTATATGATGTTATATTATTTCTATTGTATAAAAATAATGTTACTACTATATTTAATAGTACACAGATAATTGAGCGCTCCTAAGGAGTTGGAGGAATGAAATGATGATTAAATGCTCTTAAAGAGCTAGTAAATCTATACATTGAGAAATTATCTGCTTTTTCCACCAATTTGTACTATATGTATATTAGTGTAATTAAAACATATGTTGTTGTAAACTAGAAGTTTACAAGTCAAAATAAGTTTATTGTTTGCCATAACCGATTGAGCCATCCCGAGTCAACATTGATACGAAAGTAATTAAAAATCATGTGGACTTTCTTTGCAGAGCCAGAAAATTCTTCAATTCAATAGTTTAGTTTCTCATATGCTATATGTTCCTAAGGAGTATTTATTTGCACTAACAAGTGGGAAGTTCCCCTTAGTTTTTGGAATGTATACAAGATGAAAATATGTATGGGCCTATAGACCTACCATGTGGATCATCTAGATACTTCATGATTTTAATCGATATATCAACTAAATGATCACATATTTGTTTGTTGTTAACTCATAACCTGAAGTTTATGAGATTAATTGTTTGACTAATTGAATTAAGAGCGTAATACCTTAATTATATCTAGTTTAGCAACACACCTTGTTAATGCCAGTGAATTCACTTCTTAAAATGACTATTGGAACACATAAAATGAACTTGCAAGTGCTTAAAATTAATTGCAAGACAATTACTTATGAAATCTAAATTTGCAAAATTTATTTGGGAACATGTGATTATTCATATTGTAACATTAATTTGCATCATGCTAGTAAGTTATTAAGCCTCCTCTCACAATTTAGTTGATGCATTGATTAACAAGTTATTCATATTATAGCATTGATTCACATCATGCCAACAAGTATTTCTCATCTAAGAAATTTAGAATGTGTAATATGTTTTTAATTGCTCCACCATAATGCACCAAGACGGGACCTCAATGGAGGTTAAAAATGTGTGTTGGATATACTAATCTTCGTATATATAGGTGAAGTATATAGAGTAACCAAAAGGAGATTTATTCATGACATGGTTTGCCAAATTGTCTTTTTGATAAATTAATTTTTCAACATTAGGGAGGAGAGAATAAGGTAGTTGGAAAAAGAGATTATTTCGAATGAATTATCACATTGATGTTCATGCAAAAACAAATATATGAACCAAAAGTTCATATGATATTTTATTTGCAAGGTTTAACAAATAAATTGCCAGATGCATTTCTTGACTAGTAAAAGTGTCTAAAATTATGCATTCCAACTACTAATGCTCCAACCAAATTATAACAACAAATGCATGAAGCATGCTTACTCATTGGTCCCAAAGATAAACTCGTTGAAGAAAAAAGAAATAAGAGTTCAGATGGCCAAATTAAGGAAATGCTAACTCTAGAAGAGTCCTCAGACATGATATGACCCTCTAGGGCACAATGCCTAGGAACCTACTACAAATTGGGGACAAAGGAAATTGAATCCAAAACAAGCTATTGACCAAGGAACATTCAATCCAAAGACTCCAACTTAAGATCCTTGATATGGTGATTGCAACCCGCTAAGGCGTGAAGAACGATGGGGATGAAGAAATGAATGCCACAAAAAGAACATCACTCTCTTTGATAAGTTAGAATGTTCATAGGGAATAAAGGATTCACAAGCTCATGTGAAGAAACAAAGGAATTCTATTCAAAATGCCAAAAAGCCTCCCGCTTGAATTACAAGTGTTCCTATTTATACTAAGCTACTAGGATCTATATATAACTCCTTGAAACCCTAAGTGACTCTTGGAAAATACAAGACTTAATATCATGCAAATATCAAGATATTCATAATTTGCATGTTACATTTATTTTGCTAGTAGAATAGCAAAATAACTTAAGAAAAATAACCCACTAGCAATTGATACCTCTTGGGAAACTAAAAGACACCTTAAGCATGACTTGGGGAATGCTAAAGGTCATATGAAAATTTACCCCAAGAATACCTAGGAAAATAGACAAGAAAATAAGAAAGTAGGACTTATTTATTATCTAATATGGTCTAACTATGCAATCCAACTAATTGCTCCTCCTTTTCGGCTTGAATGAGTCTAAAGCTAGCTTCCTCATCACACACAACTTTCAAAATCAACCCATGCAATGCATCATTCATTTTCTTGGCTCAAGCTCTTGTAATTGGTCCAATTGGGATAGTTAAAGGATCACAAATAGTGTTACCCCATGGCACATCATTCCCCCTTGGAAAGGATTTGCCCTTGAATCTAAGTCATCTCCTGCATCAAATAAAGGCAAGTCAAATACATTAAAAGTTGCACTCACATTATACTCACCAGGTAAATCCAACTTGTATGTATTTTCACTAATCCGAGCGTTGACTTGGAATGGACCATCTCCTCTATACATCAATTTAGAATGCCTTTGGGCTAGAAATCGCTCTTTATGCATATGTACCCATACCCAATCTCCAGATTCAAAGAGAACTTGCTTGCGCCCCTTGCTGGCTTGTTTGGCAAAATACTCATTTCTCTTTTCAATATTCTTTTTCACTTTCTCATGCAGCTTCTTGATAGCTTCAGCTTTCTTCTTGCCATCTAAACTAAGTCTCTCCTTAATAGGCAAAGGCTTTAAATCTCATGGTGTAAGAGGATTAAAACCATAAACAATCTCAAAAGGTGAAAATCTAGTGGTAGAAGAATACACACTCCTATTATAAGAAAATTCAACAAATAGTATGCAACAAAGTAGCTAAATTTCTATTAACTATCTCTGTTTGTCCATCCGTCTTTGGGAGGCAAGTAATGGAAAATAGCAGCTTAGTGTCCAACTTTCCCCACAAAATCTTCCAAAAGTAGCTAAAAAACTTTGCATCTCTTTCACTCGCAATGCTTCTTGGAACTCTATGAAGCCTCATAGTTTCCCTGAAAAACAAGTCAGCAATGTTAGTGGCATTGTCAATGTTATGACATGTAATAAAGTCAGCCATCTTAGAGAATCCACCTACCACTAAAACACTGAATCATGCCCTTTCTTAGACCTTGCTAAGCCCAAAACAAAATCCATAGAAATATCAACCCAAGCTTCACTAGGTACAAGCAAAGGGGTATACAATCCATGAGGTGAAACTTTTGACTTATCCCTCTTACAAGTGATACACTTCTCGCAAATCCTCTTAACATCCCTCCTCATATGAGGCCAAAATAAGTGTTCAACTAAAATGTCTAAAGTCTTTTTAACTCCAATATGCCCCATCAAACCTCCACCATGGGCTTCTATCACAAGCAACTCTCTAAGGGAACATCTAGGTACACACAATCTATTTTCCCTTAATAGAAACCCATCATGTAAATAAAATTTATCATGTGCACGTGTTTGACAAGCTACAAAAGTCTCAAAAAAATTAGTATTATGTTCATACAACTCTTTTAAATGTTCAAATCCCAACAATTTAGCACTAAGAGTAGAGATCAAACCATACCTGCATGAAAGTGCATTGAGAACCATTTTTTCCTTATCTCGTTTATATCATATATGATATGGGAAGCTCTCAAGAAATTCAACCAACTTGGCATGTTTCTTGCTCAACTTACCTTGACCCTTCAAGTGTTTAAGGGATTCATTATTTGTAAGGATCACAAACACCTTAGGATAACAGTAATGTTGCCAAGTCTCCAATGCATGAAATAGAGCATAAAGCTTCTTGTCATATGTAGAATAATTGAGGGCACCATGATGAGTGTAAATTATATAGACATTTTGGCATAAATTCCCTTGCATTTAAGTCCCAAATTAATATAGATTAAGGTACTTTTAATGTCATTTTACTATTATGTAGGAACCAAGCACTGAAAGGAGCCAAAGCAAGAAAATCCAGCATTTTAAACAAGCTTGGCGCCCTATCCTAGAACCAATGCTGCCAATCAGCGCCATGGCACCCAAAAGTCATGCCGTGGTGCCCTGGAGACCTTCCTGAGTAAATTTGAAGACTTCCAAGCCAAGTGGACTTCCGGGAAACCTTGTCCTATGATAAACACTTTTTAGTCTTTATCTGTATACTCTTATACTTACTTCTAGCATTTCCAACTTGCATTTAATTGTTCAATTAGCATCTATTTTTATCATTGAGGTCTAATTGGAATTTATTATATTTCATATTAATTTTTCCACTTTAAGGTCCAATTTTACTTGTTAGGGATTTTTAATTTCAGGAATGGACCTCGGGAGGCCTCGAGATTTATGTCCAAGCTTAGGATTGGAGCAATGATTTTCATTAATTCATGAGCAAGGGCATAAGGATAATTTGGCCTACTTGGTTCTCTAGTTGTTTTATGGAGGCATTGGTGGTGATCATGACAATCCTCCACCATACAAGTTGCCTCTTCCTTTTCTTAATAGGTTCAAAAACCAGGAGCTGGATAAACAATTTGCCAAGATTATGGAGGACTATGAAACAGTTGCACTCACTGAAGAGTGTAGTGCAATCCTCCAAAATAAATTACCAGTAAAGGCGAAAGATCCAGGGAAATTAATTGTACCCTGCAATATAGGTAACATGGATGTGGGTAAGGCATTGTGTGATCTAGGAGCTAGTGTGAATCTAATGCATCTCTCTTTGTTCAAGAAATTGAACATTGGGGAAGTAACGCCCGCCAAGATGATTCTAGAGTTTGCTGATAGATCCCTTAAACACCCATATGGTTTGGTGGAAAACATCCTAATAAAAGTAGGCAAATTATTCTTCTTAGTGGATTTTGTGGTACTTGATATGGGGGAGGATGCAAATATCATCTTAATACTGGGAAGATCTTTCTTGGCAACTGGTAGAGTTGTGACAGATTTAGCTACTGGAGAGCTCAGATTGAGAGTCAAAGGAGGCCATACCACTTTCAAACTCTTCGAAGACCCTAAGCCATGCAATACAACTAAAGAGTCCCAAGAAGAGCGGGTTGAAGTCAAGGTTGTGAAACTAGTACAGCCTGCTGTCAAAGCCCCAAATGAAAAGAAAAAGAAAGCCAAGGATAAAAAGAAGAAAGGCAAGGGAATTCCAGAGTGGTGTCTTTCTAGATTCCTAACTTGCCTTGAGAATATGTGGTCAGCTGCCCAAGCAAGAAAGGAAATGGAGTTGGAGAGCTTATGATCTCTCCCTACAGCCCTCTCGATGTGCCATGAAGATCCTGAGATAGTCGGGCCGAGGACTATAAACTAAGCGTTATGGGAGGCAACTGATGTGCGGATTAGGGTGTGGAAAATAGGTGTAGGATGGATGTGAAATAGAGATGGAATGAAGTGCAAGCATACACTATCAATGTAGCCAGCAAGTAGTTTGGGGTTGTCGTACCCAAGGGATTATGATTAATTACTAGAATGTATTAACTCCAATAATGCTCAAGCGATCGAATATAAGTGATGATAGTAGAAAATCATAAAGTAAATCAGTAGTAAAAATAAAAAAGAATAGGTGAATGATGCGTGATTGAAATATCAGAAAGGTGAGGCCTAGGGATTCAGATTTAACCACAAGTCCTTGACATAGACATTCATGATTCAGTTATGACTTCTACGTTATTAATTGCTAGCCAGGATTCCCTAATCTAATTATCCTACCTTGGCGTGAGGTCAGAATAATCCTAATTACGATTACCAACACTGCTACAGGCTAGTGCGAGTTATAATAACCATAATTGCATTAAGCTCTTTGGACATCCCTTTCGGATATTCTAGGGGATCTCCGTAGTTCCCTTGTAACTACACATAATTCTGGGTATAGACCGCCACAGAACCCTATGGATTTAACCCTCGTGGTCTAGGTTAACTAATCATCTTCCGAGTCATAGAGAACCCACAAATTTCTCCCTTCTAATTGGCCAAATCAGTCAAGAGTAAGTGCAAAAAATTAAACCTCAATTAAATAAAAGCTAGATCTGTCATAACATCATCAATCATGTCTATACAAGTACTTGGGCTACATCTTAGCCCCTAGATAAAAGATTAGCTACACATGATGATGGAAGAAAACATAATGATAAAATAAGAAAACATAGAGTTGGATGAAGATGGGTGACGCCTTGAAGCTTGCCTTCTTTGATGTGGATGCTTCGAGTGCGGATGGATTGGTTCGTTCCTCTCCTCTTAGTCCTCCTTCTTATAGCCTCCAATCCTAGTTAGACTCAACTTAAGACTTTAAGTTGTGTTATAATTCCTAATCCTAATCATCCTTTAATTAGGATTTTAATCACATAATAATAATTGCACAACTCTAATCCTACTTAATTAATAATTTTGGAGAGTCTTCTATGTTTTGGAGTCTCAATTCTTGTAGGAGAAGGATTCCTGTAAATTCAGCCTCGCCACGGCGAGCATGTACGTGAAATTGGACTTTGCTCTTTGGAAGACCTCGCCACGGCGAGTCGGGGGTTTCGCCACGGTGAGGTAAGGCAGCAAGGCTCTGGATGCTCTCAGGTAAGGCTCGCCATGGCGAGCAAGGCAGCTTGCCACGGCGAGCTTGGGCAGATTGCTAAGTTTTCTGTTTTGCTTCCAATTAATGTCTAAACCTAAAACAAAAGGAAATCATATCAAATGCAACATGTTTTACCTTAATTAAGAATGTAAATGCAAGGGAATTGAATCATAAAAGTCTATATAAAATGTAATTATCAAACTCCCCCACACTTATCTTTTTGCTCATCCCGAGTAAAACAAAACAAAAGCATAACTCAAGCAAACAAGGCTTTCACACATAACTAACTTACTAACCATACTTGGCATCAGAGTTATTCTTATAGGATGTTCTGGAATTAAATTATCCTGTCATAATGCAATTTCATTCATACAACTATGAAGTAATCCGAATGCCCCAAGGTAACTCTCAATAAACAATGGTATAAGCTCAATTCTCACTCAATGGAATAATAAAAGGAAAGTTCCATGTAATAGGGTAAAATAGGGTGGTCAAATCATGAAAAGCCATAGTGATAATATAATCAAATGAACATATGCATAATAGCCACTTAAACTCTAGGGAGTGAAAATAGTGAGGGATGAATTTTCTCTCATGGGAATGAAATTCACTCATCTCACAAGTGTTTGGAGGGTCGGATTTTTCACTCAATTCAGGACGAGCCAAGAAATTTCCATAAGCTTGCTCTTATATCAAATCTCTATCACATCAACAAATCATGACACTAATCATAGGGTCTTTAAAAGGGTTGTAACTTGGCTAGGTGAAGGTGATAAAGGCTTAGGACACACTAAGAATAGATCATGTGAATCCAGAGTTGCTTTTTATTTCACATACTCTACAACCACTAGCTTAAATACTTCATTTTTTACTCCCTCTTTTCTTCTCTATTGTTTCTCCCTTTTCTTTGGCTTCTTGGTCTTTTGACCTTTTTCTTTCTTTTCCTTGCTCTTCTCATTCAAATTTTTCAGAGCATTTTTCTCATTTCTTCTCTTCTTGTTCATTGCTCTTTTTTCTAGGGAGATAATCCTCTTTATGAGGCTATTCTTTTCTCTTTATTTCTCTCAACTAGGGCGGAGTTTTTTTCTTTCCCTAAATTCACACATTCCTTCAAAGTATTGGTGTCCATTTGGTGGAGGAACTGAGGAATGGGAAGGAGATCGTGATAGGGTTAACGAAAGGAAAAGGAAAGGCTCAAAAGGGTCAACTAGGGGTAGCTCAGCTTTCAAGGTTCTGATGTAGGGGATATTAAAACGGATCATTCATATACTGAATGCTTTGTTTTTGCATGTTATGTTGTGGTTTTTCATAGTTATCGAGTGATTACTAATCAGCTCTACCATGATCCATAGTACTATCAGAAACAAGCTTGAACAAATTAGCTACAAAAGGGTTTGGGAAGGTACGGATGGGTTAACCTAAGTGCCCTAATCATCCTAGCATCTGAGATTTTGATGTGGGCTCGACATGTATATCAGAGCAAGTTCTAGAAAAATCAAGGATGTCCTATTCACTCACAAACAACTAGCGAGCTTCATAGATGTAGCTCGACGGCTCAAAAGCTCACTAGGTAGAAATTCATCCACTCATATTTTGATTTACTCCAATATCTCAGTAAACTAATGCATATATGGGAATAATAATGGAATGTGGGTTCACACATTTTGACAAGGTAGGCTCAGAATTTCCAGAGGCTTTTCAATCAGAAAATGAACAGATACGATGAACAATCATGCATTACTTTCACAATAATTGAATATCCTCATCCCATATAATCAGAATAGCACCATTTTCATCATTAGCCATGGTTTTAGTTCAGAACACAAAATCATACATTCATGCAAAAAATTAAAGCTAACAAACTAAAATAGAAAACACTCATTCATGCAAAAACAAATCCTACTCCTCTATTACTCAAAAGTTTAAAATTTCTACTCAACTAAGCATAAGATTCGCCCTTCCCCCACACTTAGAAATATGCATTGTCCCCAATGCATCAAATAAGAATAAGTAAGGAAAGGGGCAACTTGGAAAGCGAGGTTAGTCGATGTCCTCTGAGCTATCCTCATCAGCTCCTCGTTAGGCGGTGGACGTGGTGCATATGGTGGTGGTGGAGGGAGGGCCGGGAATGGTGGTAGTCCGGTATGTCCCACTGCACTAACTTCTAAGTATAGTTTAGCTATCTGGTGCCATTGGTTATGCACATTTTGCCACCGGTAGCTGAAGTCAATGTATTCATTTAGCTTTGTGGCCAATGCAGGGTCCATGAAACTCGGTTGTTGAAGCGGAGGTTGCTATCCAGGAGCTGCTGGAGGGACTGGTGCTTGGATTGGTGGAGGTTGCGGCATTGGTGGATGTTGTACTGCAGCTGCTGCGCCTCGGAGGGATGATGGCTTGAGTCTGTCAAAGAAAGTCTGGCTCAGCATCCTTCCAGGCTCAGTTAAGGGCTCATTGTTTCCCCATTCTACTCCCGCATGCTTGCACAAGGTAGTGATGAGGTGTGGAAAGGGGATCGCTCTTTTGTTCTCTTGGAGTCCAATGCTGCTCAGAGATGCATGAAGTGCCAATCCCACATTGAATCGCCATCTGTTGTGTATGGCCCATAAAAATTCTGCTCTTTCTTTGGAGACATCAGAGGTGTGGGTTGAAGGGAATAAGCAGGCAGAGATGAAGTGTAGCCATGTCTTGTTGATCTTGTCCAGACCAGCTTTGGGGAAATGATGGAATTCCCCTTCCCTTGCAACCCATTGTGTCCCCTCAATGCATAATCCACTGGTGATTGCATTGTAGTGATTGTGATGCAGGAAGTTAGTGAAGCCTTGCTCTCCCATTGGCTATCTGGGGATCTCATAAATATCATTGAGAACTTCCTTGTCACAGCTGACATATTTGCCTCTGAGCCAACTTTGGAAGGGTGTTTTTAGCTCTAACATGTTAGCATAAAATTCACACACAATGTGGATGGCCACCGGTACAGGTTGTTGGCCAAACTTGAGCCGTTGCCTTCATGCCATTTAGTTTGCAATTGGGGCAAAGCACGACAGATGTAAGTCAATGCCAAATTCCAGAATTGGCAGCTTTGTGCAGAGCTTGTTACAGTAGTCTTGAGCCTTCTTACTCATAAAGCAGGTGTCATCATAAGGTGGGGCTCGTGAGCATGATGTGGTCTTTCTTTTTGCTACTTTTTTAGTTGGCATTTTTCTGCAAAAATTCACAGCAAAACACACCAAGCACAGCACCAATTCTTGACAGAAAATTTAATTCACTGATGCACAATAAATCTCAAATTAAAGTACAAATCACCCAAGTTCACAATTTCACCCAAATTTGACAAATTCACCCAATTGGCCTAATATGCAATTTTCCACTAATAACCAATTTTCTCATAGATTCTCAGCACCAATCACTTATTCAACTATTAGATAGTCATTTATCATCAATAAACAGAGCATGCAACCACGAATTCAAGAACATGCAAAGCTATTTACTAAATTCGGATATGGGGTTTTGGGGTGTGGAGTGTGCAAAATTTCTCCAAATTTAATCGATTAACAATGTTGGGTTGATGTATACTTACTTGTATGATGTGAGATGATTCAATTCCATGGCTTTCCCACTCCAATTTCGGCCAAAATGTGTAGACGCAGTAGAGAGAGAAAGCTTTCGGCTAGAGAGAGAAAGTAAAAAATCTCAACTTTATTCTTGACAAAGCTTGGGGAAATTGGTGTTTTGATGAAAGGAGAAGTGATTTAAGATGATTGGGGAGTGTTTAATTGGCAAATTTAGGTAGGAATGTGAGGAGTGTGAATAGGTAGGTGAGGGTGAGTGAATGGGCAAAGTGTGAGGAATGAGGCCGCGAATTCAATTTGAATTCTGGGTCGGCTAGTTGCGGCGAGCATGGTGCCTCGCCATGGCGAGGGGCAATTTTGTAATTTCCAAATTTTATTTTATTTTTTTTCAAAAATTTTGGTGTGTGAACAGTGATCCTAGCCGTGGCGAGTCGAGGGCCTCGCAGTGGAGAGCCTTGGCCAAATCCATTATGGAAGAGCTTGCCGTGGCGAGCTGGACTTGCTTTTATCATGTGTTTTGTCCTGAATTCGATTAATTCTGCTCTAGTTTGATTCCTATTACCTGCACATTTTCAAGTATTGAATTTAAATTTATTGAGTAATAGAGAAGTAAGAGAGAAATAAGAATTAAAAACACTAAAAATATGAAAGAAATAAAAACCGATGGGTTGCCTCCTATAAGCGCTTGGTTTATAGTCCTCAGCCTGACCTTGTTTGATATCATGGAGGATCTTGAAGTCTGACAACATGCACTTGAATTTCTGGATTTGTGAGGTATGGTTTCAATCGATGTCCATTTACTTTGAAGTTGTGCTTGTTGCCTTTTAGTTCAATGGCTCCGAATGGGGTCACATTAGTAACTGTTTATGGTCCTGACTATCTTCATTTTAACTTACCTAGATGGAGTCTGAGTCTGGAGTTGAATAACAGTACTTGTTGTCCGGGATAAAAGTTCTTTCGTGTGATCTTTTTGTCATGCCAAGCTTTGGTTCTTTCCTTGTATATGCGGCTGTTTTCATATGCTTCCCTCCTGAATTTGTCTAGTGCATTGAGTTGCAATAAGCGGTTCTGTCCAACTGCATGAGGGTCGAAATTCAGTAGCTTTATAGCCTAATAAGCTTTATGTTCTAGCTCCACTAGCAAATGGCTTTCCTTCCCGAAGACAATGTTGTATGGTGACATGCCTAGAGGAGTCTTGAATGCTGTCCTGTATGCCCAGAGTGTATTTGTCAGCTTCACTGACCAATCTTTTCTGTTGTTGTGGACTATTTTCTCTACTATTCTCTTCAGTTCTCTGTTAGACACCTCCACTTGCCCATTGGTTTGTGGGTGATAAGGGGTGGCAATTTTATGCTTTACTCCATATTTCTCTAAGAGAGTTCTAAGTGGTTTGTTGCAGAAGTGAGTGCCTCCATCACTTATCAATGTTCTTGGGACTCCGAAGCGGGCAAATATGTTATTTCTGAGAAATTTCTGGACCACTTTGGAATCATTTGTTGGAGAGGCAGCAGCTTCTACCCATTTAGACACATAGTCCATTGCAACTAAGATGTATAAATTGCCAAATGATGATGGGAATGGTCCCATGAAGTCGATGCCCCAAACATCAAATAATTCAACTTCTAAAATTGGGTTTTGAGGCATCTCATGTTCCTGGATAAATTCCCAACTCTTTGACATTTATCACAACTCTTTATGAAAGATTTTGCATCCTTGAAGAGTGTGGGCTAGAAAAATCCACTCTGCAGCACTTTAGTTGCTGTTTTGTGAGCTGTATAATGTCCGGCATAGCTACTTGAATGGCAGCTTTCTAAAATGGAAGAATACTCTTCTTTTGGGACACACCTTCTGATCATATGATCATTGCATCTGCGATAAAGCACAGGGTTATCCCAGAAATAATGTTTTACCTTGGATAAAAATTTCTTCCTTTGTTGATATGTTGCTTCAGGTGGGAGTTCATGGCTTGCTAAGTAGTTGACATAATCAGCATACCATGGATTATCATTATTTCTTTTTCTCCATCCATTAATTGCAACTGTTTTTATGTAAAAGACTTGCTCATCAGGGAAGTGATCTGCTACTGGAATCTTGTTCACTATATTGCTTTCTAGTCTTGATAGATGATATGCTATCAAGTTGTCTTTTCCCTTCTTGTCTTTGATCTTCAAATCGAATTCTTGTAATAAAAGAATCCATCTGATCAATCTTGGCTTGGCATCTTTCTTGTTTAACAGGTACTTCAATGCTGCATGGTCAGTGTATACTATGGTCTTGTTGCTAATGAGGTACGGTCTGAATTTTTCAAAGGCAAAGACCACAGCTAACAATTCTTTTTCTGTTGTGGCATATTTGACTTAAGCAGGATCAAGAGTCTTGCTTGTGTAGTAAATGGCTCTGAAAGTCTTGTCTCTTGTCTGTCCCAAGATAGCTCCTACTGCATAGTCGCTTGCATCACACATTATCTCAAAAGGCTCTCCCCATTTAGGCGTGATTATTATGGGAGCAATGACAAGAGCTTTCTTCAAGGTTTCGAATGCAGTTGTGCATTCCTTTGTAAAAGAAAATTCTACTTTCTTCAAGAGAAGGTTGCATAATGGCTTTGTGATTTTTAAGAAATCCTTGATGAATCTCCTGTAGAATCTTGTATGCCCTAGAAAGCTCCTCACTCCTTTTATAGTAGAAGGAGGAGGAAGTTTCTCAATCAGCTCCACTTTAGCTCTGTATACCGTCTAAGGATATCTTGTGGCCTAGAACAATGCCTTATGTCACCATGAAGTGGTATTTTTCCGAATTCAGCACCAAATTTGTGTTTTGGCACCTTTTTAGTACTAATGACAGGTTGTGAAGGCAAGAATCAAATGAGTTCCTAAATACTGAGAAATCATCATGAAAATCTCTATGCAATTCTCCACCATGTCAAAAAATAATGCCATCATGAGCCTCTGAAATGTAGCAGGTGCATTATATAACCCAAATGGCATCCTCCTAAAAGCGAAGGTACCATAAGGACATGTAAATGTTATTTTTTCTTGATCTTCAGGGGCTATGGCAATTTGATTATAGCCAGAATATCCATCCAGAAAATAATAGAAGGGATATCCTGCTAGTCTGTCCAGCATCTGATCAATAAATGGCAATGGAAAGTGATCTTTTCTTGTTGCTTTATTCAGCTTCTTGTAATCAATGCACACTCTCTATCCAGTCACTGTTCTGGTGGTAATTAGTTCATTGTTGTCATTTTTCACCACTGTCATTCCTCCTTTCTTTGGTACTACCTGCACAGGACTCACCCAAGGGCTGTCAGAAATAAGGTAGATTATACCTGCATCTAGCCATTTTTGTACTTCTTTTATTTGCAGATTCAGTCTTCTCTGGTGTTCTACTGAAGGCTTGAAATTCTCCTCCATGTAGATCATGTGCATGCATAGGGTAGGACTTATGCCTTTGATGTCAGCAATGGTCCATCCTATTGCATCCTTGTTTGCTCTGAGCACTCTTAGAAGCTTTTCTTCCTGTTCTTTAGTCAGGGAAGCAGAAAGAATTACCAGTAGGGTCTCTGAATCTCCCAAGTAGCAGTACTTTAAGTGATCAGGTAAGGGCTTCAGCTCCATTTTGGGTAGCTGCTCCTTTTAGGTTTTGGTTTTGTCCCCTTGCTCTCCTAGTGCTTCGGCAAGCTTCTTGATGAATACTGGTGGGGTGGCTTCAAGTTGTTGAATGTATTCTTCAATTTCAGGGTTTTCTTTTGGAGTCATTCCAGCTAGGCATGCTTCAAGTGGTTCTGAAAATTTTGAATTCCCCTTCACCTCTTGGACGCATTGCTCTATTAGATCTACTCTGAAACATGCTTCTTCATCAGCTGGATGCTTTAATGCCTTGAGGATGTCAAATGTTACTTCTTCTTCTACACTCTAAGGGTTAGATTCCCTTTTTGCACATTTATCAAGGCTCTCCCAGTTGCTAAGAATGGCCTTCCCAGGATGATTAGGATCTCTTGATCTTCTTCAATATCTAGTACTATGAAATCTGCAGGGTAGATGAATTTGTCAACTTTAACTAAAACATCCTCTACTATACCTCTTGGATATTTGATAGATCTGTCAGCTAGTTGCAGAGATACAGTAGTAGGCTTGGCTTCTCCAATATTCAGCTTTTTGTAGACCGAAAGTGGCATGAGATTTATGCTAGCTCCAAGATCGCATAGTGCTTTGCTGAAATACTCCTGGCCTATCACGCACGGAATGGTGAAGCTTCCAGGGTCTTCAAGCTTCTGTGGTAGCTTCTTTTGGAGTATAGCACTGCACTTGTAAGAGCTGTCGTTGGCTCATAAATTAATTCACTACTCCCTTAAAAAGATAATATAGTGTAGGGCAAGTAGGATCGATCCCACGAGGAAGCGTGTATTTAATCTACTAGGATTTCTTAAGAAAAGAAAAGAATACTACTAGAAGTAACCGAATTAAAAGGGGGGTTTTGAATAAGTGATTTCTGAATAGTAAAATTCTGGGCAGCAAGTAAACTAAAGAGAATAAAGAGAAGCGAATAAAAGTAAATTGATTGATTGATTAATAAAGCATGCTTAGCATCGACAAATCCTCACCATGATAACACAAATTCGATCATTGACACATATGTAAATTAATTTCGAATAGCTAGACTATAGAGCTTTGTACGACAAAATTCCCTATTTTCCCTTACCGTTTGTTTTGTAACTAGAACGTTTGAGCTCAAAACCTACCAAGTCTGATAACCTCAATACACCAGCGCATGAGATTTAACTGAACTTGGAGCATTAAGATCTATGGAAAACATCATCTAACCTAAACCATAAAGGTCCACTAGTGGCTTTATGTAATTCAGATATGAAATTATTCTAATTAATCTAATTCCAAGATTAACTAGTTGTTACTTATGCTAATTAATTAAGGTTCAAGACTTACTTAATTGGCTAACAATATGAATCATTTAAATAGGTTGGTTGATCACTCTAAACAAATCCAAATAGATTCAATAACAATGCTGTCAAATAATTTTAGAATACTCAAAATCAATTTATCTAACATTAAAATCATAATCTTGTCTCACAAACTTGGTATCATGACTTAGATATGTCTAGCTAAGCATAAAAGAAATTAAGCTACCATACTAATAGATCCAGCAAAATTCTGGACTGAAAGCATGGTCACTTTGAACAAAAATAAACAAAAAAGAAAAATACTAGATTCGGCAAAAGGGACAATGAATGTCTTCGGCTCTTGGATGCGTGGATGGTTGATTGCGCGGTGTGGTTCTAGATCTGGCAGCAGCTCTCTGAATGTGGCGTGGAGTGGTGTTGTGTTGCGTGGATGGTTGATTGCGTGGTTCCAGTTTTGCATTCTTGAAATATATATCTAGAATTAAATCCTAATCCTATTTAGCCTTGGCCTCTTCCAGCAATGGGAAAACATAATTCTTTTCCAACTCCAACTCCCCTTCTTAGCCACTTGATAAGTCCTTCTTTGACAAGGAAATTAATTATATTGGTATTGGAGTTAGATTAGAATTCTCCTCCCATATTTTCAGCTCTACTTGGTTATTTAATATATCTAATCCTAGTTCCACTTAACATAAGACTCTTAATTAAATTATAACTCTAAGTACAAGTCATTCCTAATCATACTCTAACTAGGACATTAAGTAGATTTATTATTTCAAGTCTTCAATCCCACTTGAATCATGATTCCAAAGAGTCTTCAAAGCTTAGGAGTCTCAATCCTTGGATGATAATGCTTCTCGGTAATTGACTTAGCTTAAAACTCCTCAAAATCACATCAATGCAAGCTCTGGGCGCCACGGTACTGAGATATGGGTGCCACAACATCCATTGGCAGAATTGGCAGCGATGGTCTTTAGAATGCAGCGCCACAGCGAGCTATGCCAGAATTGCCATTCTTCAATTCTCCAGCTTGGCTCTTCAATGCTGGGAAATTAATCACTTGTGAAAATACAAATGTTAGTTAAAAACATGCAATTAAGCTCAATTTATATTATCATCCATATGAATTCAAGAATCTAAAAAGTGATTTAAATCAAATGAAATAGTCTAAGAATGTGCCACTAAACCAAGAAAATATTGGGCTGAAATGTGACTAAATTGAGTCCTAACAGCACTCTTCAATAAGTACAACTGTCTCATAGTCTTGCAGTTTTCTCTTGTTGAATAATATGTCTTTCATGAACTTTACATAGCTAAGCATTTGTTCCAAAGCTTCTGCAAAAGGAATGTTAATGTGTACTTTTTTAAATAGCTAAGCAATTGTTTTTCCAGCTTTTGCTTTCTAAATCTGTTTGGGAATGGGAGAGGTGGCTTGTATGGTGGAGGATTATCTGGAAAAAGCTTGGATCTTGGCTTTTCCACTGACTCCTGCGATTTTGGCCTCTCCTCTGGTATGTCTTCAGGTGCTTTTTCAGCTTCAATTTCAGCTTTTTTTCTTCTTCTTGCGTGGGTTCTTGGATAGCTTCCAATGTCTTCCCACTTCTCAGAGTGATGGCTTTGTCATCTCTTGGATTTGCTTCAGTTGTGCTTGGTAAAACACCAGGCTACCTTGTGGTTAGAAGTTGAGAAATTTGGCCTACCTGGTTCTCCAATTGCTTGATGGAAGCATTTGTAGTCACCATGAATTGATTGATCTTTTCAGTAAGATCAGCTTGAGATGCTGCAAGTTTAGCCATGGCATCTTCTAAATTCATTCTTAGAGGTTGTTGGCGATTCTGTTGATATTGAGGTGCTGTTTGTCCTGAATTTTTCCATGAAAAATTTGGATGATTCTTCCAGCCTGGGTTGTAGGTCTTGGAGCAGGGGTTATTATTCCCCACATAATTCACCTCTTCGGTTTCTTCTTGCACAGCCTCCATAGAATTTCCTTTTAGTAGAGCAGTGTGGAAAGAGAGTACTTGATCTAACTTGGCTACAAATGTTGCAATTGCATCATTATCTTGAATTCCAGCTACCTTCTTCTTATTATCCCTCTTAAAGCTCCAATCAGAGGCATTTGTGGTGACCTCTTCAAGTAACTCGTAGGCTTCAGCATAGTCTTTGTTTAGAAAAGCTCCTCCAGCTGCTGCATCTACCACGGTCTTTGTGTTAGGGCTCAATCCTCCATAGAACACTTGCATGACTAGCCAGTCTTACATTCCATGGTGTGGACACTTCCTTAGCAGCTCCTTGAATCTCTCCCAATCATCATAAAGGGATTCTCTGTCAAATTGATTGAAGTTAACAATCTCAGTTCTCAGCTTGGTAGTCTTCGAAGGAGGAAAATATTTAGTGAGAAATTTCTGCGCTAAAGAGTCCCATGTGTAGACTGAACCGGGTGGCAAAGAATTTAGCCACCTTCTTGCTCCATCTCTGAGTGAAAAAGAGAAAAGTCGAAGCTTGATTGCCTCTTTTGACACTCCATTATATTTGAATGTGGCACAAATCTCCAGAAAAGTAGAGAGGTGCAGATTTGGATCTTCATTCAGTGCTCCAAAAAATTGATTATTCTGGACCATCTGAATTAGAGCTGGTTTGATCTCAAAGTTATTCACCTCTACTGTTGGATTTCGGATGCTTGACATTGCGTTTTGAATCTTTGGGATAGCAAAGGTGCGAAGAAGGATGTGTCCCTCATTCGGTTGCTCGTTTGGGGCTGCCATCCTTTCTAGTTTTGGCTGCAAGTTCCGAACTACTCTCTTTGCTCTCAGATTTCTTTTGATTATCTTTTCGATTTCTGGATCAAAGGGAAGTAAATTTCTGGATCTTGTTCTTCTCATGCACCAAAAAAATTTACTGAAAAGAAGAAGAAAGAAATTCAAAGTGTAACATAAAATAAAAGTTGTGCTTGAGTCACTATCTTGTTAATTTCTCTAATATCAATGAAACAATCCCCGGCAACAGTGCCAAAAACATGATGTGCGGATTAGGGTGTGGAAAATAGGTGTAGAATGGATGTGAAATAGAGATGGAATGAAGTGCAAGCATACATTATCAATATAGCCAGCAAGTATTCCGGGGTTATCGTACCCAAGGGATTGTGATTGATTACTAAAGTGTATTAACTCCAATAATGCTCAAGCGATCGAATATAAGTGATGACAGCAGAAAATCATAAAGCAAATCAGTAGTAAAAATAAAAGAGAATAGGTGAATGATGCGTGATTGAAATATCAGAAAGGTGAGGCCTAGGGATTCAGATTTCACCACAAGCCCTTGACATAGACATTCATAATTCAGTTATGACTTCTACGATTATTTATTGCTAGCCAGGATTCCCTAATCTAATTATCCTACCTTGGCGTGAGGTCGGAATAATCCTAATTATGATTACCAACACTACTATGGGCCAGTGCGAGTTGTAATAACCATAATTGCATTAAGCTATTTGGACATCCTTTTCGGGTATTCTAGGGGATCTCCCTAGTTCCCTTGTAACTACACAGAATTCTGGGTATAGACCGCCATAGAACCCTATGGATATAACCCTCGTGGTCTAGGTTAACTAATCATCTTCCGAGTCATGAAGAACCCACAAATTTCTCCCTTCTAATTGGCCAGATCAGTCAAGAGTAAGTGCAAAAAATTAAACCTCAATTAAATAAAAGCTAGATCTGTCATAACATCATCAATCATGTCTATACAAGTACTTGGGCTACATCTTAGCCCCTAGATAGAAGATTAGCTACACATGATGATGGAAGAAAACATAATGATAAAATAAGAAAACATGGAGTCGGATGAAGATGGGTGACGCCTTGAAGATGCCTTGAAGCTTGTTTGCTTTGATGTGGATGCTTCGAGTGTGGATGGATTGGTTCGTTCCTCTCCTCTTAGTCCTCCTTCTTATTTATATAGCCTCCAATCCTAGTTAGACTCAACTTAGGACTTTAAGTTGTGTTATAATTCCTAATCCTAATCTAATCTTAATAATCCTTTAATTAGGATTTTAATTACATAATAATAATTGCACAACTCTAATCCTACTTAATTAATAATTCTAGAGAGTCTTCTATGTCTTGGAGTCTCAATTCTTGTAGGAGAAGGATTCCCGGAAGTTCATATGGTTTAGAACTTTTCAATTAATCTTCGGAAGGCCTTCGGGTCGCCACGACTAAGGGTAGCCTCGCCACGGCGAGCATGTGCGTGAAATTGGACTTTGCTCTTTGGAAGACCTCGCCACAGCAAGTCGGGGGTCTCACCACAGCGAGGTAAGGCAGCAAGGCTCTGGATGCTCTCAGGTAAGGCTCGCCACAACGAGCTTGGGTAGATTGCTGAGTTTTCTGTTTTGCTTCCAATTGAAGTCTAAACCTGAAACAAAAGGAAATCATATCAAATGCAACATGTTTTACCTTAATTAAGAATGTAAATGCAAGGGAATTGAATCATAAAGTCTATATAAAATGTAATTATCAGCAACCCATCGGTTTTTAATTCCTTTCCCTTTCCTTCATGTGTTTTATTTGTTTTCATGTTTTTTTCTTTTCTTTAGTTAGCTAATTTCCTACTACTCAGGGTCACTCAAACAATTATTTGAAGCTATGCAAGTGTTAGGTATCAAATGGGAGCATAATTGATTAATTTTGGGACAAAACAGAGCAAAAACAAGTTTATGGGCGCCATGGCACCCTATTCCAGCATTTAATTTGGGAAACTGGCGCCACGGCGTCCATTACTATTCACTTTGCCCCAAAAATTTTTTTTTTCCAAATTTTCAAAAAAAATTTCTAGCACCTCGGCACCCCTTCCAACATGCCTATGAATGTTCAGCAGCCCTTGAACCCCTTCATCCACCACTTGCCACCCAAGAGCTAGAGCATAAATCATCATCCTCCATGGACGACTCCGAGTAGGCTACTTCTATCAGGTTAGACTTTTCCTTTACTTTTTTATTTTGCATTGAGGACACTGTAAAAATTTTAAGTGTGGGGGAGGGACACATGTGTTTAGTTAAATAATTGGGTAGCCTAGTATTTGAGTGTTTGAGTAGTAATAATTTTATTTGTCTTATTTTGAATGATTACATGTTAATTTTTATTTTTTGCATGACTATGTGATTGTGTGTTGTGACTGAAAACCATGGCTAAAGAGGAAAATTTTGCTTAACTGATGATATTATGGGATGAGGAAAATTGATTTGATATAGAAGCAATGCATGATTATTCATTATATCTTATTCCATTGATTATTGGAAAGCCTCTGGGAATTCTGAGCTAACTTTGATTCTGTGAGATCCCATATATATTATTAATTCCCATTGTGTGCATAATTACTTTGATAATGGAATGAATGAGAATGCATGAGGATGAATACTAGCTAATTGTGAGCTTTTGAGCCATAAGAGGTACATATTTGAAGCTCTTATTTCATTTGTGAGTGTGTCATGCAATTTTTTTGATTTTTTTCCAGAACTTGCTCTGTTATACATGTTGAGACCACATTGAAATCATGACATTAAGGTGATTAGGGCACATAGGTTTACCCATTTTAGCCTTTAATAGCCCACCTTGCATAATCACCACTAGTTGACCCTTTTTGAGCCTTAGCCTTTATTTCCTTCATGTAACCACATTTTAAGCCATATACCATTCCTTGATTCACCCCCATTTTGAACCTAACACCTTGAAGGATTGTGTGAATTTAAGGCATGGAGTTGTTGCCTAGTTAGTAACTAGGAAAGTGGGAAGAAAGAGCCTAAAAAAGATATGAAAATCTCCCAAGAAAAAGTGTAGAAAAAGAAAAGAAAAATTCTGGAAAAAGCTGCAAAAGAAAAAAAAAATATGAAGAAAGAAAAATTGAAAAGAAAAGATAGCCAGAAAAGCAAAAGAATGAGATAGAAGGGATAAGAAAAATATGCAAATATGAGGCATGGTAATTGGATAGTAAGTGAGCTAAAGGGTAGCTTTAAATTCACATAGTCTCTTCTTAGTGTATTTACCCCTTAATTTCACCACCATTGTCCTCCTTTCACCTTCCTAAAAGCCCCATTACAACCCTTAAAAGTCCCTTTGATTAATGTTTATGGTTTATTATTAAGTGGTGGAGAGTTGACATATGAGCAAGCTTATGGAAAAATTTTGAATTGCATTGACTTGAGTGTATGATTAACCTTCTAAATACTTGAGAGATTGGAGTGAATTTTTATCCTTGTGAGGGAATTCATCTTCTTGGCATTTAATTTCATGAAACTTTGATGAGTTATTATGTACATGTGCACTTACTTTTATACCTTACGCCTTTCTTATGGCTTTTCATGTCCATTTATATGGTAACTTTCAACATCTACTTGAGTGAGAAATTGAGCCTAAACCATAGTTCTTTTTGACAGTTACTTTGGGGTGTGGGACTATTCCATCTTGGAATGAGTAATCTTGCATTGCGATATGATTATTGATTTCCCATGAATCCCATGTGAATAATTCTGAAGTCAATATGGTTAGTAGCTCCTTTTTGAAAGTCTTGCTACCTTGCTTATTTTATTTCTCTTTAGTTTTACTCGAGGACGAGCAAAAGATTAAATGTGCAGGAGTTTGATGAGTGTAAATTATATAGACATTTTGGCATGAATTCCCTTGCATTTAAGTCCCAAATTAATATAGATTAAGGTGCTTTTAATGTCATTTTACTATTATGCAGGAACCAAGCACCGAAAGGAGCCAAAGCAAGAAAATCTAGCATTTTAACCAAGTTTGGGTGCCGTGGCGCGCTTGCCCTGGCGCCCTATCCTACAACCAATGCTACCAATCAGCGCCGTGGCACCCTGGAGACCTTCCTGAGTGAATTTGAAGACTTCCAAGACAAGTGGACATCCGAGAAACCTTGTCCTACAAGGATTATGACTCCTAAACTTAGAAGACTCTCTAGAATCCTTGTGCAAGCAGAATTAGAGTCTTGGAAGCATGAGACTACTTGGAATCCTAGTTGGAGTGAAACTAAAAGAGATATGCAGCCATAGGAATCAAACTCTCAAGAGTCCTAATGGGAGTGAAACTGAAGTTGCCAAAGCAAATTAAATTCTCTACTATCCTAGTTTGGGCGGGATTGAAGTATTTAAATCCTACTAGAATATTGTATGCCTAGTTAGAGTAAAATTAAGATTATATACAGTATAAATAGGTAGCAAGGCAAGGAGCAAAGACACCACTTCTACCACCACTTCTTCTACGCCTTCTTCTACTCCTTCTTCCATTCATGTTTTCTTTCTTTTATGTTATGTGTTTAGGTTACACTATGTGTAACTAATTTCTTTTCTAGGGGCTAGGATGTAGCCCACCCAATTTCTTGTATAGACATGATTGATGATGTTATGACAATTCCATCTTTTATTCAATTGAGGTTTAATTTTCTTCACTTCACTCTTGACTGATCTGGCCAATTAGTTAGGGGAAATTTGTGGGTTTTCTATGAGACCGACCAGAGATTAGTTAATCTAGACCACGAAAGTTAAATCCATAGTGAAGCTAAGGACAAACTAGTACCGAGGACCCTGTGTAGCCACATGGGAATTAGGGCGTTCCCCTAACCTCCCTAAAGGGATGTCCACAGAACTTAATGCAATTATAGTTGCTACAACTCGCACAGACCAGTAGCAGGGTTGGTAATTGTAATTAGATTTGATCTGACCTAATACCAAGGCTAATTGATGTGATTAGGGAATCCTGGCTAGCAATTGATAATTGTGGAAAGTCATAACTAAATCATGAAAGTCTATACCAAGGAATTGTGGTGAAATATGAAACCCTAGGCCTTTATCACTTGATTTCTTCTTCATGCATACTTGATCTTATTTTCTTCTTATATGCTTTCTTCTTTTCTATTTTATTCTGTTGTTATCACTCTTATTATCCGCTTGAACAATATTGGAGTTATACTACTCTAGTAATCAAGAACAATCCCTTATGTACAACAAATCCAGAATACTTACTAGCTGCACTGATAGTGTATACTTGCACTGTGTTCCAACACATTACAAATTGTTCCATATACATATACATCCACGCCACACACAGACACTACTTCTTTCCATTCACGCCACTCATAAAGGAGCAATCATACCACTCTAAAGCTTTTCATTAAAGAAAGCTATGGGGCATCCTTCTTGCATAAGCAAAACTCCATACCTACTCCTAGGGCATCATACTCAATCTCACAAGCGTTAGAAAAATTAGGCAAAGCAAGTAATGGTGCAGGACACAATTTTTTCCTTAAGAGATTTAAATGCATGTTCTTGCTCTAGACCCCATTTAAATCCTATTTCCTTTTTGACAATTTCATTGAGTGGGGAGGCTATAGTACTAAAATTCTTAGTAAACCGTGGTAGAAACTAGCCAAATCATGGAAGCTCCTAATCTCAGTTCTAGACTTAGGTGTAGACCAATCCTTGATTGCCCTAACCTTTTCCTCATTTATCTCAATTCCATTTGCACTCTCAACAAACCCAAGAAACACAACATTATCCATGGAAAATGAACATTTCTTGAGGTTAGCATACAATTTTTCCTCTCGAAGCACAATCAAGACACTCTTAAGATGCTCAAGATTTTCATCTAGACTCTTACTATAGATAAAAATGTCATCAAATAGACAACTACAAACTTACCTATATATGCACGCAAAACATGATTCATCAATCTTAACAAGCCACTCATACAAACCATGCTTAGTTTTAAAAGTGGTTTTCCACTCAACACCTAATTTCATTCTAATTTGGTGGTAATCACTTCTCAAATCAATTTTAGAAAAAATGCTAGAGCCATGAAACTCGTCCAACATATCATCTAGCCTAGGAATAGGATGATGATACTTTACCATTATCTTGTTTACTGCCCTACAGTCAACACACATTTGCCAAGATCCATCCTTCTTGAGCACTAGTATAATAGGCACAACACATGGACTCATGCTCTCTCTAACCCATCCTTTAGCAATCAACTCCTCTACTTGCCTCTGAAGCTCCTTAGTCTCCAAAGGATTGCTTCGATAAGTGTAGAGAGGTGTCGTAGCCTCACAAATTAATTCACTACTTCCTTAAAATTATATAATATAGTGTAGGGCAAGTAGGATCAATCTCACGAGGAAACGTGCATTTAATCTAATAAGATTACTTTAAAAGAAAGTAGACTACGGATGGAAATAACAGAAAAATAAACTATTAACTAACCTAATTTCTACTATACCTAAACACACGAAAAAAGGGGGGTTTTTGATAGGTAATTGAATGATATTAAAATTCTAGGCAGAATGTAAAGAAAGCAAGGAAAAGTGAATAAAGAGAAGTGAGTAAAAATAGATAGAGTAACAGAATTAATAAGGCATGCTTAGCATCGACATATCCTCACCATGATTTACAAAAATTCAATCATTGACACATAGGTAAATTAATTTTGAATAGCTAGACTGTAGAACTTTGTACGACAAAATTCTCTATTTTCCCTTACCATTTGTTTTGTAACTAGAACATCTGAGCTCAAAACCTACCAAGTCCAATAACCTCAATACACCAGCGCACAAGATTTAACCAAACTTGGAGCATTAAGATCTATGGAAAACATCATCTAACCTAAACCATAAAGGTCCACTAGTAGCTTTATGTAATTCAGATATGAAATTATTCTAGCCAATCTAATTCTAAGATTAACTAGTTGTTACTTGTGCTAATTAATTAAGGTTCCAGACTTACTTAATTGGCTAACAATATGAATCATTCAAATAGGTTGGTTAGCTACTCCAAATAGATCCAAATAGATTAAATAACAATGCTGTCAAATAGTTTCAGAATACTCAAAATCAATTTATCAAATATTCAAACCATAATCTTGTCTCGCAAATTTAGTATCATGGTTTAGATATGTCTAGCTGAGCATAAAAGAAATTAAGCTACTATACTAACAGATCCAGCAAAATTCTAGACTAAAAGCATGATCGCTTGAACAAAAATAAACAAAAGAGAAAAATACTAGATGGAGTCTTGACAATAGGAACAATGGATAAGTGTCTTCTCAGCAGTGGCGTGTGTAGATCCAGTTCTGGCAGCAGCTATGGTGTGGTGTGGTGGCGTGGTGGTTTCTCCAGATCTGCCTTCTTGAAATATATATAAGGAATTAAATCCTAATCCTATTCAGCCTTGGCATCTTCCAGCAAAGGGAAAACGGAATTCTTTTCTAGCTCCAACTCTTCTTCTTAGCCACTTGATAACTCCTTCTTTGACAAGGAAATTAATTCTAATGGTCTTGGAATTGGATTAGAATTCTCCCTCCATATTTTCAGCTCTACTTGGTTATTTAATATATCTAATCCTAGTTCTACTTAACATAGGACTCTTAGATGCATTATAAATTAAATTACAAAGTCATTCCTAATCATACTCTAACTAGGACACCAAGTGGATATATTTTTCCAAGACTTCAATCCCACTTTAATCATGACTTTGGAGAGTCTTCCAAGCTTAGGAGTCCCAATCCTTGTATGACAAGGCTTCCTGGTAGTTGAATTGGCTTAAAACTCCTCAAAATCACATCAATCCAGGCTCTGGGCGCCACGGCGGTGAGATATGGGTGCCACGGCGTCCATTGGCAGAATTGGCAGTGATGGTCTTTGGAATGCAGTGCCACGGCGCCCACTGGCAGCATTGCCATTTTTCTATTTTCCAGCTTGGCTCTTCAATGCTTGTTCTTGGCATAGAAATTAATCACTTGTGAAAATATAAATGTTAATTAAAAACATGCAATTAAGCTCAATTTATATTATCATCCATATGAGTTCAAGAATCTAAAAGTGATTTAAATCAATTGAAATAGTCTAAGAATGTACCACTAAACCAAGAAAATATGGGGTTGAAATGTGACTAAAATGAGACCTAACAAATTCCCCCACACTTAAACTCTGATCGTCCTCGATCAAACTAAGAACAAAACAAAGAAAACTCTCTTGAGATATGTAAGTCACCATGTCAAGCAAGTCATCACCTCACAAACATAAGTATATATGTCATTAAGCAAAGACTCTTAACTCATATTTCACAATGCATAATGTGAATGATACTCACTGGATATATGTGTTTTATACTCAATTCTCTCAAATGTTTAGGTTTAAACTATTCACTCTCAAGTTCATAATCATAAAGCAAGACCTACCAAAATTTGATTTTCAGTCTTACCTCCACCTCTTAGAATACATTGCATACTTGAATCAAAAGGACTTTTCTTTAGTTGTAATGGGGCTTTTGGTAAGGTAAGAAGGATTAATGGATGATGGAATCAAGGGTTAAATTACACCAAGAAGAGATTATGTGAATTCAAAACATACTTTTCAAGCTCACTTATTCTCCACTATCAAGCCTCATACTTACATATTTTTCTGCTTCTCCCTTCTTTTTCATTCTTTTGCTTTCGCTTGTAGATTTCTTTTTCTTTTCTTTTTCCAGAAGTTGTTTCCAGAATTTTTTTCTTTTTCTTTTTCTGGACTTTTCTGCACTTTGCTTTGGAGATTTTCATATCTTTTGAGGCTCTTTCTTTCCACTTCCCTAGTTACTAACTAGGCAATAATTTGATGTCTCAAATTCACATAGTCCTTCAAGGTGTTGGGTTAAAAAATGGGGATAAATCAAAGGAATGGTATATGGCTTATAATGTGCTTAAAAGAAAGGAAGGCTAAGGCTCAAAAGTGGTCAACTAGTGGTAATTATGCAAGGTGGTTGTGAAAGGCTAAATTGGTTACCTAAGTGCCCAAATCACTTTCAAGCATGCAGATATAACTCTAACATGTGGCAAGGCTTAGAGCAAATTTCAGAGGTTTATACCCTAGATTGAACAAAATACACACATGAAGGAAAATATCATATGAACTCTCAAGTTGGCATGAATGTCCCAACCTTCACTCGGCTCAAGTAGCTCACTTAGACCTCATGATCAATCACATTATACAATGTATAGGTTTGAATTTTGGCTTTTGAGTTAAGGATCCACTCAACCATATTCACTTATGTCATGGGTTATACTTGCTTTGATATGAAAACTACACTTTCAAGAGATTTTCTTGGTTTCTCTAAAATTCAAAATTTTGAAGACGGATGCAAGAATTCAGATGTAGAGAGTAGTTAAGTCATGGAAACATGCAGAATTTTCCATTCCTCCCCCCACACTTAATTTTTTGCATTGTCCCTAATGCAAGAAAAATAAAAAAACAACTAAAATGGAAAAAGATGGACAGAAATAAAAGTAACAAAACATGGCAGACATAAAAAAAAATAGACAGAATTAAAAATGCAAACTTCCCTGAAATTAACATGAGTTGCCTCCCAAGAAGCGCCTTTGTTTTATGTCATTGGTTCGACATTTTTTATACTCAAGGATCCTCCAACTGAATTCCTTCCACCATCCAGGCAGCATCACCTTCATAAAAGTTCTTCAACCTGTGTCCATTTACTTTGAAAGTTTTATTAGTATCAAGGCTCCTAATCTCTATAGCTCCGTGAGGATGGACATGAGTGACAACAAAAGGTCCAAGCCACCTTGACTTAAGTTTTCTAGGAAATAATTTCAATCTTGAATTATATAGCAGCACTTTTTTGCCTACATGAAATTCTTTCCTAGTTAACTTAGCATCATGGAAAGCTTTGGATTTGCCCTTGTATATTACTGAGTTGTCATAGGCCTCTAACCTTAATTCCTCTAGTTCCTGAAGCTGCAATTTTTGCTCTCTCCCAGCTAGATTGTAATCAAGATTACACTGCTTGACAGCCCAAAAAGATTTATGCTCTAGTTCTACAGGAAGGTGACAAGCTTTGCCAAAAACAATTCTATAGGGTGACATGTCAATGTGAGTTTTATAAGCTGTTCTTATGGCCCATAACGCATCACCTAATCTCAAACTCCAGTCCTTCCTATCAGGTCTAACAATTTTTTTTCAAAATTCCCTTGATTTCCCTATTAGTACTCTCGGCTTGCCCATTTGTTTGTGGGTGGTAAGCAGTAGACACTTTATGAGTGACCTGAAATTTGTCTAATAAATCTTTTAAGGTGCAGTTACAAAAGTGTGTGCCCTTGTCACTAATTATGGCTCTTGGCATGCCATACCTATTCAGAATGTCATTCTTTATATGCTTGACTACAGTTTTCGCATCATCATTCCTAGTAGGGAAAGCTTATACCCATTTTGACAAGTAATCAACACAAACCAAGATATATATGTAACCAAAGGAAGGGGGAAAGGGTCCCATGAAATCAATGCCCCATACATCAAATATTTCACAAACAAAAACATTATAAAGTGGCATTTGATTTCTATTCCCAATATTACCAGTTTTCTGGCATAGCTCACATGCACGACAGAATTGAAAACAATCTTTACGAATGGTGGGCCAATAGAAACCACATTCCAGCACCTTGTGTGTTGTTCTTTTGGGTCCAAAGTGACCTCCTCCCTCACAGGAATGACAGAATTCTAGCACAGAAAAAATTTCAGCTTCATCTAAACAGCGCCTAATGACTTGATCGCTGCATGAGTGCCATAAGTAAGGGTTATCCCATATGTAGAACCTAGCTTGGGATTTAATTTTCTCTCTAGCATGCCTACGTAACTCTGGGGGAAAAGTTTTAGTTACTAAATAATTAACAATATCAGCATACCAAGGGATAGTACTAGTCAATGCATATAATTGCTCATCAGGAAAAAAATCCCCTAGTTCTCTACTAGTTTCCCCAGTTTGGATTCTACTTAGATGGTCAGCTATATGGTGATCTGAACCTTTTCTATCCTTAATTTCAAGATCAAATTCCTATAAGAGTAAAATCCATCTAAGCAGCCTAGGTTTGGCCTCTTTCTTTTGCAATAAATATTTCAAGGCTGCATGGTCAAAAAATATAATTGCCTTAACACCAAGCAAATATGATCTAAATTTTTCTAAAGCAAACACAATAGCAAACAAATCTTTCTTAGTGATAGTGTAATTGCATTGTGCAGGGTCTAAAGTGCGACTAGCATAGCATATAACATAGAACTCCTTACCTTTCCTTTGTCCCAGTGCGGCACCTACTACCCTGTCCGAGGCATCACATAGCAATTCAAAAGGAAGTGCCCAATTTGGGGCTTGGACAATGGGAGGTATGATCAAACATTTTTTTAATTCATCAAAAGCACACTTACAATCATCAGAAAAAATAAATTCAGCATCCTTAGTTAATAGGGTGCATAGGGGAGAGGCAATTTTTGAAAAATTCTTTATAAAACGCCTATAAAAACCCACATGCCCTAGAAAAGATCGAATTTCTTTAACTGTAGATGGATATGGTAAGGTCTGAATTGCTTCTACCTTAGCTTTGTCCACTTCCAACCCTTTAGCCGAAACAACATGCCCTAAGACAACACCATGATTTACCATAAAATGGCATTTTTCAAAATTCAAGATTAGCTTGGTTTCAATGCAACGCCTAAGGACTAATGCTAGATGATGCAAACATTTATCAAATGAGTGTCTATGCACAGTAAAATCATCCATAAAAGCTTCCATGAACTTTTCAATGAAATCAAAAAAAATGCTCATCATGCATCTTTGAAATGTGGCAGGTGCATTGCATAAACCAAATGGCATGTGTTTGAATGCATATGTGCCAAATGGGCAGGTGAAGGTGGTTTTCTCTTGATCCTCTGGTGCAATGGGTATTTGCAAATATCCAGAGTATCCATCTAGGAAACAAAAGAATGAATGACCAGCTAATCTCTCTAACATTTGGTCCATGAAGGGTAGAGGAAAGTGGTCCTTTTTCGTGGCTTTGTTTAGTTTCCTATAATCTATGCAAACTCTCCAACCTGTTTGAACACGTGTGGGTATAAGTTCTCCCTGCTGGTTGGTCACTACTGTGGTTCCTCTTTTTTTAGAGACTACATGAATAGGACTAACCCACTCTGAATTAGCTATGGGGTATGTAACTCCCGCCTCTACCCACTTAAGAATTTCTTTCTGCACTACTTCCATCATGGGAGGATTGAGACAGCGTTGAGGATCACGCTTAGAGGTTGCATTAGGTTCTAAAGCTACCTTATGGGTGCATAATGTGGGACTCAAACCTTTTAGGTCAGACAATGTCCACCCAATAGCTTCCTTATGTTCCCTAAGGACTCTAACCAATTTTTCCTCCCGTAATTCAGTCAAGGCATTTGAAATTATCACAGGTAATGTTTCTTTTTCCCCTAAATACACATACTTTAAATTTTCAAGCAAAGGTTTCAAGTCTAGGGTAGGGTTGAAATGTGAGATGAAACAATTTTAACATGCTGTGTAGGGAGAAGTAAATATGATTTTTCCTGCATTTGATGTGAGGAGTTCAATGTTGAAATTGTATCTACTAAAGCATCATGCAACATAAAATCATATTCAGCCACATCTCTATCAAGCATGCTTTTAGTAATGACAGTTTCCAATTCATCAGATTTTTCCAATTCATAAACATGTCAGGAAATTTCATCAACAACATCTAATGCATATAAGTAGTTAACATCAGTAGGATATCTAATGGCATCAAATATATTAAATTTAATAACCTCACCATTAAATTCCATAGTTAAACTACCATTGTGCACATCAATTTTAGTCCTTGAAGTTTTTAAGAATGGTCTCCTTAGAAGTAATGGAATGTCTCCTGAATTACCCTCATCTCCCATATCAAGCACATAAAAATCAGCAGGGAATACTAATTCATTTACTTGCACAAGGACATCTTCTATGACTCCATCCGGGTAAACATTGCTTCTATCAGCTAGTTGAATTATTAAACTAGTCTCTTTCAAATTTCCTAAGTTCAATTTTTTATAGATATTTCTAGGCATGACATTAATTGAAGCTCCTAGGTCTAACATAACTTTTCCAAAAGAAGTATTACCAATTTTACAGGGTATAGTGAACATCCCTAGATCTTGGCATTTTGTGGGAATTTTCTTTTGGAAAACAGCAGAAACATTTTCCCCTACACAAATTTTCTCATTGCCAATTAATTTTATTTTAGAAGTACAAAGCTCTTTAAGAAATTTAGCGTACCTTGGGAAATGCTTGATAGCATCCAGCAGTGGAATATTTACCTCCACTTTTCGGAATGTTTCCAGAATTTCTTGATTGGCCTCCTCGTGCTTCTTTTGCATGAATCTTTGAGGGAATGGAGGCTTCGGAATGTACCTATTTTCTTCAGATTTTTCCAGTTTTGTTTCTCCCTTTTTCTGCTGCTGGAATGGCATCTTATTGCTGCTATTTTGCTGTCCAGAACTGGGCTGGCAGCACTGCTCTTGCAGCTGCCCAGATTTGCCTTGCTTCGGTGCTTCTTGCAAAATCTGTTCGGTTTGTTCAGGTGCTGGCAGCGGCTGTTGCAGTGGCTTCTTGAGATCTGGAACTTCTGTTTCATTTTCCTTATCTCTTGGTTGCATAGTAGATGAGCTGGGGTGTATAGCACTCACATTTTCTTTTGGATTGGCAAACGGTTAGGAAGGTAACCTATTGTTCATTTGGGCTTGGAAATTCCCAACCATCACTTCATTGTTGGAGATGCGGGTTTGTAGTTGCTTGAATTGATTTTCAAGATTTTGGAGTATATTTTTAGAGTCATGCTTCAAGTCACTGAAATCTTTCTTGAATTCGGTTTGCATAGAGCCCATTTGTTTCATAAGTTGTTCAAACATTATCTGAGTTTTGTCAGCAGCTTGAACTTGTGGTGAAGGGTGTTGAACTTGATTAAATCCTGGTGAATTATTTCTAGGTGGTCCATATCTGAGATTTGGGTGATCTCTCCAGCCCTCATTGTAGGTAGGAGCAAAGGGATCATACCTTCTATTATTGTACATGGCATTTACCTCTCCCGGTTATTGTAAATTAGGACATGAATCAGTCAAGTGTCTTGGAGCTGTGCATATACCACAAACAGGTGCTGTAGCTGAACCGAGTACCATTTGATTTATTATGGCTTGCAATTAGGTAAGTTGAGCATTAGGGTTGCTTGCAACATTGGCAGGGCGCAAGAAAGAACCACTTCTTTCCCCGAATTGTTGAGAATTTTGAGCCATGTTTCCATTAGAGCTTGAGCTTGTGCAGGTGTTTTGTCTACGAGGGCTCCACCACTTGCAGCATCAATCATTCCTCGGTTATGGGGTGCTAATCCCTCATAAAAATATTGTATGAGAAGTTGGTCGCTAATTTGGTGCTTCGGACATGAGGCACACAATTTGTTGAAGCGCTCCCAATACTTATATAAAGTCTCGCCACTAATTTGCTTGATTTCGCATATTTATTTTCGGATGGAAGCAATACGGGATGCTGGAAAAAAAATTTCCAGAAACATTTTGTGAAGTTGCTGCTATGAGGTGATAGATCCAGGCATCAAGTAGTACAACCAATCTTTGGCCGCATCTTGCAATGTGAAAGGAAAGGCTCACAGCTTCACTTGATCTTCGGTAACTCCCTCTTGTTGAATGGTTGAGCAAGTGATCATAAACTCATTGATATGACGGTATGGATCCCCTCCTAGCCTTCCATGGAATTTGGGTAGCAAGTTGATGAATCTCAAATTAAGCTTCAAAGGAACAACAAGGGCAGGATATGTGATTGCCAATGGTTGAATCATCAAGTTCGGTTCTACCAACTGTTTCAAGGTTGCCATCTCCCTTTCAGATGTAGTGTCAGGTTCGAATAATGGGTTGATGTTTAACCTTTCTTCCAATTCTGTTTAGTCTTGGCTGCTAGAAATTATTCTTCCACTTCTCAAGAACATAAATTAATGAAACCTACAAAATTCAAAACAAAGAAAACACATAAAATACTAACAATCCTAAAAGATTAAATTCTTGCTTCCCCAGCAACGGCACCAAAATTTGTAGAGAGGTGTTGTACCTCACAAATTAATTCACTACTTCCTTAAAATTATATAATATAGTGTAGGGCAAGTAGGATCGATCCCACGAGGAAGCGTGTATTTAATCTAATAAGATTGCTTTAAAAGAAAGTAGACTACGGATGGAAATAACAGAAAAATAAACTACTAACTAACCTAATTTCTACTATACCTAAACACACGAAAAAAGGGGGGTTTTTGATAGGTAATTGAATGATATTAAAATTCTGGGTTGTAAAGAAAGCAAGAAAAAGTGAATAAAGAGAAGTGAGTAAAAACAGATAGAGTAACATAATTAATAAGGCATGCTTAGCATCGACATATCCTCACCATGATTTACAGAAATTCGATCATTGACACATAGGTAAATTAATTTTGAATAGCTAGACTGTAGAACTTTGTACGAGAAAATTCCCTATTTTCCCTTACCGTTTGTTTTGTAACTAGAACATCTGAGCTCAAAACCTACCAAGTCCAATAACCTCAATACACCAGCGCACAAGATTTGACCGAACTTGGAGCATTAAGATATATGGAAAACATCATCTAACCTAAACCATAAAGGTCCACTAGTAGCTTTATGTAATTCATATCTGAAATTATTCTAGCCAATCTAATTCTAAGATTAACTAGTTGTTGCTTGTGCTAATTAATTAAGGTTCCAGACTTACTTAATTGGCTAACAATATGAATCATTCAAATAGGTTGGTTAGCTACTCCAAATAGATCCAAATAGATTCAATAACAATGCTGTCAAATAATTTCAGAATACTCAAAATCAATTTATCAAATATTCAAATCATAATCTTGTCTCACAAATTTAGTATCATGGTTTAGATATGTCTAGCTAAGCATAAAAGAAATTAAGCTATTATACTAATAGATCCAGCAAAATTCTGGACTGAAAGCATGATTGCTTGAACAAAAATAAACAAAAGAGAAAAATACTAGATGGAGTCTCGGCAATAAGAACAATGGATGAGTGTTTCTCAGCAGTGGCGTGTGTAGATCCAGTTCTGGCAGCAGCTATGGTGTGGTGTGGTGGCGTGGTGGTCTTCTCCAGATCTGCCTTCTTGAAATATATATAAGGAATTAAATCCTAATCCTATTCAGCCTTGACATCTTCCAGCAAAGGGAAAACAAAATTCTTTTCTAGCAACAACTCTTCTTCTTAGCCACTTGATAACTCCTTCTTTGACAAGGAAATTAATTCTAATGGTCTTGGAATTGGATTAGAATTCTCCCTCCATATTTTCAGCTCTACTTGGTTATTTAATATATCTAATCCTAGTTCTACTTAACATAGGACTCTTAGATGCATTATAAATTAAATTACAAAGTCATTCCTAATCATACTCTAACTAGGACACCAAGTGGATATATTTTTCCAAGACTTCAATCCCACTTTAATCATGACTTTGGAGAGTCTTCCAAGCTTAGGAGTCCCAATCCTTGTATGACAAGGCTTCCCGGTAGTTGAATTGGCTTAAAATTCTTCAAAATTGCATCAATACAGGCTCTGGGCACCACGGCGGTAAGATATGGGCGCCATGGCGTCCATTGGCAGAATTGGCAGCGATGGTCTCTGGAATGCAATGCCACGGCACCCACTAGCAGCATTGCCATTTTTCTGTTTTTCAGCTTGGCTCTTCAATGCTTGTCAATGCTTGTTCTTGGCATAGAAATTAATCACTTGTGAAAATATAAATGTTAATTAAAAACATGCAATTAAGCTCAATTTATATTATCATCCATATGAGTTCAAGAATCTAAAAAGTGATTTAAATCAATTGAAATAGTCTAAGAATGTGCCACTAAACCAAGAAAATATGGGGTTGAAATGTGACTAAAATGAGACCTAACAATAAGCAGGCCTATTAGGGATGGCTACAACTAGCATGAAGTAAATCTAGTGCTCAATGCCACAAATAGGGGTAACTCGGGTGGCATATCATTGGGAAGAATATCTTCAAATTCTTGCAACAAAGACAAAGCATAACTAGGAAGAGGTGAATCAAGATTTTCATAAGAAAAATAAGCCTCTTTGCACATAAGCACAAAGATGGTATCCTAGTCACTAAAGCTCTCTTATTATCATTCTCTTTTGCATACATGCTCACTTGCTTTTTCTTTGTTGTACTCTCTTCTTTTTCTTTTTTGCTCTCAATTTTTTTCTCACTCTTTCTAGTATTTTCACTCTTCTTTTTCTCTTTTCCACTACTCTCTCCCACATATTTTTTCATATGCATTTGATCTTCATACACTTGTTTTGGAGTCAAGGGAGCAAAAATAAATTTTCTTCCACTCATTTCAAAGGAGTACTTGTTGGTAAAGCCATCATGTGTGACCTTCCTATCAAATTGTCATGGCCAACCAAGCAAATAGTGGCAAGCTTGCATAGGTACTACATCGCATAGCACCTCATCCTTATATCTCCCAATGGCAAAATTTACAACCACTTGCATAGTCACCTTCACTTCACCACTATCATTGAGCCACTATAACTTGTATGGTTTGGGATGTTTACTCATAGGTAGTCTAAGTTGTTGACTAAATTTGTGCTAACCACATTAGTGCAACTCCCACTATCAGTCATAAGATTAAAAACCTTCTCTTTTACAATGCAGAGATCATTAAAAATATTTTTCCACTGTTTCTCTGCCTTTTCTACTCCCATTTGTACACTCAAAGCACGTCTAGTCACCAAAGCACTAAGATTATTTCCTGAAGTATATTCCTTCACATCTGAGGCATCTGTCAAAGGTGGCATGGAGCCACAATCATCATCCTCACTACATGTCTCTCATTCTCCACTTTCCTTCAAAATCATGATTCTTTTATTTGGACAGTAGGATGCAATGCGGCCATGACCTTTACACTACAATTAAAACAAATAGTGTTTCTATTCCTTGAAGGGGGTGTACGTTGTTGTGGTTTTAGTGGAATTAAACTCCTTAGAACTGTCCACTTTCTATTTCGGTGTCTCTTGCTTGGGTTGGGTAGGTGCCTTGCCCGAATTAAGTTTTCGTGAAGAAAAACTAGTTGAGTTATACAGTCTTCTAGAGCTTCTCTTTCTCTGCCTCCCCACCTTGATGGAATCTCCCGGTTCAACCCACTCACAAACCTAGTCATTCTTGCCTCCTCATCCTCCTCAAGATCAACTCTCATGAGAATAATCTCCATCTCCTTATAATAGTCTCCCACACTTTTTGACCCTTGTGTAAGGCTGTAGAGCTTATGTTATAGCTCTGTATAATAGTAATGGGGTACAAATCTCTATTTCATATGACCCTTAAAGCTCCTCCCAATCTTCAATGGGCCTTTGGTAATTTCTTCTCCAATTTCTCTTCACTTGATCCCACCAAACTACTGCATATTCAATAAATTCAATCACAGCCAACTTAATTTTATTAAGGTCAGTTTGGTGTTGGATTTCAAAAACCGCTTCAATTTTTTTCCCATTCAAAGTAAGCCTCTAGATCACTCTTGCCTTGGAAGCTAGGAACTTTCAATTTTATGTTTCCAAAACTTCACTGATATTGTCCCCTATCTCCTCTATTTCTCCCATGTGATCTCCCATCAAAATGTTCCTCCCAATTTTCATCTTCAAAGTCATCAGCATCTCCTCTTTCTTCCTCCCTCCTGAATATGTGTCTCCTAGGCCTCATGTGTGACCCTTGTCATCTTCCACCTCTAGGCTGGTCCTCCTCATTATTTCTTGTTTTCAACCTCTTCATACGTTGTCTAATCTCTCCAAGTTGAGCATTATGGCTCTACGAAATGTCTTGAAGAGATGGCTCGGGTGGGGGATTATTATTATTACCTGAATCTAAACCCTTTGGAATGGCCATTATTTTTGCAAAGCAAAGTTAGTGGACAAAGAAATATCCTCACTTTCTGACACATTTCCACTCAATGATGTCTCTCAACCACTCGTGTTCCACTCAAAAATTTATGGCTTTTTTTTGCACTCTAATGATCTCACAACCCTTTTTACCTTTTACCACTCCTTGTTTCACTTAAGTTCCTCCTTGAATAACTCAAGAACTCAAAAAGGTGTACGATAAGCTTGTGGTATTCACACCCAATGGAATAAAAGGTCAATTGATAACAAAAAAAGGTATGAATAACAAGGAATAGGAACTATATCCCTCAATTATGTGTTGTTTCAACACTGAACCAACTTTCTTCAAATTTCTAGGACTCAGGTAGGCAGAACTAGATTTCGGTGTGAATAGGAAAGTAATAGCCATATATCTTAGCTTTATGATGCAAGAGTTTACACACAATTAAAGATTAACATGTTAGAGTGTGCCCTAGGTGTCAATCATTAGATGATTGTAGTAGAACACGACTGTACCTCATTTATATTTGGTAATGCAATTATTATATTATATATTTCCTTTATCATCTATGTGCTTTTATAAATTGATATAATTAATTGTCTCAATAATAGTTTTAGCTATTTTTAGAAACGTCCTTAGTCAAGTATTATTATGACGGAATAGCAATAATGCATGTGAGACTAGTATGCATGTGACTGACAACCATAAGCCATGGATATGAGATATCAAGTCAGTGCGTAGGTATATTGTTGGAGAACATATGTACTAAAGCGATCCACTATGAGAATGCCACATTGATTATCTTGTGTCATTAGAAATTTTCATGTAACCAATATGTACGTAGTCTTTCGACCTGAAGTCACTATAATTCCTTACATGAGGAATCACACACTTTGACATTGTCTTGTGTTATCTTTAACTAGGTTGACTTGTAGGACAATGATTGGGTATGTCATGAATTTGTAGATGGATGTGAGCAATGCAGATGAGATTTTGCCCTCTTAAGTGGGGGAGTGATATCCATGGGCCCCTCGATGAGTGAGACTAAGAAATGCATGCCCATGCTCAAATGGGTCAATATGAGATATTGATCATCCGTTCTGCTAGTCTACTAACTTTATGAAACATTGATTGAATGTTGAAGAAGATGACACATTGCATGCCTTGAGTTCAATACGAATATTGGTACAACAAGGACTATGTCACGTAATGCAAGTCACAATTTAGGTAATGTTAAATCACAGACATTCTTGCTACTTGGGTGGTAGTGATGTGCTGCTAGATACCATTCATTGTCTATCACCCATTTTGGGTTATGGCTGACGTAGTAAGAACTTATAGAGTTGCATAAAATGGGTTGAAATGAGACTGCTATTAATTAGGCTTATCAAATTTACATAAATATTATTAGGATAATAATATTTGAATAATATGTGATATTACTTGATGATTATCCAATATCATATAATTATGTAGATATTGATAATTGAAAGTAATTATAATATCTAATATCTAGTTACTAGATAAATAGAAGATAGGCTTAATTTATTCGCACTCTTTACGTGATGGGGATAAAGGGAGTAGTGATTAAGTGGGATAAGGATGTAGTAACCTAATAGGATTAGGAGACCAACGTGCAAGTAATTACCTAGTGGGACTAGATAACTGCCCAAGCCCCCCTATATATATAAATAGAATCTTAAAGGTGGAATTTTTAATTGATGCCACTTCTTATTTCTCTAAACCACTTAAAACCCTAAGCTCTAGAGAGGAACGTGTTTTAGCAGACATAGAAAATGAGAGTCTCTTTCTCCTTGTGTGGATACCATAGAGGCAATGTCAATTTAGAGTGCTCGTGATCTAGATTTAGCAACTAAGAGGTAAATTGTATCTCTGTTATCCATAATCTTGATCTATTGTGCCCATGTGCATTGATTTGGGTGGGTTTCAAAATTGTAAAATTTCGTTGCTTTTCTCAAACCAAGAAACCCAACACAACAATGATAATAAAACATGATTAATGCAATCTCTGAATGAAGACGAACGAGTAATCAATGTTGAAAGCACCAATGGCTTGTGAACTGAAGAAGCATATAAATAGAGCAACTATTCAAATGAGACGATACAAGAAATCAAGCCTACATGTCTGCAAATACTTTTCTAGCATACTACACTCTTTGAGCTATTATCTTTGTTTATATTCTTTTGAGTGTTCTTGGGTTCACTGGGGTTATCCATTACTTAGAACAACCTTAATTATTCGAGCTGCTATCTTTGTTTGTATTCTTGAGGTTGCACTCACCATCTTGTAAACCTTTGTAATCCAAGTAATTTGGATAGAGAGTTGAGTTGCTGAAAGTAGGAAGTCAAGATTATTAGGTTAAGTGATGTGGAGACTGCTATAAAGGTTGATTGGTTGTCTTGAAAACTAATACTAGATTTTAGTGAAAATTCTTCACGAAGTGGGGAGTGGATGTAGATTATTGTTTGACCAAATTACTATAAATTCTTTGCGTTCATCTACTCTACTCTATCTCTACTTACTTTCAACTATGTGCTTTTTCGTTTGAGATACCACATTGTACACAAAAACAATTTAACTAAGCTATGGACTTAAGCTCCTTTGAATAACTTGTAGACTATTTAAATTGAACATTTTTTTATATCTAAATTACAATGTTTTTACTTAATCCTATTCATCTCTTTCTAGGACACATTTTCTGCATTCACATCAACCTTGAGAGGGTTAGATAAGAATAGGAATATGAACTAAGAAGCTACAATGAACGTGGGAGGGAGCAATTGGGAGCCACAAAAAAATTACGATGAGAATAAAAGCAGATGATAGATCAATAAGGATGAGTCATTTTAGAGTACTTATCATATGTTATTATTTTGTGATACTAGTGAGAATAAATCAAGTATTACAATATTAAGTTGCTTTAAGAATTATCTGACAACTTTTTAATAAAATCTTAATTTGTGGCAATTTTTTATACTATTTTTTTTTTTTTTTTGGCTCTATATTGTTTATTTTACTCCAAGAAAAACTCATATCAAATGCGGATCCAGCAGGGGTGATTTTTTATTAGAAAAAATTCTGTGTTCACTTGACTTGTATGCTATTACCATATTTTGTTAAATATTTTGGATTTTTTAATTTACATGTTTTTTTTTTATTCCCTACTTTATCCAGCAGCCAACACACATAAATCTCCAATTTGCACCTACGCATACGTAGAAAATGCACAGCCTAGAGAGTGGCTCCTATGATAGAAGAGATCAACGCCTTAGGACTCTTTCTAGAAAAATGCCAATTTTTCATTTTTTTTTCCAAAAAAATACCTTTGTGCAAGCCACATCATTTTATATTTTTAATGTCATTTAATTGAATATCAAATTCAGCATTTTTCTGTTCACAATTTGATGGCAAGTTTATTATAAAACTAAATTGATCCAATTATTAAACTCGTGGGACTAAATTTACCATTTTAATATATTTATATACATAGTTCCCATAAAAAGAGTACAAATATACTAAAGCACTAATGAAGCCCAATTGATGATGCCCAATGTCAACTGGGCTTTTAATAACCATAGCCTTAATTTGATGAGCCATTTTATATAGTTATACTAAAAATATAAAATTAAAATAAAAATCAAAGTATGCGTCATTTGTTATATGTATGTTGGTTTCTTCATTCTTTTGCTTAATTCAAAAATTTCCTCATCACAATTGCAATCACAAGGGAGAAAAAGAAGTGTTCTATAGACATTTCTTATGGGGATTGAAGTGGAAAAAAAAAATTAAATAAAAAATTCCTCTCTGGTCTAATATTTCAGAAATACCAATATTACGTCATCCCTTTGCTCATCGCCTCGTGGACAAAATCAATTCAGAATCACTTGGAGGACTAGCAGTTGAATTTTATCTACACATATACAACTTAATACAATTGAAAATAATAATAATAATTACCAGGCATGAATAGTTGATTTGATTTCATTCTCTCGAATTCTCTTTAATTTAATCTACAAAAATGTTAAAAAAAAAAAAAAAATCAAAACTAAGGGCTTATGTTTCTTCATGCTCATGAATAATCTCAATTTGACTCTCAGATGGGCGGATTAATGGGGAAGAAGCAAAAGAAGAAACAGCAGAAGAATAAGAGGTTGCAGAATCAGAATAGGAACTATTAGCTAATAAACTAATCAGCAAATCAACAAAAGCACCTACTATAAACCCATGATTTTTCTTACCATTGACCCTCAGATACCAACTCAACAACTCCTCCAAACGCTCCCAATCTCTAACACCATGAGACTCCACCATCTCCTCCATTGACCTTCTAAAGTCCTCGTATGGATCTTCTGACTCCATAGCCAGCACCACACTCTCCTTGAATGGAAACCCATTTGCCTTTGCCTTCTCTAAGATCGAGCTCGTGTCTCCAGGCTCGAAGAAAAGCCTCTCTGATCTCGCGCCACGCACCAACATTTCCAAAGATTCCTCGTCTTGGTAGTAGCAGCAGTTTTCTGATTCCGTCGTGAAGCTTGCAGATTCAGAGGATGAGTTTGTGAACCAAGACTCCGGAGTTTCAACAGTGTTCTCAGATGGGTCGAAGAAAACGGAGTTCACAGTCTTGAAGATTTCATCGTTTGCGCGGAAAGAGAGGGTCTTGGAATGGCCACAAGAGGGCAAGAACTGCCATGGATGATGACGATGATGCTGATTCTTTAGTGATTCTTTGAAGAGAGATGGAAGTTTCAATGTTTTCTTGCCCATTGGATCTCAGAAAGACACCTTTGTTTGCTTGGAGAGAAAGAGAGAGTGAGGTCTTTGGAATTGGGAATGTTAGTTTATGGCTTTTGGTTGGTGACTCTTAATAATTTTGATCGGAAAAAGAGCAGTTGCAGAGAGTATTTAAAGCAGAGGGAAAAAGAATATGGTGAGGAAATGGGGTCCGGTAGGTGCTTTCATGTGTGAATTTAATTTGTAAGTCTGTAAAATTCGCTGTCATTCAATGCCCCCATCAACATCTAAATGTAACACCACTTTCGAGTAATGTCCCTCAGCCTCGTCACATCTTATCTAGAAAAAAAAAATAGTAAAATATTTAATTTACCAAAAAAATTATTATTGCAGTTATGATAAGTTCTAACAGATTACAATTGATACAAAACTTAGAGTTTGATAAAAAGTGGAACTAGCCAGAAGTTCTAACATATTAAAATTGTTGTTGCAACAAAAAAAAAAAAATGTTATAGAATTTGATTTCATGAAAAAAAAAAATAGTATATTATCTCTCCCATTAGATTAACTCTACATCTAATGTGAAATGATGGACTTGTTAGTCCATTTAGTTTTATTTCTAAAACATATTTAATCGAATAACACATGTTGATAAAGTTAGTACGTTTTCTTAGTTTTTTTTTTAAAAAAAAAAATTATAACATTTCAACCTTATCTTTATTTAAATTAATTTTATTAATAAATAACTAAAAAATAAATAAATAAAATATTTATTAAGAGACAAGTACCGAAAGATAAAAATAAGTACTTCATAATAATTATAAAATAACTTATAATAAAAATTAGATAGAGTATTATTTAAATAGTGTTAAAAAATTTCATGTTTACTATTTCGTCCCAGGACACTTAGTTTATGACTGTGCAATTGTACAGATAACATTTGCAATCTTATCCTTATGACCGTTGCCCTGTAAGGACACACTTGTATTGAGACAAAGATAAAAGATGTCCAGGATTGGAAATAGGGAAGTGTACGTGTAGATGAAACTTTAGATATAAATGTGTATGCACTGCAATTGCATACGGTAACTTGTCATTGAGTGGTGTATTAAGTTGGTAGATATAATTGAGTATGGGGCCAAAAAAAAACATCAAGTCGGTAGATTCGAGTAAGACAAAATTTAAGGAAATAGGTACGTTTAGGTTATGAAATAGTGAAACGACTTTATCCTTTATTTACTGACCACAAACGTATAAATCAAGTGGAAATCACTATTTTAATTTAATTAGAAAATTTTAATTCTTGTGATTATGTTTGAATTAATCTTATATTTTACATTAAATATTATATTTGATTCAAGGAAAAAAAAATTCTAAAAACCTTTTTTAGAAAAGAAATCACCAAAAAATTCTTGTTTTCTTTTTCCCTCTTTTCCTTCCCTTTTTTTATTTTACAGCACATGAGATGGCAAAGATAAAGGGAAAAGGCCAAATTCATGTGAAGTATTTTATAGAGGGAACCGCTGCATTCTTGTCCTCACCCAAAGCACTTATTAGATTAGGAAATTTGTGACGTGAAAATAGGCTCCGTATTTATGGTGGGGAACTTTATTAATTGTTTTACCTCATTTCATATACTCTTTTGGATATAATAAATAACTTGCAGACGGATATCACACATTCATAATGGACCACTAACTTCTCTAAATTTTATTAAAAGGAAAAGTTCTTTCTTCTTTTTTATGTTGAGTATGTCACATACTTCTTCCATTATATAATATGTACTCCCTCTTATTTTAAATTATAAAATACTATTACTTACGTCATATTCTCAAGAAATATAATTGAGCAGTTTAAAATAAATATATTTTTTATACTATTTTATTTAATATTTTATCTCTTAAATTAAATACATCAAAAAATAATTAAAACAAAACTTAAAATAAGAGTATTTTTTTATTAATTAATCTCTAAAATCGAAGAAAATATTTTATATTTTTAAATATAAAACTTTTTAACTAATATTTTATAATTTTAAACTAAAAGAGTATTGTTTAAGATGTTTACGCAAGTATTAAGAAATCATTACTGCATTTGAAGTTTATCACAATTTAATTAAATTATTATTATTTAATCTCTTCGTTAATTACTCTATCAACTTTATATATTTTATTAAATGAAAATAATAAAAGGAACAATCAAAAAATTGACAAAATTTCAAAATTTTAAAACAATATATATTTTAAATAAAACAAATACTCTAAAACAACATATATTATAAAATCCAGTGAATATTTTTTTAAAATAAAAATGTTAAATATTAGGTTTAATTAAAATGAGAAAATAGAGAGTATGGTCTTTCCACTTGTCTTTGAGTAAGTAGATCCTTATGAGACAAAATTTACTAGCCAACACCCACTGACCAGACCTTAGACATCACCGCTGGCTCAGCCATTGGCAACCCCTCACCTTGGTTTTAGGGGCTAACGAAGCAACCGAAAGGATCCACCACCGCTAGCTTCCGTCCCTAGAGTGACCATTGGCATTAATATCACTTGTTAGAAGTGTGGGACATTTGCACACCAGGGATAAGCAATAAGGGAGCCAAATTACGAGAAAACATATAAATAGGTTGATATCACTTTAAATTTAAAATTTTAAAATATTAAATTAATAAAAAAAATTATTTATATATATCTCACGAATCTTACAATCTTTTAATATAAGATTTTTCTTTTTATTCCAACTCTAACTTACACTTACATATTCAATAGTACCACATTTTTTTTAACTAATTGAACATGAGAATAGGGCATAAAAATTGGGGATGAATAGTGTAGAAACCACCCCGCCCGATACCCATATAACATATATGTATATATATAAATATAAATTATAATATATATACTTATAAGTACATATACTATATACTAGATTATTTTAAATAATGAAACTAACTCCCATTACAAAATGAAAGTTTACGTTAGAATTATAATTATAATCATAATTGTTTTGTAAATTTTTGTTGTTGACGTATTGAGAATCATCTTTAATGTTATTTGAGAATTATTATTTTTATTATAATTGATTGAAACTATGCTATTTGATGATTAAGTTATTTATATTATATTATATTTCAAAATTTAATTTTGATAATTACATTAATTTTTAATTTTCAAGTTTTTTTTAAGTGTTATGTTATAATAACCTATTTTAAATAAATGAGACGGAGTATTAAGTGAACGAGTATTTGAAAGGATGAGGATAAAGATTTTAATTAAAATCTATCCACCCCGCACCCGTGGCATTACCATCCCTAACCAAATCTGTTATTACATTAAAATTTTAAATAATTTAACTTTTATCATTATTTTATTAAACTTTAACAAATTTCAAAACAATAGCACAAGGTTGACACAATGTTATTATTACATTGAAGATGAGATTTTATCCCGTGTATATATATATATATATATATATATATGAAGAAATCGTAGAATCATACAAATTTTTGCATTGAGGGGATAATTATACGAGTTTTCTTATTTGAATTATAAATTTGTTTACATAGGAGGAAAAAAAATATTGAATTAAAGGATAAAAAGTAAGTAGAACTACCTGTACAATAATTTATTTATTTTACATTGAACATCGTTTTATTTTCTTCTTGTTTGTTTACCGGACAAATGAACCAATTTTAAAATTTTAAATTATTCAAAAGTCATATAATGTTGGATATAATACGATCTTCCATACAAAATATAATAATATCTTAGAGTGGCGAATGTCAATTTTAATTTAATCAAATTTCTATAGTGATAGAACCAAATACTCTTACAATCTATGTCCATAAATATAAAAGAAGTACCTAAAATTAATCAATTAGAGTGTCTAAGTCACTAACTAGTTACTCTCTCTGTCTCAAATCTTTTGAGTTTTAAGATTGTTACACGTAGATTAAAAAATTATTAATTAGTATATTATATTGGTTATAATATTTTTATTTATTTTTTATTTATATTATAATTAAAGGAGAAAATGAAAAAGTTACCATTACTTATAAAAGAGTATATAAAAAAAATTTGACATAGCTTTAAAATTTTAAAAATACAATAGTTTTGAAAAAAAAAAATTATTCTAAAACAGTAAAAGATATGAGAGAAAGGAAGTAAATTCCTAAAATAATTAAATAACTATCTTAATATTCCATCTAAATGAGATTTAAAATCTCAAAAGTCAATTAGTACAAGATAGCAAATGATTTGTAAAAAAGAAAAAACGAAAAAACTCAACGGCCAAACCATTGAAAATACATATGGTTTACACTATTTTTTTAATTCAGACTACTTAACCCATTATTTTTTTTTCGAAAATCTTACACAGATGTCATGACATAGGTTTGCCCAGCTCCTTAAAAGGCATTAAAAAAATATTCCATTAGGTTATTGGTATCATTGTAAATATTTTAAAAAATAAATGAAGAGCCTATTTGGATTAACTTCTAAAAAAAAGTTAAAAGGAAAATGAAAAGTTATTTTGTGTTTGGATCAATTAATAAATATTATTTTTATTAAGAAAAATGTTTGGATTCATAAATGAAAAAGTACTTCTAATATTATAAATAATAAGAAAAAATATAAAAAATAAAAGTGTTTTGGATGAAAAATACTATTAATTTTTAATTATTTATTTTAAATTTAAATTAAATTGATATATTTATAAATTTATTTATAAATAAAAATAATATTTATTTGTTGATTATATTCATCCATTTAAGTTATTTATATTTAAATTGAATATATATGATAATTAATGAATTTTTAAATAAAAAAATAAATTATTATAATAATAGAAAATTTACAAGTTTAAAATACAATTCTATGATAAGACCCTTGTGTGTGAGGGGCAAATGCTCTTTCCTTACAGTGAAATGTTATATACGTTCACACATAAAACTCTAAACAAAGCAAACCTGCTGGAAATAAAATAAAAAAAAAAATGTTTTCTCGGTATTTATTCATCTAAAATTCCTTGGCAATGTTGCTTTCAGTTATACAAATATTGTCTTCCGTAAAACACATATATGGGAAGAAGATAAATATGGAATTGAAAAATGGGGTCATCCACTCTCGTAATCTAGGTTTCAAGTTTCTTGTGATTTAATTAGGAATATTATTGTAATTTAAAATTAATTAAAATAATTTTTATTTCTATTTTTTTTAAAGCATCCTTTTGTATGTTTTTAAAAAAATAAAATTTTTAATTTTTATAAGTGTTTTTTTTATATAGAAATATTTATTTTTTAAACTAAAAAAGAGAAACACATTTTCATGAACCAATCTAAAGAGGCTCAAAGTCATCTAATATTGGTGTAATTCTAAAAGTTTTTTATTAAAAAAAATTACAAAAACCAAGAACCACCATCTTAAGAAGGCAAGCCAGCGAAGCGGCTTTTGCTTGAAGCAAAAACTACAACCCAACAAGAGGAACAGAGTTGTTGGCAGCTCTTAACTTAGCCAAAAATTCATCACATCCATTTTTCTCACTTCAGATTTAGTTGATAGAATTTAAAAATTTAGTAGTGAAAACGAAAAAATTACTCAGACAACTAGGGTTGTGCTAGTTGTGAGAGACTTAGGTAGTAATTAAGAGGACGATTTTCTGGTGTAGTAAAAAAAAAAGAAAATTATTTCTAATTATTTTAATTAATCCAATATTTTTCTTATTTCACTCTCTTTATATATTTTGAAAATCTTCCTTGTTTGTAGAGTCACTAACTTTTTTTTTTATACAAGTAAGAGAAAAATCTCTTTTTACCTTTTTACATTATCACTAATTTTAAAAAAAATTCTTATGTTTTAAATTTAACAAAATAAATACTTATATTTTATGTTAAAAATAAAAATAGACCTTATTAAAATATTTTTTATTTATTAAAAAATTATTTTTGTTCTAAATTTGAAATGTAATAGTTTATCATATTCGATTTGAAACATAAAAGTCTTTTGTGAAAATGAAAATGATAATAGTGTAAGGAGATAAAAAATAATCTTTTTTCCTATAAGTAATGATACTAGTTTATTATTATTATTACTATTATTATTATTGGGAAGTAATACACTAGTTTTAAGACATAAATTTTGCCTAAATCTTTCCATGACAGCATGTTCACCCCAAAAACACTATAGCTACTTAACTCAAAGACTGATATATTTCACTTTGAGATAACCTCATTGATGTGATATTCCCCTTAAGTGTGTCTTCTATTTATATAGCACCAATTACAATTAGGTACAATACAAATATTGTAGGGTAGGATTCTAACAGCTTAGATAATTTTCAAAAAAAAAAAACTTTAAAATTATTCTAAGATATACATAAAATATTCTCAAAATAAATTTACAAAAATATCACAAATAAAAAAAATCTCAATCTTATAAAAAAAACATAAATCAAACTAAACATTCTAATTATATAGCAAGAAAAATTCAAGATATATCCTCACAAGCGTGTGTATCAAAGATAATATAGTAATTTTTATTTTATTTTCCTAAAACATTTAGTCATAGAGACATCCATTAGCGCAATGCAGCAACAATCGTTGGATCCAACAATCCCCATCAACCAATCAAGATGACTACAATAGCATTATCTTCTGTCATTGTTTAGGAGTTGGGACCTCTTTAGCCTGTACCTCAAGACACAACCCCGCCATATTATTGCTAAGAGATCATGCAAATTTATCTTCGTTTTTGTGTGCTTCTGAACTATCTATTCTTTCTGCTATATATGGGTCCCTAAATAATTGAGAGATAGCGTTTAATTGAGGGAAATTAGCAGAGGTTTCATCAGTATTGCATCTCAAAAGCAAAGAAGTAATTAAGCTAGTACAGAGAAAGTCAATTACCTAAGAATACTTGGAGTGGTCCCTTCAGGAAATAAAGGACAAATGATGATAACTATGACACTCATGATCTTAGTAAATCAGCAAATATATACTTCCTCCATTTTAAATTATTTATCATTTTAGAAAAAATTTTGTATTTTAAATTATTTATTGTTTTAGAAGTTTAAAATAATATTAATGATTGTTTTTAACTATACCCGTTTTCTTACCAACTTTAATTAATTCACTCACTCGTTATAAATTTAGGTAATACTATAATAAATAAGGGTATATTAAAAATTTTAAGAAGAATTTTAATATATTAATTGCACTTTTTAATATGTGTGCACTTACCTTAAACGATAATTTGGAATGGAGGAGTCTAATGTAAATTAGGCATCTAGGGTTTTAGTCAAATTAAGGTTAGGTTTTTACTTTATTTAATGTTTTTTTTTTTTTTGAATTTTTTTCAAATATTTCATTGTTATTTAGATTAGAATTATATTTTCATTAAAACTCTTATTTGAGGAGACTTCATAGCTTATAAATAGGCCCTCATTAGCCTCAAAATATCAAGATCTCTTTAGTTTTGGTGTCCAGAACAATAAGAGGTTGTTGGAAAATTGCAAAAAAATAGTCAAAGAATTCCTTTTGCATCAACCATTCTCAGTTCACATAATTCCAAGAGTCTTTTCGCCGATCTACCACCACCATCAGCTCCACCATGACCAGAACTGTCACCTGGCAAAATTTGGCCACCCAAACCTCCTACACACGCCCTCATGTGCCACTTCACTTCTTTGCGAGTGGGCCTCACTCATGCACGTGTGTCACACACCAATGATTAGAGATGAAAAAGAGTTGAGCTTAAGCTCGGCCCATTTAGTTGGCAAGCGAATTTTCTCGGTTTAAGCTCGGCTTATTTAGAAGCTCGTGAGTTGAGCTTGATTAAACAAAATGTAAGATCATAACCATATAAGACAAGAAAATTCTCACATAACTTGAAACTATATCAAAATCACATAAAACTACAAAATATGATTAAATTCTATTTTAGATGAAACAAATATATACTATAACAGTTATCTTATATATAACGTAAATTAGAAAATATACACTCCAACTGTTTAGAACCTTTAAAGTCATCAAAGTCTTTTTTTTTTAATTTTTTTTCTTTGTTGATTATGCAATACTTTTATTTTTTTTAAAAAAAAAAAAGAAACAAAAGTTGTGTTGAAACTTAAGTTATCAACAATTTGACCCTTTTTTTTTTTATCTCTATCATTACTAATTACCTATTAGTTTTAATTAGATAAATTAATGAGAGCTAACTTCTTAGTTCTTAATTTTATAGCATGTAAAACTTTACTAGTGTAAAAATATAATATTAATTTATATATCAAGCTTCTAATTCATATGTAATCAATATAGTTTATGTGTGTAATAATAATAATAACAATAATAATAATAATAGCGAGTCAGCTTGCGAGCTAATGAGCTAAACTTATAAAAGCTTAAGCTCGGTTCATTTAATAAAAGAGCCAAAATTGTTAGCTCAAGCTTGGCTCATTTCATAAACGAACTAAAATTATTGGCTCATTAGCTCACGGGCTAAGCATACTAAGCCATTAGTGAGTCGAGTTAATTTAGCTCACAAACTAGGTCGACTTATTTCCATCCCTATCAGTGATCATTTTAGGGGTGCCATGTTAGCCCTACACACCATCCACTATAGCCAATTAGATCTGTCTATGTCAACCCCTTGCCAAGTCATCCTCCAACATAGTTGCCATGGCAACATAGTTGACCAGCAAAGTTGATCGTTGACCATCTTGTCAACCGAAATTGACTTTGCTATTGACCACCGTCTAGGCCACTTTTCTAAAGTTTTTAGGCCTTTGAAACAAGATTTTGGGCTTATTTTTGTTGTTTGAAGCCCCAACTCAAGGTGTGTTTGATACACAATACTAGACAACATAAGTAAAAGAGTATAGCACAAGGAGTTGAGGTATAATACAACTTTTTGTATTATTCACTATTTGTTGCTTAATGCATTGGACAAAAAAATTTATATCATTTGTGTCTTATTTACAGTAATACTTTGTATTATTATTCTCTAAAAAGCATATAATAAGATTTTGATATTTTATAACAATTAAAGTAATTTATAAAAGGGTCCTGGTTGTTGGCTGTTGTCGATACCTCGCCGGTTGATGACCGTTGTTGGGACTTTCCGCCATTGATTTAATGAGCCAAGGTATAGAGGATTGTAGGATGGTTTGAGAGATAACAAGGTTAAAATTTTTGTTTAGAACTCTGGACAAATCCTTGTCCTATGGTTTAGTGAGTAACAAGAATTTAAGGATTTGTCCAGTACCATGAACAAACTTTTGTTCAATACTTTGTTCTTTTAGGAAATCAAACAAGGGACAAAAAATTTTGTACTATCCTTTCAAGGTTTTAGGCTGTGAGACACTATAAGGTGCACTTTTTCCTACTTGAAAACTTTTCTACATTTCATATTGCTTTAATATTTCAAGCATTGTGTTAACTATTATTTCTTTTCCTTGTAATTATTCTTGTTCCCATCACACACACCCACCACACTTTACCTTCACACACTTTGGGCTTTACACCTAAGCCACTTTTAACCTAGGACTAACAGGGGACCTAGTGTTAATACAAAAGGTTCATCCTTCGATGGTTTACAAGAAAGTCTCCACTTGGACTGTAGTGATCATCTTACCAATTAGGGTATGTGAACAGTTTCATCCATTTACAGATCCGAGTTTGTAGGGTGTGAACTTTATCTTTTGGTGAGGGCAATTCAAGAACCTTTGACCTTTTAGGAAATTAGCCTTCCCCACCAAATCGTACACTTGATTGGCTTTAACTTTTTACTTCTTATATTTTCTTATTGTGCTACGTAGTTATTATATTGTTTTTAAGTTAGGGTAGTTTATTATTATCACTATTTCCATTAGGTCTAAGTCGGAAATTTTCTTTCCATATGCCAAAAACAAAAAAAAAAAATTCCTTGAGAGCCTTTCCCTTTTATGACCATTCATTCATTGCAAGTTAAGGTTAATCAATTATTGATAGATTTTATCAATCTACGAGGAGATCTTTCCAACATCGTTATCATGGACAATTTCAATGAGTTGGCTAACTAAGTTACCAATATCCAAACTAACCTAAATGGGCTAAATGAGTTACGTGAGCACTTTCCTACAATTATGGATTTAATTGAGCTTGCCCCTATGATTAGGTAGTTAGTACAAGGCAAATGTTGCAATGTGAGAAGTGATGAGAACAACAGAGGCAGATGAGAACCATGAACCAAATGATAGGAAAAACAATAGGAGAGGTCATCCTTACAAGCAACGTCATCATCACAATGACCCTCACCAAGATGACCTAGAGGCTCTTAAGAAGGCTAAATTAGAAATTCCCACTTTTGACGGTTGTTTAGAGGACTATTTTGCCCTATTCCCCTATTCTAACTCATACAAGGTTATGTTAGTTACCATTAGACTTACTGATTGTGCTAGGTTATGTTGGGGAACAATTGAGAGGGAACAACAATAGAGTGATCTAGAACCTATAGATAATTGTGTCATCATGAGATAAAAACTTCAAGATAAGTACTTTCTTACTTACCATAGGAACCATCCCTTGGACCAGTGGTTAAACTTTAGACAATGTCTAGTTTTGTGTCTGACTATATAACTCGCTTTGAGAAGTGGATGCTTAAATGCAATATTCAAAAGGAGTCTTAGGTCACCGTCAATAAGTTCATCAATGGTTTGATGGACAATATTAAAAGAGAAGTTCAACTCCTTTCTTATTGCCACACTTCATGAAACCTTTCATAAGGCTAGAGAGGTCGAACATTTTTCTAGGATACCCACCTCTAGGTGCTTGATAATCACATTTTATAAAGACTTTTATGATTCATTTCCCTTGCATTTATATTCTTAATTATGGTAAAACAGGTTGCTTTTGATGTAATTTCCTTATTGTGAAGTTCAGGCAACAACTAGAAAGCGAAAAGGAAAAATTGGCTATTCTGCCAAGCCTCGTCGTGGCGAGGTCTACCTGAGAAGACCAGGAGCATTCTGCCATAGCTCGCTGTGGCGAGCTACCCGATTCGTCATGGCAAACTGGATGACCTTTGGAGCTATTTTGAAGAGTTCTAAACTAAATTGACTTCCGGGAAGTAGTGTCCTACAAGAATCAAGACTCCAAGACATAAAAGACTCTCTAGAATTATTATTCAAGTGGGATTGAAGTCTTGAAAGCATGGTACTACATGGAATCCTAGTTGGAGTGAAACTAAAAGAGATATGTAACCATAGGAATTAAATTCTCAAGAGTCCTAGTTTGAGTGGGATTAAAGTTGTTAAATCCTACTAGAATTTAATGTCCTAGTTAGAGTATGATTAGGAATGACTTTGTAATTAAAGTTGTAATTTATCTAAGAGTCATAATTCAAGTAGGACTAGGAAAAGGATTGTTCTAATTAGAATCCTAATTAAAGTATGATTAGGATTGCATTATAACTAAGAATTGTAATTAAACATAGAGTCCTAGAATGAGTCTAATTAGGATTGGAGGAATTATAAATAGGACGGAGGACTGAGAAGCAAAGACACCACGCATTGAACAAGCAAGGAGGCGCAAGAGAGCAAGGATCCACAACACTTCTTCTACACCTTTTATTTCTTTCCATGTTTTCTTTCTTTTATGTTATGTGTTTAAATTACACTATGTGTAACTAATTTCTTTTCTGGGGGCTAAGATGTAGCCCAAGTACTTGTATAGACATGATTGATGATGTTATGACAATTCTAGCTTTTATTTAATTGAGGTTTAATTTTCTGTGCTTACTCTTGACTGATCTGGCTAATTAGAAAGGAGAAATCTGTGGGTTCTCTATGACTCGGAAGATGATTAGTTAACCTAGACCACGAAGGTTAAATCCATAGGGTTCTGTGGCGGTCTATACCCAGAATTCTGTGTAGTTACAAGGGAGCTAGGGAGATCCCCTAGAATACCCGAAAGGGATATCCAAAGAACTTAATGCAATTATGGTTATTACAACTCGCACTGGCCTGTAGCAGGGTTGGTAATTGTAATTAGGATTATTCCAACCTCACACCAAAGTAGGATGATTAGATTAGGGAATCCTGGCTAACAATTAATAATCGTAGAAGTCATAACTGAATCGTGAAGGTCTATGTCAAGGACTTGTGGTGAAATTTGAATCCCTAAGCTTACTTCCTTGAATTCAACTCACACATCCTTCATTTATTTTGCTCCTGTTTTATTTTATGTTTTATTGCTGTTATCACTCTCTTATGATCGCTTGAGCATTATTAGAGTTTTAGTACTATAGTAATCAATCACAATCCCTTAGGTATAACAACCCCGGAATACTTGCTGGCTACACTGATAGTGTTTGCTTGCATTTTATTCCACCTTTATTTCACATCCATTCTACACCTATTTTCTACACCCATCATTCCCACACCAAGTTTTTGACGCCGTTGCCAGGGATTGTTTCATTGATATTAGAGGAATTAACAAGATAGTGACTCAAGCACAATTTTTATTTTTCTGTTTTACTTTGACTTTTTTTTCTTCTCTTTTTCAGAAAAAATTTTCTGGTGCATGAAGCAAACTTTAATCCCTTTGGATCCAAAATTGAAAAGACAATTCGAAGAATCCGAAAGGAGAAAAGAGTGGTCAAAAATTTGCAGCCAGAATTGGAAAGGATGGCAGCCCCAAACAATCAACCGAATGAGGGACACATCCCTTTTCGCACCTCTGTTGTCCCAAAAATTCAAAATGCCATGTCAAGCATTCGAAATCCAGCAGTAGAGGCAAACAACTTTGAGATCAAACTAGTCTAATTCAGATGGTCCAAAATAATCAATTTTCAAGAGCACCTAATGAGGATCCAAATCTGCACCTCTCTACTTTTTTGGAGATAAGTGACACATTCAAATACAACGGGGTGTCAAAGAAGGCAATCAAGCTCAGATTATTCTCTTTCTCACTCAAAGATGGAGCAAGAAGGTGGTTGAATTCTTTGCCACCCGGTTCAATTGACACATGGGACTCCTTAGCCCAAAAATTTCTTACTAAATACTTCCCTTCTTCGAAGACTACTAAGCTGAGAACTGAAATTGTGAATTTCACACAATTTGATAGAGAATCTCTCTATGATGCTTGGGAAAGATTCAAGGAACTGCTAAGGAAGTGTCCACACCATGGCATGCAAGATTGGCTAGTCATGCAAGTATTTTATGGAGGATTAGGCCCTAACACCAAAACAGTGGTAGATACAACAGTTGGAGGAGCCTTTCTAAACAAGAATTATGATGAAGCCTATGAGTTGCTTGAAGAAGTCACCACAAATGCCTCTAATTGAAGCTCTAGGAGGGATAATGACAAGAAAGTAGCTGGTATTCAAGATACTAATGCAATTGCAAAACTTTCATCCAAATTGGATCAAGTACTTTCTGCTTTACTCAAAGGAAACTCCATGGGAGGCATGCAAGAAGAAGCTGAGGAGGTGAACTATCTGGGGAACAACAATCCCTACTCCAGCACCTACAATATTGGGTGGAGAAATCACCCTAATTTTTCATGGAAGAATTCAGATCAAAGAGTGTTGCCTTTTCAACAACAACAATCTCCAAGGATGAATTTAGAAGAAGCAATTACCAAGCTAGCAACATCATAAGCGGACCTTACTGAGAGTACCAATCAATTCATGGTCACTACTAATGCTTCCATAAAGCAACTGGAGAACCAAGCGGGGCAAATCTCTGAACTTCTGACAACAAGACAACCTGACTCACTACCTAGCACCACTGAAGCAAATCCAAGAGAGTATGTCAATGCCATTTTTCTGAGAAGTGGGAAGGTAGCTGAGATTGACTTGAAAGAAACTCCCACAACTGAAGTGGAGAATGAAGAGGAGCCCACACCTAAAGAAGAAGCAGAACAGCTTGAACCTGAACCTAAGAAGCCACCTGAAATCATCTCAGAGAAGAGGCCAGAACCGCAGAAGCAGGAGGAGAAGCCAAAGTCCATACTTTTTCTTGACAATCCTCCACCATACAAGCCACCTCTTCCTTTTCCTAATAGGTTTAGAAAGCAGAAGCTGGACCAAGAGACTACTAAATCTCTAGAGGACCATGAAACAGTTGCACTCACTGAAGAGTGCAGTGTAATCCTCCAAGAGAAGTTACCAACAAAGGCAAAAGATCCCAAAAAATTTACCGTACCCTGCAAAATAGGTAACACGGATGTGGGTAAGGCATTGTGTGATCTAGGGGCTAGTGTGAATTTAATGGCTCTCTCTTTATTCAAGAAATTAGGCATTAAGAAAGTAAAGCCCACTAAGATGATTTTAGAGTTTGCTGATAGATCCCTTAAACGACCATATGGTTTAGTGGAAAATGTCCTGATCAGAGTAGGCAAATTCTTTTTCCCAGTAGACTGTGTAGTACTTGATATAGGAGAGGATGCAGATATCTCCTTAATATTGGAAAGATCCTTCTTGGCAACTGGTAAAGCCATAATAGATCTAGCTGCTGGAGAGCTCAGATTGAGGGTCAATGAAGACCATGCGACTTTCAAACTTTTTGAAGACCCTGAGCCATGCAATATAAATGAAAAGCCCCAAGAAGAGAATGTTGAAGTCAAAGCTGTAAAACTTGTGCAACTAGCTGACAAAGCCCCAAATGCAAAGAAAAAGAAAAAGAAAGCCAAGAACAAAAAGAAGAAAGGCAAGGGAATTCAAGAATGGTGCTGTTCTGGATTCCCAATGTGCCTAGAGAAGATTCTGAAGATGGTTAGCTGCCCAAGCAAGAAAGGAAAGGGAGTTGGAGAGCTTAAGATTTCTCCCTACAGCCCTCTCGATGTGCCATGAAGCACCTGAGATAGTCAGACTGAGGACTATAAACTAAGCGCTTGTTGGGAGGCAACCCAACGGTTTTTCTTCCTTTCTTTTTTTCTTCTTTTTGTGTGTTTAATTTTGCACTTTGTTTCTTTATTTTAGTCAGTAATGTCTACTACTTAGAGCCACTCAAACAATTATTTGAAGCCATGCAGGTGTTAGGTGTTAAATGGGAGCATAACGGATCAATTTCGGGACAAAACAAGCAAAAATCAAGGTCCAGCTTGTCACGGCGAAGTCCCAAGTCGCCACGGTGAGCTCTTCCAGAATCAATTCTGCTAAAGCTCGCCACAGCGAGCTGCCCGACTCGCCACGGTGAGAGTTACTGTTCACCCGAATTTTTTTTTTTTTTCAAAATTTTGAAATTTTTTTTCTAGTACCCCAACACCTCTTCTAGTGCCTATGAACTTCCAGCAGCCCCTTCTACTGTCTAAGAACTGAGAAAAAAATAAAAATTCATCACCTGCCATAGACGACTCCGAGTAGGCTACTTCTATCAGGTTGGACCTTTCCTTTACTTTTTTTATTTTGCATTGAGGACACTGCAAATTTTAAGTGTGGGGGGGGGGGGCACATGTGTTTAGTTGAACAATTAAGTAGCCTAGCAAGTGAGTATTTGAGTAGTAGTAGTATTTGTTTTGTTTTGTATAATTTTTATTTTTGTTTTGCATGATTGTGTGTTTTGACTGAGAACCATAGCTAAAGATGAAAATTTTTGCTAATTGATGAAACTATAGGATAAGGAAAATTGATTTGATATGGAAACAATGCATCATTATTCATTTTATCCTATTTTATTAATTATTGGAAAGCTTATGGAATTTTAAGCTAACTTTGATTATGTGAGATCCCATATTGATAATTTCTATTATGTGCATAATTACTTTGATAGTAGAATGAATGAGAATGCAAGAGGAAGAATATTAGCCAATTGTGAGCTTTTGAGCCATAAGAGTTACATATTTAAAGCTCTTAAAATTGTTCTGAGTGTGTCATGTAATTTTTTTGATTTTTCTAGAACTTACTCTATTATTCATGTTGAGACCACAGTGAAATCATGGACACTAAGGTGATTAGGGCACCTAGGTTTAGCCATTTTAGTCTTTTATAGCCCACCCTGCATAATAACCGCTAGTTGACCCTTTTTGAGCCTTAGCCTTTAATTTCCTTCTTTTATCCACATTTCAAGCCATATATCCTTCATTTGATTTACCTATATTTTGAACCCAACACCTAGAAGAATTGTGTGAATTTAAGGCATGGAATTGTTACCTAGTTAGTAACTAGGGAAGTGGAAAGAAAGAGCCTCAAAAAGATGTGAAAATCTCCCAAGAAAAAGGAAAAATCCAAAAAAGAAAAAGAAAAAGAAAATCTGGAAAAATTCTGGAAAAGTAAAAAGAAAAGAAAAGAAAAACAGCAAGAAAAGCAAAAGAATGAGAAAGAAGGGAGAAAAATATGCAAGTATGAGGCTTGGTAAGTTGGAGAGTAAGTGAGCTAAAGGGTAGCCTTATATTCATAAAGTCTCTTCTTGGTGTATTTTACCCTTAATATTCACTACCATTAAACTATTTCACCTTCCTAAAGCGCCATTACAACCATCAAAAGACCCTTTGATTAGTGTTTGTGGTTTATTATTTAGTGGTGGAGATTTGATATATGAGCGAGCCTATGGAAAAATTTCCAATTGCATTGACTTGAGTGTATGATTAACCCTCTAAACACTTGAGAGATTGGAGTGAATTTTTATCCTTGTGAGGGAATTCATCTTCATTACATTTAATTTCATGAAACTTAATGAGTTATTATGTACATATGCACTTACTTTCATACCTTTCTAATAACTTTCCATGATTTGATAACCCTTTAATATGGTAACTTTTAATATCCACTTGAGTGAGAGATTGAGCCTAAACCATAGTTTATTTTGAGACCTACCTTTGGGTATGGGACTATTCCACTTTGAATTGAGTAATTGCATTATGATATGATGATTGGTTTCCAATAAATCCTAAGTGAATAAATTCTGAAGCCAATATGGTTAGTAGGTCCTTTTTGAAAGTCTTGCTACCTTGCTTATTTTATTTCTCTTTAGTTTTACTTGAGGACGAGCAAAAAGATAAGTGTGGGGGAGTTTGATAATCACATTTTATATAGACTTTTATGATTCATTTCCCTTGCATTTATATTCTTAATTATGGTAAAACATGTTGCTTTTGATGTAATTTCCTTATTGTGCAAGTTCAAGCAACAACTGGAAGCGGAAAGGAAAAATTGGCTATTCTGCCAAGCCTCGCCGTGGTGAGGTCTACCCGAGAAGACCAGGAGCATTCTACGGTGAGCTACCCGATTTTCCGTGGCGAGCTGGATGACATTTGGAGCTGTTTTGAAGAGTTCTAAACCAAATTGACTTCCGGGAACTAGTGTCCTACAAGAATCAAGACTCTAAGACATAGAAGACTCTCTAGAATTATTATTCAAGTGGGATTGAAGTCTTGAAAGGATGGGACTACATGGAATCCTAGTTAGAGTGAAACTAAAAGAGATATGTAACCATAGGAATTAAATTCTCAAGAGTCCTAGTTTGAGTGGGATTAAAGTTGTTAAATCCTACTAGAATTTAATGTCCTAGTTAGAGTATGATTAGGAATGAATTTGTAATTAAAGTTGTAATTTATCTAAGAGTCATAATTCAAGTAGGACTAGAAAAATGATTGTTCTAATTAGAATCCTAATTAAAGTATGATTAGGATTGCATTATAACTAAGAATTGTAATTAAACATAGAGTCCTAGAATAAGTCTAATTAGGATTGGAGGAATTATAAATAGGAAGGAGGACTGAGAAGCAAAGACACCACACATTGAGCAAGCAAGGAGGCGCAAGAGAGCAAGGATCCACAACACTTCTTCTACACCTTTTATTTCTTTCCATGTTTTCTTTCTTTTATGTTATGTGTTTAAGTTACACTATGTGTAACTAATTTCTTTTCTAGGGGCTAAGATGTAGCCCAAGTACTTGTATAGACATGATTGATGATGTTATGACAATTCTAGCTTTTATTTAATTGAGGTTTAATTTTCTGCACTTACTCTTGACTGATCTGGCCAATTAGAAAGGAGAAATTCGTGGGTTTTCTATGACTCGGAAGATGATTAGTTAACCTAGATCACAAAGGTTAAATCCATAGGGTTTTGTGGTGGTCTATACCCAGAATTCTATGTAGTTACAAGGGAGATAGGGAGATCCCCTAGAATACCCGAAAGGGATATCCAAAGAACTTAATGCATTATGGTTATTACAACTCGCACTGGCCCGTAGCAAGGTTGGTAATTGTAATTAGGATTATTCCAACCTTTTGCCAAGGTAGGATGATTATTACAAATCTGCATTTGTCAACTTTCCTAGAAATCTACAACACGTTCAAGTATAATGGGGTGCCAGATGAGGCGATAAAGCTCACATTGTTCTCTTTCTCAATGAGAGATGGAGCAAGGCGGTGGCTTAACTCATTGCCACCAGGTTCTGTAGAAAATTGGGAGTCCCTAGCTCAGAAATTCCTCACCAAGTACTTCCCTCCTTCGAAGATAGCCAAGTTGTGGACTGAAATAGTCAACTTCACTCAATTTGATAGAGAATCTCTCTATGATGCTTGGGAGAGATTCTAGAAGCTGTTGAGGAAGTGCCCACACCATAGGATGCAAGACTGGCTTGTGATGCATGTGTTCTATGGAGGACTGGGCTCCCATACCAAGACGGTAGTTGATGCAACAGGTAAAGGAGCATTCATGAACAAAGATTATGCTGAAGCTTATGAGCTGCTGGAAGAGGTCACCACAAATGCCTATGATTGGAACTTCAGAAGAGACAATGAGAAGAAGGTAGCTGGTATTCATAAAGTAGATGCATTGGCTACTAAACTTGACTAGGTACTCTCTTTTCAATCAGCACTACTCAGAGGCAATCTTGGGGAAGGCATGGAAGGAGGACTTGAAGAGGTGAACTATATAGGTAACAACCCATATTCCAAGACTTACAACCCGGGGTGGCAAACTCACCCAAAGTTTTTTTAGAAGAATCAAGGCCAAGAAAATCCTCCACTTCAACGACAATAGCCACCCAAGATGAACCTGGAAGAGGCAATGGCAAAGCTGGTAACTTCTCAAGCAGACCTCACTGAGAGGACTAATCAATTCATGAGCAGCACTAACGCCTTTATCAAGCAGCTGGAGAATCAAGTGGAGCAGATCTCTCAACTGCTGACCACTAGACAGCCTAGCTCACTACCCAATACTACTAAAGTGAATCCAAGGGAGCATGTACATGCCATCTTTTTGAAAAGTGGGAAGGTAGTTGAGACAAACACTAAAGAGACATCTACAGTTGAAGGGGAGAAAGAAAGCCCAAGTCTATAGAAGAAGAGACCACTACAGTGTCTAAGGCACTAGAGCTCAAGAAGGTGGAACATCCCAAATCCAAACTGTTTCTAAACAATCCACCACCATATGTGCCTAAGGTCCTTTTTCCACAAAGGCTGATGATGAAGAAGAAAAAGGAAGAGGATGAATTTCTAAAATCTTTAAAAATTTTCAAGAAGCTGCAGATCAACATTCCCTTCCTAGAAGCTATCACCAAGATGCCTACATATGTTACTTTCATCAAGGAATTGCTTAGCAAAAAGAGGAAGCTAGAGGAGGATAAGAAGATAATCTTGAATGAAGAATAAAGTGCAATCTTTCAAAAGAAGTTATCAATGAAGATGAAGATCCAGGAAAATTCACTATACCCTGCAATATAGGTAACATGGATGTGGGTAAGGCACTCTGTGATTTGGGGGCTAGTGTGAATCTAATGCCCCTATCTATGTTCAAGAAATTGGACATTGAGGAAGTAAAGCCCACCAAGATGATTCTAGAATTTGCTGATAGATCCCTTAAACACCCATATGGGCTAGTGGAGAATATGCTCATCAAAGTAGGGAAATTTTTCTTCCCAATGGACTTTTTGGTGCTTGATATGGAGGAGAATGTTGATATCCCCTTGATATTGGGAAGATCTTTCTTGGCAACTGGTAGAGCCATAATAGATATAGTTGCTAGAGAGCTCTAATTGAGGGTCAATGGAGACCATGCCACCTTCAAACTTTTTGAAGACCCTGTTTCATGCAATACAAATGAAGAGCTCAAAGAAGAACGGGTTGAAGTCAAAGCTATGAAACTAGTGCAACTAGCTGACAAAGCCCCAAATGTCAAGAAGAAAAAAACCAAGAATAAAAAGAGTAAAGGCAAGGGAAATCCAGAATGGTGCTGTTCAGGATGTCCAACTTACCTTGAGAAGATATTAAAGATGGTTGGTTGCCCAAGCAAGGAAGGAAAGGGAGTTGGAGAATTCATGATTTCTCCCTACAGCCCTCTCAATGTGCCATAATGAACCTGAGATAGTCGGACTGAGGACTATAAACCAAGTGCTTGTTGGGAGGCAAGCCAAATAATTTTTTTTTTCCTTTCTTTCAAGTTCTTAAAATTTTTAGCTTAGTTTAATTGTTTATTTTTTATTTTTAGATTCTCAGACAATTCAATTGAATTATGCAGACTTAGAAGCAAGTTTGGAGGGCGGTACTGATGCCGCCTATGAGGACTCTGATGATGATTAGTCAACTCACACAGGGAGTGTTCTTTTCCTTCTCTTTTATTTTTTTTACACTAAGGACACTGCAAGTTTTGAGTTTGGGGGAGACACTTGTGCATGTTTAGTTGCTTTCCTATAGCATGGTTATTGTCTGAGTAGGTTAGTTAGTTGGAGTGTTTTTTCATGTTGCATGTTTCTTATATTCATGCATGATTGTATGTAGTTTATTTTCCAAAAAAGAAAAAAAAATTGACTAAAAACCATGGCCAATGATAAAACTATGCTTGACTTGTGATATTCTTGGATAAGGAGACTTGAATTGATGAATTGCAATGCATGATTACATACATTATCCTGATAGCCTAATTTGATGTTTTGAATTGTTATATCCTATTGAATTGATGATTGGAAAGCCTCTGGGAATTCTAAGCTAACCCTTTTTGTTGTGCGATCCCATATTTATTGTTAATTCCCATTATGTGCATAATTACATTGATAGTGGAATGAAGGAAAATGCATGAGGATGAATACTAGCCAATTGTGAGCTTTTAAGCCATAAGAGCTGCATATTTGAAGCTCTTAAATTATTTGAGTGTGTCATACAATTTTTGGTTTTTCTAGAACTTGCTCTGTTATACATGTTGAGACCATAGTGGAATCATTGACACTAAGGTGATTAGGGCACCTAGGTTTAGCCATTTTAGCCTTTAATAGCTCACCTTGTATAATCACCACTAGTTGACCCCTTTTTGAGCCTTAGCCTTCCTTTCTTTTAACCACATTTAAGCCATGTACCCATTCCTTGATTTACCCATATTTTGAACCTAACACCTTGAAGGAATGTGTGAATTTGAGGCATGGAAGTGTTGCCTAGTTAGTAACTAGGGAAGTGGAAGGAAGTAGCCTCAAAAGGATATGAAAATCTCCCAAGAAAAAGGCAAAGTGCAGAAAAAAGAAAAGAAAAGAAAAATCTGAAAAAAAAATTAGTAAGAAAAGCAAAAGAATGAGAAATAAGGGAGAAGAAATGTGCAAGTGTGAGGCTTGGTAGTTGGAGAGTAAGTGAGCTTAAAGGGTAGCTTGGATTCACATAATTCTTTCATGGTGTATGTTACCTCAATTCTCACCACCATTAACCCTTTTCACATTCCTAAAGCCACATTACAACTCTTAAAAGTCCCTTTGATTAGTGTTTGTGGTTTATTGTTTAGTGGTGGAGATTTGATATATGAGCAAGCTTATCGAGGAACCTTGAATTGCATTGACTTGAGTGTATGTTCAACCCTCTAAACACTTGAGAGATTGGAGTGTAATTTTATCCATGTGAGGGACTTCATCTTCATTGCATTTAAAGTTCATGAAACTTGATGAGTTGTTATATATGTGCACTTCATTCCATGCTTTATACCTTTATAGTGGCTTTCCATGATTTAATAACCCTTCCGTATGGTGACTTGAATTACCCTTTTGAGTGAGAATTTGAGCTTGACCTTTTTTTTATGTTGAGAGTTACCTTGGGGGTATGGGACTATCTTATCCTATGTGTAATGATCTTGCATTGTGATATGGTGTTCAGTCTCCAAGGTATCCCATGTGAATGATCTTTGAGGCCAATATGGTTGGTAGGTTCTTATTGTTTGCATTGCTGCCTTGCATGTTTTCTTTTTATACTTTTACTTGGGGACGAGCAAAATGCTAAGTTTGGCGGAGTTTGATGAGTGTGATTTATATATATGTTTTTGTATGAATTCCCTTGCATTTAAGTCCCAAACTGAGATAGAATTAGATGCATTTAATGCCGTTTTACTGTTTTGTAGGACCCATGCAGCAAAAGGAGTCAAAGGAAGCAAAATCAGCATGTGGCATGAAGTCTGGCATCATGGCATGGGGACTTGGTATCGTGGCGCCATGAACAGGCAGCATGGACAGCTTGGGCACCGTAGGGTGCCATGGCGAGAAGGCAATTCCTGATTGGGCCCAAACAGCTTCGTGGCATCAGAAAACTCATGCCATGGAGTCCTGGAGTCCCTGAAACATGAAGTTGAACTCTTCTAGGCCAATTAGGCTATTGTAAGTCATAGTTTGAGTAAAATTAGGAAGAGTATTGTTCTAATTAGCTGTCCTAGTTTGAGTGAAATTAGGAAAAGTATTATTATAAATAAGCAGCTAGGACTAGAGCTATGTATCTGGGAATAATTGGAGACGATAAGAGGCAAGGAGTAGGGAATTCACAAGAGTTTCTTCTTTTCCTTTTTGTTTCATTCATGTTTACTTTTACCTCAGTAATGTATTTGATTTCTTCCATGAATAACTAATTCTCATTCTAGGGGCTAAGATGTAGCCCAATTCTATGTATAGACTTGAATTATGATTTTATGAAATTTCATGTTTTATTCAATTGAGGTTTAATTTCTGTACTTCATTCCTTAATTGATCTGGTCAGTTAATTAGGAAATTTGTGGATTGCTATGACTCGGGAGGTAATTAGCCAATCTAGACCATGAGAATTAAATCCATAGTGGAGCTTAGGGCAAGAATGTGCCTAGGACCCTGTGTAGCCATAGAAGGAATCTATAGAACTCCTTAAAAGGAATCCACAAAACTTAATGCGATTGCAGTTACTACAATTCACATAGGGATATGAATGGATTGGTAATTGTAATTAGTTTATCTGACCTCTGGAGGGGCTTTTTAATAAATTAGGGAGATCCTAGCTAGCAATTGATATAACTGAAATTCATAATTTAAATTAGGAGAGTCTATACATAGGATTGTGGTAAAATCTAAATCCCTAGGCTTTTAATCACTGGTTTTCCTTATACTTTTGTTCTTGTTTCTATTCACATATTTTTTAATTACTGTTTTCTTTCTAATTGTTTTTCTTCCATCACTAGTTTTCGATCACTTGAGTAATACTATAGTTTTAGTAGTTTGGTAATCAGTTCACAGTCCCTTGGGTACGACAAACTAGGAATACTCTGCTGGCTACACCAATAGTGTACGCTTGCACTGTATTCCTATTTATATAACTATCAATTTCACTCGCATCAATCAACATTTCCACCTTGAAAGTCATTTTATGCTTTATGGAATCAAAACTTTATTTTTTTTCAAACTTAACAATCTTTAATTACGAAAGAGGCAGCTTTGTTTTATTTTTTAAAAAGAGATAGTATTACCTTTTAAACTAGTTATAATTTCATTTTAATTCAGTGTACCTAACAAAGAAATAATTTGGAATGTTATTTCATTTCACAAGCTACTAAACTATAAAAAGATTCTCACTCTATTTCATTCCTATTTCCAGTCCGATTTCACGATACAAACAAGGCATTAGGTATTCTGTTAGAGAGTACTTCTGTGTGAGATTAGAGGCACTGTTAATATTTTTTATTGGAGTTTTTTGTCCTATACTTATGTGATATTTTTAGAAATGGGAAATCTGAATACAGCTGAAGCTCTAAACTTTATGGCCTATATATGTTGTAGGAAGTTTCCCAGTAACTTCTAGTTAATTACAAGAAGCTTTCAGTTAATTTTCCATATTCAGTAATTAAATGTTAGCTCCATCTATCTATTTAATTAACTTGCTTGATTTGTATCTTATTCGCAACTTGTAAAATGGATAACAGAGGGAGATAAAACATTTTCATTTTATTATTTTTCAGGAAAAGTAATTTGCTTCGAGACTGATATTTCTCAATTTGTTTTATTTTATTTTATTTTTTGTACTGTTCCATTGTATATTCAATTAGTATCCATCTTATTTTATTTCCTATGTACAAACATATGGTTCATGTTGTCTTTAAATTATTGGTATTTTACTATATTTTAAGACCAAAATGCCAAAATGGCTCTGAGATTCATGTTCAAGAGAGACAAATGTATTTTAAAAGCTTTCATCGGAAATTGCATATATATATATATGTCAAATGAAGACAAACCTGTTCCCAAAATATATAATTTTATGTTGACAGCTATCCAATACAACAGCTAAACTTTAGTTGTGACTCATTCTGAGTTCAACAAAAGAATAATCCAAATTGGACTACTTGAATAAAAGGGTCTGTTTTAATATTTTATCCACAATTGTAAGTATAATCATTCGTAGGTATGACATTACTTGATATTAACATAATAATGTACAAATAATTTATAATGATATAGGCTCCTCTACAGGTTATAAATTAGACAATTAATCCTAGATTAGAATATGTTCTTCCACTTTTCTATTTAAAATATATTTTTTCCGACTCCCCTGAATGGTAAATAATATATTTTTAATAACTCAATAATAATTACTTTTATATGTTTTTATCAATTAAGAATGATAGAATAGTGGAATAAGGTACTAAGACATGGTATGAAACAACAAATGTTATCCTATATGAGTTTAAGTAATACTTTGTCAAACTCACATTCTACAATAACAGCTTATGTTTGATTAAAAAAAAAAAAAAGAAATAACAGCTTATGGATATTATGTAAACACAATTTCTCATATCAGAACATTGAGTAATGCTATAAAACAAAATTCCAAAGACAAGATAGCAGAGGCTAAAATGAGCTTAGAAAAAGAAAGTTAGGTAAGATAGCTTCTACTTAAATTTTATGCAATACTTACGTTTTAATTTGTAGAGTTTAGGTTCGGATTTTCTAAACTTCGGTGTCTTTGGTAAGGGTATTTATTAGGAAAAATTCTTACACATACAAAAGAAATCCATTTAATTAATAATAATAATAACAACAACAACAACAACAACAACAATAATAATAATAATAAATCCTACGATATATTAACCTATGCGAGTGTAAAATGTTTATAACTCATAGTTATTGCCTTCTATATGGTTACTCTTATAATCTGGTTAAAATGATTTGAAATTTTTCTTTGGAGAACAAATATTTGGTGTTTCTTCATAATAAAATACCACGTGAGGACTTCAAATTTGTTGTTATTCCATGTTTTAAAGGAGTAATTTAGTGATGTTTATTGTCTTGTATGGTTGTTTTTATTAACATCTGGTTTTTAGTACAACAGCATAAATGCTTTGAAAGTTTTCTTTGGAAAACGGCTTGGTGTTACATTTTGACCAAATATTGAGTGAGGATTTTGATTTTTTTTTTTAATTAGTCTATGTTTTGAAAGAAGACTGTAGTTATTGTTATTGTATTGTCTGTTTATTGTCATATGTGTATTCTTTTTTCTCTATGCTTTTATATTATATCTGCTGCATTGATATATAGAAAACAGGATCAATGTTTGTTGGATGAAATAGCTAGCATGGTATTAGTTACACTAGCTTTTAATTGGTGGGAGCCATGCAACCTCAAATGGTGAGAATGATTTTTTTGAAGTTTAAAAATAAAATGAAGGACCTTTTTAAAAAGAAGAAAAAATGATTGCCAAAATGGTGAGAAGGATTTTCTTTTTTCTTACAAAATGGAAGTAGTTGTGAATGCATATAAGAAATTTGAAATTTTGCAAAATATGATTGTTTCTTGGGAAAATGATTAAAGAGAAGATGAGGAAAAAGACCAAGTGGATGTACTCTTGCTTTTGTTGAGTTGCCTGCCGCACCAGCAAATAATTAAAAGAGAAAATTTCTTCTTCTTTTTTTCTCTCTTATATTATTGTACTTTTACTTTTTAAATTAGATAAAATTAGTTTTCACATTTTAAGTCTAAAATAATAATATCCTTTTTGTATAGACAAAAAATATCTTAGATTCACTTTTGTTCTTGACTTAAAATGTGAGAGTTTATTTTGTCTAATTTAAAATATTAGAGTTATTTTTGAAATTAATGATAGTGTAAATAAATAATTTTTTTTTAATTAAAATACTTCAAGTCGTATGTTGATATGTAGTTGTTCTTTTATACCATTTTTAATCAAAATATATTCTTATTATATTTGAATAAACGGGTATTAAATTTAATGGAAATAAATTAATTGTATGTACAAAATAGTAAACCACAAATTTAAAAATTAATTTGATAATTTATAAGTGCATAACAAGAGCAGCAAGTGCTACGAACGTTCTTCGCACCTCTGCATCGTTTATTTTTCTTTCATTATTAAATTCTGATTTCTAATGCAATAATAGAACATGTCACGTTGTAACTACCAAGCCAAGTTCCATGTAGGATGATGAATCTTGAGAAGATATTTCAAGTTTAAATTCTGCTGAAAGCATTAGTGGTCAAAGCATGCATTTAAACAAGAAAATTAGACTAACACTGTAATTTCCATCTCGTGGGGAAGTGAATTCACACGGTACTATCAACTAGTCAAAACTCACCTCATAAAATAAAACTAGTCACATCACATCCTTACATTCCGATAACCTTATCTTGTCAGCGCAAAAGTGGAAGGTTATATATATATATATATCCTTCGCACTCTAAAGATGTACGTAAAATTTAAATATAATTTTTTTTTATTTTTTTTATATTATTATCAATTTTAAAAATATTTTTATATTTTAAATTAAATTAAATAAATTTTTATATTTTAAATTTAAAATAAAAATAAACTTTTTATATAATTAAAAAATACTTTAATAAAATTTATTTATTTTTATTGACTTGAAATATGAAATTTTATTTTGTCTAATTTTAAATGTTAATATTTTTTTAAAAATTAATAATAATGTGAGGAGTAAAAAGATATTTCTCTAAAACTTATTAATATTAAATGTAATAATCAATAAATCTCTCTTAATAAATAAGACTCTAAAGTTTTAAACTCAAAAACTTTGTTTTGGTTATCTTAGAGCTCCGCTTGCTACTATTGATCCAACATCTTATTGATAAAGTTTATATTTAGTTTATGTTAATTTGTCTCGGTAAAAATATATGTAAATAAGCTTAATAGCAGTGATGCTTACAATTACCCACAAAAAAAAAAAAAAAAAGAAACTACTGAAGTGATACTTTTATAGGAATCTTTAGATTGCTATGTCTTCCTCCAGTCATGGGTTTTTCTAAATACAAAATAGTTTTATGTCTCCCCTCAACCACGTTCTAATGGATGCACATGCTATTTTCACATCCATGATTGCCCCTCAACCTTAGTTTCAAACGATAATTTATTTTGTAGAACTACAAGCTACCTGCTATTATATAAATTATTTGAATGATCAACTACATTTTCAATTATTGTTTCTTCTTTCTTCCCATTGGTTAGACGTTTAGGTTCATAGAACTTAGAAAAATGGTGTTGCAGACAAGATCTTATTTGAAAACTCTTCTTCCGACCAAACTACCACAAACCTATTCTGATAAGAGTAAATAAGTGCACCATGTGGTGTACTTGTCTGGGATTATAATAGTTGATATAGGAAGTGATTAGAACTGATATGCCCTTTGTGAAAAAGACTATATATATATTGGGTCAATTTTTTAGAGGAAAATTTATTTTTTTTCTCTCGCACTATTATCAATTTTAAAAGGAATTTTAATATTTTAAATTAAATAAAATAAACTTTTATATTTCAAGCTAAAAACAAAAGTGAACCTTATTAAAGTGTTTTTATTTATACGAAAGGTTTATTATGTTTTTAGTTTGAAATGTGACAGTTCATTTTGTTCAATTTGAAATGTGGAGGTCTTTTATATTTATAATAGTATAAGGAAATAAAAAAAAATTCTCATTTTTTAAATTAGGTCCCTCTATAACCTTTGCCCATTTATTTATTCATCTTTTTTGCCGGGGGAATTAGAGAATGGAAGTAAGGCAGGGGACTAGAGACATCTAGAAATAAAATAAGTCAACGGCAAGATCAGATTATAAAAGTAGGAGGCTAAATTACTAAAGTATGAAATATTTGTTATGAATACTTTGATTGGATGCCCATTTAATAGAATATTCCTTAAGGCTAATTTATTATTTATTTATTTGTAATTTAATAAATAAATATTATCTTTTTAGGGCTAGGGTTTCACTTTCATTGTGTATATATACCCTATTGGTAGATGAATAAAGTTGGTTCTTTTGGAGGCTCTATTTTCTCTCCTCTCAATTCTCTCTACTTTATTCTCTATGTCTAATTTTTCACAACACGTTATCAGCACAAGAGACTCTACTATTTCCCCATCTTTGTTTCCACCAACCATTATTGCCTCGAAAAAACAAGTTCACCAAAAAAGAAAAGGGAATCGTTACACTCATATTGCCACAAAGTAACAAATCTATGCCACCATGTCTATGCAACAAGGTTTTTCTTTTAATTTAATTTCTTTTATGTAATTTAGAACTATTTCCTTTATGTTTTTAATGTCTACCTGTATGCTCTTGAAAGGAAAATTTCTGCCACCAGAAGTGGCAAAGCAATATTCAAGTGCTTTGGGATAAGTGCTATGCAAAGGCTTTGAATAAATATTTAGCTTTGCATAAATAAAAAGCCAATTATAACCGTGAAAAGAAAATTCTATTTAAGGATTTTTTTATTCCTTTGAATGATAAAAGTTGTGCAAACATTTTATAGTATGTGAGCAATTTAATTTCTTTAATTTGTCTTGTCCAGAAGCATGAAATTTTTTTTTAATTCTTTTAATTTGTCTCATCTAGAAGTATGAGATTATTCTTTTTAATTCGTCTAATCTAGAAGTATGAGATAATTCTTTTAATTTGTCTCATCTAGAAGTATGAGATTATCCTCTTAATTCGTCTCATCTAGAAGTATGAGATTATTCTCTTAATGTGTCTCATCCAGAAGTATGAGATAAGTCTTTTAATTTGTTTCATCTAGAAGTATGAAATTACTTTTTTAATTTATCTCATCCAGAAGTATGAAATAACTCTTTTAATTTTTCTCATCTAGAAGTATGAGATAATTTTCTTAATTTATTTGCTTCAGAAGTATGAGATAATTTTATTCATTTGAAAAACCCTCATCCAAAAGTATGAAGAATTTTATTATCAATAATTAAATAATTAATTTGATAAAGTGGATCCAAAAGTTATCCATTTAAATATGAAAAATTTTATCATAAATAATTGATTTTTGTGGATCCCGAAGTTATCCACTTATAAAGTGAATCCTGAAGCTATCCATTATTTCATTCAAATATGGAGAATTTTATTATGAATGATTAATTTTCTATAAAATGGATCCTGAAGTTATCCATTCAAATAATATAAAATAGATCTTAAGGTTATCCACCTAATTGATAAAGTTGTCTACCCAATTGATATAAAACAATAAATCTTGAAGTTATCTACACCTTTCAAATAGTGTAAAATGGATTCTGAAATTATCCATTTAATTGAACTGAAATTATCTATATTCTTGGAATATAATTATTCATATTTCTATTTTTATTTTTCCTTTATTATGCATATCTTTTATTTTTTCTTTCCCTTTATCATGCACATCCTGTTATTATTTTATCATGCACATTCTGTTTTTTTTTTTTTTTGCCCCTTTTATTTTATTTTTCTTCTCTTCTCGGAAGCACAATTTATTTTTGGTTTTCTTAACGCGGAAGCGCAACATTTTATTTTCCTTCTTTTCTCCGAAGCCCCTCTTCTCCTTTTCTTTTATGGTAGCTAGTTTTGCCTTACCACATAAACCCAAAATTAAGAGGAAATTGTAAAACTGCATGACCTTGGTGGGACTCGAACCCACAAGTCTTTTATTCAATGTCAAGGACGCAGCCGTTACGCCATGAACACATTAATTTTTAATGGGCCATTGGTTTATGGGTTATTCTAAAACTAACGGATTATTAGTTTAGTGATTTTTCTCTTGTACTATAAGCCAATATATTGAATTATACTTATACATAGTAATTTTTGTGAACATGTTTATTGATCTTCTTATGGTAATAGTAATTATTGTCATATATGGATAAAACATGATGGTTGAATTCTCTTTGATAATTGTATGTATGGCCTAAAAGAACCGGAGTTACACTTGTTTAAGTTTTCACATTATAGTGAAATAAAGCAACTAGCATTCATCCATTTTATCTCATATTTATGTCATAATAATCTCACTTATTGTGTCATCTTCTAACCTAACATAAATTAAGATATTATGCCATTAATCGGTCGATTATATATGGCATATGAATGTTAAAATGTATTTGGGTGAATATTTTACCTTTGCTTTAAATTATATATTTTGTTGAGTGATTTTGAATTTTGGAGAAAATATATATCATTTTAGTAGCATTTATTTTTCCACAAATTAAATGAAAGGGATGATGTGTTATATAAAGATCTAATAAAATTTACTTGAAATTGATTTGTAAGTATGAAGCTCTTTATATTTTGTGATCTTATTTAACATGATTGAATTTAGCTTACTATATGAGTTGCATTGGTAAATGCATATTACTTAGGTGGTTAAAATCAACTTATTCTTTTACTAAGCCCTTTAGTATAATGTTATGGTATTTTGAGATAGCTATTTGAGCCTAATTCACATTGCATGTGGTTTATGGAATAACCCATACTTTGGGCATGTGTTAAATCATGTTGAATCATTTGTTGATATTTGGTTTATTGTTATGCCTTCGATTCAAGAACTTTAGTTAAAATTGCAAATTTATCAACTTTACTTTTAGCGCTTCTTCGTCATACTTTCAACATGTTATTATGACAAATGTTTGGATACTTTTGAGTGTCATTTTAGACTAATTATTCTCAAGTTATCTATGTGTTTCATTATTTAAAATTATGAAAGAATTATGCACTTGATTTGAAACGTTCAAAAGTGTAGGGTGCCTTACAAAATTTATGTTTAAACCCCATGTAACATTTTGGTTATGCATTTCAAGTCACAGCCTCAAAGGAAAGGGAATTTATGGATATTATTCATTGTTATTTTGTTAGATATATATCTTATTTTGTAATATTTGAAATATCATATTGTAGTAAAAATAAATAAATCTTTACTAGAAAGAATAAGCCATTATCTCATAATGATTTTTCTCCATTTCCTGAAGTGAATGGAGAAGCTATCAAGAAATATGAGCACAAATATGGCTATGACTTGGTAAATCTAATATTAGTTGTAATACTATAAATACCTCCCACCAGAAGTGAGAGAGCAATAAAGAAAAATGGTAAAGGGATATTTGGAAAACCACTATTATTTTGGTATGAAAAGGCCATTAAATTTGTACCTATTGTACATCTAAATATCCTTTAAATGCTTTTCAAGTATCAATGAAAGAAAGAGATTGTTGAGACAATTTTGCTCAATGAGATGATGTTTTTGATTTTGGCCATGTTAATATGACAATTAAATGTGTCAAATTTATTTTCCTTGAAGGTGATGAGAGTATACGTAAGAAATTATTGTAGTTTATTTACTTAATTTACTTTTAATAATTTTAAATTATTTGCTCTCTTGTTTAAGCTATATTTCACATATTATATGATTCTATATTATTTCTATTGTACAAAGATAATGTTACTATTTTATTCAATAGTACAAAGATAATTGAGAGCTCCTGAAGAGCTAGAGGAATAAAAATGATGATAAAATGCTTCTGAAAAGCTAGTTAATGTTTGCATTAAGAAATTATTTACGTCTTCCTCTAATTTTTACTACATATATACAATTGAAACATATGTTGTTGTAAACTAGAAGTTTACAAGTCAAAATAAGTTTATTTTATTTGGCATGACCGGTTGAGCCATCCCGAGTCAATAATGATGCAAAAGTAATTGAAAAAGATTATGTGAACTTTTATTGAAGAGCCAGAAGATTCTTCAATCGAAATGCTTAGTTTCTCATATTCTATTTGTTCCCAAAGAAAATTTATTTGCATTAGCAAAAGTAAGAGTGAATCTCTCATCTTTTAAAATGTATACGAGGTGAAAATATTTATGGGCCTGTAGACCTACCAAGTAGATCATTTAGATACTTATTGATTTTAATCGATGCATCAACTAAATGATCACATATTTATTGTTAACTCATAACCTGAAGTTTATGAGATTACTTGTTCAACGGACTGAATTAAGAGTGTAATGCCTTAATTATATCTCATAAACTTCCAAAATTGATTTGGGAACATGTGAATATTCATGTTGTAACATTGATTCGCATCATGCCAACAAGTTTGAACCCCCTCTTATAATTGGTTTATAGTTAGGGGCCAAGTACATCACATCTATGAAATTTTGAATGAGTTATTAATTAACCCACCATAATATATTAAGATGGGACCTCAATAGAGGTTAAAAACATATGTTGGATATAAATCTCTATATATTGAGTCACTAAAATTATATTTACTTGTGGCTTGGTTCGCCACTTCTAATTTTAATAAATCATTTATTTCAACATTAGGGGGGAGATAATAAGCAGTTGGAAAAGGAGAGCATTTATAATGAATTATCACCTTGATCCTCATGCAAAGCAAATATGGACTAGAATTCCATATGATAATTCATTTGTACAAACTGCCGGACTGCCTAACTAGTAAAAGTGACTAAAATTATGTGTACCAACTGCTACTGATCAAATCAAAGTACAACTACAAAAGAGTTGTGAACACATTGGTTCTAAGATAAAGTCCTCAAAAAGAAAAGGAGCTAAGAATCAAAGATGGCCAAATCGAGGATAAAGTAGCTCCAGAAGAGTTACCAGAGGTAACTCTATAAGAGTCCTCAGATATAATTAATGTTTTAGTTTCAAAGGAAACTTAGATACCTGAAAGTCATGAAAATAAAGAGATCTCTATAGAATATGATGGAACCAAAATGAAATCAATATTGTTGACAATGTTCACATATAATGTAGCACGCTATGTGATAAAAGATATTGAGGATCATTAATAAAGATCTGCAGAGAAAGAAATGATTAGCCAAAAAATTGAAACGACGCAATTGATGTTCTCTTAAAAAGCGAAAAGTTTTGGACTTGTAGTCTATACACCAAAAGTGTAAAGCCAATTATGGACAAATGGGCTTTTGTGTGAACACAAAATGAAAATTATGCCTAAGGGTTTTCATAAATAACTACAATTGATTTTGAATAGATATACTCAATTGTGATGGATGTAAGTATCTAATGATACTTATTTAGTCTGGCAGTACATGAATGATATTATTTGCATTTAATGAATATTGTTGTAGTTAACTCATTTGATAATAACATCCCTGAAGGATTTTGATTTGCCTGAAACAATTTATACAATTATTTGAGTTAAATTTTTTTTTGAAGGAGATATATATAGAAAGAACCTATTTGTCCACATATTAGTAAATTTGTGTCGATGATTTAATATTAAAACTTTTAAAGAGCATCTAAAGCTATGAATTACTTATAGAGAGAACTTGCATTAAAATGCTTATATAGTAGAAGGTTAAAGTGATTTTACATGTACAAATTATATTTAGTATGATCGCTAAATGGAACATATATTCTTTTTAGAACCTGTGAGAATGATAAAGAAATATTTGGTCCTGAAGTACCAAATCTTGGTACAATTTAACTAGTTGTCAATATGATAATCTAGCAAATTTGTTACCATGGCATTAACTTCTACAATATTTGAAGGATCTTGTCCAATATTAGAGTTCATCGACACAAATAACTTGATTGATACGCAATGCACTCTTTTTCCCTTCACCATGGTTTTTTCCCATTAGGTTTTCCTGGTAAAGTTTTTAATGAGGTAGCATTTGATTGCATATACAAAAGAATTGTGTACTCTTTTCCTCACTAGGTTTTTATGTCACAGGGTTTTTCCTAGTAAGGTTTTTAACGAAGCACATTCTTTAGTAATGGGCATCCAAGGGGGGAGTGTTATGAATACTTTTATTGGATGCCCATTTAATGAAATATTCCTTAAGACTGATTCATTATTTATTTATTTGTAATTTATTAAATAAACATTATCTTTTTAGGGCTAGGGTTTCACTTTTATTGTGTATATATACCCCCTTAGTGGATAAATAAAGTTAACTCTTTTGGAGGCTCTATTTTCTCTCCTCTCAACTTTCTCTACTTTATTCTCTGTGTCTACTTTTTCATAACAATATTAAACATTTTCTCCAAGAAATTTCTTAAAAACTTTGAAAAAAAAAAAAAAATACTGGAACATGGAGTGCTGACTCCAAAAGTGGATTGCTTAGTATCGCATGAAAATCAACCCAAATAATTACCCGAAGGCTTAATTTTAGAGTCAAAAGGAGGAAAATTAACTAGCTCCTGTGTGCTTTAGGGTCACTTAGAGGAAGGTTATTCTCAAAGGACAAAATTATCTTTATCTCATTTCTTATTTCAAATTTTATTACATAAACTTAGGATTGATTCAAAAGTTTAATTAATTTAACTTACAGTATTATTTTATAATGTTAACTAATCTCAAGTATGATTCAAAAAATTAATTAATTTAATTTATAGCATTATTTTATAATGTTAATTAATCTCAAATATACAGAATAATAAATAAGACAGAATTTTGTGCTTTCTCAAAAAAGGACTTTCAATTGAAAAAGGGATTCAAACTCTAAACATGAGTGAAATCTTTCTTTTCATCTCAATTCTTTTATAATCCAATTAGATTCTTACATTTTGAATCTGATGCAATTGAATCTCCGTCTTTATCCATTTAACATTATTTACAAAATAGGTTTTGTTCAAAATTATTTACCAATCTAAGTCTTTTTTCACAAAGTAATATTTTAATTAATTTTAGAATAGTCAAAGTGCAAAAAAAAAAAAAAAAAAAAAAAAAAACTGAGTCAAAAGGCCAAAAAATACAAAACTACATTTTGGCCAACCATAGGTAGCCAAAATGGAGTTTTGTATTTTTTGGTGTTTTGACTTTGAAAAATGACGTTTTGGTTATTCAAGAATAAATTATATATTAATTTATTAAAAAGAGATATACTTTTATAAATAATTCTGAACGGAACCCATAAAATTGTGCGGGAACTCAACTTAGAAAAAACCTCGACTTTCAGGGTCCATATGCTATCTGAATTAGTTCAAGCCCTAATGGTCTGCACCATATGCACCAACTAAGCAGATAACATAATAGGCTGATTATAAGTAATAGGAAAAAACAATTGCACACCTCTTTACTCACACTTCTTGCTTTTAGTTTATTTATATAGATAAAACTGTCAACAAAAAATGTAAAAAATAAAATAAGAAAAATATAGAAAGGAAAAAGTAAAAAAAAAAAAAATATAAAAGCAAGTGTGCAAAAGTGATTCTAGATATAGCATAACTCTTAAGTAATTTTAACTACTTGGGCTCCATTGTGCTTTTTCTTTATGTTCAGTGCTTCTATGGGACGACTCTTGCATTTGGGTTTTCGGTCATTTCATTTAGCACCCTTTCTTTCATTCTTCACCCTCCTTTCTTTTAAGTTGACATAATTACCTTTCAAAAAAAAATTCACTACTTCTTCTTGTCACCCCATACCCACCAAGAGAACCATCTCCACCTCCATTTCTTCTCTTTTCACACCCCAAAATATACCACCCTCCCACCCCATTCCTATTCTCACGGCCCAAAATCACATCCACTCCATTCATGGAAACCCAGTCACAAAGGTTTAGTTTATTTTTTTTTTTTTTTTCTTTCTTTATGAAAAATTGTTTGTGATTATAGGTTTGATGGATGCATTTGTTTGGGATTTGGTTATGAATTAGAGAGGACTTCTTTTAACACCCCCACTATTTCTATTCTCACCTTCTTAGTAAATATTACAAAAACACCCTTCACAGTGAAAAAAAAATTCATTACCCCTTCATTAGTTGCTCACCTCTACGATCTCTCTCTCGATTTTACTTGTCTCCCTCGCCCCTGTTTCATCTATTCCCCATTTCATATTTGGCTATTTCATAATCATTCACGGAAAACTCATTTACTCTCCACGGCTTAGTAGACTTTCCCATGCCTTGATTTATCTCTCTCTCTAATTTGCTCATTGCAAGTGAGCATAGATTTGTAGTTATTGGCAATCTCTTTCTTGTGGCATTTAGTAAGTTTTATGGCTTGTATGTTGTGATTTAAGATGTTTTATGATTTGTGATTTGCCAAAAAGATTTAGATGGCTATTTGTGGTTTGACAGAGGATTTTCTGATCTTTGTTGATGTGTATTATTCCCAATTAAATGTCTCTCATTTTTTTTTTATTAATTATAGATTATAAATAATTTGATTTTATAATAGTTAATACTTCTAGATTATTGATAGTCTGGAATAGTATTTGGTGTTTATTATTATTATTTTTTTGTGCTATGAATTATATATAAATCGGTGTTATAATAGTGTAGATTTATGGATGATAAGATTATTTGAAATAATAGACACTTTTAAGTTAAAGTTATGTATAATCTAGAATATTAAAAGATAAATTTATAATTCAAAATATTTGTCTATAATTCCAGATTATATATTTCCCAAAACACAATAAACAACATACTTTCAGATTTTACATAATCTAAAAGCCTATAAAACCTGAAAAAAAAAAAAAATTGATGAACTTAGTTGTTAAATCATATCCTCTTTTCTGAAGCTATACCCTAAATTGAGTTTCATACAAAGCAAGATCCAACACCAAAAAATCTTGTTGATAGGAGTGACGAGGATGATTGTCCAATGTGGGGAATGGAGATGAAGAGTGTGAAGGAGTGATGAAATTCCTGGAGGGAAGGAGGCGATGGCTTTTTACATTTTAATCTGAAGGGTAGTTTTGTAAATTTATGTGCTGTTGAATTAAGAAAGATGTGAGAATACAAATATTGGGAGTGTTAAAAAGAAATCCCTTGAATTAGATTTGTTTGTGAAAACTATCTCTTTAATTCAATTTGGTTCGACTTTGATTCATGTATGTTTGTGATTGCTATTGGAAGATTTCATATTGTTGTAAAACTATGATTCTTTTTCGTTTTGGAATTTGCAAAATCTGAAATTATAGAAAATTTTTCAAAATTTACAAAATACAAAACTATAATAAATAAAACATTTTTAGATTTTACAAAATTTGGAATTGTATTTTTACACTTACGGATTTTCACTTCTGAAATTACTAAATTCAAATAACATCAAAATCTGGAATTATGAAGATAAAGAAAAGAAAGTGCATTTTAAGCTTTCATGGTCTTGTGTTGAGTGACAAAGGAGTAAGAGGAGGTACAATGGAGCTTTGTTTTCTTTGTTTGAAGGAAGAGGAAGTGCTTAGCTGGGATTGGGTGCTATGACCAAGGGTAAAAGTGGGTTGGGAGAGTTTTGTCTAGGTTGAGAGCTAAAGTGGGGTGTTATCTTCTTTAGGGGTAAATTAGTAGATGAATAAATACAAAAAAGAAAAAAGGCAAGGGTGAGAATAGAAAAAAGGGGACTGTCAATCCTAGATTTACTAAAAAACGAGATAAGGTCAAGTCTTCGTTCAACTTCACTTGTTAAAAAAATGAGTAAAAATCATAATCATTTATAAAAACTAATTTATGTTATGTAGATTTAATATATAATGCAAATAAAAATACATGTACAAAATGATTGTCATTAATAAATCTAATTGCAACAAGATGGTGGTTCGATATGCTGCATGGAGGTGTGGTTCTAAGGGTAAAAAACATCATTGATCCTCTAATAGGCAGATGGCCAAATACTAGATTATACTTAGGGGGAAAGATATCCTGTATCCAGTACAGAGATTCACTTATCAACAGATACCATTAATTATTTGTCCACATACAATGAGTTGACAAGCTTTTATCAAATTAATCCGAACCTCTAGCCATGCATCTTCAACAGCCCTAAGTAGGGGCTACAACAACATGACAATTGCAATTTTTGTTTGCATGCACATCAATTACAACTTCAACGTTGGCAAATGTTTGTCATGCTTACTCTCAATCATCAAGTTATAGGCCGAGAGTACAGTGGATGAACTACCTTGGATAGACAAATAGATGGAATTAATATATTCAAAGAATGATGCGGCTCGTTTCATTAAATCAATATATTCAAGTTGAACAAAGACTTGACCCATAGAATCAAGAAAGAGCTCTTAGTCTGTCAATCTTTACTTTGTCCAAACCTGGTAAGTTTCTTTGTGGAGTTAAATTAAGCCACAAGCTCCACTCCCGTTGGTGGTGCCCTTTTGTTTATTTGTTTACGTTTTAGCCTTGCAACCATACTCCTTCCAAAATCCAAAGACTTTGATTTCTCATAATGTGCCAACAAAGTCCTAAAAGCAACATCCATTGATCTCTAGTTGGCATCCTTTATGGTTGAGCCTAGGAAGTTATCTAATCATCTTCGAGCCCCTAATTTTTGTTCTTGATTAATGAAAGCATTCTTGACAAATGTTGTCGTAGTTGTTTGTCTTTCATAAGTCCAAAAGTTTTACCTCTAACTATAAAATTGAATGCCCCCAATTGTCCATGTTAAACATTACTTCAATCTCAATGGCCAACATAATAGGATCAGAATCTTATAATGTTTTCCTATACTAGTGTATACAGAGCATAGGCATACTTTGAGCACTTTAATTTCTTCAAAGTAATAGCACCAACAACATGACTTGGCTAGGAGTGCATTGCCAGTATAAGGGTTAAGTCAATTGGTGCAAACTTGAGGCAAATTAATCAACCTAACCCAAAGTCCAACTATAAGCTTTTTAATTGCAACAACTTAAATATACACTATTGGAGCTGGAATTACTACAGTTGCTAGCACTAGACTTGCCTTCCAATGGATCCTCTTTAAGGGAATTAGATTATATTCATTCCAATTACCATACTTGAAGAGCCTAGTATTGTTATTTATTGTCGCTACCTCCCCATGTTAGGATTGGGTAATTTGCGTGCATTTTGCTTCCTTAGATGTGGTAGCCATTGCTCAAGCTTCCTGTCCAAAATCAAACCCTAATTCTTTGTCACCCATCACCACCATGGTGGGCCACTATCCTACCATCAGAAGTTGATAAGGTAGAAATTTGAATGTTGCATCGCTGACACAGAGGTCATGTGATCCGTCAAGTTATCATGAATCATCAAAGCAATAGATAAAGCTTGTGTCAACTTTTATCTAATAAATGCATCCCTTTAAGAAGTCGGGGTTTGTTGCATGTATTAGCTCTAGAATTACTATGGCCATCCATGTAGTAAATACCATTAAACAAACTATTATTGATTTAATGAGTCATTCACAATTTCACAGTTTGAGTTAGTTCATACTTAAACATACATGGCTAAATCTTTACGATAAGCATATGACTATTGGCAGGATTAACCAAGTAGCAATCTTATGTGGCTCTATGCATCGTACATGTAATGCCACACTAAAGTGCCAATGATGTTGACATGAGTATGGTAATCATCCAAACAAGCATAATTTACAAGGCCTTGTAGGGCAATCGCTCCACAACCATCACATGAACTACATCCTAGAGAACAACACATCCTCATGCACCATGAGAGCCCACCAAGGTGTGGCTCAAGTAGAACACACAGACGACTTCTAGGTCCCTTGAATTCCCAATAATGAGCACCAAAGGAAAGCATCACAAAGGGCAAATGAATTCCACTCAATCGATACACAACACATGAACTAGCCATATGAGAACCCAAAGCCACGAGGGCTAAGGGTAGAAATGAGTAAGGTTGTCTAGTGGCCATTTGATGCACAAACATGGAGCTAGCCAACACAAGCAACCTAATCACTCACATGCCATCATGTCCACTAGCCCCAACACCACCAAGTGAGCTACTCCCTCATGTGCCAAAAGGTGAATGGGCAAATGGAAGCACAAAGTGGCACCATGACTATTCCGCTATGCATGAGATGACACTCGCAAAATTGATTTTTCTTGTGGCACAACCCATGGACTTCTATGATAATTTTATCTCAAAATACCCCTCCTCAAAACCAACCAACACATCCCATGCTAAATATGTACACACACCAAGCCAAGCTTTGCCAACAAGCACCATCGGAGGCTCTACTGATCATACACCTACACCAAAATCATGGCACACCAATCAAAGCATCAAGGGAACCAAATCACTCCCTTAACATCATTATTAGTCACTTGCATTAATAGGTTTACTTTGCTATTTTTTTTATTCATTTTATGTTGAATGTAGAGCAGGGTTAGGGTTTGTTCGAATGGTGTATATAGAGATTAGGTTGTTTGGTTGATTGGGGTTGTGTGTATGATTGACTGGGGTTTTAGATTCAAAATATGGTTGTCTCTTTAAAAGCTACTCAACAATATTGTTGGTTTCATTCAAACATATCTCAAGGATGGACTGGTGGAGCCCCACACTAAGTTGGCCCAAAGACTCCATAGAGTATACAATCTTTCTAAAGACATGGACTTACCATAGAAGGCTCAAGAAGGAAAGAGGGTCTAACATAGCCAAAGAGTCCAGTGGGACACACAATGAGGACATTATAGATTAGTCATATGTCATCATGTTGTTTACTTATAACTAGCACATGTACTATTGACTTCCTGGAAGTTATGTTATGTTCTATGTTTTCATGTTGTTTACTTATGATCCTTCTTATACAATAATTGAAAAAGATTTCATACAATCACACATAAAAATAAACAAGCATTTTCTCATCAAGATACAATTGCTAATGTTAACACAATGTTTAAACATTTCTATGTGATGGATAGAAGGATACTCCTATGCATAGGCTTCCTTCTAACCATTATATTGTCATTCCAATGCAACAAGAGATAGTGTCAAGTCTTCATTCAACTTCACTTGTTAAAAAAAAAAAAAAAGAGTCAATATTAGAATCATTTATAAAAACTAATTTATGGTTTGTAGATTTATTAAATAATACAAATAAAAATACCTATACCAAGTGATTGTCATTAATGAATTCGATTGCAACAAGATGATGGTTTGATATGTTGCATGTAGGTAGGGTTCTAAGAGGAAAAAGACATCATTGATTCTATGATGGGTAGATGAAAAAAATACTAAATTATACTTAAAGGGAAGAATATCTTGCATCTAGTATATGTATCCACTTATTAACAGGTACCATTGATTATTTGTCCATATACAATGAGTTGACGAGTTCTTGAACTTGATGAATTGAATCAAAAAGGTTGTGGCAAAGTATATTCGAGTTCTTGACCTCTCTTAACAAATCAGTCTGAGCCTTTAGCCATGCATCTTCACTACTCCTAAGTAGGGGTCACAACATGATAATTGAAATTCTTGTTTGCATGCACATCAATTGCATCTTCAATATAATCATGGATCTCGTTAGGGAACCACTCCAACATTGGTAAACATTTGTCATGCTTACTCTCAATCATGAAGTTATAGGTCAAGAGTAGAATGGAAGAACTACCATGGATAGACAGATAGAATCAATCTATTCAAAGAATGATGGGTCTCGTTTCATTGATTTTTCCAATATCTTAGCACTCTTCTTCATTGTGCCCTTCCTGCTTATCTTTTCTAGCAATGACTTAAGGAAAGTTGTAGCCAGATATGCTAAATCAAGCACTTTATGCCTTAGGGTGATCTTTCTAATTACATCACATTTGTCAAACCTTGCACATAGTACATTTATGGCATCCTCCTCATTTGACTCATTGCTCATTCTCTTGTTAGAAAAATTTAACTTTTGACAGTGAGGATGCACAAAATGCAATGAAGTTGGCATATTAATCATGTTATATTTAGCAAGCTCATGTGCACACGGCAACCCATGGAGAGTTTAGATTTGGCAACCACACAACAAAATATCATTTGCTACATCATTGGCTTTGTTGTCTTGCAATTGCAAATGTTAAGTTTTAAAATTTAGAATAATCAATACTTCTTAAGGCTATTGCAAACATAGTAGTGCATTGATCAAAGTGTATAGCTTAAAGCTAGTATCGATATCGAACCCTAAGGATAGTCGATAACTACACTTACTTAAGCACCTCAATCTAGCTATTTGAACACAAATAATGGGATATGAAATGTGTGCATAAAGCAAATAAGCAGTAAAAAGACTCAAAATAATTCCAAACATAAAATAAAAACCTAAAACCAATATAGAAAGCATCTAAGTACCAAATTCAAGTGAATATCAAGAAAGTAATTAAAGTCAAGCAAAATTAAGCACAAAAATAATTGCATTTTTGCATTTATCACTATACCCATCATGTTACTTCAAAACATTGATTAGTCTAAAGGTCTTTGTAATGGTACAATGCTAATAATAATGAGATTAGTTGATCATGTTATAGAAGTAAATGTTTGATAGGACTAATGCTAGAAAGGTCTATATCCCTAGAATGTCACTTTCTCCTTCATAGTCACCTTCGCCATTTAGACTGATACATTAATTTCTAATTGTTGTTTCATATGCTATGGTGAGAAATGAATCATGAGGTTTGTCTCTTGCAAATGTGGGTCTATATTTGCCTAAGCATGGTTTTAGCCATGGCCAATTATATGTTGTATTCTCAAGAGTCCAAAAGAAAGAAGGCCTGAAGATCTTAATTCATGATAAAGATGGATATCAATTGAAGAAGCCAATTAATGTTGTCTACAAAGAGATTTTCTAGAATATTTAGTAAGTTTTTTTTGTTGCAAAAAGTGTTATGAAATCATTGTTGTGTAGAATGCATTATTAAGTTTATTGCTATGGTGTTATGGTTTTATAATTCTATGATGATGGTTATTTTGTCTTTACTCTTCAATGATGTTGAGCTTTTGTTATTTTTTTTGTCAAAAAAGTATCCAAGAAAGTTGCCAAATTTTTAAGCAAATTTGTGGACAAAGATACAAGGATGTTTTGCATGAATAGGTAGTATTGAAAATGACTTAAATTCAACTTTGAGAAATTTATAATTGTGTTGTTTTTGCTTTTTATTTTCTTTTCAATGCGGTTACACAAAGTCTTCATTTGATTATTGATTAATAGATGATAGGATTAGAATAGTGACTTAGATATATATATATATATATATATATATATATATATATATATATATATATATATATATATATAATACCTTTAAAAATATTATTTGTTTTTATATTAATGATATGTACATTTAAAGGTATAAATTTATTTGAGAATAATATATATTTTATTGTAGTGGAAAAGTTTAGACAAAGTCAACTTTTGTTTGTATACTATTATTGATTATTAGAGAATAAAATATTAACCACTTAAGATTATAGGCACATTCCATAAATTTCTTTTGTTGATATAAGAACCTTGTTAATTGACATAATTCTGATTATAGCTTTATGTGTCGCACCAAACAAGCCGATTTCAAGTGTTTAAACGGAGCACATCCCAATACTTGGAGTTGTCATTTCATAGGCTTGGGAAAAAAAAAAGTTGTAGCGTATTGAGCTAATCCATTGTTTATCTAAGGATCTGCATTTTGTAAATGCATAACACTTATATCAAAAATATTTATTGAACTTTAAAACCATGGAAAGTTTATTGGCAAATCTAATGACACTGTTGGAGGGAGAGATCTGTAGTAATTGAAGATTAAAATAGTCTTCTTGGAAGAAAGCAAAACTTGGTTGAATGTCAAAGTTGGGTTAGTCACATGCTAAGGAAGAACAAACAGCCAATTGCCCTAAAGGCAAAACTCTTTCAGAATGTGGGATTGGAAGTGACAAAGTAGACAACACGGTGTAGGGCAAGGAATTGTAGAGGGTTTAGAGATATCATTGAAATCTAAAATGTCATCTATATTTGAAAGGAATGAAGCAATAGAGATTATTTCCAAAAATCAAGGTAAGAGTACATTGGGAGCAGTGAAACAACATTTTGAAAAATGCCTTAGAAAATGTCTAGCCAATAGGAATAGCAACAACGTTAGAGTGACAAAAAGGAAGAGGATATCTCTAGGTTATATAGTGGAGTTTGCACAAGGTGTCCAAGAGGCTAAGCAAATAATGAAAACTTTCACAAATACTGGATGGGCATGTATAGTTCAAATTAAAGAAGTTGAGATGTTTCTATGATTGATAGACATTTTTAGTGTTTATCTATGTACTCTTATACTTACTCATAGCATTTTGAATTTGCATTTAATTGTTTAATTCGCATATATTTTTATTATTGAGGTCTAATTGGAATTTATTGTATTTCATATTAATTTTTCTATTTTAAGGTCTAATTTTACTTGTTAGGAAATTTTAATTTCAGGATTGAACTTGGGAGGTCTCAGAACCTGTTGAGATTTATGTCCAAGCTTAGGATTGGAGCGATAATTGTCATTAATTCATGAAGCAAGGGCACAAAGGATATTTTCTCAACTAAAAAAGGGCAAAATAGGCTTTTGGCAACTTATAAAGGGGTAATTTTGTAATTTGGACCTCATTAATGGTAATTATGTAATATGGGGCTCATTAATGGCATTTTCATAATTTTTTTTTACATTTAGACCTTGGTAAATTCGGCTAGCATGAAGACCTAGCTGCCACTCTCATTTTTCTCTCTAGTTTTCTTCTTCTCTTCTCCCATGGCTGCCTCCATGAAAATGGAAGGGTAGATGCATCTGTAATCAACCTAAGATAACTTGAAGATCGTAAGTTTGATTCTTGAGACCATTGTTGCATTTATTTTGAATTTAATGAAAGTTATGCTTCTCTACTCTTCATTTTCTCTGTGATTGTGTATGATGATTTTTGTGCATGATTTTTGGATAGGTTTGTGGGATTTCTAGGTCTGATCGCCCTATAAGTAATTTCCATGGAGTAGAATTTGATTTGGTTGGATAGAAATTCAGAATTTAAGTCTTGGGTGCTCTAATCCCTTGCTACGATGTTGGTTAAGGTTGAGTTTAGTTCCAATGAACATAACTTATGCGATTGCGTAGTAAGAATTGTCAAACTAGGTGCAGGGATACCAGCTTAGTTAGGGTTTCAACCAAATTAATTAATTAGGTAGGTTAATCTTAAGATTTTGGGGTTAATCTAATTAATTGGCATAACTAAAATTAAATTTTATCTTTAGGTTGAGGATAAAATCACCGTTGTTTGATATTTCCCTAGATTGATTACATTTCCATCATTAATTGTCTCCTGTTTTACTTGTTTATTGCTTTTATTTACTGTTATTGATATTGATTTGCTGAAAACCACCCATTTCCTTTGCCTATTTTGATCGAGACCTGTACTAGTGATTTTCTAAGAACACGACCCTAGTTGAAAGCTTGAACTTGGATTTTTAATTTGACCGCAACTTATAGTAGCAATGCTATAGGGAGCGCGTCAAATCCCCTTTACAAGTTTTTCTTTTAAAAAAAATGGAAGTTGATAAGGAATTGCATAATAGAAGAGGATAGTTTGGTCTTAGATCAATGGTGAAAGGGAATTCAATTTGTCTGAATGAGGATAGTTTGCCTCAAATCATTGGCATATCTAAAGATTGGTCCTTTCAAGCTTACAATGCAACAGATTGTTGATTACCATAGACACAACAAAAGTTATGGATTTCCTACTAGATTTTCTTTTAACAAGGTTAGCAACATTGTTTCTTATATTATAAAGATGTGTGTTTTTTTCTACGGGAAGTGCTAAAAGCAACATTTTTGTCCCTGAATTGAAAGTGATGTATCACTTTAAGAATGGACAAAAGCTCATATTATATTTAAACAAATGTATAAAATAGTTGCTAAATTTCTTGAGTGAGGTTACCTTCATTATGGTATGTTGCTTACAAAGGTGTTTAAGCACTTTAGAGTGGATATGTCCAAAGAGACTGCTCACTAGTTCTAGAGGTTTAAGTACATAACAAAGTTGTTTGGATGCAGTAAAAATAATAATGTGAAGGGCAAGAAGATGGCAAAGAAAAATGCTAAGGTAAAAAGCTTTAGATCTTCTGAAAGGCAAAAGAGGCAACTATAGATATAGGGTACGATAAGCTGAATAATTCAAGCAAGACCACTAGGAGCCAAGTTAAGAAGACTATTAAGGTGAATGACAAGGAGATGGAAGTGGAAGATGAAAAGATGAAGCCAATTAGCACTTTGTAAAAAGATGTTCATATGATCTTTCAAAGACTTGATAAGCTCGAAAACAAGGTTATGTCCAATAATTATGGTTCTAGCAACAATGCATCAAATGATGATTGAGGTTTCTAATCCTACTAGAACTTTAATTTATTTATTGCTTTATTGTTTGATTAAATATTTGATGACAAATGTCTGCTAATGTGGAAGCTTTTCTTGTTGGATGAAATATGTGGCAACAAGCTTTGACTACTAATGAGCATTTCCACATACTGCTTTGCACATGAAATAATGTGTTTATTGTTGTATTATTGTATTATATATTTGTCCACACGTGCCTTTTACTTGCAAGTTTGTGGTGCAGGTTGTATTGTGTTAGCAAGTATTGACCAAATGTACATTGCCATAGATTTATTCAAGCATGTTTAGATTTGCTTATTGATATTCAGATATTATTAATTTATGTTGATTTTTGTAATTAGTAGGCATAAGTTTATGGTGACACAAAAAAGGAGATGAGTTGTTAGACCAAGTGTAGTTGGTTTGTTAAAATTAATTTTTTGAAGAGCTACTTAAAGATTTGTCCTCTATGAGAGACATTCAACATGCTATAGACTTAGTGTCAAGGTCTTCATTGCCTAATCTGCCTCATTATAAGATGAACCCTAATGAATGAGAGGAGATTAATAAACAAGTCAGTGGACTTTTGAATAAAGGGTTGGCCTAACCTAGCCTTAGTCCTTGTGGGTTCCCAGCCTTGCTTACCCCTAAGAAAGATGGATCCATGCACATGTGCATTGAACGTCAGGCCATTAATAGGATTACTATGAAATATTGATTCTCTATCCTTAGGCTTGATGTTATGCTTGATCAAGTTGTTAGTTTTAGTTGGTTCTGTAAGATTGATTTGCATATTGGGTACCATCAGATCAGGCTTCGACTCAGAGATGAATGGAAGACTACTTGTAAGACACAAGACAGGTTGTATAAGTGGTTAGTAATGTCGTTTTGGCTGTTGAATGCTCCTAGTACTTTTATGAGAGTGATGACTTACATCTTTTGTCATTTTTTGGGAAAGCTTTTAGTGGTTTACTTCAATGGCATCCTAATCTGCAATAAATCTAGGATTGATCATTTGAGTCATCTATGACAGGTTTTTGAGACATTTAGGGTTGAGACATTTTATGTCAATCTTAAGAAGTGTACTTCCTTACAAACTCAAGTTGTCTTTTTAGGGTGCACATTTTTAGCCAAAAGTTTGTCAGTTGATCTTGAAAGAGGTTCAGTCTATTAAAGAGTGGTCTACCCCTAAAGCTATATCTGAGGTATGTAGTTTTCATGGGTTAGCTCCCTTCTATGGGAGTTTTATCAGGGCTTTAGCACTATTATGGTTCCTCTTACTGAGAGTTTGAGACAAGATAAATTTTCTTGATCTCCTACTACTTCTAGAGCCTTTGAGGAGATTAAGAAACGAATGACTAAGGCTCATATCTTAAGGCTTCTTGACTTTTCTAAAGTTGTTTAGGTATCTTGTGACGCTTTCGGAGTTGGCATAGGAGGTGTCTTGAGCCAAGAGAGTCACCCAATTGCTTTCTTTAGTGAGAAACTTAATAAGGCCAAGAGGAAGTACTTCACTCATGATAAGGAATTCTATGCACTTGTTAAGGCCCTTACTCATTGGTAATATTATCTCCTTCCCCCAAGAATTTGTCCTACATTCAGAATATGAAGCCTTAAAATACCTTAGTGCTCAAAAATAATTAAATCCTTAACATGCTAAGTAGATTGAGTTCCTTCAACAATTCCCTTTTGTTGTCATACACAAGTCAGGGATTGAAAAACAAGTAGCCGATGCCCTTAGTTGAGTTGGGTTTCTCTTGTAGACTATGCAAGTACAAGTTGTGCATTTTGATAGGATGAAAAATGACTATCCCACTTGCTCGAACTTTAGTGATATTTATACTGTTATGATTGATGGTACTCGTAGAGCTTATGATGAGTTTGTCCTTTATGACGGTTATCTTTTTCGAGGTACTAGGCTCTATATTCTTTCCACTTCTATGTGTGCCTTTCTCATTTGGGAAATGCATGCTAGGGGGCTAGCTAGTCATTTTGGCCAACAAAAGACAATAGCCTTGAGGATAGATTTTATTGGCCCTCCTTGAAGAGAGATGTTGCTAGGATTGTTTCCTAGTGTCGTATTTGCTAGACTAGTAAAGCTAAACCTAGGAAACAAAACATTGGTATGTACACTCCTCTCCTTATCCCTCATGAGCCTTGGAAGGATTTGAGTATGGATTTTGTCCTTCGCTTGCCTCGTACTGCTAGGGCCCAAGATTCAATTATGGTTGTGGTTGATAGGTTTTCTAAAATGGCCCGTTTCATCCCCTGCCATAAGACTACTGATGTTTCTCTCATAGCCAAAATTTTCTTTCAAGAAGTCATCCATCTTCATAGCCTTCTCCCTTTCATAATTTCTGATATGGATGTCAAATTTGTGAGCTACTTTTGGAAAACCCTTTGGAAGTTGTTTGGGATGCAATTGAAATTTTCTTCTGCTTTTCGCCCATAGACAGATGGTCAAACTGAGGTTGTCAACTGAGGATTAGGTGATTTGTTTAGGTGCCTTATTGGGGATAAACTGGGATCTTTTGTTGCCTATAGTTGAGTTTGCTAATAATAATTCTTTTAATAGATCCACTGGTAAAAGTCTATTTGAGAAATTGCATACTAGAGCCCTTGGGCCTTTTCTTATTTTGAAAGTACTTCGGCTTAATCCAATTTACTTGATTTGTCTAGTGATTTGAATTTTAGTCCTGTTTTCAATGTGGAAGATCTAACACGTTATCAAGACACTTTTCAGCCTCTTGTGTTGTCTCTTTTTGTTTCTGCAAGTGTTAGGACTTCTCAATCTCCATCAGTGCCTCCTATTCCATGGATGACAAATGAGATTGAGACCATCCTTGATGTTGAATGCGTTGGTTCTTTAAATACTCCTTTCTGCTGCTACCTTGTGAAGTGGAAGCACCGTCCTATTTTCAATGCTACGTGGATCATTGAGAAAGGTTTTCGCCAGCTAGATGATGATCTTTTGGATGCCTACCTGTCTTCTAGCTCTCCAAAGGAGAGTTCTTCCAACTCGGTGGGAATGATGTAAATTAGGCATTTAGGGTTTAGTCAAATTAGGGCTAAGATTTTTACTTTATTTAATGTATTTTATTTTTCTAATTTATTTCAAAGATTTCATTATTATCTAGATTTCCATTAGAATTCTTATTTTGAGGAGACTTTATGGCCTATAAATATATCCTCTTTATAATCAGTTTCTTCACCTTTTTTTATGCAATCAAATACAATTTTGTTATTTTTAGAGAGTGTCTAAGTTGTTTTCCTTTAGTGGAGTACCCTACCTAAGAGTATTTTAAGGTTTTCATTTTTTTGCACTTTGTTTTACATTAGAGTATTTTGGTAATGTAGTGAATTAATGGCTTCTGTTTCTGGCAGAACTCCAAGTTTGGTAAAATAACTGTCATTATCCAACTTCTTGAGTTTTTCGGTGATTTTTTTTAATTATTTTTTTGGTATTTCAGTGACTATCTTTCTGGGACATTGTAAAATAACTTCATCGTAATTTTTTTTTCCTTGCTAAACTCTTTTATAAAACTCAATTTGCAACATTTGATTTACCAATAAAATTAGAACCATAATTAACACAATGAATATGCATTTATCAACTATATTATACTAGTTTTCGTATATATCATAATGATTCCATTTTAGGCTATAGAGAATGATTATTTCTATATTTGTCTACCTAAAATGACATGGCATAACCATTCCATTTCAAGCTTGATTCTGTAGAAGCAGGAATAGACATTTCCACCTTGAGGGTCATTTTATGCTTTATGGAATCAAAACTTTATTTTTTTTAAAAAAAAAAAAAACGTACCAATCTTTAATTACGAAAGAGGCAGCTTTGTTTTGTTTTTCAACAAGAGATAGTATTACCTTTTAAACTAGTTATAATTTCATTTTAATTCAGTGTACCTAACAAAGAAATAATTTGGAATGTTATTTCATTTCACAAGCTGCTAAACTAAGAAAAGATTCTCACTCTATTTCATTCCTATTTCTAGTCCGATTTCACGATACAAACAAGGCATTAGGTATTCTGTTAGAGAGTACTTCTGTGTGAGATTAGAGGCACTGTTAATATTTTTTATTATTGAGTTTTTTGTCCTATCCGTATGTGATATTTTTAGAAATGGGAAATCTGAATACAGCTGAAGCTCTAAACTTTATGGCCTATATATGTTGTTGGAAGTTTCCCAGTAACTTCTAGTTAATTACAAGAAGCTTTCAGTTCATTTTACATATTCAGTAATTAAATGTTAGCTCCATCTATCTATTTAATTAACTTGCTTGATTTGTATCTTATTCGCAACTTGTAAAATGGATAACAGAGGGAGATAAAACATTTTCATTTTATTATTTTTCAGGAAAAGTAATTTGCTTCGAAACTGAGCTTTCTCAATTTGTTTTATTTTATTTTTGTACTGTTCCATTGTATATTCAATTAGTATCCTTCTTACTTTATTTCCTATATACAAACAAATGGTTCATGTTGTCTTTAAATTATTGGTATTTTATTATATTGTAAGACCAAAATGCTAAAATGGATCTGAGGTTCATGTTCAAGAGAGACAAAATGTATTTAAAAAACTTTTATCGGAAATTGGATATCATATATATATATATATATATGTCGAATGAAGACAAATCTGTTCCCAAAATATATAATTTTATGTTGACAGCTATCCAATACAACAGCCAAACTTTAGTTGTAACTCATTCTGAGTTCAACAAAAGAATAATCCAAATTGGACTACTTGAATAAAAGGGTCTGTTTTAATATTTTATCCACAATTGTAAGTATAATCATTCGTAGGTATGACATTACCTGATATTAAAATAACAATGATATACAAATAATTTATAATGATATAGGCTCTTCTACAAGTTATATATTAGACAGTTAGTACTAGATTAGAATATGTTCTTCCACTTTTCTATTTCAAATATACTTTTTCGGACTGCCCTAAATGGTAAATAATATATTTTTAATAACTTAATAATAATTACTTTTATATGTTTTTATTAATTAAGAATGATAGAATGATGGAATAAGATACTGAAACAGAAACAAAAAATATTATCTCATATAAGTTTAAGTAATACTTTGTCAAACTCACATTCTATAATAACAGCTTATGTTTGATTTAAAAAAAAAAAAAAAAGAAATAACAGCTTATGGACATTATGTAAACACAATTTCTCATATCAGAAAATTGAGTAATGCTAAAAAAACAAATTTCCAAAGACTAGATAGCACAGGCTAAAATGAGTTTAGAAAAAGGAAGTTAGGTAAGATAGCTTCTACTTAAATTTCATGCAATACTTATGTTCTAATTTGGAGAGTTTAGGTTCGGATTTTCTAAACTTTGACGTCTTTGGTAAGGGTACTTAATAGGAAAAATTCTTACACATACAAAAGAAATCCATTTAATTAATAATCATAATAATGATAATAATAACAACAACAATAATAGTAATAATAAATCCTAAAATATATTAACCTATGCGAGCAATGTTTATAACTCATAGTTATTTCCTTCCGTATGGTTACTCTTATAATCTGGTTTTGGGTACAATTGGCCAAAATGATTTGAAATTTCTCTTTGGAGAACAAATATTTGGTGTTTCTTCATAATAAAATACCACGTGAGGACTTCAAATTTGTTGTTATTCTATGTTTTAAAGGAGTAATTTAGTTATGTTTATTGTCTTGTATGGTTGTTTTTATTAACTTCTGGTTTTTAGTACAACAGCATAAATGCTTTGAAAGTTTTCTTTGGAAAACGGCTTGGTGTTACATTTTGACCAAATAATAATGATGTACAAATAATTTATAATGATATAGGCTATTCTACAAGTTATAAATTAAAGAGTTAATACTAGAATATGTTCTTCCACTTTTCGGGCTCCCCCAAATAACTTATAGAATGCTCTTAGTTATCAAAATCAATATTATAATCTTTGGCATATGGCTATTGATTTTTCAAAGACCAGAGCATTGACTAAAATGTTAGAAATTTTGAAACCTTTCCTTGATTTCATAGAAATAGTAGACAAAGCAATGCACCACCCTCTAACACTAAGTTTAGAGCAAATACAACACTTTTTAGTCTTTTAGAGAAAGGAAATTGAAATTTCTTCAATTACGATGTATCTATTCTTTGTATGTGGAGAAAATATTGAGAAATTTTAATGAACTTGTTGACTATTTTGTGTACTTTTAGCTTCATATTAGTTTTAAAAAAATATATATAATTATATACAATGGTTCTTTATATAATTATTGTCTAAAATGCAAAATATACATTTTAGATTGTGGTTAAAACCACAATTGATATTTATAATCATACAAGAGGGCTAAAAAAAAAAATAAACAGTGGTTAAATTAAAATCACTGCCTTAAGACAACAAAAGACAATAGTTGTAAAAAATAATGTGATTTATTACAGCAGCCAAATAGACAACACTTGAAAACGTTGTGAAAATAAGATTTAATCTTTGTTAAAAATCTTTTTTGACATTGCGTATATCTATTAAAATTATTAAATTAAATGTCTCTAGCTACAACAAATTTTTTATGGTTGGTAGTTTCCTATCTATAAAGGATTGAGATTTCTAGATCATAGTTGATAAAAAAATATATTAAATATTCAATGTGCGGGGTTTATCTTTTAATATATTTTAATTTTTAGAGGTTTTATATCAAAGATTATATAAGTGAGAAAGTTATCTAATTTTTAAAAATTCTTGAGAGTTAAAAACTATTTTATCCATTATTATATATTAATTGTTTTAAGTTATTATATTTTGCTTCCCCTCCTCTTCTCACGGACTAAGGAGAAGTCTTTACGGTTTCGCCTTTTAATTGATTCCTAAATTTGTCGTTCTCCAAGTCCAAACTTAGTTAAAAACTTACTAAAAGTATAAGGATTTGCATGATATTTAAACTATTTTTTTTTTTTTAATTATTGGCTGCAAATCTGTTTTGAAAATATAATATGCATGCAAATTGATATTCTAGTTAGGTTAAATCAAGCACCAAAATATCGTGACACTTAGATTTAAGATGTGGGTGATATCAACGAACTTACATTGGCATATATTTCTTTAGATGATTTCTAGATATAGGAGTGAGGTTACAATATAAGAATTGATTTGTACACATTATTTCTTTGATTCATGTGTTTTCTTTATTAATAGTTTAATTTGAGATTTTGGCGTAAATTAAAATTTAAAGTTAATTAGAAGTTATGAAGAAAAACCTTCTATTTTCATATGCTCTTTAGCTAATTGTTTTGATCTAGTTGCTTGACATATGTTTCCTCGTCTAATAGGTAATTTGAGAGAATGTTGAATGCTGCTTGATGAACTTGCCCATGTTCTTAGGCTCTGAACGCAACGGACATATAAGTTCTATATGAGACTTGCAAAAGAAAGAGAGTGCCGAGCGAGAGAAGAAAACCGAAGTAGAAGGCATTTTGATTGAGAATTGCAAATAACTGAAATGGCCTAAAAAAAGAAAATAAAAACATAATCAAAGTGTACATGCACATGTATTTTTAATTTTTATATATTTATATAAAATTATATTTACATATTTATTCATATACATAATTATGCATAAAACACAAAACATAAATAAAATGATTCATTAACCCAAACAATTAAGCATAGTTATATACACGGAGGAGGAAACTTAAAAGAAAGAAATTCAAAAGTGGAAGGTAACAGTAGCCTAACTAGAGAAAAAACCTTTTAACTTGAAAGAAATTCTCAGATTAATTAGACTATAGATGTTAGTGACTTTATATAATGGATTGTTCTTTAGGCCAATGTATTATGATCACTTTATGACATGGATGCTTCATATGGATGTGTTCTTGTTGAATTTTTTTTAATCTTTATTGAACCGTTTATTGATCTTGCAAATTGCTTAAACTGATCAAACCAAATCACATTTAAGTGATTTTCTTTATTCATTTTCTCATCTATTTCTATGAGTGCAACTTTTATCTTTTGGACCTGTTTGGAATTGGTTATTGGGACAAGTAGTTTACTTTGTTGAGCAGAATTTGCTATTAAGTCATGGTTTTTGTGATGTGATTTAAGCCTCTTTGAATTAGCTTTTCAAATTTTCTTTTAGAAGTCTTTTTAGTAAGAAATTTTATAAATTTTTTATATAATTTTAAATTATTTAGATTTGTTTTTTGAAAAAGTAAAAAAAATCTTTAAAATCTAAAAATATACTTATGACAAAAGCATGCAATGGAATACTTCTAAAAAAAATAATTACAATTTTCATGAAAAAAAAAAAAAAACATCTTTAAAAATTTTAAGAAAAAAATTACTTTAAATTTTTGCTTCTAAACATATCAATCTTTTAATCTTAAGATGAGAATTGAGTTATCTTTCAAACTTAATAAGCGCTTATGATGAAGAAAAATCCGTAGCTAGAGCATATGATTTAGCTGCACTGAATCACGGGGAGCATTAACTGACACCAAATTTCCTGTATGACATTGTTACCATCAACATGTGTAATGATTAGTATATATATATCTCCTTAGTACAATATAGATGATTCATCTAATACTCCTTATAATCTCACTGGTAACGGATTACAAAAGAGGAGTACTTAGCTAGTGGCCACTTTAAGAAGGTAGGGGAAAAGCTAGTTGTACACCTTGTCGTGTTCATTTATTAATTTTAGTTTATTTTAAGAGATAAAATTATAGATATAAAAATAAAAGGAATATAAAAAAAAAATATAAAAATAAGTGTGAATAAATAAATGTATATATAACACATCTCTTTGTAATAAATGATGAATAAGAACTTTTGTTTCATATTCAGAACTTGACATTTCTCATTCAGAGAAAGAGCAATGGAGTTTCAAGAAGAGCATCAAAATATAGAGGCGTTGCAAGGTGATGATCATGAGCAATAAGATATAGCTTTTCTCAAATGTCGACGTTGATGAAATTGATGATGATGAGTCATAAAAGAGTTTTTGGTGAATATTTGCTGGCACCACCAGAACAAGAGTAGGGAGGGTTATTGGGAACAAATATCTCTACCTTGGTACTTTTGGTAAGTGATATGCTCCACAGTCCACCGTAGGACTAAAAAGTCTAGATTGCTATGCGCATTAAAGCTTGAAAGATATTAAGGGTGGGCATGGCCAAGTGGTCAGGAATTTGGTCATTCTGGTAGATCAGTCTTGTCTCAAAAATTTATCATGACAATAAATTTATCTAATTTTGTTTCAAAGTTACTTTTTGCCTTATCTTGTCTCGTTTTAATTTTTGAAAGTATTCTCTTAGTCTTATTCTAGTTATGTTTGATTCTTGTTTTGACTCTTTTATCTTGTTTTATCTCAACTAACCCGAAAAATAGACCTCAAATTAAAAAAAAAAAGGGTTATAGGTTAAAGGAGGAGTGGGGTAAATTGCATTAGAGGTGTAAAAAATAATATAAAAAAATGAAGTATAAAAAGGAGGAATGGGATGTAAAAAAGCACTATTTTTGTTTAAAATTTTAATAGGCACAATCAACTCAATTGAGACAAATGCATATATTTATCGGAATAATTTTGAAATAGGATGGGACATCTATATAAGACTCAGGTGGGATTAAGATAGAATTTTGTTAGTATTAGTCTTGTTCAAAAAATTAATCAAGACACAATTTAATTATTCGATACGAGATCGAATCTCGAATTGTTTCATTCTAAAGTTAATCAGAACCCTTTAGACTAAGACGAGATACCAAGAGCTTCGTCTTGTGCTAACCCTAAGTATTATAGTTAAGAATAGCAATATATCATATTTTGTTCATTACTCAGTGGATATTCTCTTTAAAGAAATCTGTAAAGAAATCTGTTCATCTTTACTTATTATTATTATAGGCACTCAAAAGGAAGCTGCTCGAGCTTACGACATAGCAGCAATTGAGTACAGATCTGTGATCAACTTTGATTTGAACACTTACATAAGATGGTTAAAGCCATCATCTGCTAGAGGAAATATCCCAGAAGCAACGCATGAATCAGAGACAGTACCAGAGGCCCAGAATGTGACATCCCCATCAAACTATTCTCCATTACAGGACAAACTCTTCCATGCTTTGCAGCAATTCTTTGGACACAGGTCACCTGAACTCCCTGCAAAACCAACATGTGTTTCAAAACAATGTCCTCCTTAAGTTGTATAATAAGCCATCTTCTCCCTCGGTATTTAGAGAACTAGTTGAAAACAATTCGAATGTATTTGGAGAAGAAACTGATGGCAAAGACACAGAAGATCCTCAGCCACAGGTAGCTCGAAATGATGATTTGGGTGAAATTTACTGTGATGGAATCGGTGATATTCCATTTGACTGTGTTCCCAGCAGATATAGCTTAGAATTGCAAGACAACTCCATAGAGATATTTTCTTCAAACCCACCTCGGCTTGCAAAGTTGTGAATCAATATAAACTACTACGAGACTTATCACAATTTCCACTCTTTTTGTACCGAAAATGGTTTTTCGTAGATACGTATTTTGGCGTCTCATACTTGAAGCTCTAATTAATTTGATCTCTCATACTTTAAAATTCCTATCAATTTCGTCTTTTAAACTTATTACTAGCGGATATTTATTGATTTAGCAGCGATTCAAACCATCAAAAAATGTTAAAGGGATAAAATTGATATATTATTTTGAAATATAAGGGACTAAATTAATAAACTTAAAATATAAGAGACTAAATTGATTAAGATTTCAAGTATAAGAGGCCATAATAGGTATTTGTCTAATTTGTTGTATAATTCATACACTTGCCTTTCACAGTATGTATATGAAAGCAATGTTAGCAAAATCCTATTAACAAAAAAGTTGGAGCTTGTGTTTGATGTACTTGGTGCAATAAAACATAGAATCAGGCTCAATTTGCTGCAATGCAGTCAACTAAATCCATCCATGACTAACGTGCTAATGTTTCACCATGTCAATAACTTACAGTGCAATCAATGATAATAAATCTATGTTCTAAAACATACAGACAGTTCTGTATTAAGACAGCCTTTAAGAATATTATAGGCTATAATTAAGAACCAATAACGATGTCAATGACTTGCCTCGAATTCAATGTTTCACAAGGGATCCAGACATGTAGATATAGATTGTCATTTATTAGGAACATGTTAATTCAGCTTTTTTCATCAAGCTCATTCACACGAAGAGACAACATCAACTCGCTGAAATTCTGACAAAGCCGTTGTCAAATGCTTAGTTTTATAAGCTACTGTCCTAGCTGGGAGTCATTGACATTTAATTCACACCTTAAGGGGGAGTGTTACAACTAATTAATGTATAGTTGACTGCCACGTGAATTGATTTGTATATACTCCCTCCATTCCATTTTATCGTCGCGTAGTACACAAATTAAGAAATATATATAATTAATACATTAATTTTTTTTTTTGAATATCTTAACATGCTTTTAATTTATTATGAGTGAGAATAAGAATAATTGATATTAAATAGTAGATATTTATTAAATACGATAAGGATATAGTTGAAAAGATAGTGACTAATATTACCTTCAACTGACAGATAAATAAAAATAAAAATTTTCTTCTAAAGTGACAAATAAAAAGGAAGGAAGGAGTATGAGCCAATATATAGCTGACTGAAATCAATCCAAGTTCATGCTCTCATTTGCTCTGTCCATATAATAGTACGTAATACCTTGATAATTAATCTACATTCGGAACCTTCCAAAAAGAATATAAGCGTCTTTGCTTAGAGATGATAACACGTTATAGTTATAGTAGCTCAGAGAACTCGAACTCCGGGTAGAAGAGAGGTCAAAATCTGCTATTTCATATAATATCTCAATTTTATCTTATTAATTTTGTTTGATTTAAGATTATAAAATAATATTTAAATTCTATAAATATATGTATAATTAACCAATCAAAATAAAATGCAATGACACTAAATGAGACAAACAAATTTTATTCACATAAGAAATATCATATGACACTATATATTTCTTTCTCTCTCTGTTCTTGCTTATTCCCACAATGCCCTCAAGTTAAGGCTCTTCTTTTCTTTTCTTTTTTTTTCTAAAGTTTCAATATGGGGTTTTAAGGTTTATAGATATAGAATTTAGTGTAAATAAGTTATAGGATTTTAGACTTTAAGTAAGGGTTTTAGGGTTTATAGATATAGAATTTAATGTAGATGAAGTATACGATCTTAGACCTTAAGATTGGATTTAAAGATTAAAGTTTTAAATTTTAGTGTTTAATAGTTAAGATTTATATTTTAAGAATTAGGGTTTAAGATTTAATTTAGGATTTTCTCTCTTTTAATTTCTATATAAATTAAATCCTAAACCTTAACCAAAAACCTTTAAATAAAAATATAAACCTAAATTAAATTATAAAACATAAATTTTAATTAAATTCTGAACACTAACTGTTAATATTAAATTTTAAAATCTTAAAACCTTACATGCTAAACCCTAAAACTCTATCTCTAAATCATCAATCATAAACTCTAAGTAATAATCACTATTTTTAAACTCCAAATTATAAACTGTAAACTTTGAATTCTATAGAGAAAAAAAAAATCGTAATTTGAGAACATGTTGGAATTTTAGTGAGAAGAGAGAGGAAGAAATAAATAGAAAGAAATCAAGTCTTAATTATCTATAAATAATAGAGCAAATTTTCTTTTGAAATTTTAATGTTGGATTGACCATTCAAAGAGGCTTAACCCATGTGTTCATGTATACGATATACAATTTTCAAATGTCTTAATTATCTCCATGAAATTAATCTTAGATTATTTAGTATTACTATGCTACCAAAGATGTTTAAGAAAATGGGGTAAGCACTATCTGACGAAATGATGAAAAATTTTAGATAGCGGTTAACCAAAATACTAATGTCTATAGAAAGCATGAAAGATTTTAGACAACATTTCAATACTAACTAGATGGTTTTAGACCACTTAATCCCTATCTTATATTAACTATGAATGTCGGGTTGGAGAAGAACCGCTCTCTATTGGCATTGAAACTGCTCATCTTCACCCACTTTGTAACTTTTGAAATTTCATCTATATAAATATATAATAGTTTCAAAAACCTTAATTAATTTCATTGAGAGTTACTCTAAACAAATATCTAAAACTCTGTCTCTTCTTCTTCAACTCCATTGATCTCTTCTCTTTTGGCTAACTTCTCTTGCCTTCAACAATGAGGTATTTTAAGATTTTTTTTTTTTGCTTAGAGCTTATTATGTGTGTATTTGTTAGCCTTGAAGGTATTATGTCTTAGAATGTAGTTATTACAAGAGAAATTGCCTCCTTTTGCATGTATTTGTTGGGTGCTATCTCTATTGAAGTGAGGATGTGTTTAGAGAATAAAAATAGCCAAGAAAGATGCAAAAACTGTCAATGAAGTTAGAGAATCATTAAGTGACAAGACATTTGATACTTGATTTTGCAAATATAGGAGCTGATGGATCATACACAAGAATGACTTACAAAATGCTCTTAGTCATCAAAGTCAATATCATAATTTGGCCATATGGCTATTGATTTTTCAAAGACCAAAGCATTGACTAAAATGCTAGGAACTTTGAAACCCTTCTCTGATTTCATAGAAAGAGTAGACAAAGTGATGTACTACCCTTTAACACTAAGTTTAGAGCAAATGCAACTCTTCAACACTTTAGTCTTTTAGAGAAAGGAAATTGAAATTTCTTCAATTACGATGTATCTATTCTTTGTATGTAGAGAAAATATTGAGAAATTTTGATGAACTTTTTGACTATTCTGTGTACTTTTAGCTGCTAATGCAAAAGATTGTAAAATATAATATGAATTATTAATTTTTTAAAAATATATAATCATATACAATGGTTCTTTATATAATCACTATTTAAAATGCAAAATCTACATTTTAGACTATGGTTAAAACAACAAATGATATTTATAATCATATAGGAGGGCTCAAAAAAAATAAGCAGTTGTTACATTAAAATCATTCCCTTAAGACAACAAAAGACAACAGTTTTATAATTGTTGTCGAAAATAATATGATTTACTACAGCGGCTAAATAGACAACACATGAAAACATTGTGAAAATAAGATTTAATCTTTGTTAAAAATCTTTTTTGACACCATGTATATCTATTAAAATTATTAAATTAAATCTCTCTAGCTACAACAAAATTTTTATGGTTGGTGGTTTCCTAATTTATAAAGGATTGAGATTTCTAGATCATAGTTGATGAAAATATATTAAATATTCAATTAAATCTATTATTGCATCAAATAGAATTCTTCGTACATAGGTGAAGGGTTTATCTTTTAACGTATTTTAATTTTTAGAGGTCTTATATCAAAGATTACTTAACTGAGAGAGTTATCTAATTTTTAAAAATTCTTAAGAGTTAAAAACTAGTTTCTCCATTATTATACATTACTTGTTTTAAGTTATTATATTTTGCCTCCTTATTTTATCTCGACCCTCCTCTTCTCACAAACTAACGAGAAGTCTTTGCGATTTCACCTTTTAATTGATTCCTCAATTTGTCCTTCTCCTAGTCCAAACTTTCACAGGAAAAAGGAAGCAAAAACAAGTGTTAAGCATGCATATCTTGCAAGTACTCTAAACTCATTGAAAGCATGGTTTGAAAATGAAAGCTGGCAACTAGCTAACTTGTGCATGCATGTTTTGTATTTTTTTCTTTTCTTTTCTTTAGGACCTAGGAATATCCACGTTTCACGTTCGAGACACAGCTAATCTCTTTCAAGGAATAGAGAGAAATTACATGTATTCTCTCTCTTAATGTGTTTATCCTGTGTGTTCTAGCCCCTGACATTGTAGAAGCTAGTCTTAGATATAAAAACCTATTATGGTTTTCTTTTAATAGCTTGAACTTTTAAGTTGATCAATTCTTAATATATTATTAGAGCCTCTATAACCTCATGGCTAAGTGTTCCAATCTCTTGTCAACACTTTCCAAACAAATTATAATTAAATATAATTTCAGCACATAGTATATTTAGACCTATACTACTTTCACACTTCAAAAGCCCAAAGGGCTTTCATGTGCAGGAGCATATTAAATATAAAACCTTATTCTGCTGATTCACGTGCCTTTGGCTCTAGCCTTTAACGTTTTCTCTTCATCTCCTTCAGTTTCTGCAGAAAACAAGAAAAGTGCAGTATGTGTGCAATAACTCCAATCCCCACCTCATGTCTCATGCCACCAACCCCTCGACTATTCAAAAATCTTCTATGTTACAAGTTAGCAATATTCAAAAAACTTGAGTGCTAGCTTCCAAAGACTTACCAACTAACGCTTGGACTAGTTTCTATCAAAATCTCAAAAGATATTTTTCTATTAACTTAACTTTGTTCAAACTTACTTCTCCATGTGAACCCTATGGCTGAAAGCATCTTATTTTTCCCTTTTTATCCCTACTTTAACTTAATAATATTACTGTTTTGAGTCTTTATACAATATGGATTAAATTTACTTATACCATTTTGCCTCTGCATAGCTGGATTTGGAAAATATATGTATTGATATGGACCATATCCATTAAAAGCATCCCACACAACATAAAGGTTGGGCCCAACGTCATATTCACCTCAACTAGGGTGATGAAAAGACCTTTAGGACCAAGGTAGTATAAAAGAGGAACCTTGTTAAGGAAAAAGGTACATGATCATCTAAAAACCCTAGCTCATTATTACTCTAATTTTCATGAACCCTTTTTATTGACTTGGGCATCAGAGTATTACCCGACCAACTCTTTTTCTTCCTATCCTTGCATATCCCAAATGACCTAGAAGACATTTGTCTGACCTCACCCGAGGCCCAAGCATAGTTACCATGTTAACCTACTAACAACTAGTAGCAGTGAGCGTGGATCAGACGTGACCTTCAGATCCTTAGCAAGATGGCCGAGTCAAACCTTAACACCCCGTAGAAAGCCTGACCAAGCAACATAACTTTCACCCCCGAAACCTCCATTCAACCCACAACCACCCAAGCCCAAACAACGCAACCTGACTAGATTTCTACCCTACTGACCACCCCCTTAACCACATATAGAGGTCATAAGGAAGGAGATCAAGGAGTTGCGAGAGCAGCGAACCCAAGATCGGTGTGAGATTCAAAGGCTCTAGGCCAAGACAGATGAAACTTATACCCTGACCATACAAGAGGGTACATCGCAATCACCCACTCCACACACTGCTAACTTGAAGGTAAATCTTTCACCAACCAAACTCTTACCCACTAGTAGTACCCACTGAGCACCCCAACATATACCAAACAAACAGCCCAAGCACCCCTTCACACTAGAAATAATGTCATACCCACTTCCGAGCCACTTCAAACAACCCATGCTAAACCCGTATGACGAATCTATTGACCCAGTAGAGCATGTTTGTAGCTTCAAGAATGTTATGTTGATTTCAGGAGTAGACAATGAAATCAAATGTCGTGTGTTCCCAACCTCCTTGCGGAAAGCTGTGTTACAATAGTTTAATAATCTTCTCCCAGCACTCTATCTCTAGTTTTGATCAGTTAGCGAAGCAGTTCACAGCGGGACTTTCAACTAGCATAGCCTTGCAAAAGACGTCAGCAGTGTTGGCCACACATAGGCAGGAGGAAGGGGAGCCCTTGAGAGCATATATACAAAGATTTACAACCTTGTCTTTGTAGATTAAGGACTGTAAAGATGAGGTGGTGATTACACCTTGATGGCAAGGTTGCAAATGACAAGTTCAGGGAAAGCATTACGCTGAATCTGCTAAATCCCTGCAAGAGCTGCTTCAACGAGCTGGGAAGTATATTAACCTAGAGGAGGTGGAAAAAGCGACACCAAGACAACCAAGACCAAGAGAGCCAACAATAGAGAAGGAAGGGAGATCCTAACCTTATCATGCTTATTACACCCCCACACCCCCTTAATAGGCCCCGAGCTCACATACTGCATGAGATTTGCCATACTAGGTTGGCTCAGTTTCCACCACCCATTAAGGCGAGAACGGGGCCAAACGTTAGAACATATTGCGAATACATTTGAGGAGTAAGACATAACACGGAAGAGTGCCAAGCATTAAAAGACCTTATAAAAAATCTATTAAAAAAGGGCACCTGAAGGGGTTTAGGTTACAGGCTGGGTTGAGCAAAAAAGCTAAAGGATACAGGCTGAGAGCAAGGGAACATCCCCTAGAGAGACAGCATATAAGTCGGTCAGAAGGAGAGGATGCCATGAAGAAAATAGCCAAAGGGGAGGAGTATTCGGGATAATCAACACCATTTCTAGAGGCTTTGCCTTAGGAAAAGCATCAGCTGGAGAGTAGAGGACACATTTGAGAGCGGACAAAACGCATTATCACTAGGTCAATGAGGTCGGCTGAAATCAAAGGGTTAGGCGGGAGAGGCCAGATCCCTCGATTACTTTCATCAAGGAGATTATGGGGAAATACAGTGAGAGCATGACGACCTAGTAGTGATAGAGGCGATGATAACAAACTTTCATGTGAAGAAAATCTTAAAAAATCAGGGCAGCTTAACGAATATTCTTTTTATGAAAGCATTTGAGCAAATGGCAATCGCGAGGACAGAATTAAGGCATTGTCAAGGCTCTTTGTTGGGATTTTTGAGAGTAAAAGCGCTGGTAGTTGGAAAGATCTCATTGCAGGCAACGTTCTACAGGAGACCCAACTAGGTAATGAAGGCGGTGAAATTCTTAGTGGTAGAATGTCCATTACCTTATAATGTAATACTTGGAAGGCCAACTCCTAATCAGCTTAGAGTAGTAATGTCTGCATGACACCTGGTAATTAAATATCCTACAATAGATGGGCGAGTAGGGATGATCAAAAGAGAACATATGGTGGCCAAGGAGTTATACCAGCGAAGCTTGTCGTAGCCCTAACAAAGAAAGCAGAGGAAGTAGGGGTAAACAAGCCAAAGAGGTTGGGGCAACAAAACTAGATGCTAGGGCGGACCTAGGCGAAGAAAAGCCAATGCCTACCGAGGAGTTTAAGTGGGTATAGATAGGAGAGCTTGGACAAATGGTGTAGATATGCACGTACCTCCTCGTAGATCAACAAGAGCAATTACAGTGGCTACTAAGGAGCAATGCAAAGGCGTTTGCATGGACAACCACAGATATGCCAGGTATTGACCTAAACATTATCTCTCATACACTTTCTCTTAAACCTGGCACTCAACCTATAGCATAGAAAAAATTCTTTTCAGTCCAGAAAAGCAGGCTACACTTAAGGAAGAAGTACAAAAACTCCTTAAGGCCAAATTTATTAAAGAAGTAGAATACTCGTCTTGGCTGTCTAATGTAGTAATGGTTAGGAAACCGAATGAGAAATGGAGGATGTGCACAAATTTCACCGACCTTAATAAGGCATGCCCTAAGGACCCATACCCTTTACACAGTATAGATAGGTTAGTGGATCAAGTAGCGGGGTACCAATTGTTGAGTTTCATGGATGCTTACTTCAGGTATAATTAGATCAAAATGGATCCACAAGATAAAGACAAGACTACTTTCATTACGGACGAAGGATGTTATTGTTATAGGGTTATGCCATTTGGGTTAAAAAACACTAGGACAACCTATCATAGGCTTATGAATAAGATGTTCTGGAATTAGCTGGGAAGGAACTTCGTCGTGTATGTGGACGATATCCTCACCAAATTAGTTAGTTTTGAACAACATATGGAAGATTTGACATAAACTTTTTTCCACCTTGAGGAATTTTGAAATGAATATTAACCTTGATAAGTATACATTTGGTGCCCCAACAAGAAAATTCCTTAGTTTCATGCTAACACAAAGGGGGATAAAAGCAAATCCATAGAAGTGCCGAGCTATTTGTGAAATGGATCCACCAAGAATAGTGAATGAAGTCCGAAGGTTAACAAGGAGGATAGCGGTCATAGTCCGCTTTGTATCACAATCAGCACATAAGTCCTTATCATTCTTCTCGGCACTCTAAAAAGCCAAAAACTTTCAGTGGATAGAGGAGTGCTAGAATGCCTTTGAGGAGCTAAAAAGATACATGGCAACACTGCCAATCTTAGCTACACCCCAGCTCAAGGACACGCTTTACCTCTATCTATCAGCCTGTGACTAGGCTATCAATTCAATGCTCGTGAAAGAGTAGGCAAACATACAAACTCCAATATACTTCATGAGCAAAGCACTCAGCAGCGCAGAGTTGAGATACCAGCACATAGAGAAGATAATTCATGCACTAATCCATGCACCTAAACATTTAAGGCCATTAAATTGCGGGGTGAACAAATTAGCCATTGAAGTAGATACTTCAAAAACTTGACCTGTCAAATCGGATGTTTGCATGGGCAGTAGAGTTATCCGAGCAAGGAATAATTTTTTAGCCCAGGGGGCAATAAAGGTGCAAGCATTGGCAGATTTTGTGGAAAAATTTATGCCTAGATATCAAGACAAGCAAGTGGAGGTGATTGAACTATGTTGGACTTCGTATGTAGATAGATCCTCAAGTAGTAAAGGGTGGGGTGCAAGCATCATAGTAAAAGGACTAGAGGGAGTAACTGTCGAATGTGTACTCAAGTTTACATTCCCTACCTCAAATAATCTAGCAAAATATGAAGTGTTAATTGTTGATTTAAGGTTAGCAAAGGAAATGGGGGCAAGAAGGATAAAGATACGATCAGACTCTTAGCTAGTGACTAGCCAGGTCAATGGGCAATTTAGGCAAGGGAAGAGAGCATGCAGAAATACCTCGACTTAGTCAAAGGGTTGCTAAAAGAATTTGAAAAAGGAGAAATTAATCATATACCAAGAGAGCAAAACACCGGAGCCAACTTGTTATCCAAATTAGCCAGTTCCGGGATAGCACAAAATCACCTATCATTAATACAAGAGACTTTGGAGAATCCAAGTGTAGTGTTTAAAGACAATATAAACACAATAGTAGCGCAAGAGAACTCATGACAGGACTAGAGAACTCCAATAGAAAAATATTTGGAAACGGGGGAGCTATATCAAGACCATGTTGAAGCCAAAAGAATAGCTCGGGTGTCAATATTCTACTACATCTATAGGGGAAAGTTATATATAAGAGGGTTCTCTTAGCCTTTGTTAAAATGTATTGGTACCGACTAGGCACAATACATGTTAAGGGAACTACATGAGGGAATATGCGGGCACCATATCGGAGCAAAAAGCTTGGCTTCTAAGGTGATGAGGTCGAGATATTTATGGCCAACAATGAAAGAAGACGCTAAAAAAGTGGTAAAAACATGTGATAAATGCCAAAGGTTCGCCACGAACATACTTGCCCCGTCAACTAAATTTCATAATATCATAGAGCCTTGGCCTTTCTCAAAATGGGGAATTAATATACTGGGACCCTTCCCACCGGTGATAGGCCAAAGACTTTTCTTAGTCATAGCAATATAATATTTTTTCAAATGGATCGAAGCATAGGCACTAGCCACTATTACCTCTAACCATATGCAAAAATTCTTGATCAATCAAATCATTTGCAGGTTCGGCATCTTGCATTCAATTGTGGCAGATAATGAAAGACAATTTATAGATTGGCACTTCCAAGAGTTCTAAGCCAACCTTAACATCTGAGTAATTTTTGCGTCAGTCGAGCACCCCCAGGCGAACGACCAGGTAGAGGCCGCCAATAAGACAATTTTGAAAGAGCTTAGAAAAAGGCTGGAGGATAAAAGTGGAATGTGGGCGGAGGAACTATCGTGGGTCCTGTGATCATATTGAACTAAGTCGCACGCCACTATCGAACAAACCTCTTTCAGTCTAACTTACGGAGCGAAATCCATGATGCCGGTAGAAGTGGGGGAGCCAACCTTGAGAAGAGAGATACACAACAAAGACAATATTAACATGGAAAAAAGTTTAGACTTTTTGGAGGAGGAGAGGCTAAAAGCATACAAGAGGATGGTAATTGCAAAAAGAGCATTGGCACGAAGTTACAACAGAAGTTTTCGACCTAAGGACTTCTAGTTACACAACCTAGTATTTAGGTTTGTCTCGTTGACAAGAAAGCCTATAAACGAAGGAAAGCTGGCCCTTACTTGGGAAGGTCCCTTTGTTACCACTGAAATACTAGGGAAAATGGTTATCGGATTGAAACGATCCAAGGTCAAGAAATACCAAACACATGGCATGTATTCAAACTAAAGAAATACCACCCCAACTCGTAAACCAAGACAATACAATCCTCATTATTCTTCTTTTGTTAGAAGCTCAATTAATCTTCTTATAAATCAAAATAAGTGTGATCAAGGCAGAATAAGAGTTAGGACAAAACACAAAGTTCAAACTATAAGAAATTCATTAAAAATAATACGTCAGTATAATATGATACAAGTTAATTAAGAATCCTCCTCCCCATCCGACCCAAGGTTTACTTAAGAAATGTCAAAGGAATGGTAGGGGCCATCGTCGTCTTTAGGCTCAATAATGGCTCCATCCCAAATCACTTTAAAGAAGTCAATAGAAGCAGCAAGGGCGGCTCAGGAAGGGCACCCCTCACAAAGGGAAACTTAGTCTAAGTAGTTTTCAAAGCCGTCTCGAGTGGCGTTCAAGAAAGTGCTCACCATTTTCCCTTAAGCCTTCTTTATAATCTTGGACCTTGACGAGCAGGTTGGGTCCCTTTGTTCCTTCCACCGAAGGGCAAGGTCAGCATGCTCTTTAATAGAAACTTCAACAATGAGGAGTTTTTTATTCATAAAGGACTTGGTGGCAACTAGTTTTCCTTCTAGTAAAAGCAGCCGAGCTGACTTCTCATTCAAAGCAAACTTAGAGGACTCCAACTTCCCTTGTAAGTCGGTGGCATACGCAAAAGCCTTCTAAATTTTTTCCTTTGAAGTGCATACCAAAAGAGAAGAGGCAACCTCTTTTCGTTGAAGCATGGCCAATTTAGCCTTGGCGATGAACATCTCTTGCTCTATCAAAGAAAGCTTGCTACTCACCTCTGCCCATTTTGAAACTGCCACTGACACTTTTTCTTTAGTGGCAACAACCTTCTCCTTAGCAACAACAGTTTTCTCTTCGGTGATAGAGGCCTTCTCTTCAATAGCCTCCTTTACTACCCGAAGCCCGTCCATTTCGACAAAGGTGCTCTGGTCAAACTTAATGCGATCATGGACGACCTGAACCATGCCAAGTTACTGATTGAGCCTAGCAGCAAGTTGACTCAAAATGGCGTCCAAGCGGACATTTTGAAACTCAATAACCAGTGCTGCAAGATCCAGTGATGAAAACCCATCGACTTGTCATGAAATGAGTTAGAGAAGGGTAACCATTATGAAGAGGCAAAGGAAAAAAGAAAGCAAGGAAAACATTACCAAAGGAAAAGGATTGGACTTGTTGCCTATGGAGCTGTCGACTTCAGCACCCATAGAAGGATCGGACCCATTGCTTGTAAAATAGTTGACCTCAGCACCCAAAGAAAGGTCAATATCGAGGCTCAAAGGTGCTATAGAAACAAGCCAAGTTATTAAAAAAAAAAAAAAGAAAAACAAAATTGGTCCCCTCACCTGTTCGCCGCAAGGCAGTAAGAACAAAAAAACCCTTATCCCTCTTAGCGGTTGTTTTCTTCCTCATTCCTCTCCGAGAAAGTGACGGGCAAACCGGGTCATCAGAGGGGTCGATGAGGGCAAGGATAAAAGTCTCAGTTGGGGCCTCCTCAAAGCCGGCCTAAATAAGGGGAGGAAGGTCCATAGCCTATGCTTGTGTTGGATGAATCTTCCAAGATGATTGGGTCAACCGTGGATGAAGGGGGTTGTGGATCTCCAACAAGAGTGGGTATGAATTTCTTCAAAAGAGGAGCAATAAAATTTGCTATAGCCAAAACTGAAGTTTCCTTGACCTTTCTCTTTCCCTACCTCAGCTCTTCCAATCTACAACCCGATTGCACCATAAACTTGCACAGATTGGGCATCATTCTTCAATCTACAGAATAAGTAAAGCAAAAGGTTAAAGATAGTCAAGGAGAATAGAAAGACCATAAATAAAAGCGCGCACACCCTAACATAGTGAAGAGCTCTATAGGTCGCCCTCTTTGGGTGGGTGTAACCTTTCGGCTCGAGTTCCTTTATCAAGAAGGTGGCTGCTGGCCCAAGGTCAGCACTGGCTATGTCATCGACCTATCCGAAGTGTTGTCGCCATCTAAAAGGAAACTTAGGCTCTCCATTCTCATTTAGGAAGAAAGAGGCCTAATTGAGGCTCAACTTTTCGAAAGAACCACTTCTTGAAATGTTTGGCCAATTCCTCGTCTGAAACTATCAGCGACTCCCCTTCTTAGCAGTGAAATATAGATTAGAGATCCACCATGCATCCCTTAAATCACTTGTCAAAGGAGCATCCTCCAAAGGTAGGTCATTGTAGGGAGAATATCAGGCAAATAAGTAATGCTGACCTTATCAACTTTGTGGGCCAAGCGAGGAAATGCAAGTGTCACACCCACACGAGACCCTTGAGAACCATCCTCAACTTGGACCACTCACACCATGGGAACCCCTTGAGGCACATCCCGAGTTGATTCCGCGGGCAACCCACCAATGTTCATGAATGAACCAGACCTTGTGGTATCTAGGTGGGGGAATTGCAGCATCGTTCAGCTTGGCAACGGGGCGATCCATAGAAGCAATCCTATCTCCCTTATGAAATTCCATCAGTGACTTCACATCCACAATATGAGACATCGCTAGGACGCACTAATAGCTTACCTAGCATACTGACCCAATCGTAGTAAAAACAAAAAGGAAAAAGTTAAAATCAAAAAGAAGAAATGAACTAACTTGAGGAAGAAAGCGCGTGAATAAAAGACGGAGAAAGCGCAAAGGACGAAGGAAGAAGGCACCGAAAGAAGCAAGAGCCACCAAGCAATGTAAGCAAGAGAGCAAAAACTGGAAGACACATACAACCAAGGACAGCCAAATGAAAGAGATGGGCCCCTATTTATACAGTAAAAGGAAGAAGAACTGATGTCGTAAACAAACCCTGGAGAGCGAAAAGCAACGGCTTAATGACGCCATATTTCGGGAAGCGAAAGATAGCATCGTAGTCACAGTAAAGGTAGCAATAATGGTAACGGTAAAAACAAGGTTACGAATTGAAAGGACGACGCTCCTAAAAAAGAACATAAGAGTCCATAGTCACAAACATAGGCACTTGTTAATAAACACCAAGGAAAGCTTTTGGTGTAATTTAATAGAGGCGGCTAATAACAATCATTTCCCCTTGATTAGTGAGATGAAATAATTACTTTTAATAATCAAGAATGGAAAAATCTAACTCTGACACCTAATTCATTAGATACCCGAGCTGGGGGGGGGGGGGGGGGGGGGCTGATGATATAGACCATATCCATAAAAAGCGCTTCACACAACATAAGGGTTGGGCCCAAAGTCATACACTCACCCCCACCAAGGTGATGAAAAGAACTTTAGGACCAAGGCAGTATAAAAGGGAAACCTGTTCAGAGAAAAGGTACGTAATCATCTAGAAACCTTAGCTCATTGTTACTTTGATTTTCCTGAACCCTCTTTACTAACTTGGGCATCAGAGTATTACCCGACCAACCCTTTTTCTTCCCATCCTTGCAGATCCCACGCGACCCAGAAGACATTTGTTTGACCCCACCGGAGGCCCAGGCATAGTTACTATGTTGACCTACCAACATGTATTATGATCTTTGTTATTTTCTTATATTTCTGAACGAACCCAGGTCTTTGAAAATTTATGGATTTGGTCATCTACTTCTTTTAATCTTAAATTGAATTCATGAAATTGCTTTTATTGGAATGAAGGACCCATGAGCTTTATTTCTTGTAAACTTGTTTAGTTTTGCATGCTTTTTAGGAAATATATAGTCTAAGTATTAGAAAAATATATTATGATACACATCAAATGTGAATTATAAGTTTAATTTATGATTTGATACAATCTTTTATTCAATTAAATTATAATAAGATAAAACCGAATTCGTATATTTTTTCTATGAATATCATACACTTTAACTTATTCTTGATGTTTATGTTACCAAAATTTACTTTAAAATTATTAAGAAAAAGATAGTATCATATATTTTCAAAGAGCACATTTTCCATAAAATTAAATTTATTATATTCATAATTTATGAAATTAAATTTAACTATATATGCAATATTAGCAATTTTGAAAGAGATGATATATCAAAATAATTAAATAGCATGACTATATGTATATATATACACACTTGAAAAATTTGTGTACATACTTAAACCCCATCTTAAACCAAGGAAATACATTTGAGCTATTGCTCATTGCCATAGACTAATCAGTTCATCGATTTTTGTTGTATTATGAGAATGACCAATGCAAGTTCATACATTTAATATATAATTAAATTTGTAAATTTCTTCTAAAAACATCTATTAAGAAACGGTTTCAACGACGAAAGATAAATTATTTTATTGAAGTTTGAGCATTTTTAGTGTACTAGTTTTGTCGCGCTACTAGCATGATCATCATGTGGCATTCATGCATTTTATGATTTATTTTTAGTTTTATTTTTATTTCTTTTTTTCCCTCTCTCTCATTTAGGTCCAAATGCAATAATAGTTAGGTATAAAGCTATTACATGATTTAGGGCAATCATCATTAGCATCATCTTGTGGCTTTATGATTGTAATAAGGGGAAAAAATTCAAAATATTTTCTTAAACTTTGTTACGAATATTTTATTTTTAAAATTTTTAAACTATACACTTAAATCTTTTAAATTTTTAAAATGTGTATATTAATTTCAAACTCTAATATTTATTAAAAATTTAATGATTAAAAAAAGGACAACTGGATCACATTGTTTCTCTATCAATCTTTCTTATAATAGACAAATATAAATAATGAGTGAAAATAATAAACAAAGTTTAAGAGTGCTTTTTAAAGTTTTATCTTAGTTTTGACTTAGATAAACATTATAATATAATTCATAACAAAAAAATATAAATTTATATAAACTGATATATTTATGGGTTATATTATGGATTATATTATAATCTATAATAATAAACATATAGAATTATGGACTATATTATAATTTGTAACTAAAAGAGAGTAAAAGCAAAAGATAAGTGATGTTATGCTAGTTCTTGTGATTGGTGGCAGCGGAGGACAATGAACTAAAGTAGAGAGAAGAAACCATCAAAATGAAGTAGAGAAAGAGTGTGATGTAGATGACTGCGACAGAACAAATTTTGGTGGTTTGGGGGAGAAAATAGTGTTGGGGTGAGGGAGAGCAAGAGAGCCTTTGCTGATTTTGTATTTTTTTTTTTATGAGAGGAGGAAATATATATAAAGATTTCAGATTTCAAGTGATTTAAATTTAATGTTAAACAGTTGCACTGAGAGATTAGTGACAACTTAATCAATACTTTACTAGCAGCACTAATTTTGTATTTAGGGGTGAGAACCATTTTTGGGCGATGAGCATAGGGTGACAGAATGAGAAAAGGGGTTTATGTAACAATAGAATCATTATTTTACTTAAAACATGAATGGTCTAAAATGAGAATAGAAATTCTGGGGGTCTCAAAAGAAATTCCCTTTTCTAATAAGGGTGTAAGCAAATCAATACAAATTGTATCAAATTTAACCAAAACCACACTAAAATGAACACAAACGAACACAAATGAACCAAAATTGTTTGAATTGATTTTAATTTTGCCAAACTAACAGTTCAGTAAAAAAAAAAAAAATACTTAAAAAACTAATACGACGCTATAATAACCTACAATCCCCACTTAAAAGACTGCAGATTGCATACCCTACCCTAGCCCTTTGCACCACAGTCCGCCCTTCCCGTTTGCCTTCGAGCCTCCAACTTCCTTAGTTCCATTTCTAATGCCTCATTCTCATGGATTCCTAGAGCTGAAGAAACAATGCTATGAAAATCCAAACTACACACAGATTTGGCATTAGATTGTTTGAAAGCTTAGTGTCCAATATAGGTTCTCCTCTTCTGCAATGAAGAATAAAGGTATCTGTGCATAGCGCCAAAGCCTCTAATTTTCTGGTGGATTTTTTGTTGCTTTTTAAGGATATGCTATATGGTATATTTTTGTTAGTTGAAACCACCTAAAACCAACAATTTCACACTGCCTTAAACTGCCCCAAATCTCAACCCACCACAGCAACCTCGATTTGTGTTCTTACAAAACTGCACAAGTCAGTACCAACTTGCACCTCTACTTTTTAAGTTGGTAATTTACCATTTCACTAATGACATTACAATAATACAAGCCTTATCTTGTTAGATAAGCCAATACACTCTCAGAAACCAAATTTTTATAAATATTAACCATGACATTCTAGTGAAGACATTAAATTAATAAATTTCTGCCGCCATAGTACAAAAGGCAAGTACATTTCGTTACAAACACTAAACGTAACATAACAGTCTAATAAATAAAAGCAAGAGCGTCCTTGTCCTGTATTCGGTGTAGCCACCTCAAGTTGGACAAGTAAACAGGGCAATCCCAAAAGACATCACCTTGAGTTGTTGAACCATAAAAGATGCAATTGCCACTTTGACCAAAAAGGGCAATTACATCATTTGCATGGGCTCCACCACGTGTGCCAATAGGAAAAATGACTGCAGATTGACGGCGGGTACTAAATAGATAACTTCCACTATAATCTTAGGCACTGTCTGATTCATTTCCTGAATCTACATTCGTCGGTTGTGGATTCTTATAGCCACTAATCTCATCCTTATATCGTTTCTTATCTGCGCGAGCTTTGGCTTCATGAGGTTCCTTCTCCTCCGCTGCACATTCAGAAAGCAGCAAAATGGAAAACATTAGAAATAGATAATGAGCAGCAACCATGATGCCATTCTGGTGACGGGCATGAAATGAAGCAATCAACTTCACGATCAGCCATACCTGACATCTTTTTCCATTTCTCCCCGAGTACTTTTCCCACCTCCGTGAATGAAATTCCAGGATTAGTTTTCTTTACATTCTGTCAACAAAAGAACCATCTTTAGGAAGATAGTAATCATGCACTCGAAGGATAATGACCAAGAAGTTCAAAATCAATGCAGCAAGATTTTTATATACAGCAAAATAATTTCCAACTATGTGTCCAGAAACATCAGAAAAGGATAGAGACAAGTTCACAGGCATTATAAAACACAGGTTTGCCAGTTGATCTCAATCTCAGATATTTAGAACCTGACCTCCTAAAACAAGATTCTTTACACAAACCAATCTCATAGTCTTATCCTATATTATAAATTTCTCTCCCAAAATTTCTCTCATGGTGGTTAAAAAAAGTCCCTGGACATAGTTGTAATTGTAGCCACCAACTTATGGGTCTTAATCATATATGTCAAGGAAGAGTAGGTGGCTATGTGGAATAAAACCAGACCAGTGCAGTTAATATATCCCAAGTATATATCGAAAATGTAGAACAATCAAGTCATTCATGCTGCACTGCCACTATGAGTAACAAAGAACACACCTCTCTTTCCATTTGTGAGAAGAACATGAAACCAGACAATGCCCTCTTTGGTGCATTTGGGTCCTTTTTCTTCTTTTGCTTTTTCTTTTTCCCATCTTCATCTCCATCTTTAGATTTCCTCTTAGAAGTAGATGGCTTAGAAGATGGATCCTTCTTTGATTCCTTTTTGGATGGCTTCTGAAAATGGTCATTATTTGCAGTCAAACACGTAATATTTGAAGCAAGACAAGGGGAAAAAAATAGAGGGGGGCGGGGGAGGAGGAGATTGTTAATCAGAAGAGAATAAGAGAAATAAGTGTATAACACCAAAAATCATACCTCTTTCTCATCATCACTTCCACTGCCATCGGAATCATCTTCTCCAGAGTCATCAGTTGGAGAACCACCATCATCCTCGTCAGCAACAAAATCTGAATCCTGCAGACATTTACCATTGATTTAAGATAGCATAAAGAATAATATTGAGACCAAAAGCAGCAAAACTCCCCCTGGCTCAGCAAAGTTTAGAGAGAAGAGAAAGAGAAGATGCTAAAGCAGGGCCTTTTCTTGGACAGCTGGTGTAGGAATACAAGCACAAACACTGATAAGTGAGGTGAAAACAAACATCCTAAAATACCCAAGACTATAATAGATAGAAAGGAGGAAGTATTAAAATGAGAAGAAAACTTTCAAGCTCAACTTAGTTTCTTTCAAAGAGTTGAATATTGTCAGACAAAGATGAATATAATTCCTAAATGCCGATAAACTGTAAGGACATTCTTTATATATGAAAAGACAGATTTAGCTACCTCTTCATCACTCTCCTCTCCTCCAGCTTCATTCCTAATGCGCTCAAGATGTGGATCAACAGCATCATCAACATCATCCCGAAGAACAGCAGCCACACCATCAGTGGTCTGGACACCTCCTAAGTTCATAATCTTCAAGCCCTTTGCACTGGGTGGACAAATCAAAAGTGAATAATTTACATAACAATAATTAATTTCTGTTATCTGCACAACACATGAAGGAACTAACATTTACGGATTAAAATCTATTGTCTCATTCTCTATCCCACTCCTCCTGATTGGTCAAAAAATATAAAATAATGCAGCAATTCTTATTAGGAGAGATTATATTTTTTTTGACCAATTAAGAAGAGTGGAACAGTGTATGGGACACCAAGCGGGACAGTAGATTTTGTCCCAACTATTACCTGATAAAGTCAAACAAATTATGGTATTCATTCCTCTGAATATTACGGAAGAGATGCTCCTGTTCAGTTTTCAGTCTGATGAGAAGGTCAAAATAATGCATATTTGAACCACCAGCAGCATGCCTCTCAAATTCCACATAATCAATCTGAGATGGGGAGCCAAAACCAAATAAACAGATCAACCTTCAGTTTAGAATCAAATGCATGATCACTGGACCAGCAAGTAATATCAGGTCATCTGTAAGCACAACTAGCTCTTACCTCTTCATGAAGAATGAGAGTAGGAGGCTTAGGTAGAAAGAAGAAGCTCTTCTCAAGGGGATACAGAATTCCATCTTCAGCTTTCAAAGATGACTTAACCGCATAACCATCTTGACAGCTTCTAAATTTACCTGGTTTGGTAACTTTGGCACCAGACAGGCCACGCAATATTGTGGTGAACACATCATGGATGAGTCCCTGATTATTGATTTGGAAAAGAACACAATTACTGCATCACATAGTGATTTGCATGATTGAATTTCTGTAAAATCAGTATACTGAAAGTACTATATTATTCTAGTCATGCAACAGTCCTTGAGGGCTAGAATCCCTTTGGTTACTTACTAAAAAGTTCAAAGGGAAAAGAGGTTACCTTATAAGATGGCTCCAACTTGTCCTTGTATTTAGAGTTGTAAAGATCTTCACTTAATGACAAGGTGCTTTGTACGACATAATCAGTTTCAAACTGTACAAAAATATATTAGCTCAGGAAGTGTGCAAAATATCTCTACCGTTAAAGCAATAAAACCAACAAGCAAAAAATACCTGCATCACAATATGTGGGTACAGAGTTTGCCCTTTACGAATAGGCGGATCGAGACTAATAACAACAAAGGTATGTGGCTGATTAGACTGCACATATACAGAAAATTCACAAGAAAAACTTTCAGTGTGCATATACATGCCATGAAAAAGAAAAACCAACATAAGAAATTGGCATCAACATATTACTCAACAAATTCCTTTATTTAATATAACAAATGGAAAAGTAAAGGAAAGAATCAGGAAAGAAACCTTGGGGAGTAAAAATAGACGAACTACACTACTGTACTGAATTTTGAAATCATTAGCCTGTCCTTGAAGCCGCAAGAATGACAGATGTAGCTCAACACTGTAACGACCTCTGCACAAAAGTAAGGAGTTCTATCAGTACATGATGTTACTCTTTTTTCTATTAGATAAAAAGAAAGAGAGGCATAATGATTTATGCATGTTTAAAATCATCTATGCATTCAAACACATCACCTCGGTGTAAGGATAGCGATACCATCAAATGTAACGACAGCATCTTCACCACCAGGACCAACATCTGCCATAGACATGATCTTGTCACGGAAAACCTGACATAAAAATTGATCAATTACACGCTCAATTAACTTAAAAGTTGTTACAAAACCTAAAACGATGAACACACGCACCTGAGCAGGTGGATGATTCTCATCACCAACAAACTGGGTGTTGGAATTCGGTATATGAAAACTTATCTCCATTAATGAATCTTTCTGAGACCATAACATAAATATACTCAGTAAACAATCTTATAAATCCAAACCCCAAAAGCATATTGAACACATAAAAATGCATTACCATTCTTGCAAATAACTGTAAATCAGATAAGATTATGTATGAATAAAGTTAGCATGTAAATACCTCATTAGCTCCAGTTGTGTCATCCACATGAAACTCCAAAATAACATCATTTTTCCCTTGAAGCTGTGTTTGAGAGACATCCGCCAAAGACACCTCAAAAGCTTGCTTTGAACCAACTGAGAAAGTCAGCATATTTCCTATAACAGAAACAAAAATATCCAATCAAGAAACAAAGGCAGTCAATTGAATTCAACGAAACTAGCTACTATTTTTTATTTTAAAAAAAAAAAAAAAAGAAAGATGAAACATTTACTTGTAAAATGTAAGAAAATTGCAAAAAAAATATATATATATATTATGAAATAAAGATCATCTTTTGAGCAGCCCCCCTCGCCCTTTGGTTGTTTACTTTCCCTTTCCTTCATCCTCAGGGGGATCCATATATAAGGTCAATATTTTGTTAATAATGCAGAATATAAATAGATACAACATTTTCAGTCAAAATTGTTTCTTTGCAAGATTATAAAAATGGTATAATTAATTAAATTAGAACCAAGGGGTCAGGTGAAGAGCTCATAGATGCACAGAGTCTTAAATCACCACATAAGAAGAAGCTACAATAAACAACTGCTGCATCTCCAAGAACAAGACGGTTTTATTTGAAAATAAATGACCTCTTACCAACAAATTTACATACTCTCCCTCCTTTCATGTCCTCATGCATAATCATATGTTAAAAACAGTAAATAATGTCAAATTTTATGCTTTACCTAACATCTAAATTTCCAGCAAGATGCAAGCATGGTAAAATTTATGATGAAAGATAGAACTAAACAAAGCAACATCTGTAAGAAGTCAATTACAACCAGTAAGTAGTTTAAATATCACCAACCATTTAGATCAATCTCCCCCCAGTTACGCCCACTAACAGAAAGTTGTTTTTCCTCTGGTGTTATGCCACAAGTATTTTGAAAAAAGGTAGTCAAAGTTGCAAGATCCTACAAAAGAAGCCCAAGAGAACAAGATAAGAATTAGCATAAGATAGCATTTCAAGAAAAGTAATCAAGCCCTGAAGCACCTTTAACAAGAAGATATAAGAACTAAGAAGAAAATACACTTATACGTAAAATTCTCAAACACATTTACCTTTTCTTACAACCAATCATCAATAAATAAGAAATTTGTGTATATTTAAGTTGGCCGAGTTGTGAGTGGAAGTGCACAAATAACCAAACAAAATTCTGAAATTCCTTGTTCTTCACCAAATATGGCTAAAAGCACATTTGTGCAAAGATGAGATATTAACCTGATCACGGAACCCAGTGAACTTATAGTACAAGCCATCTTTGATCCGAACACCCAGCTGATTAGTTCTTGGGACCTTCATCCACGTCACTCCCATGATGTCAGCTTTATCAACTTCAATAGCCTTACCACCACCCTGTCTCTTCCATAAGACCCCCCCTGAATACATTTTCATCTGCCCTGGATTCTGTATGGTGCCAAATATGTTAGTCTTTAGACCCTGTTACTTGCCTTCTCACATATTTACTGACAAGTTGAAAAGTAGTAGTTGCAGTGCCCAGAACTTGATAGTTCAGATTTCAGATTTCAGAAGCAATATAATGCCTTGGGCACACAATAGATCATGCCATCCATGGTTTGAGGCTGATATATGTAGCCCATTAAAATAAATTTAAAAAAAGAAATTGTAGACAGCACCTAATATAATCACTTAGGGTTTCATATGCAGGGGAAAAGATGTTGATGCAATATATTCATCGTTTCCCAACATTTCCACTGCAGTCATAAGGATTGCAACTAGAAAATAGAAACGTCACAAACTGAAAATTTCGCCATATCTAATAAATAATGGGTCGTAGGCTAACGAAGAAAATACCACAGAACTATAAAATTAGCTATTTGACATTTATATCAACGGTTTTCAACTTATTAGAGCAAGCTCGATAAAAGATTCAAATAAACGACAATTTCAAACTCGATTCGATGAAAATGGAATTAGGGTTTTCTTAAACCAAAAGGCAAATTGGTGCTCTCAAATCCAAACACTGTCAAAAAAATCGACCTTGGAAAAATTTTGCTAAAACTAAATCAAGGGTTGTTGCAGGAAAATTGATTTAGAGCTCGAAAAGATCAATCAAAAGTCAGTTTCAACAAAAGCCACGAAAAAAGAAAAGAAAAAGAAAACCAGAAGTTCAAATTTGAGAGAAAAGACAAGAAGAAATGGAGAGAACTCACAGTTCCTCCACGGCCTCCAAGGGTAATGTTGTTGAAGAGATGACCGTCCGTCATGGCTGAGAAACTAGTGCAAACCTCAAATGAAAGAAGCTGCAGCTGTAGAAACAGTGCGTTAGGGAAGGAAATAGAGTACCAGGGACAAAATGTATTTATAGTCTTCAAAACGGTGCGTAATGTGCCCGATATGTTGTGGCGCGAATTTACAGGTTTATACTAGCCAACATGTTCACCGTTTTGAAATCTAACGAAGTCGGTTTGGGTCCCCTATTAAAGAATCAAAGAAATTCAGATAAATTTGATCCAGTCATTGTAAAATTTTGTGTACGATTTTTCTATTCTACCCCTAGGGGATAGGTCTAAGCTTGATTGAATATATCATTTTATACGAGTTTTCTTGGTACTCCCAAAAGATGCAGAATAGCATCCTCAGATGAAACCCTTTACAAAACATAATATATTTTCTATTTCCATTTCACCAATTCATTCATTTAAAAAGAAAAAAATCAGAAACATTTCCAGGACATACAATCTCCAAAAGATTTGTGCCAAGAACATTTCTAGGAATGGACTTTAAGATTCCATATGCATGATAATGATATATTCACAAATCTTTTGCCACAAACTATAATCTTAATTTAACTATTGCTATTCAGATTTTCTTCTATTGAACTTGGATTCCACCAGAGACCATAGTTGCGCATAGTTGTGGCAAAACTGTTATGAGACAACATTACTTTATAAAATAAGCCACTAGAATTAACGAATTAACATCATCCAGATTTGACTGAACAACTAAGTGAAGTCATAAGTCGAGTGCAAAAGAAAATTTGAGCATAACAGAATGCTGCTACATATAAACTACAGTGAACAAGAACTATGAGATAAAATTTTCCAACAACACTATCCATAGTTATAATGTGTAAAAACCATGAAATTTCTAACTGGATTTTGATTTTCAGTAAATACAGAGTCTTGCTCAGGTAAAAGTATATCATGATAGAATCTTATCTTATGCATGTTAGTTACAGGTAAAGTCATGTTATTGGTTTGCACCCAGCCCAGTTATAGGTAAAATCATGCATGAGACAAAGTCATGTTTGGTAGTCAAGGGTAAAGTTATGCATGATGTTAAGAACCAGTCCATCCCAAAAGTTTAAATTGTAAGGAACACAGCCCCAGCACTAAGTAAGTAGCCATAAGTGGATTTGATCTCTTAACATAGAAACTTTGATACCATGCCAAAAACCAAATTATCCCAAAAGCCTAAGTTGTTAAGATGAAACCCAAGATTGATTTTATATTATATTCAATACGTCCCATATACAAAAAACTAGTTTTATATTATATCTAAGTTCAAACATAAGATAAAATTTTTCAATAAAAAATCCATAATAGCTTATATACTGTAGATTAGAACTGGCAAACAGGTGAGCTTGGCCAGGCTCAATTTGAGTTGTGAGCCAAAACAGGCCAGACAAGATTGGCCCCTTTTACTCGGGCCATTATTTTTTGTAGCCAAGTCTGGCCCTATGTGGGCTGCAGGCCAATCTGAGCTAATACACTCTAAACATTGTTTTTACTTATTGATTATTTGAACTTGAAATAAACAGTAACTTAAAGAACAAATTATAAACTAATAGCACACTAAATATTAATTGTTCCCCAATTATAAATTTCAATTCAAACTAGATAATAATTACAAAAAAAAAAAAATTAGCAAAATTATGATTTATGACAGTTGACACACCAAGGTGCTCCTTTCACAAACGATAGAGATGACAACTCTAATAATGCAGTGTACACCTCATTTAACACATGACTTACAATCAAAAGCATATGATATTTATGGTTCTGCTAATTCCTGAAAATGTAAAAGTATTACTGAGAAAACGAGAATTTGTTTCGTACTCACATGCAATAGCTATTCAAAACTGTTAAACCAAAAAAGGTTTTATCATTGCGATTGTTATAGACTTATAGTTCGTACTAATAGCCATTGTAGCACATTCTATATGCACACATTACTTACTAAGCATCTAAGCCTAAATGCAAGGACAAGTTTCAAGTCCTATTAGCCTGGCAAGGAAAAGAAGATGTTCAGAAAGAAGGTGTATCTTGTTGCACAGAATCTCTAAGAATCACCCTCTTTAGGAAATTACTAAAGTAACTAATAATTTAAACTTGCTGATCAGAAAAGTGAAAGAGCTTTGGTAAAGAAGAGGATGAGAGTGGCTCTAGTAATGAGTCATGTGTATGCCAATAATACCATCTTCACAGCAGTAACCAAGAAAATAACACAATGTGCTTCTTAGCTGGGAATGTAAACAAAGAACCAAGCATAACAGCACTCAAATATAAATCTAAGAATCAATATCACAAAATCAGCCAAGATAGATTCTGTTCATGATGCGTATTAACACTTAGAAACAGAAAGTATATAGTCACCTCCCTTAATAAATTCCCTCTTTTACCATGACAAAAACAAAAATCCCAGTAGTTATTGCCACAGTTACGAACTTTGTCATTTTTCTGACGAATCGCAAATCAATTCTCGCCTATCGATTTGTAATATCAGGACGCCTCGATCCATTCTGATTTGCATATCGGTTCACAAGAATGAGCAAATCAAAGATGAAGAAAGGAAGCATTCTTCACTTTATATCTTTCTTCAATCTTTTCCAATCTTATGTGGATTTATACTTATATTTATGCCATGCTTTTATTTTCCTAAATAGCTATTATCAAGAGAAAAAGAAAAAAAAAATGAGAAAAGCAAGAGCCTACTTGAACATATTACAAGATAACATAACTTATAATGTATCCTAGCATACCGGTATCTTAGGGCACCAAAGAAGACTACCCAGGTAAATCTTATTTCTTTAGGTCAAGAATGGCATACCTGTTGCCGTATCGCTAGTAACTATGGTTATTGCTCATCATATGAACTACCAGAAACAATTATAAAGCCAGCATAAAATCCCTAGAAATATCTAAAGCAGAAGCTACAAATCAGTAATTAACCCACAAAACACAGAAAATCCCAGCACACCTATCACATAGAAGATGGGTAGACATTCAACAGCACACTATTACCACAACAAGGTTGTTGTAGCAGTCCCTCGAGAAGTGCCCAAACTCTCCACATTCGTATATATGTCTAAATTATTTGAATAGGGATATAAGACAGACATTGTGACTAACCTTAACAGAGAACAGGGGAGACTTACAAGAGAGAATGCTGATTGGTGGACTTGCAGATCGTTTAAGGCTCTAAGCGCAATGGCATACCTGTTGCCGTATCGGTAGTAACTATGGTTATTGCTCATCATATGAACTACTAGAAACAATTATAAAGCCAGCATAAAATCCTAGAAATATCTAAAGTAGAAGCTACAAATCAGTAATTAACCCACAAAACACAGAAAATCCCAGCACACCTATCACATAGAAGATGGGTAGACATTCAACAGCACACTATTACCACAAGGTTGTTGGAGCAGTCCCTTGAGAAGTGCCCAGACTCTCCACATTCGTATATATGTCTAAATTATTTGAACAGAGATATAAGACAGACATTGTGACTAACCTTAACAGAGAACAAGGGAGACTTACAAGAGAGAATGCTGATTGGTGAACTTGCATAACGTCTAAGGCTCTAAGCGCAATGGACATATAGGTTCCATAGGATACTGTGAGAGAAAGAGAGTGCAGGGTATGTCTAATCCCCTTTTTCTCTATTGAATCAAATCTAGGTTTGCTATTTTAATTTTTTTTTTTGTTCCTAACTATTTTAATTTTTTTTTCCTAATGTGCCTCGAGTATGCAATTTTGGATTTTTTAAGCCCTTTCATGCTTGAAGTTTGAGTTTGTCTTTTCTCTATTTGTTTACGTGGATGCCTAAAAAGGAGAAATTGATCCTATAAACATGGTTAACATATTATGTTGTATGAAAATTTGCATGCTTAGTTCAACATCTATTCAAAGGGTGTATTTCCTATAGAGATGCTATGGAGTATTGTTGGTGTTTGGCTACCACTTTTAGTTTCTTGATTTATGGACGGGAAGAAAATTGTCTTGCATTTAAACCGTCAATCATTCATTGTAGACTGTTAATATATTTATATATATTTAGGGTTGTTTATATTAGGAAATATCCCTTGTGTATATCCCTTGATATCCCTGATTACATTCCTTGATTCTAGGGATTCACTAGCCTAATTAGTCTCCTTAGGTGCATATATATATAGATATAATTGTACTATATGAAGATCATCGAATAATATTACTTCAGTTTACATGGTACAAGAGCAAGGTTATTTTGAAATTTTTTTCTGCTTGCTGGAAGTGGTTGGGGTTTGTTCTCTTCGGTTAGGGTTTCCTTTCTTTGGCTATTTTTGGCTCTTCTTTCTTCTCACCGCCCTTCCCCACTGATTTCTGGGGTTGTGTTCGGCCTACCTACCACCTTCGACCACCTGTTGCCTACGTGTGGAGACCCACGCACTGCCCACTGTTTCTGCTACCCAAGCCACGCGCCGGTGCATGAGGGCGTGTGTGCCACCTCTCTCCGTCCCTGTCACTCTAGGACTCCCACCGGCCTACCCCGCCTGTGTTGATTTGCACTGCTGTCTTTGCTATTTGGTTTGGTTTTTGGGTTTTTGTTGTTGCTGTTCTGGTTTTCGGTGCTGATTTACTTCTGTTTAGAGCTTTTTGGTGCTTCTGGATATTTGGTCTTCTGTTTGGCTATTCTTTCTTGTTTTGGGTTTGCTTTGTGCTATTGGGTGCTCTTTATTGCTACTATCTCTATTTTTGGCTTCTCTTTGGTGTTTCCCAAATTACTTATCTTCATTATGACTTAAATCAAACTTGGAACTGAGGTTATTCCTATAATGAACAAAATCACGGATACCAAATTCAATGGATCTAATTATCTTGGTTAGAGTAAGACCATTACGGTGCATTTGCGGAGCATTGATATGGATGATCATATTGATTCTGACCCCCTAACATATGATACTCGTAGAGCTTGGGTCCGTAATGATGCCAAACTCCTAGTTTAGATTCGAAATTCTATTGAACCATACATTCTTTGTTTGATTAATCATTGTGAATTTGTTAAAGAACTTATGGACTATCTAACAGTTTTGTATTCTGGTCGTAGTAATATCTCTCGCATCTACTCTATTTGTAAGTCCTTTCATAGGGGGGAGCAACAAGAGAAGTCCTCCACTGCCTACGTCATAGAATTCAACAGATATGGATGATCATATTGATTCTGACCCCCTAACATATGATACTCGCAGAGCTTGGGTCCGTAATGATGCCAAACTCCTAGTTTAGATTCGAAATTCTATTGAACCATACATTCTTTGTTTGATTAATCATTGTGAATTTGTTAAAGAACTTATGGACTATCTAACAGTTTTGTATTCTGGTCGTAGTAATATCTCTCGCATCTACTCTATTTGTAAGTCCTTTCATAAGGGGGAGCAACAAGAGAAGTCCTCCACTGCCTACGTCATAGAATTCAACAGAGTTTATGAAGAACTTAACACTCTTCTTCCCCTGAGCACTGATATGAAGGAAATGCAAAAGCAAAGAGAGCAAATTGTTGTTATGAGTTTCTTAACGGGGTTACGTCCTGAATTTGATACCTTTCACTCAAAACTTCTGTTTGAATCCACTATACCGTAACTCCAAGAAACCTTTGCTAGATTTCTTCAAACAGATCTTACACCACCACAGTCCACTGCTCATCCTAGTGCTCTTGTTGGTCGCGGTAGCTCTCGTGGGGGTCCTCGTGGTGGCTTTCAAGGTAACTCTCGAGGAGGAAATACTGCTCGTGGCCCTCAGCATTCAGAACTGAGGATATAGAATGTTTCTATTGTCATGACTTCAGTCATATTAAATATCACCGTCCAAAGCTTGGCAAGAATCTGAAAGGTTTTTCTACTCATGCTGCATCATCCTCTGAGACTGTTACTATTTCAAATTAAGATTATACCAGGCTTATTGAATCTGTGAAACCTTCGACACTCGTTGCTGCATTTGCGGATACTGATAAGTCTACTACATGTCTTGTTTCTAAGGGATCCAAATAGGTAATTGATTATGGTGCCTCAGATCATATGACAGGTAACTCGGACCTCTTTTCCACTTTTCACACTTATGCACCTACTACTCATGTCACTATTGTTGATGGGTCTACCCCACGTGTTCTTGGTTCTAGTACCATTTCCCTAACCCTATCCATCTTATTACATTCTGTCTTGAGTCTTCCTAATTTTTCATTCAACCTACTTTCTGTCAGTAAACTTACCAAATCTTTACATTGTATTGCTTCATTTTTTCCTGACCATTGTATTTTTCAGGATCTTTCGACAAAGCAAATCCTTGATAGGGGACATGAATCTGACAAGCTCTATTTACTTGACACTCTAGGGTTGTGCTCTCTTGTTTGCACAACATCCTCATCCCTGTTCGAGATGCATTGTCACTTAGGTCATCCCTCACTCCAGAGTTTCAAGAAATTGTGTCCTCAGTTTTCCTATTTATCGTCTTTACCTTGTGATTTATATCAGTTTGCTAAACATTCTCGTCTTCCTTTAGGTCCTAGGGTAAATAAGCGGCCTGCGTCCCCTTTTGAGTTAGTTCATTCAGATGTTTGAGGTCCTTGTTCTATTTCATCCAAAACTGGTTTCAAATATTTTGTTACTTTCATTGATGACAATTCTCGTGTTACCTGGCTCTACTTCATGAAAAATTGCTCTGAAGTGTTTCAACATTTTTCTTCTTTTTGTGCTGAAATTAAAAATTAATTTGGCTCTTCTGTTTAAACTTTACGCAGTCTTTTATGCTTTAGAATGACATTTTACATAAATTTTCTTATGCTGACACACCAGCCCAAAATAGTGTAGCTGAACGAAAGAATCGGCACCTCCTCGAGGTTGCTCGAGCTCTTCTGTTCCAAATGAATGTTCCTAAACCTTTTTGGGCTAATGTTGTCTCTACTGCAAGTTTTTTAATTAATCGTATGCCCTCAGTACTTCTTGATGGTGTTGCTCCTTTTTCTATATTGTTTCCTAACAATCTTGTTTTGGTAGTACCTGTTTTGTTTAGGATACTAAACCCTATCTTACGAAATTAGACCCTAAATCTCTCAAGTGTGTCTTTCTTAGGTATTCTCATGTGCAAAAAAGGTATTGTTGTTTCTCTCCCATCTTAAACCGCTATGTCGTTTCTAGAGATATTACTTTTTAGGAAAATATTCCATTCTTTCCTATTTCAGGATCTACTCAGAAGGAGCAGGAAGAAGATATCTTAATTTATTTTGTTCCTATTATTGAGTCTGTTCCTACCGTTGAGTCTCCTGCAAAGGGGTATTCGGCATCTCCTCCAACCCCTCCAAAGAAGTTGCAAGTGGGTTCTCAGCCCCCAAGTATTCAAGTCTACACTAAGCGGAAACGCCCTGTTCCATAGTATAAGGCACATTCATGTCCTCACCTTTTGCTTTGACTGAAGATCCTCCATCTAATGATCTTATTCCTACCCCATGTCCATCTCTTGATCTTCCTATTGCTCTTCGGAAAGGTAAGCATTCCTGTACCTACCCTATTGCTTCTGTTGTTTCTTATAACCGTCTGTCTGCTCCTTCTTGTTCCTTTATTGCCAAATTAGACTCAATTTCCATTCCTAAGACTGTTGGTGAAGCTTTGGCCCATTCTAGATGGTGTGCTGCTATGATTGAGGAAATGAATGCTCTTGATCATAATGGCACTTGGACTTTGGTAGACTTACCTGATGGCAAAAAGGTAATTTGGTGCAAATGGGTGTTCACAGTTAAGGTAAATCCGGATGGTTCTGTAGCTTGTCTCAAAGCCCGTCTTGTTGCTAAGGGTTATGCTCAGACTTATGATACTGATTATTCTGAGACTTTCTCCCCTGTGGCTAAACTCACTTTTGTTTGGTTGTTGATCTCTTTAGCTGCTATATTTGATTGGCCCTTACACCAACTGGACATTAAGAATGCATTCCTTCATAGTTTTCTTTAGGAGGAGGTTTATATGGAGCAACTTCCAAGTTTGTTGCTCAAGGGGAGTGTGGGAAAGTTTGTCGTCTTTACAAATCACTATATGTTTTGAAGTAGAGTCCTCGGGCTTGGTTTGATAGGTTCAAACAAGTTGTATTAAAATTTGGGATGTTAAGATGTAAGTCTGATCATTCGGTCTTCTACAGGCGTTCTCAAATTGGGATCATTCTACTAGCTATATATGTTGATGATATTGTGATCACTAGGAATGATAGTTCAGGGATTTCAGAGTTGAAGTCATTTCTTCAAGCTCATTTTCAGACAAAAGATTTGGAACCTCTGAAATATGTCCTTAATTTACTTAAGGAAATAGGGAAATTAGGGGCCAAACCTTGCAACACCCCAATGACTCCTAACACATATCCAGATAAAGACAATGGTGAACCTTTTCATGATCCTGAAAAGTATCGAAAACTTATTGGAAAGTTAAATTATCGAACAATAACTCATCTTGACATCTCCTTTACAGTAAGTGTTGCAAGTCGCTTTATGTCAGCTCCTACTGTTAATCATTAGGCTCTTCTTGAGCAAGTCTTATGCTATCTCAAAGGGGCTCCTGAACGTGGATTATTTTATGGTTGCCATGGACATTCCAAAATATAATGTTTTACTGGTTTGATTGAATCATATTCTGATGCAGATTATGCAAGTTGCAAAGATGATAGGAGATCGACCTTAGGGTACTGTGTATTTGTGGGAGGGAATCTGGTTTCATGGAGAAGTAAGAAAAAAGGTATAGTCTTTCGATCTGTTGTAGAAGCAAAATATAGAGCCATGGCTGACTCAGTATGTGGGGTCGTATGGATATATCAGTTGTTGAAGGAAGTTGGATATGAGCTTACTCTCCCAGCGAAACTTTGGTGTGACAATCAAGTTGCTCTTCACATTGCATTTAATCCTGTTTTTCATGAACGAACTAAACACATTGAAGTTGATTGCCACTTTGTTCTTGATAAAGTTGAAGAAGGATTCATTTCCACAGGATATGTTAGATCATAAAACCAGCTAGGAGATATCTTTACCAAAGCAGTAAATGGAATACGAATTGATAACATTTGTAACAAGCTTGGCATAATCAATATATATGCTCCAACTTGAGAGGGAGTGGGGACTGTTAATATATTTGTATATATTTAGGGTTGTTTATATTAGGAAATATCCCTTGTGTATATCCCTAAATATCCCTTGATATCCCTAATTACATTCCTTGATTCTAGGGATTCACTAGCCTAATTAGTCTCCTTAGGTGCATATATATATATATATATATATATATATATATATATGTAATTATACCATATGAATATCATCAAATAATATTACTTCAGTTTACATAGACATAGGGATTTTTTTTTTTAATTTGGAAAGAAGCTTAAATGAGTCAAAAAGAAACTAAAAATCTTAGCAATGAGGTTGTCCCAACTTGTTGAACCAATTGTTTTTGCCTGTATAAAGTATTATCAAATATCGTATATGCCCCCCAAGCAAGCCTTTAACTCTAACTAAAGAAATAATTGTTTATCTTGTTTTAAAGGCATAAATAAAAAAATTTCTTCACTTGGTAGAAAAAAATTAATCAGGTCCTTAAAAATCAATGGCATGATCAAATCTCCATCATTCATATACAAACTTTAACAAGATAATGTTTCTTTTTCAAGGACATGAGAGGTAAAAGCTAAAGAGCAAAGTTCACGACACTAAGCATATAAACAAGGTAGGTGTGCACTAGAGTTAATCAAAGGAAGAAAGTGATTTCCTAAGGAGAAGAGCAAGATTATGCGAGTTTATGGGTGAATGTAGATGAAATTATCTTTGCTCTAAGAAGGAAAGTAGTAGCAAGAAGGAAGAAGGAGAAAACAAGAAGAAAATTTGGGAATGGTGCTCTGCTCGAGTTTGGGGCTCGTAAAGTTTTTTCTTTTTTTTATCTTGAGCTTAGTCAGCAACAAGTGGCTGACATGGGCGGGTGTAGGAGAGGGTGTACACAGAGGGTGGTATGTATAGGTGCCTTTTCGCTATATACTACCCAAACCAAATAGGCCATGATCAAATAATAAGCCCAGACTTTCTTAAAGCCTAATGACCTAGCAATTACAAATACTGGTCCAATTTTTAACTCAGCATTCCAAAACACTAACCTATTGATCAACCTATAGTCAAATGAAATGGCACCACCCACTACATGAAACCAAATGCCAGGGAAAGTGAAATATGCATACTCAAGAACCACAATATTCATGAAACTAGCTAAATGAAAGCATGGACAGACAGAGCCATTAAAAGATATGAACCCCACAACACCAAAATTTATCTACCTTTGAAAAGTTGAATGCATTAAAATCTCTCAAATATCTGGATAAAACCAATTTAGGGATTAAAGTGACAAATTAATCATAAGAGTGTAGGAAATCAAGCCTAATGGTATTTTGTAGATAGAGTTTCTATAAATAGGGATTTTAGGAGATAATTAGGAAGGTGATTGAGGATAATTGTAATCACTCAATTAGCCTAATCCAATCCCTTAATTTTAGGGAATATTTGTTGCACTTTCATGTATATATATCTTACCCATCTCAATAAGAAAATAATCGAGATTTCCACAATTAACTACATGGTATCAGAGCCACTACTCTGACCTATCCCTCTCCATTCATTCCGCCTTCTGGTGCCATCATTCCATGGCATCCTCAGTCTCAGTTTCGAGACTATCTCCATCATCTCTCATGGCTGACTCAGATCAAATCTCCACTGCAGGAGGATCAAACTCTCACCCAGTGGCTCTAATAATTCCAGCCACACCTCTCGAAGGCAGTATTACACCTATCACTAACCACAAACTTAATGGGCACAACTACCTTCAATGGTCCCAATCGGTACTGTTGTTCATTAGTGGTAGAGGACGCGAAGATTACCTCCTTGGCATAGCTGCCACACCGGAACCCTCGGAGCTAACTTATAAAATATGGAAGGCAGAAAATAACCTTGTTATGTCCTGGCTCATTAATTCCATGACCACTGACATTGGCGAAAACTTTCTTCTCTACAATACTGCCCATGAAATATGGGACACCGCTCAAGAAACCTACTCCAACAGAGACAACATAGCTAAATTATTTCACATTGAAAGTCTTCTACATGACCTCTAGCAAGGCGACAATTCAGTCACCACCTATTACACCTCTCTTTCCAAATACTAGCAGTAGTTGTATCTCTTTGAAACACATGCTTGGAAATGCCCAGTATAAGAAGATCATTGAAACCAAGAGGATCTTCAAGTTCCTAATGGGACTTAACAAATTTCTCGATGAAGTACAAGGCAGAATTCTTGGGATAAAGCCTCTGCCTAGTCTCCTGAGGTGTTTCTGCAATTCACAAAGAAGAAAGCAAGCAAAAGGTCATGCTTGGAACACCAGAATCTTCTTCCACTCTAGAAAGCCCTACCTGAGCTGCTGCATCAAAGGGGACTAATACTAATGTTCTTGTTGCTCGCAGCACTCCTCAGCCTCAAGGAGATGGTAGGCATAGACGAAATCGTCCTTGATGTGATCACTATTAGAAGTTGGGACACCTCAAGGACTCTTGCTGGAAACTACATAGTAAACCAGCATATTGGAAGCCCAAAAACAACTCTGACCGACGAGGCTAAGTAGCCACAACTGAAGGAGATAAGGCTCCATTCACTAAAGACCAACTCAATGTGCTTCAGCAACTAATCAGCAAAGTTGGCCAACTAAATCAATCTTTGGCCCTTCATGCTACTCAGAAACCACAACCATGGATTGTAGATTCAAGGACCTCTGACCACATGATAGGTGATAGAACTCTATTTTCCCACTTTATTCCTTGTCCTAACTTTGCCACTGTCCGTATAGCAGATGGCTCACAAGATACAGCTATGGGTTATGGCACTATAACTATATCACCCGATTTTAAACTAACATCAGTTTCATTTGTTCCAAAGCTAGAATGCAATCTACTTTCTGTCAAAAAACTCAATCAAGATTTGCATTGTGAGACTAAATTTAGGGATGACCTCTATGTTTTTCAGGAAATGGACTCGAGGAAGATGATTGGCAGTGCTGAATTTGATTCCAATTGTTGCCTTTACCTCCTCAAATCCATACTTGCTCCAGAATTCAGTCCACCTAGCCACATTTCTTATTGTCACTCTACACAGACCAACCACACATCATAGCTAAGTACTAAAAAAACTATATTACTTTGGCATAAACGGTTAGGACATCCAAATTTCTTGTATCTCAAACGTTTGTTTCTGGCATTATTCAATAAAATAAATTTTGATTCACTTCAATGTGACACTTGCCATTTATCCAAACACACCAGATCACATTATGCTCCTATTTGTCACAACCCCTCTTCACCTTTCTCATTAATTCATAGTGATATATGGGGACCCAACAAAATAACAACCTAGAATGGTGCCCGGTGGTTCTTATTGTTAGTTGATGATCATACTAGACTTAGTTGGACCTTTTTAATGAAAGCTAAATCTGAAACCACTCAAATTTTTTAAAATTTTCATAAAATGATTCAAACACAATTTCAAACCAATATCCAAGTTCTTAAAACTAATAATGCCCGTGACTTTTTCAATGAATCCCTCGGTTCCAACCTCCGAACTAATGGGATTGTCCATCAAAGCTCTTGTGTTGACACACCACAGCAAAATGATATTGCCGAACGCAAGAATATACACCTTCTTGAAGTCATCTGATCCTTACTCCTCTCCTCCAACATTCCAAAATACTTTTGGGGGGGAAGCCTTCCTTACCGCAACTTATCTCATCAACCGAATGCCCTCTAGAATTCTCCAATTTCGCACTCCCATACAACTTCTCCTAGAAACATATCCCAAAAGCCATCTTATATCACAACTTCCCCTTAAAGTATTTGGATGTACTGCATTTGTTCATATTCACCCACATCACCGAGACAAACTTGATGCTCATGCCCACCGATGTGTATTTCTTGGCTATTCTCCAAACCAGAAAGCTTATAAATGTTGTTGTCCTTCAACCAGAAAGATATATCATTCTATGAATGTTACATTTTTTGAACATCAACCCTATTTTTCCCATTCTGTGCTTCAAGGGGAGAACATGACAATGGAATCATAAAATTGGGAATTAAACCTAGAACAGAATAGCCAAGAACAAACCAGCTATTCCATCCTACCCACCTATCCAACTCCTAACTTAGAACAAATAAACGATGCCCCAAATTCTACCCACACTCCAGAAATACATACCATCCTACCACCACTACCCACATGTCCAACTCTTAAGTTAGAACAAACAAACGATGCCCCAAATTTTGCCCACACTCCATAAACACATACCTGTCCAGATCAACCATCAAAATCACAAAATAAACCCAATGAACTCCTAGTCTATTCCATACGAGAAAAGAAGAATCAAATCCAGCCAGTCCAAGAGTCTGCACCAGCTCCAACAAACCCCGAATAAGCACAAGGTGAATTCCCAATTAATCTTGATGTTCCAGTGGTTGAAAATGCAAGTAAAAATAAATATCTAAATTAGCCCATTGCACTAAGGAATGGAGTAAGGCAGTGTACTTAACATCCTATACAAAACTGTTTATCTTACTCCAAACTATCACCTCAGTTCCGAGCCTACACAGCTGCCATAGACCAGATTCAAATTCCTAAAACCGTGGAAGAGGCTTTACAAAATCCCGAATGGAGAGAAGTAACTTTAGCTGAAATCAGGGCACTTGAAAAAAATCAAACATGGGAAATCACCGACTTGCCTCTAGGAAAAAAGACAGTGGGTTGTAAATGGTTATTCACTATAAGACAAAAGGCATATCGTAGTGTTGAAAGATTCAAAGCTCGCCTTATAGCAAAGGGGTACATATGGAATTAACTACCAAGAAACTTTCTCTCCGGTGACCAAACTAAATACAATTAGGGTAATTATCTCTATTGCTGCAAGCTGGAATTGGCCTCTATTACAAATGGATGTCAAGAATGCCTTCCTTAATGGGAACCTACAAGAAGAAGTATATATGGATGTACCCCCTTGGCTTTAAACATAGACTACCTCAAGGAAAAGTGTGTAGACTAAGAAAATCTCTCTATGGGCTAAAGCAATCTCCACGTGCCTGGTTTGACAGATTTACCAAGGTTCTAAAAAATGATGGCTACACTCAAGGACAGGCATATCACACTTTGTTCACCAAGCAATCAGCAAGGAAAATTACCTTATTCATTATTTACGTGGATGATATTGTCCTCACAAGCAACTGGGCAGAAGAAATCACTAGAATCAAGAAACTACTAGCCACAGAATTTGAGGTCAAAGATCTATGTAATACCTTATTTTAATTCTTATATTTATGAAAACACATTTCATTTAACTCTATTTCATAAAGCAATTACCAATTAGAAGTTTAAGTCTCAATTGGACAGCTTATTGTTTTAGACTTGTTGCCCTATTCTTGTAAAATATGAAAACGTGACATGTAAAAGTCAGAAATCATGAAAAGCTCCAGATTACAATTTTAATGTGTCTAGAACATGTGGTGAAAATTTCATACAAAATCTCGTTCGCTTGATGGGTCAATTAAGCAAAGTTTGTACACTGCCCTGGGTACTGCGAGAATACTGTGTAGTTATTTTGGAAAATTATTTGGGCATGAAATTGTGCTCCAATTGCCACGAAAATTCGTATGGATGAAATTCAATATGTCAAATGTTTTTTGTACAATTTTCAAGTAAAAACTCAGGGCTTAAAGCACCTGACTTGATTTATCCTCTTAACTGCCAGAAAACCGGTTTAGGGTTATGGTACATGCTTGAGTAAAATTCTATTAATTTACCTCTTCCATCTATTCAGTTCATTTCTCATTCATGAACATAATAATACATCCTCATACATCAAATGTTCAATTACAACAAATAATTACACATTAATCATAATATTATATCATTTAAATCTCAATCACACTCTATGTGAAGCTTGGCAGCCACCCTTGGTGTTTCTCTACCTGGAAATCATTGGTATTTCCACAAAAATGGATATGAGACTTCAAGTCTCAGTAGCTAATGAGCCAATTAGTAAACATACAAGGTTGGAAATAGTTAATAATCTCAATAAATAGCATATGAATGCAAAGGAGACACCATGGTGCACACAATAACACATACTCACTTAGAACCACTTACTTGGCAGCTCTAAGCATCACAACATGATATTCCTCTTGAATATCACTTAAACACAGCAAAGAGGATAGATAATAGCATATCACAAACATTCACATCCATAGGCAATTACATGGCATGCAAGAAGAGATTAAGGAGTCATTAGCTACCTCAACTCCTAGCTTTATTTCTCTTCTTTCTTTTCTCGCCTTCCTCCTTTCCTCTGCAGCTCCTCTATTTCCTTTGCTGCAGCTTTCTCTACCGACTTACTTCCCTCTCCTCCCCCTTTATTTATTTACTTTTTGTCTAATTTATTTTCCATAATTATGTTCTTGAATTAACTCATATTATAGGTAATTAAGGGTAAGGCAAGTGTGGCTTGATGATTAGTTGTCTTCATTGAGTCACACTTCCCTTAACCGACTTAAAAGCCTTCAGCTCCCCTCCTTCATGCGCAACCTCCATTATGCCTTTCCTCATGCGCAGCCTCCACTAAAATATCACCATAATATCATACAAAATATCATAAATGCCATTATCAAACTATGACATTTTGTCAAGCTATGATTGGTGGGAATGTTCCCTCTTTACTTGCACAATTTCTAGAGGTTAAAAGCGTGCAAGTGGCGTGGGTCCTTGGGGGAGGCAGCTGCTACCTTCATTTGGTCCAATTAGGACCAATTTAGTCACATTCTAACCATCTCCCTAACTAGTAGTTCACTTAGATAGTTATTTAATCCAATTGCACTAATTATACCACACCTCTAACCTTTTAATTCCTTAATTAATTTTTCAAAGTTCATTCCTTAGTTCACTTCATTTTTATGATAATGAGAATCACAATTGCATAAGCAAATATGACAGAAAGCAACCAAGAGTTCACCATTCACTTTCAATCATATTTCATTAATTAAGATAGAAATTGAATTCCATAGTCCTTTAACATGTTATAAAATCACATTACAATTTCTATGTGGCTATCATGAATAAAATGGAGGGATGTTACATTTTCTTGGGTTAATATTCAACCATATAAATACATAACATCCATTTCCTAGCTATATGTGTGCATGTACACGAATATCATCCTCATATGTATCCTTAATATTCTCATACTACACATTTGCATTTAGCAAACATACCACTAATTAACTTATTTTAATGTAAATTTATGTTCTTCTCTTAGAAAATTCGGGATGTTACAATCTAGGTCCCATACGGTATTTTCTGGGTATAGAAGTAGCAAAGTCAAGCCAAGGCGTAACAATATCACAAAGAAAATATGTGTTGGATCTCTTTCGTGAAACTGGAATGGTAGGGTGCAGGCCCATAGATACCCCTATGGATCCAAACACAAAGCTTATATATAAACCATATGGGAGACCAACATACTAAGGGAGATACCAGAGGATAGTTGGGAAATTACTCTACCTAACTCACACCTGACCTGATACCAATTTTGCAGTGAGTGTGGTGAGCAGGTTTCTTAGCAAACCCCATGAACAACATCTCAATGCAGTATGTAGAATTTTGAGGTACCTAAAAAAGGACCCAAGAAAAGAACTATTTTTTAGAAAGAACTCAAATAGGCAGATTGAAGTTTATACAGATGCAGATTGGGCAAGCTCTCCTGAAGACAGAAAATCTACATCTGGATATTGCAGTTATCTATAGGGTAATCTAGTGATGTGGAGAAACAAAAAAACAACGCGTGGTAGCCCGTAGTAGCACAGAGGCAGAGTTCAGGTCCTTGGCCAATGGGATTTGTAAGGGGATATGGCTTAAAAGATTGTTATCTAATCTGAGAATCAAAAATGCAAATCCTATAGAAGTTCTATGTGACAATCAATCTGCTATAGCAATTGCCAAGAATCCAGTTCACCATGACAAAACCAAACATGTTGAGATTGACCGACACTTCATCAATGAAAAAGTGGAGAATGGTGTCATCAATCTAAAATACATTCCCTCAAAACACCAAGTGGCAAACATCCTAACAAAGTGTAAGAGGTGTCGTAGCTTCACAAATTAAATCACTACTCCCTTAAAATATAATATAGTATAGGGCAAGTAGGATCGTTTCCATGAGGAAGACTTAATTCAATCTATTAGGATTGTTTTAAAAGAAAGTAAACTACGAATGGAAATAACAGAAAAATAAACCATTAACCTACTTTTTACTATACCTAAGCAAATGAAAAGGAAAGGGGGGGGGGAGGTTTGAATATGTTTGATCTAAAAAATTCTGGGCAGAATAATAAACAAAAGAAAAGTGAATAAAAGTGAATCGAGTGAACAGATTAATAAAGCATGCTTAGCGTCAACTTACCCTCACCATGATAACACAAACTTGATCATTAACACATAGATAAATTAATTTTGAATAGCTAAATTGTAGAACTTTGTACGAAAAAATTCCCTATCTTCCCTTACTGTTTGTTTTGTACTAGAACATCTGAGCACAAAACCTACCTGGTTCAATAACCTCAATACACCAACACATAAAATTTAATTGAACTCAAAGCATTAAGATCCATGGAAAACATCATCTAACCTAAACCATAAAGATCCACCAGTGGTTTTATGTAATTCAAATCTGAAATCATTCTAGCTAATCCAATTCCAAGATTAACTAGTTGTTACTTGTGCCAAACCAGTTAGGGTTCCAGACCTAACTAATTAGCTAACAATATGAATCAGTTGAAGATGTTCGTTAGCTAATCCAATAAATCCAAACATATTCAATGATAATGCTAACAAATAATTGCACAATACTCAAATTAATTTATCTAACATTCAAACCATAATCTTGTCTCACAAATTTGGTATCATGGCTTAGATAAGTCTAGCTAAGCATATGGAAATTTAAGCTATCATATTTAAAAGAAAATATCCAGTAAAATTTTGGAATAACAACATAGTATCCTTGAATGAAAATTGACAATAAAAAGTAAAGATGAAGTCTCGGCAATAGGGAACAATGGGTGTATGACTTCTCAGTAGTGGTCTTCTTCGTTGTTGACGTGTGTGGTGTTCTCTCTAGTTTTGCCTTCTTCATTATTTATAATGTATCCACTCCTAGTTAGACTCACAATAGGACTCTTAATTAAATTATAACTCTAAGTACAAGTCATTCCTAATGAGACTTTAACTAGGACACTAAGTGGATTTATACTTTCAAGACTTCAATTCCACTTGAACCATGATTCTAGAGAGTCTTCTAAGCTTAGGAGTCACAATCCTTGCATGACAAAGATTCCCGGAAGTTCAATCGGCTTGGAACTCTTCACATTCGCACCGGTACAGGTTATGGGCGCCATGGCGCTGGGGTTTGGGCGTCACGGCATCCATTGGCAGAATTGACAACACTGGTCTCGGGAAGGCAGCGCCACGGCACTAGGAATTGGGCGCCACGGCGCTCACAGACAGCATTGCCATTTTTCTGTTTTGCTTCCCTTCGACGCTTAAGTTGGATTATGACTCTCTTTCCAAACTTTAAGCTCACCTATTCCTTTAACATATCCTACATAAAAGAGAGGTTAATATCCATCAAGAATTCAAATATTAATGAGAACACAAATGTCAACTAAAAACATGCAATTAGGACCAATTTACATTTCCACCTATATGAACTCAAGAATCTGAAAAGTAGCCTAAATCAAATAGAATATGCTAGAAATGTGTCCATAACCTAAAGAATTGTGGGACTAAAATATGATTAAAATGAGTCCTAACACAAAGGCACTGCACAAGCCCAGCTTCGATGAACTAAGTTCCAAATTTGGAATGATCAACGTATACCGTTAGGCTTGAGGGGGAATGTAGGAAATCAAGCCCAACGGTATTTTGTAGATAAGGTTTCTATAAATAGGGATTTTAAGAGATAATTAGGAAGGTGATTGAGGATAATTGTAATCACTCAATCAGTCTAATCCAATCCCTTAATTATAGGGATTATTTGTTGTACTTTCATGTATATATATCTTACCCATCTCAATGAGAAAATAATCAATATTTCCACAATTAACTACAAAGAGAACTACATTTGAATGCATAAAACGAAGATAAATGGGGTGACACCAAATTCAACAACCATTCACCAGTAACAAAACGGGAATTATCACACTAGATCTCATCCTCTAAAACCATGTCCTACGGCAAGAGTATAGAAGCCATTCATATCAATTACTAATTTTCATTACAAAAACATCAAATAAGAGAATAAAATTCTCCTCTACTATAATTCCAAGAACATCATACGTATAAGAATATCAATTAGCAAAACACAAATAGCAAGAACTCACTCCAAACACTCTCCAACATAATCCAAAAACATATATAGGGAACAAGTTCCAATAGTTCAAACCAAAGAAATTACGTTGTTCAATCATACATTCATTCAAATTAGAACTTAGCCCTATCATGAAACGAAACCAAATCTGACTTAGAGATCACTCCAAAGAGTCAAAACTATATTAATGAAATGGAAAAGCACCAACCGCAGTCACATGTATCAGCAATATAGAATCAGAGGAAAAAGTTTCAAAATCAGCTTTAAAAGTGAGGATTCATACCTAGAACAGTTGGAATTAATGGTCAATAATTTGCTCTCCCCTTGTTCAAATATCTTCAAGCTCACCAAATAATAAGATGGAGCCCTCGATTTCTACCTCCCTCTGTCTGAAATCCCTAGCTCTTCCTTTTCTCTTCAATTCGCACTCTATCGGTCTCTATCTCTCTCAAGCTTACCCTTTTCCGCCCTATTGCTCTGAGAACCCTCGCTCATTCTCTCAAGCTCTCTATCTCAATCTTTTTCCCTCCAGCCTCAAAATCGAAACACTCTTCTGCTCTATATGTCTGCCTCTCCTTCTCCTTTCCGTCAATCACGCTCGCTGCTCACTTGCGCCTTTGTGCGCTCCGCCACTTGCACGATGCATGTCTTGTTCTGGAGCTCCTGGATGCTGCACAATGGTGCCTTCTTTGGAGCTCCACTTCTCCACGTTTTCGTTGCTTTTCTCTTTTCTCTGCAGACGTTGTCTCCATTAACTGCCTCAAAACGCAGCCATGAAGTTGTTGTTCTTTTCTCTTCTGCGTTTCTAATTTCATCCTCTTCCTTTTCTTTTTCTTTTTTTAATTTTATTGAATAGAGTAGATAGTGTACGGGCTTGAGTTCCAATTAGATCAAAACTTGTAATTTGGGTCTCTTTTTTGTCTCAACCTGCAATTTTGAAATTGAAATTGTCTATTTTTGTTTTTTTTTTTTTTTACATGAACAAATTTAGTTAGTCTAAAAGAAAAGAAAAACACTATAATTTAAAATCCTATTCTCAAATTTACTTTCTTTTTGATAAAAAAATTGGCTTGATAAATTAAATTTCAATATTTTTAATTTTCTTAAAATTTTAGTATATTTTACTTATTAAATAAAGGACTTATACCTATGTGAGAGACCACATGTTTATTCTTTTAATACATGTATCACGAATAAATAAACTTGCCATTACAATATCTGACAACATCCCAACAGTGAAGCTGAGTTTAAGCACCCTTCTTGCACCGTGGTTAAGAATAATTGTAGGAATGGTAACACGAGAGGATGAGGGCAAGGACTATGGTCTTATCCCTTATCTCAGTTAAGAAATTTTTTTCTTTTCTCTATCCTGACTCCACATTATCAAGGAGGAATGGTTCTCCACTCTCAGTTAAATTGATTTTCCACTCTTGATAAAATTAGGGACATGCAAGTCCTCATAGAGAATTTTTAAAAATATTTTATATAAAATTAATTAAATAATTTAATTTAATACAAAATAATTTATAAATTTATAAAAATATCATCATCTTCTATATATTTTATTTTAAAATTAAAAGTATTTTAATAATTTTATAAATTCGAGAATTTTCATAAACAGGGAATATAATCGTCATTATTATCTTTAAGAAAAAAATTTTCTCCATCCTGACCATAAATGAGAAATTCTTGCTTAATCATAAAAAATTGTCATAACTAAATAGGCTTCGTTCAAACAGTACTCTCTTATTACTACATGTAGCATCTGGTTTTATAATATTTGATATAAGCAACTGAATAAATATAAATCTTATCAATTACAAATCAAATAACTTTAATACAAAATGCTTCCTACAATATCACATATATATGTATATATATATATGTTAAAAATATAAGCTACAGTTTGAATTTTTTTTATCTCCACAAACACTATCTTGAAACACACTTAAAATATCTATTCTCATTCCAACCTTTTCTTTTTTTCTTACAAAATTACTTAACTGCCCCTCTAAAACTGAAACCCCATAGTATTTCTTCCCATCCAACCTTGTATCATCACCCCCAGAACCTCCACTCCCTCTCTTTTATGTCACCCCAACATTATTCTCTCTTGTATCACTCTTTTGATGCATTTTTTTTCTCAAAAGAGTTTTATATGTTAAATTTTTTATGTAAAATCTTTCTTTATGTGATTCACTCTACTCTTAGCTTGCTCTTTAATTGTTTTTTCATATAGGTTTATAATTTTTTTTTTTTAAGTTTTACAAAATTGTTTTTTAAGTTTTTTCATATAATCCAAAATTGTATTTTATATAGTATTATAGATCATGGACTATTTATAATCCATATTTTAATAAGTTTTTGTTTTAAGCTTCTAAATTATACATAATCTGTAATTATCTTTAATATACTTATAGACTATAAAATAATTCATAATTGTTAACTTATAGACTTATGGATTATTAATAATATGTAACATATATATATATATATATATATATATGGCCAAGGCTAGGATTTTCTTTAGCAGTGGTAGAAGATGCAAGAATAGTTTTCTCATTTGAAATAACGGCAACTGGAAGATCATTACTGGTGGTAACATTCATATTGTGAAGAGTATCATTCCGGTGGGCAGAAGAAGATAGCGAAGAAACGTCATTTTATATGTGTGCTTGGCACCTTGCTAGTTCTACGAGGAAGTGAAAAGAGAGATAAATATTTATGTTTATTGAATAAAAATGTCAATGTGGATGCTTCTGCAACAGCTGACATGTGGCCAGATCTTAGGGCCCGTTTGGTACGCAGGAAAGGAAAGGGAGAAAAAAGAATGTACTTTACTTTATCTCATTTTGTACTGTTTAGTAGCTTTAAGATAAAGAAAAACACATTCCTTTAGAATACGATTTTTCATCACTTGGAGGCTAAAACTTTACTTTTAAATTGGAAGGAAAATCAAAAAGAAAAGAAAATATTTTTATTTATAAAAATGTTTAAATTATAAAATTAAAATTACATTATATAACTTTATATATTGATGAGGATTAATTTTTTATATTATAAAAATTAAATTAAATTTGTATATAAATTATAAAATTATATTATAAGATTAAAAATTATAATTATAATTATAAAATTACATTATATAACTTTATATATTGATCAAGTTTAATTTTTTATATTATAAAGTTAAAATTAAATTTGTATATAAATTATAAAATTATATTATAAGATTAAAAATTATAATTATAATCATAAAATTACATTATAAAAGTTATAAAATTACCTTGTAAAATTAAAATTAAAATTATATTAAAGTTTATGTTTCAAGTTATAAAATTAAAATTACATTATAAAAATTTAAATTTATTTTTTTATTATGAATCATGAAATTTATGCTAATTAAATTAAAAAATAAAGACATTATATATATATATATATATATATATATATATATATATATATATATATATATATATATATATATATATATATATATATATATATATATAAGTTTTAAGAGAAGGATAAATTTATACTTACATAAAAATATATATTCTATTTCTTTAATTTTTTATGCAAACCAAACATTATAAAGGAAATGAAATCATTTCTTTTTCATTATATACCAAACAAACTCAAAGGCTATCATTTTTTTTTCTATTCTTTTGACTTATTTCCTTTCCTACTCTTTATTTTCTTTTCCAGCGTACCAAACGGAGCCTTACTTCAATAGGAATTCCCTTCGTTGGAGCATTCTAGGATTATCAAATACTCACAGTAGATGGTATTACAATAGTTGGGTGAGAATAGAAATGCTGGGGGTGTCAAAAAGAAATCTTGCTTGTCCACTAACTAGGATAGGCTAGCTCTAAACAAGTTCAAATTTTCAAACTTGAGCCTAACTCAATTATTTTTTGGGTGGCTTGTGGGCAACCATAATTTTTTTTTTCTTAATCAAATAATTTCTTTTACTAATTGAACTTTAATTAGTTGTGTGGATATTATAAACCCAATATTAAACCAAGTTGAGAAAAAACGTACATTCACTATAATAAAAAATTGTTATTTGGCGAGGAACATTAGCAAGAACAAAATATTGCTAATTTCCTCACTAAAATATCTCTTACTACCATAGATCTCTAGTTTTTGGGCCTCTTTGTTCTCTTTTTTTCAGCTCTCTCCCATCTCTCCATAACTTCACCATCTCTATATATATTTTTATTGAAGAGATCAATGGAGCTCTAGCTTCGGCACATCCTATCATCTTCTTCTCTTGTTGGACCTAGCTCAGCTTGGATGCATTATTGGTGCCATTTGAGGGGAAAAAACTCAACTTCCTTCTTCTCCCATATGCAAAACTGGAGCCCCTATCTCAATGAGCAATGAAGAATCAAATGAGGAAGTGGAATTTCTCTTTCATTAGCCTTCACCTTGTTGTAGCTAAGTACCTTTTCTTACATAAAAATTTTTGCTTATGGGATTGTTTTGTGAATGTAACTTGTGTGTTTTCAGAGGTAATATAACTATCCGTTGTCATGGATTAAAACAAGTTTGTAGAAATCATATAAAGCACGAAGGGAATTGGGGGACTCGGTATTGGTATATTTATATGGGCTTAGGCTTCTCTGGTTGAGGACCCATACAACTTCATGATACTTGGCTGATCGCTTCTGTATATATATTCAGATACCTAAGTATAGTTAGTTATCGTATTTTCTATCAGTGAAGATTCAGTCACAATTTTCTCTCTACTTTCCATTTACTCTTGTTGTGTATCTCTGATAACATGGTATCAGAGCTATGAAGATTACTGTGGGGTTCTTCTTCTCTAATTCTAGGTTTTCTTGATTTTCTAAGAATCTAAGACGACGAATTCGTCAAGTCCTGCTGCCTCCGATTCACAAATTGCTGGATCGAGCGAAGATCCGTCGATCGATTTTCCTAGTCCTCTGTTTCTTCATTCATCCGATAGTCTAGGAGTGGTTCTTGTTTCGAAACAGTTCGACAGTACAAGCTTCAATGCTTGGAAGCGAGGAATGATCATCGCGTTGTCTGCAAAGAACAAACTAGGTTTTATCACAGGAGAATTGCCGAAGCCTGATCCTAGTTCTCCTCTTCTACAAGCTTGGAACATATGTAATTTCATTGTAATAAGTTGGATTTTGAATGTCTTGAACAAAGAAATTGCCGAAAGTGTTATCTACCTCTCAATTGTTCGTGAGATTTCGAACAAGCAAATGGCGCACATCATATTCAAAAGGATTTGTACTCGATTTCACACGGCACAGATACTGTTTCAGCCTATTGTAAAAAAATTAAAAGAATCTGGGATGAATTGATGGTGTTCCAATCCTTGCCTGACAGTACCGTGCAACTAAGAAGGCCTTAGCCAAGTATTTCGAAGATCAAAAGTTGTTTCCAATTTCTGATGGGACTCAATGATAGTTTTTCAGCCACTCAAGGTCATATCCTCATGATGTCTCCTTTGCCTAGTGTTAATCAGGCTTATGCTATTCTGGTTCATGAAGAAAAACAGAAAGAGATTTCAATTCCTATAACTTAGTTCTCTCATGATGCTTTTGCTATGAATGTCAACAATTCGAAGAACAATCAAGTGCCAACATCTGACCAAACTAAGAGGCCGAGTGTTATCTGTAATTACCGTAAGAAGGTCGAACACACCAAAGATAAATGCTACAAGCTTCATAGTTATCCACCAAACTTTAAATTCCAAAAGTCCAAAAGATTTTATGTTTCGGTGCAGACTGAGAATGCTGAGAGTTCACAAGAGGTTACCGCTGCCACTGTTCCTCAAATATTGAATGATAAAATCAGCCAATTGGTGCATTTGCGAAATCAATTCAAGACAGTCGATCTATCGACTCTGTTGTTGCTACAACTTTTGCAGGTAATCTGCTATCTGATGAATCTTGTGAATCCTCTGTGAAATGGAAAATCTGTGGATTGTTGATAGTGGTGCTTCTAATCACATTTGTTTTAACATAGATGCCTCTTCTAGTTTAAATGATTTACAATTGCCTTTTTTTGTTTCTCTTCCTAATGGGAGGAGTGTTGTTGTGAAATCAATAGTTACAGTACCCAAATTTGTCTCTCAATTTCGTTGTTTCATATATTTTTCTCACCACCTTTGTTGTGCACAGGCCCCTTCAATGAAGAGGGATTTGGTTCTTGGTAAAAGGTATGGTGATTATATCTTCTCCAGCAAAGTCTTGCCAATCCTACAATCCCCATGAATTCTAGTGTTTCTTTAGTTGTAATTCAGTGTTCAAAAATAATGATGTTTTTCTTTGCATTTACACTTAGGGCATATACCCAGAAGTAAGCTTCAATTGTTACCCATTGATGTATCCAAATCTGAAAATGATAATAAAATTGATTCATGCCTTGTTTGTTCTCAGCTCAGACAGCATCGTCTCCCTTTCCCCACTAGTTCAATTTCTACTAAAACTCCTTTTGATTTGATCCATGTAGATGCATGGGGTCCTTACAAATATCCCACTCACACTAGACACAAATATTTTCTTACGATTGTAGATGACTTCAGCATGAACACTTGGACAAATCTTCCAAATAAAGCATATGCCTTTACAACACTTAAATCATTCATTCAACTTATTCAAACCCAGTTCCATACCACCATTAAAATCCTTCGTTCAGACAATGCACCTGAACTTGGAAATAGTACAGAAGACTGCTCTTATTACTCCTCATTAGGGATTATTCATCAAACTTCTTCCCTCACACACCCCAGCAAAATGGGGTAGTTGAGAGAAAACACAGACATTTACTGGAAACATCTAGGGCCCTAATGTTTCAATCTGGTCTCCCCATTAGGTATTAGTGTGATAGTGTTCTCACTGCAGCCTATCTTATTAACCGCATGCCCTCAAAATCCCTCAACAACTCCACCCCTTATCAAGTCATGTTTCACTCCTCTCCTTCATTTGCTCATTTAAAAGCATTTGGATGTCTTTGCTATGTTTCCACCATCATTTTAGAAAGAGATAAGTTTTCATCACGTTCTTTCCCTGCAGTCTTGCTTGGTTATCCCTTTGATAAGAAGGGTTACAAAGTTCTAAACCCAAAATGATAGATACAGAATCTACCTTGGTCGAAGCTGGAAAAAGCCAAGAGCTTTAAACCCAAAATGCAATCCCTTGGGTGAAGTCTTCGGTTCACACTGGTGAGAATGAGAGAAAGAGTGAAAAGAGAAGTGATTTCCTAAGGAGAAGAGCAAGATTATGCGAGTTTATGGGTAAATGTGGATGAAACTATCTTTGCTCTAAGAAGGAAAGTAGTAGCAAGAAGGAAGAAGGAGAAAACGGGAAGAAAATTTGGAAATGGTGCTCCGCTTGGGTTAGGAGCTCCTAAAGTTTTTTCTTTTTTTAGTGTTGGGCTTAGTCAGCAACAAGTGGCTGACATGGGCGGGTGTAGGAGGGATACACAGAGGGTGGTACGTATAGGATAACTCGTTGGGATATCAGGTGTTTAATTATTTTATTTTATTAATTAAATGCTTTTATTGGTTGTTTAAATCACACATTTGTTGTATATTTAAAGCCCAAGCTTTAAAATTTATAATTGATCAATACTACTTATGCATATGTAAACACAACAATGTAATGGTTAAAGTGTATAGCATAAAGCCAGCATTGATATCGAACTCAAAGGATCATGGTAACTTTACTTACTCAAATATCACAAAATAGCTTTTCAAAAATTGGAATTTGAGATATGAAACATGCAAATGAAGTAGCTAAGTAATTAAACCAAATTCTAATCAAAAGAACAATCTAAAATAGCAAATAAAATAGAATGGAACTATGATGGGAATAGATTGAGTCACGGGGATTACTGTAAATGATTCCCTAATGTTTAGAATTGGATTAATTTTGGATTACATATATGAATCAATGTGAGTGAGAATTCCTCATGTGAATTTAAAGGGCTTGGTTCACCTTAGAGAATTATAACACTTTAGAAATGTCGACTGGCTCGATCCACCGAGTCTAATTTACCAAAACATTCGTTTAAACACAAGAACCCCCAAAATCAAATAGATTTTAGTACCGAAATCCTCGTATACCCACTTTCATCAAAGTCGAGTTGTGTGGAAACCACTATGATGCATGATCTATCAATAAAATCTAAAATATTGGTCATTCTAAACTCAATTGATTAGAAAATTAAATGGACAGCATGCAATATCCACAGAATTTCATTAAAAACTCATTATAGTCATGATTCAACATAGATAATTCAAGAATTTCACCAATCTATAGCAAATACTATCTCAAGTACATCAATCCCTGGACTCCTAGAAGATTTAGCTAGTCATAGAAATATAAAAGCAACAGAAAATATAAAAGAATAGAGGAGGAGTAAGGATTGATCTCATTTAGATAGAGAATCTAAGCTTGATCTAGAAAATCTCTTCAAGTATGATCGAAGGTGTGCACCTCCCTTTAATCTAAGAGCTTCGACATAGTCTACTCTAAAAACTAAGAAAAAATGTAAAAAGTTTTATCAAAGAATCGCGCTCCAGCTATTTATAGAAAAAGCACAAAATTATATGAGCAACTACACGGTGTGTAATCCAAATTTGGCTCGTGTAATTGCTATTCGACAATCATAACCACTTTGCCAACATGTTACACAGCCTAGAGCCTATTTATACAGCATCTAATCATTTTTTTCCCTTTCCTGTGCAATCTTGAAGCTCCAAAAATACGGGCCGCATTAATGACGATTTATGCGCTCATGTAATCCCAGTAGTTCATGTAATATCAACCCTTGTAGTTTGAGAACTTCAAAAATATTGAATTATTGCTCAATTCTATATGGAATTACTTCCTTTTGCTTCTGAAGGTAATTAGGACCTGAAAATGATAAAAGGAATGAATTAAGTACAAATCATAACATTTAATCATCACTTGGAGCATAATTTAACAAGAAAACATAATATATAAGTGTATTTTACACTTATCAACATCAACATAAATATTTCATATCACTAATAATGCCAATAAAATATCATTTAAAAGGAATTGATATCTTATTAAATTGATATAAATTTGGAACGTCTGATATTTTTGATGGAAAAAAATGATATTAGGTTTAATGAAAAAAAAAAAAAATGGAGGCAGTTCATGATTTACTAAAATGAAAAAAAAGAAAAGAAAAAAGATTACCATTATCATTGGTGGGGGTGGAACAGCTCGATAATTGGTTGAATAAATGGGATTAAATTGGAATAAATGGAGATTAGGTTTAATGTTAAATTGTAATTGTAATTTAATGGTAACAAGATGTCAACAAGTCGTCACTTTCCTACCATTCTTTGTGCGCCCTTTGGGTTTCTATGTTCAAGATTTTACTTCATTTTTCATTATCTTTGGCCACCTTTCAATTTTTCAATTAATTTTTTAAAAATCACAACTTATATTGTACTTATAGGGTATTTCATTAATTAATTTTTAATATAGTCATATCATTTTATACTTCTTTTTTTTTTTAATTTTCTTTTTTAGGCCAAAAAAACAATATGATTGGTTTCTGTCCATTTGATTTGCTTTTATATGTTATGTTATTTAGGATTTGAAAATATTCTTAATATTGTGAATTCTAATGGATAATCACTTTTGATATAGGTCTATTGATTGGGGATATAATCTGATTATATTGGATCAGTTTTTTTATTTAGTTATCCAATTTGATTATATCATTTTTTTAAAAATCATCAAATTAATCTGATTATAGAGAAATCATTCGAACTAATCCAATCCTATTTGATTGGTTTAATCAGTTTTGCCATTCAAAAAATTATTTTTTAATTGTTTAATATGCGATAAATTCTATAAGATAACAATATATATAAATAATGTGTAATCTAATCATGTGCAATATCTTACATGTAGTGTTCTTAATAAACTCCGAAAGACAATAATAATAAACAATAAATCTAACTAAAATTAAATTAAAACTTAAATGTAATTAATTATAAAACGACATAGTATTATACTTACTTTATATATATATATATATATATATATATGTAATTGATGGATTCGGTTGTTATCGATTTGTTTAGATTACTATCCAACAATTGAATTGATAAGATTAATTTTTTCAAAATTTAATTCAATCAATCATATAAAATAATCAATTTTAGTAAGTTTTGAACAATTTGGATTTGATTGATTTAGTTGAGTTTGGTTTGAGTTGGATCTAAACATCCCTACTATTGATATTTATTAGTTCATAATATTTTCAAATATCAAAATATATTGTAAAAAACATAACTCGCAGCATAGTGTGTATATATATATAACGACCTATTTATGCTCATATATCAATACTTTAAAAGGATTGAATGCAAAAGTTCCCATTTTGAGTTGAGCAAATACCGAAGAAAATGCAACATAATTTTTTTTTTTTTGAGTTGTCATTAAAAAAAGAAAATAAAAAATATATATAAATAAACCTTCTTGTAAAGAAGAAGAAATATTTTTTATTTCCCAGAAAGAAGGGATATTTCTTTTTGAAAAAACAAAATCTTGTTAACAAATAAAAAATGAATACAAGTATTTGATTTAAAAAAAAAAAAATGCTACAAGTAGCTAACCGATGGATTCGTTTGTATGGATATATTTTTGTCCTTTGATTGCTTTTTCAAAAAAAAGAAAAAAAAATTTGTTTGTGTGGTCTTTCTCTTGTGTAAGAAAGGAAACCGAGGCAGATATTTAGCTAATGAGACGAGAGGAGAGAGAAGGATTGGGATTAAAAAAAAATAGAAATAAAATTTTTATATAAATTTTAATAGTTATATTGTTTAATTTAAAAAAAATATAAAATTATTACCAAACTAAAAATAAACATATTTTTACTATTATTATACTATTAATAATAATAATTAAATTACATAAAATAAAATAATTTAATCTCATTTATTACTTAAAGTTAGGATACACCTTGACGTTGGGGTCTTAAAACTCCCCCCTCAGGGGACCAGCAAGATGACGCATCCCAATTCATGGTCAAGACTGTCAGTACCACATGTTCTAGGCTAAACCTTAAGTTGATTTTAGCACATGTCTCATTTAAGCTTCCAGTATTATACTTTTTTTTTTTTTTCCACGCATTCATTCATATAGAAATAAATACAGGACCACTTGGATCAAATAGATTTAGCCACAAAGCACTCTAAGGGTGCGTTTGATACTAATACTGGACAGCACAAGTAAAACAGCACAGCACAAAGAGTTGAGGTACATGACAATTTTTTTGTACAGTCCATTGTTTGTTGTTTAACGTACTGGACAAAAAAATTTATATAATTTTTGTCTAATTTATAGTAATACTTTATATTATTATTTTTAAAAAAATATATAATACAATTTTAATATTTATAACAATTAAAGTAATTTATAAAAATATAAAATTTAAAAAAGTATCGCCAGTCGCTGATCATTGTCGGTACCTTGCCAGTCACCTATCGTTGTGAATACCTTGCCGGTTGATAACTGTTGTTAAGACTTACCGCTATTAATTTGATGAGCCAAGATATAGAGAATTGTAAGATAGTTTGAGAGATAACAATGTTAAAATTTTTATCCAGTACTCTAGATAAATCCTTGTCCCATGGTTTTGTGAGTAACAAAAATTCAAGGATTTGTCCAGTACCATGGACAAGTTTTTGTCTAATACTGTGGTCTTTTACAAATCAATCAAGGGACAAAAATTTTTGTACTGTCCAGTCCCTTATTTTTTAGCAAATCAAATGGACCCTAAGTCAAAAAAAGATAAATTCAAAATCATATAGTCACATGCACCAAAAATGTTTGAAGATACTTAAATGCGAACCGATATATTGAAATATTGAGTTTGGATGATATGGAATTTTTTTTTAAAGAAGTTATCGTTCCATAATCATACGGATTGAGAATCTTAAAAGCTAAAATTCAAACTGCTAAATAGCTAAAATTTTAGTAGAGAGAGGAATTAAAAATGCATCCAAATAATGCCTGAAATTAGTATCTTAACCAGAGTAACATTAATTTATAGTATATTGATCCAAAAAAACATAGAGAATTAATACAGTGACATTAATTTAAATTTTTTCATTAATTATAAAAAATGGTACAGTGAATGAAATAAGATAATTGAAAAAAAATTAATCCCTTTAACACAGGTATAATCTAAGACAAGTACTCCCTTTGTTATTATTTATCTGTTGTTTAAGATTAAATCCCACGTACTAAAGTATGTATTTATTTTTTGATTAAATTAAATTTATTATTTAACTTCTGTTGTATTTTTTTTTTTTACTCTTTTAAGACTCTATCATTATAATTACTTTATTCATCAATGTACAACAAAAGGTAAAAGTGAAAAATTAATAATAAATATTATCTTAAAAATTTTAAAAAATGACTAAATAATATAAAAAATATCATTGAAAACAACAAAAAATAACTTTTAGAATAAATATCTATTTTAGTCCTTCACACTTAAAACTCTTAATTTAATTTATTACATTTTAAATTTATTAATTTGATTTTTTATACTTAAAATCTTAATTAATTTTATCTTTCGTACTTTAAATTTATTAATTTAATTTTTTACACTTTAAAATTATTATTAATTTTATTATTTAAACTTATCAATATTTTTAAAGTATGAGTGATTAAATTAATAAAATTGACAAATTTAAAAAATTAAATTAATTAAAATTTTAAATATAAAAAATTAAATTAATTAAAATTTTAAATATAAAAAATTAAATTAATTAAAATTTTAAAAATAAAATAAGTTACCATGCATGCAAACTCCAAGCATTCATTAGACACCAACATATATGGCGTAAGGGATGAGGGATAAGGCTAAGTTAATGAAGTGGGACCTTCATGCATCTTCTCAATAATTCAAGATATTATTTATTTCGGTTGGTATGTAGAAGCAGTAGGGGAACATGGCCATGTGAGTGCCAGCTAAATTGCAGTACACTTTGGTCATGTTGTTAGAGCCGAAAATACTTTAATAAATGAAATATTATTTTATGTACTAGCATTCGGGCATTTCACTGTTATAGAATATTATTTTATTCGTGCATTTGACTATTATGGGTTTTCGTAAAATCTTATTTACAAAAATAGGTTCGGTTAAGTCTTTTTTGATAAAATATTATTTTTTAAAAATTATTGCACACAAAACACTAAGAAACACTATCAAAACGCTAAAATGATGATAAAATGCACTATCAAAATGCCAAATATTTTAGTAAAAAAGCCATTAGTTCATTGTTATGACCATATTATTTTGGAGTTTATATATTTATTTTTAGCATTTTGTCTTACTTTTTTTTAATAAAAAATCTTGTTAAATAGCTTTAAATTGGACGCATTTCAATAAATAAATTTGTAATAAAGTCTACTTTAGTAAAAAAAACTCTAGCATTCAGATAAATATTGCATCAAATTAAAACTATAAGGTATAAATCAAAATATGATCAAGAAGTGAAGTTAATACAGTGATGCACCTCTACAATATTAAAATTTTAGTATTCTCACATACTAAGTTCAAACTCAACCATATCTTCATTTAGGTTGAAATTTTTGAATCCTTTTTACTTTACAAATAAAAAAATGAAAATACGACCATAGCTAGAGTACTAAATAATGCAAATTTTGTGTGCATAAATTATACTTATTTCTCTTAAATGGGAGATAAAATGAAAATTTAAAAGAAAAAAAATATATACAGCCAACAGAGTAGGCTTAGACGATCAAAAGATTCAGGCAAAGGAATTTGAGTTTTTCAAGTACGGATTTCAAACCCTCTGAGATGCTACAAGAGCATTGGAGGTATTCTTTTTAAGTTAACCTCTATTAATAATGATGAATAATCAGACAAAAATAAAAATAGACAATAGATGTGTTTAGAAAGTGTTGTAGAGTTTTTTTTTTTAATTTTTTTTTATGTTTACAAAAATTTAAATAAATTGAATTTTGCGGACTCAAAAAATGAGTAGAATTACTTATAAATAACTTATCATCAGGTTTTCACATTAAAGATAGAATTTGAATCCAAGTTTTAATCCTTATTAACCAGACCAATATTCATAGATAGAAGTGTTATATCTTACATTTATAAATACTTAGCTACAAGCTATTTGGTATTTTCAGATTTATTATATGAATCCCTGTCATTATATTTAACTAGTTAAAATTTAAATTAAACTTAGTTTACTTTTTTTTAAAAAAATATATTTGATACATGATGGTATAAAAAAAGTTTGAAATTTTCATTTCTAACAAGTTATTTAAATCCATAATTGTCAGACTATACCTAATTATTTGTCAAACTATAACCTCATATATATGTGTGTAACCAAAAAAACAATGCTAAAAATAGAAGATTTAGATGTAGAATAATGCTACTGATAATTACCATTCTTTATAATGCAAAATTCACTATTTGAATTGCATGAGTGATCTAATCTTAAATTTAAGTGATATTTTTGTTATGCCTTTTGTTCAAGGTAAGATTAATTTGTATATTTCACTAATAACATACAGAGTAAAATATTATTTTTATTTTTTAAAATTTTTAAAGATTAAATAAATTCCTCCAAAAAAAAAATACTTAAATAAATTTTTTATACATTACAGAACACTTTATATATGAATGAAGGACTTATATTTAGCGTATTTAAATTTCTAGAAAATTTATATGACTAAATTATTTGATTTTAAAAATTTTAGAGGGTTAAAAATAATATTTTACAATACAAGATTTTATCATTGTACCAGACAAATGAGTGATAAGAATAGCCTCGTAATTGGGCTTTCAATTCAAATTCAAATTCAAATTCAAATTTTATACCCCACAATAATAAATACTCAAAAATATTTTATATGAAATAAACAATATCGGAAAACGTCCAAAAGCCAAGCCGACACAGCTAGTATGGTGTCGTTTCACATGGCCATCCTCCTGTCTGGCATAATTGCTCTTCTACCTGAATTACCCCTTACAATTAAAACTATTCCTCACGTTTTCCATTCATTCAAAGGAATTCCGAGGGCACTGCAGACATTTGAGTTGGATGTCACAGATGTGGGCTGGTGACAAGCTGGCACCGAATGGGGGGAAAAGCGGTGCCTTTTTGGCGGATTCCAAAAATATATGAAATCCCATTTAATAACCCTTGGCCATCTTCTCAACCAAACCCGAAGTAAGGCTTGAGAGATTTTTATACACTCAAGAGTGAAAAAGGGGTAGATTTTGATCCTTTGAGATTTCCTTTTTGGCTCTCATAGAGGTTTAGGTTATTCCGAGTAGAACTGAAGATTTGATTTTGATCCAAAGATGAGAGAAATTATAAGCATTCACATAGGGCAAGCTGGAATCCAGGTTGGGAATTCATGCTGGGAGCTTTACTGCCTCGAACATGGCATTCAAGCTGATGGAATGATGCCCAGGTAGGCCTCAATTAATTTTCTGTTTTTTTTTTCCCAGTTATTTGTTGTTTTGAATTTTTAAATTTTCATCGTAGGTTATATGATTATGTGAATGAAAATTCTCTGTTGTGTTGAATTTTGTGTATTTATGTTTATTTGAAATTTTGCTATGGGGGATGAGCTGGGAAATGCATTGTTAGGATAGGGTTTAAGGATTAATCTGTTTCCTGAAATTTTGGTTCAATTCTGATGTTTCTGAAGTTGGGTAATGTAATTTGAAATGGGTGTCTGATTTTATGTCAAGTGGTAAATGGGTTATGAATATTTTGATTTATAACTTACTGAGAAGCAATTTGAGGGAGGAAAGATGGATTCTGCAGGTTTTAGCCGTAATGGCCTAAATAGACCCAGCATTTATCAATCCATATCCTTTGTTAGAAGAAGATGCAAAAGACATATTTTCACAAACTTGATATAGTTTGTGTGTGTCATCAAATGAACTTCAATTGCTTTTCAAATTATTTTATGCCTTGGATCGTGTGGTTTTTCCTATCCATAGGACATTGCATTGCGTATTATTTTCAAGGCTGGAAAATTCTAGTGATGCATCTTGAGTTAATACCATCACATGTCTTTGCTCTTCCAACATAGAATAAGTAAATCATTTTTATGTTCCATTTATCAATCATGTCTCACTGAGCATTTCTCCTGTGCAGTGACACTACATTTGGTTCTGGACATGATGCTTTCAACACCTTCTTTAGCGAGACTGGTTCAGGCAAGCATGTTCCTAGGGCTGTATTTGTTGACCTGGAACCAACTGTGATAGATGAAGTAAGGACTGGCGGTTATCGGCAACTTTTCCATCCTGAACAGCTCATCTCTGGCAAGGAGGATGCTGCAAATAATTTTGCCAGGGGACACTATACTGGTTAGTGATTTGTTTCTAGAACAATATAGAGCTATCTAGTATAAATTAATCCTGTTGGTTTAGACTAATTCATCATTGGTACTGCAGTTGGAAAAGAAATTGTAGATATCTGCCTTGATCGAGTGAGAAAATTAGCAGATAACTGTACTGGTCTGCAAGGGTTTTTGGTGTTTAATGCTGTTGGTGGTGGCACTGGGTCTGGTTTGGGGTCCTTATTGCTGGAACGCTTGTCAGTAGATTATGGAAAGAAGTCAAAGTTGGGGTTCACCATCTATCCTTCTCCACAGGTACTAAACAGGATGTTGTTTGTTTTTTAAGACCATACCTTTTATGGACTATCACAAAATTAGGAGAAAAACTTTTAAACCGCATTGTTATTGTATTGCTTTTATTTCTCTCTCTCTCCCCATCTTTTTCTGGTAACTCATTCCTTTTTGTTGTATTTTTGAGTCAACATGTTAAAAATTTAAGAAAAATAAATTACTCATACACGTACTAAAATGATTTTCTCCATTGATTTCAGGTTTCCACGGCAGTTGTTGAGCCATACAACAGTGTTCTCTCTACCCATTCACTTCTTGAGCACACTGATGTGGCTGTGCTTTTGGACAATGAAGCAATATATGACATCTGCCGGAGATCCCTGGATATTGAGAGGCCAACTTACACCAATTTGAATAGGTTGATATCCCAAATTATATCATCCTTAACAACTTCGTTGAGGTTCGACGGAGCCATAAACGTAGATATTACTGAGTTCCAGACTAACCTTGTACCGTACCCCCGGATTCATTTCATGCTGTCCTCTTATGCCCCTGTTATCTCAGCAGCAAAAGCATACCACGAGCAGCTATCGGTCCCCGAGATCACAAATGCAGTATTTGAGCCCTCAAGCATGATGGCTAAGTGTGATCCTAGGCATGGAAAATACATGGCTTGCTGCTTAATGTACCGTGGAGATGTTGTCCCGAAAGATGTAAATGCTGCAGTTGCCACCATAAAAACAAAAAGGACTGTTCAGTTTGTTGACTGGTAAGAAATCTTGCATTTAGTTCAAGATTTATCTGTCCCCCATCCCCACCCACAAGATAAAAACCATTAAAAATTGCGTCAGGGTTTCAACTGAATTTACAACACGGTTGAAAAGCTATGTCATGTATTTAATCCATGTGAGCTGATATGTGAAAAGTAACAAAGCAGACAAAGCATGCTGTGTGCCATGTGAAGAATCTTTTGTTTTTGTTCACATGCTAGAACATGATGTCTATATTGCCGTACTTTTTCTCATAGGTGTCCAACTGGCTTCAAGTGTGGTATCAACTACCAGCCTCCTTCGGTGGTACCGGGCGGTGACCTGGCTATGGTGCAAAGGGCTGTTTGTATGATTAGTAACAACACTGCAGTTGCCGAGGTGTTCTCTCGCATTGACCACAAATTTGATCTCATGTATGCCAAACGGGCCTTTGTCCACTGGTACGTCGGGGAAGGCATGGAGGAAGGGGAATTCTCAGAGGCCCGTGAAGATCTTGCTGCTCTTGAGAAAGATTATGAGGAAGTTGGTGCAGAGGGAGCAGATGATGAAGAGGAGGAAGGGGAAGATTATTGATCTATGATGTAAGGCGATCTTCTTTTGTGATGTTTTTTTCAAGTTAGACTGTCCTGCACTCATGTTATTCTTGTATTATGGGTGGTACATTCTTATTATTCACTGTTAATTGGTCCAAGATGTGTTCCTAAATGATGTATCAGGATGTGTTTTGGCATTAATTAAGAAGACGATCCTGAATTGATTTTTTAAATTCTTTTATCTTTTAATCAATATGGCACATATAATATAACTATTTTTTTAGGTTTAATTATAGTAATGATGCCTCCAGATTTACATAAAACGTTAAAATTTTATTCTTATAGTTTATAAATATTTACAAAATTAGTTATTGCGGTTTAATTTTATCAATTTATTAATTTTTTGTCAGATATAATTTTTTTAATATTAATTGTAGCATTTAGCGAATTATTAGGATAACTGTATTAATTAATTTCATTCTATTGATATTTATAGTTTGATATAAAATATCAAAATAAACCATGTCTTTTGTTGTGCTAGTCATAATGGTGAAAATAAGCCAAGATGGTTTTAGTTTAGCTCGCTGATAACTTGGTAAATTAATGTCTTAGTAAGTTACCTCATTTGCATGTGTATAAACTATATATATATATATAGTTTGTATATTTATTATATTATTATATATAATTTATGCTATAACAATATATTTTTAAGTATATAGATTTAGATATTTTTTATTTATTTTGTAGACCTTGATACTATAAGTACATAAGGCTTTATGAGAGTTGTTTAATAATAGTGATTTAATATTTTTTTTTGTTATTTTATTAAGATAATTTATTGAGTAGTGTTTATTTTGTTAATATTATAAAATAATATCTTATTTATTTTGTCAACCAAACGTGATTAGTATATAACTTGTTTAATTGAATCAGTTTGTGAACTAGCTGAGTTCACAAGTTCACAGATTTGAAGTGAGTAAGTCGAGCTCAAGTTGAAAACAGGGGTATTACCTTTTCCCCTCCCAACCTTTATCATTAACCACCTCTTTCACTTAAATTTTTTTTAAAGTGCCCAAATTACCCTTGCGCACACATTATCCAACGCCCCCCCTCCCCACCCACGACTCCCATCGTGGAACTCTAGCCCCCGCCGCCTGAACTCTTCTTCCTTCCCTTCTCGCATTGCCACAGCTCCACATTGTGTACTTTCTTGGACATTTTTCATCAATTTAAAGTACGGGTTCTCATTCATAACTAGTTTACTTTAATAAATTGTTGTTAGTTGATTGGAGAATGAATGATTTTGTAGTGGAAAAATGAAAATTGGAGATTTCAGCGAAAGAAGGACAAAACAACTCTACACATGTTTTTCATTCTAAACAGATGTATAGAGCTGTTCTAAGGATAAAACGGGTTTACACATCCGTTTTGCATTCTAAACGGATGTGCATAGTCATTTTCACTTTAGAACGGCTCTACATATCCGTTTAACATATCAGAATAATTCTCGTCGATCTACTCAAAATTACAAAGTTTATATCTCGTTTTATACTGCGATTGAACTTTAAATGAATAGTACACACCTAAAAATCACTTCCTCTCCTCTTTCAAAGCAAAAAAAAAGCAAGGAGAAGAATCCGAAGGATGTTAGCAGAATGGCTTTTTGGGGGGGGGGGGGGGGGAGGGAGAAGGGAGGGTAATTTCTTTAAGCCCAAAGGGCAATTTGGTCTTTTCACACAGTTGGGGGTGGTCAATGAAAAAGTTGGGGGTGGCCAAAGGTAACTACCTGAAAACAGTTCATTTTCATCCTACTTGGCCATTCAAGTGGCTTGCATAATATATCGCTTTTGTAGGCTTCGACTAAAATTAAATTATTATGACTTACTATGAAAATTTTAGGGCCACTACTTTTCATATTTACCCACTTTTATAGCTTTAACCGCCCTTTTTAGGAATTGAATTTATTAAATGCCTTACCCATTTCCTCTGTCATTCTTTGTCTGTGTTTGCTTTTGAGACTTGAAGATTACGAAAAAAGCCTCAATTTTTTCTTTTGGGGAACTAAGGGAGTGACTCATGAACAAAGATAAAATCATAACAAAACATGGGAAGCTTTACTGTGAAGAAGATATTCGTGACGTTTCTTCTATATGTTACCAACTTTCTCTCTAATTTTGATTATAGTTGCATTTATTTATAGTTTTGTTTGACCACAAATAGAGGAAGGGATATTGTTTGTCTTCAATATTTTTTTTTATCTTCGTCTTTTTTTTTTTTTTTTTTTCCTTATGATTTGTCAGATTCCAAAAGCTTATAGAGAGGGAAACGTTGACGAGTATGATGGTGCAGTTGTTCAGGGGTTATGTGGCCTTGTAGGGGTGAGTTTAGGTTGTAGTTTATTGATTTGATCAATTTCATCCTAAAAACATAGGAGAGTAGGTAAAATTAGAAGAATGGATAGCATGAAAAGAACCACCCCAAATTTTGTTTGGGTAATTAATGGTGGTTTTCTCCTTTTAAAGGGGGTTCACGGAAAAATGGTCACACTAATGGGTTTTAGATGGATTTAAATTTGTTTATATTGAACTTTGTTAAGTTTTAGTTATATTCACATGTGAGTTATTATCGTTATAGAAATAGCAATGAAAATACATATAATAATTAATCAATGACTTAAATCTTAACATAATAATGTTGGTAATAGAAAAATAAGCAAATCTAAATCTATTTTAGATGTAATTTATGTTTTAAAATTGGTATTATGAAATCTCGAAAAAATAAGGTAATGAAACAAATTATAATAATAAAAATATTATTCAAATTTGATGAATTGACCTTCAAGGTTGGTCATTTAGGAAGGAGAGGAGTTTGACTTAGTGATTGTTACTTCCTTTGCTAATTTTTTACTGTGAGTTCCTCTAGGGTCACAATAAAACCCTTGGAATACTTCACCTCCAAATTTATGACCAAAAAAAAAAAGTTGGTGATTTGGGAAGTGACTTAAAAGGATGAAGCATAATTACAAAACTACCATTGATGAACCGAAATGAAAACTATGGGCCTGTTTACATCAACCAATTTTTGTTTCCATTTTCAAATTATGCCCAAAACCTTGTTTGTTTTAAACGAAAATAGAAGTGTTTTTATAAACCGAAAACAAAAATAAAAGTCACTTCCAATGTTTTCATTATTGGTGACATTTTACAACTTGAAATGCAAAGATAAAAGAAGATATAGTGAGAGGCAGATGAACAGATGGGTTTTGATACCAATTTTGCTGGAGAATCTGATTGTCTGAAGTTAAAACATCCAATTATGTCCCCATAAGTTTAAATGACCAGCCTGCCATTCTTAAAAGATTCCCAAAATTTCAAGCTTGTCCTTGGTTGAAAAGTTGACTTTGCTCATCTCCAATGTTGACTTATGAATTGGGCTTGTTCTTACTACTCTAGCTTGGCCCAAACACATTACTGTTTACCAAACTCAGGATTTTTTTTTATCACTCCTACAAATTTTATTCTAACCCCAGACTTTTTTAAATGATCCATCTGATCATTTAAACTCATTTTCCCTTCTTCCCACCCCAAACTTTTGCAGGCTTTTGGATTATTGAATAAGCCGAAATAGTATTTTCTAATGTTGTAGATTATAAATAATCCATAATTTAGTAAGTTTGTATTTTAAGCTTCTGGATTATATATAATTCGTAAGTATCATTAATATATAAATTCTGGATTATATATAATCCGTAATTGTTGTATAATCTATAACAATGTTTTGTAGTGTTGTGAATTATTTAAATTTACCAAATTTGTGTTTAAGTTTAAAGATTATAAAGAATCATAAGTGTTACTGAATATTCTGGATATAATCTATAATACTACGGATTGGGGGTGGGAGGAAAGGAAATGGATATAAATGCAATTTTGTCATTTTAAGTGAAAATAGAAAAGTTTGAGGTGAGAATACAAATTCTAGAGGTGTTAAAAGAAACCCCCTAAACTTGTCTAGTGGTTGCCTAAAGGCTTAACTATAACCAGAAAATTCCTACTAAGTATTTTTTTTTTTGTCTTTAGATACACATGGGAGACCAAGAATTGCAACCTAGAGGGGGAGGGGGGATCCAAACCCAAGTGCTTGAAGAGGTTTTTGCTATTACAGTTTGTTGCTAGAAGTTAGGAGTCTAATTTTGTTTTGTTTTAATAAGTCCTAGTCTTTATGAATCTATGGTTTTTGAATTATTCCAATTGTGAATCACATAGTTGTACATGAGCTATTTTCTTGTATTCTGTTAGGATTTGTAAAGGCTATATAACAGCCTCTTTGAATTCAATAAAGCATGAATCAGTTTCCAAGAGTTTGAGTATTGTATACCTTCCATTCTCTACAAACTAGTAGCAGAGCCCCCATTGGGCCTAATACATACAACTAAGCCGTAGCTTAGCTAAGAGAAGATATAAGCACGAAAATGAGTGACGGAAAGATTTCAGCAAAAATCCCTCACTTTGATGGTCTTCATTATGATCATTGGAGTGAGTTGATGGAGAATCTTCTTCGTGCCAAGGGTTTATGGAACTTGGTTGAAAATGGTTTCGAGGAGCCTCGTGCAAGGATTGTGTTGACTGACACATAGTTGGAACAGTTGGAGAACACCAAAACAAAGGATCACAAGGTCAAGCATTATCCTTTTAGGGCCACTGATAGATCAATCTTTGAACAAGTCTTGGACAGGCGCACATTCGAGATTGTTTGGGATTCCCTGAAAAGAAAATTTGGGGGCAATGACCGTGTGAAGAAGTCCTTGCTCAATTCATTGTGAATGGAGTTCGAGGTGCTTGAAATGAAAGAAGTAGAAACCATTACTGAATATTTTGCTAGAGTAATGGCAGTGGCCAACAAAATGAGGAGCAATGGAGAGAATATGCCCGACACAATGGTGGTGGAGAAAATCCTTTGAACATTGACTTAGAGATTCACCTATGTAGTGGTTTCGATCGAGGAGTCAAAGGACATAGAAGCAATGTCCATTGACAAGCTTCAAAGCTCTCTAGTGGTTCATGAACAAAAGTTTAAAAGAGTCAACTAATATGATAGGCAAACACTCAAGGTGGAAAGCAGCAGAGGAAGAGGAAGAGGGCACCTTGAGGTAGAGGATGTGGAAGAGGGAGGAAATCTTTCACAAAGGCCACAATGGAGTGCTTTAAGTGCCACAATTTGGGGCATTTTCAATATGAATGTCCCAAATGGAACAAAAAGGCAAATTACGCAGAATTGGATAAAGAAGAAGAGCTCATTTTAATGGCTTTTGTAGAAGAAAATGAAGCAAAAAGGAATGATGCATGGTTCTTGGACTTAGGGTGTTCTACTCATATGTGTGGACACAAAGATATGTTCTTAGACATGGTAGAAGGACATAAGCACCCTGTTAAGTGTGGAAATAATTCTCAAATGTCGGTAGTTGGAAAAGGTAGTGTTAGATTGGTATTTAATGGCACTACTTTTCTTATTCGAGATGTATATTATGTCCCAAAGCTTTGAAACAATTTGTTGAGTATGGGGCAATTATAGGAAAAAGGGCCTTGCCATTCTCATAAAAAATGGGATGTGCAATATCTATCATCCATACAAAGGCTTGATTGTGCACACAAACATGAGTGCCAACAATATGTTTATCCTTTTCAATGAAAGCTCCAACATCACTTCTCCTATTGAAGAATGTCTGCATACTTGCTCTGATCTCACTTACCTTTGGCATCAAAGGTATGGTCACTTAAGCTACAAGGGTTTGAAGACACTACAAACAAAGAAAATGGTGCGTGGACTACCTCAACTAGAAGCCTCAAGTATCACTTGTACAAATTGTTTCACTGACAAGCAACACTGTTACCCAATTTCTAAGAAGAGCGAATGGCATGCTAGCAAGGTCTTGGAACTCATACACGCAGATATTTACCGACCAATAGAGCCAATCTCAAATAGTGGAAAGAGGTATCTCTTATGCTTCATTGATGATTATAGTCGTAAGGGTTGAGTCTATTTTCTTGCTGAAAAATTAGAAGCTTTGGAGTATTTCAAGACTTACAAGAAACTGGTGGAAAAGGAAGCAGAGGCATCCATCAAGTGTTTATGGATGGATAGAGGAGGAGAGTTCAGCTCTCTCAATTTCAAATTGTTTTGTAAAGAAGAAGGAATAAAGAGGCAACTTACTACAACATATACACCACATCAAAACGGAGTAGCAAAGTGCAAAAATAGAACAATTATGAACATGGTGTGCTGCATGATTTGCGAAAAAGGTTCCCAAACCTTTTTGGACTGAAGTGGTAAACTAGACATTCTACTTGTTGAATCAATGTCCAACACTTCCTGTGAAGAACATCGCTCCTCAAGAAGCTTGGAACAGAGTCAAGCCTTCAGTAGAACACCTTCGAGTTTGGGGCTGCATAGCACACATGCATATACTAGAGGCAAAACAAGGTAAACTTGATGATAAGAGCTTTCCTTGTATTTTGTTAGGTGTGAGTGATGAGTTAAAGGGTTATCGTTTGTTTGACCCTAAGACAGAGGATTGTAGTTAGTAAGGATGTAGTGTTTAAGGAAGAGAAGAGTTGTTTTGGGGTGATGATGCTTTCAGTAGTGATGAGAGTGAAGGGGATCACTGAGGTGAGGTTGATGGTGAGAATGATGGGAATAATGTAAGACATAGAGGTGAGGTTGATGGTGATGGGTTAGAGGAAGACATGGAGTTCGATAGTGGTGGTGAGAATGATGACGTAAGGGGTAGTGGAGCTAGGAATGAAGTAGTGATTTCACAAGAAAATGTGATTCAAGGGAGAGAGAGGAGGAAGCTGGCTTGGATGGGAAGTTATGTGAGTGGTGAGGGGTTGAGTGAAGAAGAAGCATAGGCCTACATGGTACAAGACGTTATAGATGATGATCCAACTCTGTTTGAGGAAGCTGTGAAGCATGAGAAATAGAGAAAGGCTATGGATAGTGAAATAAACTCAATTGAAAAGATTTAGACTTGGGAGTCATTGACCTGCCAACTAGAGCAAAAACAATTGGAGTTAAATGGATTTTCAAGACAAAATTGAATGAGTTGGGTGAAGTTGATAAGTATAAAGCTTGATTAGTGGCCAAGGGGTACTCTCAATAGCATGGAATCGATTTTACTAAAGTCATTGCCCTGGTTGCACACATGGATATAGTAAGTATGATTGTGGCACTTGCAGCATGTAAAGGATGGGACATCTTTCAATTGGATGTCAAATCTGCGTTCCTTTATGGAGAATTGAGTGAGGACATGTGCATTGGGCAACCAAAGGGATATGTGAAGAAAGGGAAAGAGCACAAGGTTTACAGGCTACATAAAGCCTTGTATGACTTAAGGCAAGCATCAAGAGCCTGGTTTAGCCGTATAGAGTCCTATTTCGTGAAGGAAGGATTTCAAAAATGTCCAAATGAACAAACTTTGTTCATCAAAAGAAGCATTAGAGGAACATATTAATTGTTAGCATTTATGTTGACGATTTGATTTATACTGGTGATGACAAGGGCATGATGATTGAGTTCAAGAAGTTTCTGATGCAAGCTTTTGACATGACTGACCTAGGGAAGATGTGATTCTTCCTTGGCATTGAAGTTTTGCAAAAACCAGAAGGGATTTTCGTGTGTCAAAGGAAATATGCCACTGATATCTTGAATAAGACTTGCTTGCCTTCACAGATTCTGATTATGCAGGAGATGAGGAAGATTCTAAAAGTACATCCAGTTATGTTTTCTTGTTGAGCTCGGGAGCAGTGTCATGGATGTCCAAGAAATAACCAATTGTTACTCTTTCAACTGCTGAAGTAAAGTTTGTTGCTGTTGCTGCTAGTGCTTGTCAAGCTGTGTGGATGAAAAGGGTTTTGAGAAACTTAAATCATGTTCAAAAGGTAGCACCGTCATCATGTGTGATAATAGCTTAACGATTAAACTTTCGAAAAATCCAGTAATGCATGGAAGGAGCAAGCATATTAGAGTGCATTTTCATTTTTTAAGGGATCTCGCAAAAGATGGAGAAGTTGAGTTGGTGCACTGTGGAACTCAGGAGCAAGTTGTAGATTTGATGACTAAAGCCTTGAAGCTTGAGGCCTTCCAGAAGCTTAGGAAGAAGATGGGAATGCTTGATCACACCGAATTAAACTAACTCCATATTGCAGCTAGTTTAAGGGAAGGAATGAAGAGGTTTTTGTTGTTACAGTTTGTTGCTAGAAGTTAAGAGTCTAATTCTATTTTGTTTTAGTAAGTCTTAGTCTCTAGGAATCTATGGTTTTTGAATTATTCTAATTGTGAATCATGTAGTTGTACATGAGCTATTTTCTTGTATTATGTTAGGATTTGTAAAGGCTATATAACAACCTCTTGGGATTTGCCTTCCGCCCTCCCCACCTTTACCATCCACCATCCCCCACACTTAATAATTTATCAAAATACCCCTCCATACCCATCACCCAGCGCCTCCCCCCCTTCCAACCCACGACACTTTCTTCTTCTTCATCGCGTGGAACCCTAGCCCTACCCCGCCGTTGCAAGTGTTCTTCCTTCCTTCCTCTCTCGCATTGCCGTAGCTCTATTGTGCACTTTGGTGGAGATGTTTCATCAATTTAGATGATTGAAAAATGGGTGATTAGTGGTTGAAAAAATGGAAATGGTGGTATGAGCGAGTGAGGCGAGAAACGGCTATATAAGGCCGTGTAAAGAAGCAAATGGCTATGGAGAGCCGTTTTCTTCTTAACACGGCCATGTAAAGCCATGGGGAACATTGTACGGCTATGGACATCCGTTGCATAACCAACCAAATGGCTGAAGTGTACCGTTTTGATAATTTTTTGGACCTGGGTAGCCCTTTTTGGTTGTATGGGTAACTATGGCTGCAATGGCTTCTACGCCACGGGAGGGGGGGGGGGACAAGGGAGGGGAAAGCTTATCTTGTTTAAGCTCGTAAGGGCATTTTAGACATTTCACACAGTGAGGGGTGGTGGATGGTAAAGGTGGGGAGGGCATAAGGCAAATCCCCAACCTCTTTGAATTTAATAAAGCATGAATCAGTTTCCAAGAGTTCGAGTATTGTATACTTTCCATTCTCTATAGTGCCAAGCAACAAAGTTATGAGGTGGTGCCATTTCAACCAAACCCTACTAACTCCTACTAAGTAATTTGAACCTCTAAAAGTGGTAAAATAATATAAATATAATTAAAACTCTATGACATAAATCTAGATTAAAAGTCACCATTAAACACCAAAATATGACATATATAATAGCATAAAAAAAAAAAAACTGAAATGTGTTTATAAAAAATCAAGGGTAGTGAATATCAAACTATGTATGTATTCATTCATTGAGATTTTTTTTTTTAACAAATGATGTGAAATGAAATAAAAGAGAAATAAATTAGGGTATATTTACACAAATTTATTTTGTATCTAACCCCAATTGATTTGTTTGATATGTGATTGGCATGATTCTTGAGATGTGTTTGAGTTTGATTTATGAGAAAATGGTTGGTTGCGGTTTGATCTTGATTGATTATTTATTAAATAGATATTCAAATATGATACTTTTGTTTGTTGCCTTGAAACAATGAATATGTAGCTGATTTTGTGTGTGTATATATATATATCTAGAAAATTAATACATGTACCTTAAATGGAAGAGGAGGACGTTGTTTTTAGGAAGTTGCTTAAGATACTCCCCACCTTTCTTTATACACGCCCCAAACCATGTGAATATACCATAATGACCATTTATTAAAAAAAAAACACTCACCATGATTTAAGGCAACACACTCCCCAAAATAGAATGAGTCTCCGATCAAGCGTCAAACACAAAAATTCAGTCTATAGATTTGAATGTGCAATTTTTTGTCAATTCGGATCTATATATTTGAAAATATAAATCTTTGGTAAATTTGGATTTATAGATTCGAATGGCCCTAAAATGAGCCATTTGGATCTATAGATTCAAATTTATCAAAGATGTGTATTTTTGGATCTATAGATCCGAATTGACACAAAATTGGACATTCGGATCTATAGATCCAAATTGTTCTTTTATTTATTTATTTTTTCAAGTTAGTGGGCTATTGTTTTTAATTCTCCTTGTATTCTTATTTCAAATAGAGTGCAAAATAGTTTGTACAGAATGAGCAACAAGGATGAATATTTTAATTGTGAGTATTACTCGGTGGAAGGAGTGGAATACACAATGAATGCACATTCGATTGGGAATGCATGTACCATTTATCTTATTGAAAAATTTGTGTTGTTGTGCAATAGAAATGAGAGTGTACAAATTGCCATTGGTAGGTTGATGAAACTAGAGTATCCATTAATCGGCCGATGGACCAGTGCGATGATTTCACTTCCTTATTTAGTACCGATAAAGTGGCTTTTCATAAATCTTTAATTTTAAAAATATTTTGTAATGTGAAGGCAATTAACCGCGAAATATTTGATTGCATACAGAGATTTACTACTAGGGGTGAGTTATTGGAGTGGGTCAGACAAATCGAAGGATGATTGGATTTGTGATTATGATTGTGAGGTCTGAGACAGGGAAGCGCACATTGGTGTGGCAAGGGGGTGAACGGGGTGACAAGTACAAGCCTCTAAAGAAAGGCTTTATGTAGCGCGAAGACATTCACAAAGAAATGTGGGTGTCCATTCATAATGAGAGGAAGATTATTGTTAGACAATTTATGGAATGTGAAAGTTACATGTGGAAACCATAATCTTCCTCCAGCAAATATGTGGATTGACCATTCATATGCAGGATGCCTCATTGAGGAGAAGAAAACAATGGTGAAAGAAATGACCATGAACATGGTGAAGCCTAATAATATATTGCTTATATTGAAGAAAAATGTTGAAAGCAACGTGACCATAGTAATCAGATTTACAATGCTAGGCACTAATTCAAACTAAATGTTAAAGGTCCTTGAACACTGATGTAGCAGTTGATGAAATGTTTAGACAAACATAGCTATATGTATTGGCATAGGTGTGTTGAGGGGATAAATGTTGTTAGTGACATTTTTTGGGTGCACCCTTAGTCAATTCATTTGTTGAATGCATTTCACATTGAGATGAAGAGGCACTACAAGGGCTTGGTGGGCCATTGATAAGGGCACGGGCTAAGAGAGCAAGAGAAGCCTTAAACCAAATGGTGGCAACTCTAAATGGCAGCAATCCAACTCTGAATGAAGCCAACCCAATACTAGCAGAAATGAAGCCCAAGTTGGTCCACTTGTTAATGGAGGAAATGGGCTGAGACGCATGGTAGGCTAAGGGAGATGGGTTGTGATGCAAGGCCTCACCAAAGGAGATAAAATAACTTGTGTTAAAATTTGATAAATAAGGCTGTAATAGGCTGATAGGCAGCATGACTTGTGTGGGCGCATGGGCCCAAAACACTTGCTTAAATTCTTGTTAAAAGTTGTATGGGCTGCCACAAGATAGTATCTGAATAATTCACAAAGAAATGGCAGCAAGTGGCTGAAGTGGCGTGGACTCTTGAGGGGCTTGCATGCTAATTAATGAGCCACCCACTTATCACCACTTCATGCTAGTTAAGAAGCCAATGCACTAAAAATAATTATCACCACTAGTTAGTAGTTAATACCATCATAGGAGTTACGTTATTAGTGACCACCTAGCATTATTGCTGGCAGCAAACCAATCCTATATGTAATTCATGAATTTAGCAATGAAAAGGTAGATTTGATGTCCAATTTTCAGAAATGTGAGACTTGTCTCTCTAGGGTTCTTGTTTGAGCCAAAATCTGATCTTATCAAGAGGCCAACACTCTTGTGGCGATCTTCACCTCAAGCTTATCAATTCACCAGGATTGTGGCGTCTATCCATCTTCTCTCCTATCTAGTTTTCTTTTCAATCTGCAATTTACACCTCAACCAGTTTCTGGTTCCTTCCCTATTCACGCCAATAGTGCTGGGTTTGCATAAGATTTCAACCTAAAATCCTAACCAGAATTCTGCTAATCGGGCTGGATATCAATTAGCGGTATCAGAGAAACAGGTTGGGGTTGAATTTTTGTTTTCCAGCAATACTCGTATCCTTTGAATTTATGTTTTTCCAGCAATATTCCTATCCTTTGAGTTTCTGTTTTTCCAAATTGTTCTTAGCCTTTGAATTAATTCTGCTCAAATAATTACTATCGCTAATTTAGATTAGAAAAAGAAAAACAAATTGTGATACCTTTGAATTTTGTGGGGATTGTGTTGCCATACCTGCTGTTTAGAATTGCCAATTGTTACCTTAGAATTATATATAAAAAAAATGAGGAGAACAGAACAAAGGGTCTGCGAATTCTGGAAAGAAAAGAAAAAAAAAAATGAAATAGCAAGCTATATAATTGTGTGCGCAATATCTGAAAAGAATTGTAGTTAAATTCCTTGTCAAAATTTCTTGTTCACCTTGATTTCCTTGTCAATTTTTCTGCTGAATATTTCTTTGATTTCCTTGGCAAATTTTTTCTTGCAATCCTGGGCTGAATTCTTGAATCGGTTTGCTTGATTGACAGTTGGTTTTGGCCAATTGTGTGGATTGGAGGCTGGCCTCTTTTAAGAACTCAAAGAGAGCAATTTGAGTGGAAAAAGGCAAGAGTGCATAATACATAAAAGCCAAGATGAGAGCAAACACGAGTGAACCACAAATTTTGAGTGAAACATGTGAGTGGAGTGGTGAGGTCCTTGTTTTCCTTAACTACAAATTTTCTGGATTAAATCTGTTTTAAGTGATGGCAGAAATAGGTAGTGGAAACTCTCCTCCAAGGGGAGCAGATGCGAGATTTCAGCTAGAAGCCATAACCTAACTTTTTGAGAGATTGTTGTGAAGACAAGCCGATGAGTTTCATGAAAGTCTTGACCAAATGGAGAGGGACAGAGTAACAACTAGACATTCTTCGCATACTAAAGATGAATATTTGGGAGATAGGAGGCAGAGACATAGGGGGAGACATGAGAGGTGACAGAGAAGGAGAAGAGATGAGGGAGAAAACAGAGGAAATAATTTGGGTGGAGTGAAAATTAAAGTGCCATCTTTTCAGGGGAAAAATGATCCAGAGGTGTACTTAGAGTGGGAAATGAAGATTGAGCAGATTTTTGCATGCCATAATTATTCTTAGGAGGAAAAGGTGAAGGTAGCAACTCTTGAATTTTCCTATTATGCCTTGATTTGGTGGGATCAAACACTCAGGATAGAAGCAGATTTGAAGAGCCGTCTGTTGATACTTGGGAGGAAATGAAGAGAATGATGAGGAGGCGTTTCGTGCCTTCTTAATATCATAGAGAATTGCACAACAAGCTGCAGAGACTTACCTAAGGGACTAAGAGCATTGATGAATACTTCAAAGAAAGGGAGGTGGCGTTAATTAGAGCCAATGTGGTGGAAGAAAGGGAGGCAACCATGGCACGGTTCTTGCATGGCCTAAATCGTGACGTTAATGACATTGTGGAGCTGCAACACTATGTTGAATTAGAAGAATTGGTGCATCAAGCAATTAAGGTGGAGTAGCAACTTAAGAGGAAAAATTATAGTAAGAAAAACACTCCCACTTTCAATACAGCAAGGTGGAAGGACAAGTCAAAGAAGGAGGGTGGCTCATCTTCTAAAAAGGCAGCTGCTGACCCCAAAGGAAAGGCTCCAAGTAAGTCTAATGAATCCATTATTAGTACCAAAAGCCGTGATATCAAATGCTTTAAATGTTTGGGCAGGGGCCACATAGCATGTCAATGTCTAACCAAAAAGGTAATGGTGCTGAAAAATAATGGAGAATACACCACAGAATCCTCTTGCAATTTTACCATAACTAGTGAAGATGATGTTGAGAGTAAAGAGGAAATGCCACTAGAAGGAGATTTACTCATGCTGAGGAGGCTGTTAGGCAGCCAAGTGAAAAAGGAAGACGATGCTATCCAAAGAGAGAATATCTTCCATACAAGGTGTCTTATCCAAGGGAAGATGTGTTCTCTAATCATTGATGGAGAATGTTGTGCAAATGTGGCTAGTACATGGTTAGCAACTAAGATTAATTTGGAAACTAAACCCCACCCACGGCCATATAAGCTTCAATAGCTTAATGAGGAAGTGGAGATGACAGTAAACAAGCAAGCTGAGGTTTATTTCTCCATTGAGAAATATCATGATTCTATTTTGTGTGATGTGGTACTTATGGAGGAAAGTCACTTGCTACTTGGGAGGCCTTGGTAGTATGACAAAAGGGCCAACCATGATGGGTATACCAACAAGTTTTCTTTTCTGCATGACAAACAAAAGATCACTCTTGTACCATTATCAATTAGGGAGGTGAGAGAGGATCAAGAAAAAATGAGAGAAAAGAAAGAAAAAGAGGAATTGAAAGAAAAGAGTGGTAGCCGAAACAAGAAGAGGGAAATAGCTGAAAGAAAAAAGAGTGAAAGGCAAGAGAAAAGTAGAGAGAAAATAGAAGTAGCAGAAAATTATCTTGCAAAAGAAAGAGAGGTGAAGAGGGTACTGTTGTCTGAACAGCCCATATACTTGTTGTATTGCAAAGGCTATGCCTTGAATTCTAACAATTCTACTGCTACTCTTCTGCCTAGTGTTGTTGAAATTGTTTTGCAGGAGTTTGGAGATGTGTTTCCGAAGGAAGTCCCCGACGACTTACCACTAATAAGAGGAATAGAATACCATATTGACCTCGTTCCTAGAGCATCTTTGCCCAATAGGCCAGCATACCGGAGTAATCCCCAACAAACCAAAGAAATACAAAGACAAGTGGAGGGTTTACTGCGCAAAGGCTGGGTGAAGGAGAGCTTGAGTCCTTGTGCTATACCGGTCATTTTGGTATCCAAGAAGGATAAAAGCTGGAGGATGTGCATCAATTGCAGGGCCATCAACAACATCACCATCAGGTATAGACATCTTATTCCTAGACTTAATGACTTATTAGATGAATTGTATGGTGTTAGTTTATTTTCAAAAATTGATTTGAAAAGTGGGTACCATCAAATTCAAATAAGGGAAGGGGATGAATGGAAAACTGCCTTTAAAACTAAACATGGATTGTATGAATGGTTAGTAATGCCTTTTGGGGTGCATTTTACTTTTATGAGGCTTATGAACCATGTCTTAAGAGAGTTTTTAGGCAAGTTTGTTGTTGTGTATTTTGATGATATATTGAAATACAGAAAAAATTTAGAAGAGCATCTTGAACATTTGAGGGCTGTTTCACATGTGCTTAGGAAAGAAAAATTGTATGCAAACATGGAAAAATGCACCTTTTGTACATATCATGTCAAATTCTCAGGATTTGTTATAATTCTCACGGTGTGCATCTTGATGAAGAGAAAATAAAAGCCATTCAAGATTGGCCAACCCCCAAAAATGTGAGTGAAGTTAGGAGTTTCCATGGCTTAGCTAGTTTCTATAGGAGATTTGTTAAAGACTTCAGTACTTTGGCAGCACCTGTTAATGAAATTGTTAAGAAAAAGGTAGGGTTTAAATGGGGGGAAAAACAAGAGCATGCATTCACTACACTTAAGGATAAGCTCACTCATGCACCAATACTTGCATTGCCAAATTTTGCTAAATCTTTTGAACTTGAATGTGATGCATCTAAATGTTGGTATTGGGGCTATTTTAATGCAAGAAGGTCATCCCATTGCATATTTTAGTGAGAAATTAAATGGTGCAGTTCTTAATTATTCCACATATGATAAGGAGTTGTATGCCTTGGTAAGGGTTTTACAAACTTGGCAGCACTATCTTTTGCCCAAAGAATTTATCATTCACAGTGACCATAAGTCCTTGAAGTATTTAAAGGGGCAAGACAAGCTGAACAAGAGACACGCTAGGTGGGTTGAGTTTCTTGAACAATTCCCATATGTGATTGAGCACAAGAAAAGTAAGAGTAATATAGTTGCCTATGCACTCTCAAGAAGGTATGTTCTACTCTCTACACTTGAAACTAAAATATTTGGTCTTGAACATAGTAGGGAATTGTATGAACATGATCCATATTTCTCTGCCAAATATTCTGCATGTGTGAATACTACTCAAAATGGATACTTTAGGCATAATGATTTTCTGTTTAAGATGAAAGGGTTATGTGTGCCAAAAGGGTCCATAAGAGAGTTGCTTGTGAGAGAGGCGCATGAGGGGTGTTTAATGGGACATTTGGGGGGGTTCAAAAGACTTTAGATATGTTGCATGAACATTTCTATTGGCCACACATGAAGCATGATGTGCATAAATTCTGTGACCGATGCATTGTTTGTAAGAAATCTAAGTCTAAGGTAATGCCTCATGGACTTTATACTCCTTTGCCTATTCCTGATTTTCCTTGGATTGACTTGTCTATGGACTTTGTTTTAGGGCTGCCTCGGACAAGGAATGGCAAGGATTCCATCTTTGTGGTGATGGATAGGTTCTCCAAAATGGCGCACTTCATACCATGTAAGAAGGAGGATGATGCTAGCCATGTTGCAGAATTATTCTTCAAGGAAGTGGTGCGTCTACATGGGCTGCCAAGAAGCATTATTTCAGATCGTGACATGAAATTCCTAAGTCACTTTTGGAGAACCTTCTGGGGTAAGCTGGGCACCAAGCTTCTTTTCTCCACGCTCTATCTTCTCTTCTTAGAGCTGTGATTAAAAAGAATATTAAGTCTTGGGAAGAGTGTCTACCTCATGTGGAATTTTCATATAATAGGGCTGTCCATAGCACTACTCAATTTTCTCCATTTGAAATTGTTTATGGATTTAACCCCTTAACTCCTCTTGATTTGCTGTCATTGCCTAACGCTTACGTTTTAAAGCATAAGGATGGGAAAGCCAAAGCTGAATATGTGAGGAAGCTACATGAATAGGTTAAAGCTCAAATTGAGAAGAAGACAGAGAGCTATGCTAAATATAACATCCCGAATTTTCTAAGAGAAGAACATAAATCTACACTAAATAATTTAATTAGTGGTATGATTGCTAAATGCAAATGTGAAGTATGAGAATATTAAGGATATGTATGAGGATGAAATATGAATGAAAGTGAATGGTGAACTCTTGGTTGCTTTCTATCATATGTGCTTATGTAATTGTGATTCTCATTATCATAAAAATGAAGTGAACTAAGTGGAATGAACTTTGAATAATTAATTAAGGAATTAAAGAGTTAGAAATGTGGTATATATTAGTGCAATTGGATTAAATGGCTATTTAATTGAACTACTAGTTAGGGAGATGGTTAGAATGTGACTAAATTGGTCATAATTGGACCAAATGAAGGCAGCAGCTGGCCTCCCCCAAGTCCCACGCCACTTGCATGCATTTAGCCTCTAGAAACTTTGTAACTAGAGAGGGGACACTCCCACCAATCATAGCTTGACAAAATACCATAGTATGATAATGGCAATTTGATATTTTGTATGATATTTTGGTGAGGCTTGCGCATGAAGGAGTTCAGCTGAAGACTTGTGCAGCTTAAGCATGGGTAAGTCGGTTAGGGAGTGGTGAGTCAATGGAGACAACCAATCATCAAGCCACACTTGTCCCTAATTACCCATGATATTAATTAATTAAAGGAAATACTTATAGAAAATAAATTAGACAAAAAGAAAATAAATAAAAGGGGGAAGTGAGGGGAGGAGGTCAGCAGCTTGCTGGAAAGAAATAGAGGAGCTGCAGAGGAAAGGAGGAAGAGGAGAAAAGAAGGAAGAGAAAGAAAGCCAGGAGTTGAGGTAGCTAATGACTCCCTTAATCTTTTCTTGCATGCTATATAATTGCCTATGGGTGTGAGCACTTGTGGTATGCTATTATCCATATTCCTTGCTGTGTTTAAGTGATATTCAAGAGGAATATCATGTTATGGTGCTTAGAGCTGCCAAGGAAGTGGTTCTAAGTGATTATGTGCTATTATGTGCATCATGGTGTTTTCTTTGCATTTCTATGCCATTTAATGAGATTAATGACTTGTAATAGTCATGTATATTTACTAATGGACTCATTAGCTACTGAGACTTGAAGTCTCATATCCCTTTTTGTGGGAATATCAATGATTTCCAGGAGGAGAAACACCAAGGGTGGCTGCGAAGCTTCAAATAGAGTGTGGCTGTGATTTAATTTATAAAATATATGATTAATGTGTAATTATTTGTTTTAGTTGAATATTTGATGTATAAGGATGTATTGCTATGTTCATAAATGAGAAATGAACGGAATAGATAGAAGAGGTAAAATTGATGGAATTCTGCTCAAGTGTGTACAATAACCCTAAAACCTGTTTTCTGGCAGTTAAGAGGATAAATCAAGTAAGATGCCCTAAGTCTTGATTTTTTACTTGAAAATTTTACAGCAAGCGTTTGACATATTGAACTTCATCCATACCAATTTTCGTGGCAATTGGAGCACAATCCCATGCCCAAATAATTTTTCAAACTAGCAAAACTGTATTTTTGCAGTCAACAAGGCAGTGTACAAACTTTGCTTAATTAACCCACCAAACCAACGAGATTTTGTATGAAATTTTTACCACATATTCTAGACACATTAAACTTGTAATCTGGATCTTTTCATGATTTTTTGACATTTATAAGTCACGTTTTCATATTTTACAAGAACAGGGCAGCAAGCTACCAACTCAGTAAGCTGTCCAATTGAAACCTAAACTTATAGTTGAGATTTACCATTTTAAACCAAGCTTAATAAGTGTTTTTCATAAATATAAGAGTTAAAATAAGGTGTTACACTAAACAAGCTAACAAGGGCAGGAAGAAGGTAGTCTTTGAACCCAGTGACTGGGTTTGGGTACATTTGCGAAAAGAACGGTTTCCTTCACAAAGGAAATCCAAGCTTCAACCAAGAGGCGATGATCCATTCCAAGTGCTATCCAAAATTAATGACAATGCATATAAGATTGATTTACCAGGTGAGTTTAGTGTTAGTGCTACCTTTAATGTGGCTGATTCATCTCCTTTTGATGTAGGTACAGAAGATGTCGATTCGAGGTCAAATTCACTTAAAGAAAGAGGGGATGATGGGAATCAACCAAGCTGGAACCCGAATGAAGAGGCACTACAAGGGCTTGGTGGGCCAATGATAAGGGCACGGGCTGAGAGAGCAAGAGAAGCCTTAAACCAAATGGTGGAAACTCTAAATGGCAGCAACCCAACTCTGAATGAAGCTAACCCAACACTAACAGAAATGAAGCCCAAGCTGGTCCACTTGTTAATGGAGGAAATGGGCTGAGACGCATGGCAGGCTAAGGGAGATGGGCTGTGACGCAAGGCCTCCCCAAAGGAGATAAAATAACTTGTGTTAAATTTTGATAAATAAGGCTGTAATAGGCTGATAGGCAGCATGACTTGTATGGGCGCATGGGCCCAAAACACTTGCTTAAATTCTTGTTAAAAGTTGTATGGGCGGCCACAGGATAGTATCTGAATAATTCACAAAGAAATGGCAGCAAGTGGCTGAAGTGGCGTGGACTCTTGAGGGGCTTGCATGCTAATTAATGAGCCACCCACTTATCACCACTTCATGCTAGTTAAGAAGCCAATGCACTAAATATAATTATCACCACTAGTTAGTAGTTAATACCATCATAGGAGTTACATTATTAGTGACCACTTAGCATTATTGCTGGCAGCAAACCAATCCTATATGTAATTCATGAATTTAGCAATGAAAATGTAGATTTGATGTCCAATTTTCAGAAATGTGAGACTTGTCTCTCTAGGGTTCTTGTTTGAGCCAAAATTTGATCTTATCAAGAGGCCAACACTCTTGTGGCGATCTTCACCTCAAGCTTATCAATTCACCTGGATTGTGGTGCCTATCCATCTTCTCTCCTATCCAGTTTTCTTTTCAATCTACAATTTACACGCCAACCAATTTCTGGTTCCTTCCCTATTCACGCCAATAGTGCTGGGTTTGCATAAGAATTCAACCTAAAATCCTAACTAGAATTCTGCTAATCGGGCTGGATATCATCACATTGTTCTTTTGATGGACAGTACTTATAAAACTAACAAGTATCGCCTCACATTGTTTGAGATTGTGAGTGCAACATCCACCGATCTAACATTTTTAGTTGCATTTTCTTACATGGACTTTGAGTGGAAAGATAAGTTTGGGCTCTTGATAAGCTTAGGGGCTTGTTCAAGATGTGTGAGGTTTTGTCTTAAGTGATTGTGACTGATAGGGATCTTGCCCTCATGAATGTAGCGGTAGAGATTTTTCCAAGTTCTGTGAATCTACTATGTCAATATCATATCAACAAAAATGTACAAGCAAAATGCAAAATGGTAGTGAGGGATGTCGAGGCATGCAAACAGATGATGGAGGCTTGGGGAATGCTTATGGATGCCCAAGACAATGAGGCATTTTGTTATGCTTATAGAGCATTTCGTGCCATAAGCGATGGCCTCAATGAATTTGTTGCATATGTTGAGAAAACATGGCTACAACTGCACAAGGATAAATTCATCCTAGTATGGAGTGATAGATACATGCACTTGGGTAACACTACAACCAATAGGTATGTTCTCATTTGACAACTTCAGTTTGTAAATGATGCATAACATTGGAAAGTTTACATTGGTTTATGCACTTTAATCTCATGATATTGTTTTATTTAATTTTTTTTTTTTTTTTTTTTTTTTTATGTTTTTTGTTGCATGAAACAAGGTAGAAAGCGCACATGTAAGATTAAAGATGACGTTGCATCATAGTACGGGCAACCTTCATAGCTGTTAGGAGATAATCCATGGGTTGATTGAGTTGCAGCATAATGAGATGAGCATAGTTTGATCAAGGTTGAGCACAAGATGAAGATTAAATTGTTTGCAAAATTACATAATGCAGTCTCATATTTTGCACTCAATCATATGTCATCCAAGCTAGAACATGCATATAATTATGTTAGTTTGAACATTGCAGCGTGTGGTTGCTACATGAAGATTAGACATGGATTACCTTTTGCTCACGAGCTTGGTGAGTGCATCATGTTGAATGTCTCGATTCCCTTGAGTGCAATTAATTCTCATCGGAAGACTTTGAGATTTGGTAGCCTCAGTGGGAACAAGAAGAAAGTACCTTGGAGGAATTCCATGGATTTGTTGGAGCAACGATTCAGACGCTGTACTGACAAAGGAAGAGACTTATGTTCTAATGCATAAGGTCATTGAATTAGCATGTTTAGAGACAACTCCATTAGAGCCCCCACCTGAGAAGGTTAAAACCAAATGTGTTGTGAAAAAGAAGGCAAAAAGGTCAGAGAGATCAACTAAGCATGACCCATCATATTTTGAACATGTTAACTCTCTTCTTGCTTTAATGGACCGTAATGCTTCCACCAAGCTATCCACTCAGGACTCTGTGGCTCAATCCAAGCCTATCCTTGGGAGTTCATCCCTTAGGCCACCCAACCATAGCCACTTAATGCATTCTAAGGCGATGTTGGAGTGTGCCCTAGGACCTAGTCATTAGATGATTATATTAGGACACACATGCACCTCAGTTTATATTTAGCAATGTAATTATTATATTACATGTTCCCTTTATTATTTGCACACTTTTATGATTTGATATAATAATTGTCCCAAGAATAGTTCTAGCTATTCTTAAAATGTCCATAGTCAAGTATTATTGCGAAGGGATAGCAATAATGCTTACGAGACTAGTATGCATGTGACCGATGACGGTGTGTCATAGATATGTGATATCAAGTCAGTGCATAGGTACATTGTTGGAGAACAAATGTAATGAAATGACCCTTCATGAGAATGCTACATGGATTATATCATGTTATTAGCAATTCTCATGTGACCTACTTGTGCATAGTCCTTTGACCTTAAGTCACTACAATTCCTTACATGAGAAGTAACATGCTTTGACACCGTCTTGTGTCACCTTTAACCGGGATGACTTGTAGGGAAATGATAAGGTGTTCCGCGAATCATGTAGAGGATTGTGAGTGACATAGATGTGATTTTGTCCCTTCCTAGTTAAAGAAGTGATATCCGTGGCCCCTTGATGAGCGAGACTATGAAATGCATAGCTATGCTGGAATAGATCAATATGAGATATTGATTATTCGTTTAGTTAGTCTGATTGGTATCAAAAAACATGGATTGAATGTCAATGAGGATAACAATTCCATGCCTCAATTTCAGTCCAAATATTAGTACAAAAGGGAGTATGTCACATAGTGAATGTCACATTTAGGAGAATGTTAGATTACAAATATTCTTGCTATTTGGGTAGTAGTGATGTATTGCTAAGATGCCACTCACTGTTTATGGCTCAAATTGGGGCATTGCCAACGTAGCAAGAACTTACAAGGTCACATAATATGGGTAGTATTGGGACATTGAGCGCCTTAGTTGGACTAAGATCTAATTAATTGTGTTTATTGTCTATATACACAAATATTATTTGGAAATAATATTTATATACAATATGAGATATTGTATTAAATTATCTGATATTAGATTAATATTAGATAATTGTGTATAAATTAAATGGTTCATAATTATGAGATAATTATGAATTAATTTTGTTAAATAATTCAAAATTGTAGGATAATTTTTGAGTTATTTATTTATAGATTTTCCTAGTTGTGAATAACTAGAAAATAAGCCCTATCCACTCTTCACTCCTCTATAGATAAGGAAGATATGCTTAGGTTAAAACATGCTAGTAGTTATGTAGTTGAAATAAGAGACTGCTAACCCTAGCTCTATAAATAAGAGGTTGAGGGGAGCACAAAATATATAACAAAACACACATGTCATTCAAAGAGTCCAACAACCTCTAAGCGTGCTTCCTAAATTTGTGTGAGAGAAATAATCATTCTAGCAAATGAAAGGAGAAGTGGAGTCTTAATCTTCCTTGTATGGATATCATAGAGGCATTGTCAACTAGGAGTGCTAGATCTTTAGGTCTTGATCTATGTCACTGTGCATTAATCTGGATAGGTTTCAAAATTTTAAGTTATGCTACTTTTACCAATCTAAGAAACCCAATAGGCGATCCCTATGTTTAACCAGTTACCATTGTGCATTCGTGAGTTCGTTGATGATGTCATTGATGTGGAGGTGGATGGAAATTGTGGTTATCATGCTATTGCATGCAGAATGGGGTTCTTAGAGGAAACATGATCATATAGACATTGTGAGTTAATTAAGGAAATGCAAGACTGGAGAACATTATGCATGAGCATGTTCCACGAAAGTCTCTGCCAGTAACTTCTCTCATTACTCATTCTAGAACAGGAATCACACAGTGCTTGACCAAAGAAGTTGATGCAACTCCTAGATATGCCATATGTAGTTGCTTCCAGATTTGGCATTATATTGGTTCTCTATCCATTGCAATCATGGACATATTTCCCTCTTCATACATCACCTCTATCCAATGTTACATGGATAAATGAGTCTATAGTTATAATCGCACATGTTTATGGAAATCACTTGGTATAGGTATACACCAAACCATATTTCATTTGTTTATTTCATTGTTTGACCATGGAATGTTATTTTTTCTTTTAACTAATTGGGGAATGTATTCGCACAAGTAAAGATGAAAAAAGACTCTCTAATGCCACTGGTGGCACCCCAATGGAAGCATCACGCGTAGGAGGAAGTGTTCACTTGGCAGTACTCATTTATTCCATGGATGAATTTATTCGAAACATTAGCAAGAAACGAATGAGCTCGAGGAATCCATACAGAGCTGATGTTGTCAACATTTTGTAGTGATTACTATAAATATTATATTGATTATAGGGCCTTATTATAGTTAATTCATGCCAATACATCTTGCAATATTACTTGGTCTTATACAACATTCACATGGGTGCTGATAGCCATATTTGTAGTGTATATGTAACAACTTAGATCTACATATCCATTTGGACCATTTTTAGCTTGTTCAGATCTATACATCCTAATTGTCCATTTTTGGACAATTCAGATGTATAAATCCATTTTGAACCTTTTTTGGCTTGTTCCATGGATGCATACGTTCGAAACATTAGCTACAAATGACCGATAATCTTTGATTCCATATACCACCGATTCTATACATATTGTATATTAAATATTATAAAAATTATAGTCTCTTCATGTCAATTAATTCATTAGCATGTTCATGAAAGTACAAGTGTGCATAGTTAATAAACAACAATCACATGGAATGCTAGAAAGACAAGTTTTGGTGTAAAAAGGGAGTATTCAATTTTGGTGCAAAAAAGGCACAGTTCGGATCTACAGATCAAAGTGGTTCAAAAATAGGATTTTTCGAATTTTAGATTCAAATGGTTCAAAAATAGAGCTTTTCAAGTGTATAGATCCAAATGGTGTTAAAATAGCCATATTTGGATCTATAGATCTGAGTAGCTAGTTTAACACCTATCAGACTTGTACATCTGAAAGGTACATTTTTGAATCACTTAATATATTTTGACGTTTGTTTTGCTGGTTTTTTTATTTTTTCAATTTAGGTCTAACGGTATGGTTATATTAATTAAGCACGATTCAGTACATTTGATATATCATATACTTTGTCATATTAGTGGATGTCACGCAAAAATACTCACATAGGAAACTATACAAAATGATAGTCCTCAAAAATATCTTATAATCTGTCACATCAGTAGATGTCACGCATAAATAATAACATAGGAAACTATATAATGTCAACAATATGACCTTATCAACTAGATATTAATGATGACGTCCTATGTCCTCCATCTAGCCATTTTGTTGGACTCTGGTGCATCACTAGGGGTTGGTCTCCAATGGTATAACTTTGGTACTGTCTAGTTCCAACCACTAATCAAGAAAGTATGTCGTGATCTTCGTCTTAGCTCGCTTTCCTCGTCGACTAGGCCATTAGTGAGTACACACCATATGATCCCAGCTATGCAATTGATCCGCACCTATAAGTTATAAAACACAAGTGATTAGTTGTAAGAGTAGACCTTAGCTACAATGTACTAAACTGTTAATGAACAAATAGAATAACATGTAAAGCACAACATACCAAACTTTCCTTGTAAGTGGTTGGAATGTCATAATCCCTCTGCTCCTCGTCGATATTGCGCCACATGGGAGGCTCCAACACTTATGGTAATTTCGACAAGAGATAAGGATGAGAGATCCTGTGGTACCATTACATGTAGTCAGGTATCACTTCTCTTAGAACCTCAATGATAGGTCCATGAGCTTCCTAACTAAGTACATGCAAGTGGAAGGCCATCTGTGCCATGTCCACGTCAAAGATATAGAACCAAACATCAACCACACGGAAGGAGGGTTGAGGGATAGACTGGACATGCTCGAGCTGTCTCAATACTTGCTTGGGGAGTGAGGCTCACACCATCGAGACACTCTAAGTCTCCCAGTAAAGAATGCAATATCATGTAGTGGGTGATGGGCTTGTGATTCGGCATAGTGCCTGATCGAAACCACCTGGCGTCCACCTCGACCAAGGATCTAACACTGTGCTCGAGGGAGATCTTCAGTGTAGTTGAGGTTCTCCCAAGCTGATGCTCAAAACTCAGGAAAATGCTCCCATATCCATGATTGTAATAAGCCAATAAAACTCAAACATATTCAACAAGATTATAACAAAACAAATAAAAAAAAATGGCTAAATATAATAAGAAAATTACATACCAATAGTAGAGGAAGATATCCACCTATTTGCTTGCAACAGTGTTTGCTTGCATCTCTGAGCTGTCTATACATTGGTCATGCAGATGACACCACAAGGGATACTCCTAATAGTGTCGAGGTCTCATAGTAGTTGAAGCCATTGGACGTGGATGGCCATTGAAGTCTTACTTGCAAAATTTGTGCATCCTAATATAAACAGTAGGCATGCCCTAGCTGTGTAGTCCCACTGTCCCATAGCTATTTGTTCTTGGTATATCAAACACAGTGTGCTAAAATGGATAGTAGCCGCCTGGGTGGATTTGACCTCCTCACTGGCCTCCTTACGTGTAAGTCTCGACGGCTCTGTTACAACACACTCTGCATTTGGCTTCGTCAATTTTGGTGTTGACATAAATGCCTCGCTTACCAAAAGATGCAGAAGCAACGCCACATCATCTGACATGATAGTCATCTCACCGACGCAAGTGGAATGTGTTGGTGTGCGCATGCCATCGCTCAGTAAAAGCGGACATCAATGCTTGGTTTGCAAGGTGATATTTACAACTCAATAACTGTGCCACTCTTGCACCTATTGAGGAGCCTCATCGTACTGAATGAGTTAAAACCTAAACGTGTGTATGACCGTCTTCAGAATTGGTCAATCTTGTAAAGTAAATTAAAACACTTATGTTAGATATAAATAATAAAATCACTCGGAACATCAAACTATATAAGGTAGGTTCTCTCTTACCACCTCCTGGTGCCATATGTGGACAGTAGTGTGTTCAGCAAACCTCGAGTATGGACGTGTCCTCGGGGCTCCTAACAGAAGGTGCCATTAGAACATCCCTTGAGGGATGCTCTCAACCAACTGAGCCTCCACAATAGCATCCTCCTCGATGTCAAGCATATCAATAGATGGGTATGCTTGTTGCTCTGGCTGAGCCTCATTGACATCAAGCAAATCAGATGGGTCTACATGTTGCTCTGGCTAAGCTTCGTCAATGTTAGGCATATTAGTAGATGGGTTTGCTTGTTACTTTGGCTGGGCCTCATCAATGTTAGTATACACGTGAAGCTTATGCTGATCTTGATTGACGTCATGCATGGGAGCTAGATCTACTTATTGCTACAGCTCTCGCTCCCTCCTACTAGAGGCAATGGGGGGTTTACGCTCAGTGTTCTTTGTCCTTGCCATTCCTTTAAAACAACAAGGTCAATAACATTAACATGTTAAGATACATACACACATAGGAAACCAAGAGAAAAATACGAGTGTTTATGCCAAAAGATCAAAGTGTATAATAATAAAAAGTACACAGTTGTAGTCTTGTCATGGTGAAAGGAATTGTAAAAAGTGACAATAGGACAGGTGTAGTCTATGTGCATGCTCATACTAATAAATTTACTTTTTAGAATCGTAGTGCATCTTTCTTATTAAATAAGAGTTTCTATGTCAAAAATATGATAGATGCATGTGACAGACATTACCTGATATAACCTCTAACAGTTTTCAAATTTTAATTAGTTTTTTACTTTTAATTATTTTTAATTACTTAATATATTGGTAAGGAAAAGATCTAACATCTTTGAACTAATGAACTTAAAAAAATTGGATGTATACATGGGATTTGACCTGAATTGGGCATATTCAGATGTCTACATTTGAATTAACCTAAATTAAGTAAATTCAGATGTAGACATCCAAATTCACCTAACTTACATTGTTTCGGATGTCTACTACATCCGAATTTACCTTATTTAGGTCAATTTGGATGTAAACATCCAAATATTTCCAAAAAGGCTTAACCATGAATTTGTTGATATGATGCACCAGATCTCTCATTGCAAAAACGAATGAATAGAAAAAACGTTTATACACCAGCTATCACATATTCACAAGCTATCAGCTATACTAAACTCCCAATTATATGTTTATTACTAGCTCTACTAAAAGTGGTCACAATAAAGAAGTAAAATAACCATTTTGATATTCTGTATAAATTTTAGTAAACGAACAATCTCAATGACAACAAAGAATTATTTAGACAATAATGAAGCTACCAAATATAGGAAGATTTAGCATAATTGATGCATAGATCAACCCCTGTTATATATGATTTAATAATTTCAACATGAATTTCTCATGTAAAGATCCGAACAAATCTGATTCAAGTGAATTCAGAGGTCATTTAGATTTATATGTCTGAATTCACTTGAGTTAGGTTTGTTAGAATCTTTACATTCGAAATCACCTATATTTATCAAATAAATACAACTTTCAAACGTATAGATCCAAAAGGGAGCCAACTTTTATAATTTGATTAGGTCCAAAAGAAAATATATCAAGAATATATATGGTGAAAAAGGAAAATTTGAAGTTAGAAGTATTGATGAGTTGTATCCCAACAACCACAGATTTGATCCATAAGGGTTTATTTGGTATGTTGGGAAGGAAAGGACATGAGTGGGGGGTATTTTACACAGATATACCAAATAAAAAAAATTATTACTAATATATACCATTTTTAAAAGTATTTACCACTATGTACCAAAAAATAAAAAATCGTAGTACGGTAGTGCGATTTCTGAATAAAATCGCACTACTGTACTGCGATATTTGACTAAAAAGCTGACAGCGCAGAAAAATCGTAACACAGAAAAGCAATATTATCTAAATTACTGCGAATTTAAAATCGCAGTACGGTACTGCGATTTTAAAATCGCAGGACCGTACTGCGAATTTAGTTTAAAAACATCACTTCACCCACTTGCCATCTTTGGTCCACGCTGTCACCTTTTGTTCCCATGAGCCACGCCACTTTATTGATTCTTTTTTTATTAGTCTCGCCTATCAACGAGGGTAAAATAGAAGAAAAAATACACAATAAAATTTGAATTTTAGTATTTTTACTTAAATGCTTGTTTGTTAATTCAAATTATCACACACAAAGCATTTTTTTTTTTTTTTGTACTTAGAGGAACGCATGGATGATTTTATTTTTTTTTGTTTAAATGTATCATAATATTCTTAACTTATGAGTATCAGAACAAAAAAAAAAAATTGTAGCATATAGATGTGAGTTAGTTGAAAGCTATGAAATATAATTAAAAGTTTATAATTATATAACTAATTAATTGAATTAGAATTATTTTATAAAATTAACTTTATAACTAATTGAAATATGTTAAATGACTAAAAAATATATAATATTAAGATTAAATATAATTTATTTTACTTATTTTATTAAATAATTGATTTTTATAATTGATTTTATTATTAATTAATTAATTATTCATTTATTTATTTATTATCAAACCTATTAATTAAAAATTAAATAATAAAAAAACTAAATTTATGAGGAAAAAAAATGATGGGAGCAGAGGAGTTTTCTGGAAATGATTATGATGGGGGAGCAAATCAAATCTTATTGGTAACCGTCAAATTTTGTGGACATATTAAATATAATCTCCTTAGCTTAATCTAACTAAAAATTATGCACAATTTTAAATATGACATGGACTGATGTCATCGAAACTTTTTTTTTTTTTTGCCAATAATTATGTCAACTATTATTTGTTCATGAATGCTTCTGTCTATACCCATAAGATAATCGCTGATTGACTCGTAATTATAATAGTAAAAACTGGTGTTCTTAACTAGAGAAATTAAGGGGAGAAATAAAGGCGTTCCTAATCCAAATAAAGTCTTTGTAAATACCCAAAAATGAATCCTTTTAAAGATAAAGAAATTAATGAAGTGGATATAATTTTTTTAAATTTTTTTTTATACACAGTGATAAATTAAAATATTATTACAAGTTACATTTAATTAATATCCTAACCAATCACATTTCTATATTTAAGAACATAGGATTCTGTCTCAGTATGTTTTTAAGAATATAGCAGCGTGTGAATAGAACATCTAATCCTCACATATTTTAATCACATAAAACAGTGTAGGCGCAGGAGCAGAGGAGTTTTTAATGTATTCAATATTTCCATAATTAGAACAAGTAAAATGGAATTTTTTAATCACGGCCCCTGCAACTGCAACGGTCTGTTTTTAAACTAAAATCGCAGTACGATCTTGCAATTTTAAAATTGTAGTACCGTACTGCAAATTTCAACAATATCGCTTTTTTTGTGCTACGATTTTTCTGCGCTGTTAGCTTTTTAGTCAAATATTGCAGTACGATAGTGTGATTTTATTCAGAAATCGCACTATCGTACTGCGATTTTTGATTTTTTTGGTACATATTAATAAATACTTTTAAAAATAATATATATTAGTAATAATTTTTTTTATTTGGTATATCTGCGTAAAATACCCATGAGTGGGCTTTACTTTTCTTCATTTTGCATTATTTGGTAACTTCAAAGTAAAGTAAATCCCAATCACCATGATACTACTTTCTCTTAAATTAAGGGTGCAACTTTCCTTCAAAATTGGAAGGAAAGCAAGAGAAGGAAACGGAAAGAATTTTTATCTTTCAAAAATATTCAATTTTTATTTCCTTTCAACATTGAGTTATTTGTTTTTTTTTTTTTTTTTTTTGTTAAATACTGTTATGGTTATTTTCTTTTTTACATTCTAGAAAGGTGGAGATTTTTTTTTTTGAAGTATTGTTATTTATTTTTATTTTTATGGATTTCAACGTGATTTCTTTCTTTTGATTTTGGCAATGTTGGGGAATAAGTTTACTGTTTATTATGTAGTTCTATTGTCTTCGGATGTTTAATTTGTAGAATAATCTAAATTTAAATCACTATCATATAAAAAAAAAGTAATGTATTATATCTGTAAAATGCTAGTGCATTTTTTTTAAAAAAAATTTAGTGTGAAGACCAACCATGAAATCTCAGAAAAATCAAATTGGGAAATTTGGGTATTTTTTATGTTTTAAATTGAAAGGAAATTTTGTACTTTCACAAAAATATATATTCCACTCCTTCAATTTTTTGTGCAAACTAAACATTATAAAGGAAAGAAAATTCTTCTCTTTCCATTACAAGAGTAAACAAACTCAAGGGCTATTTTTTTTTTTTTTTTTCCATTCCTTTCTCACTTTTTCTTTTCCATTACTCTGTACCAAGTGGACCCTAAGATTGATAAAGTAATAGAAATATTATTATAATCAATTTGTTTAAATTAAGTATAATATCCACCCAACCATATCCTCTTGGACTTTTTTAAACACTTTAGTTATTTTACATATGATATAAGGAAATGTCATTGTTTATTTTTAGAAACTAGCTAGGGGAAGTCATTCACAGAAATAACATGAATTGTTGAGCTAGAGCTACTCAATAAAAAAAAGGCAAATTTAATAACTGTTGAAAATAAAAAGGAGAATATATTTTGGTTGGGAGACATGAGATCCAAATGTAATTAACGCTTTTTAGCTCAACTTAATTACATGAACAAGATTAGGACTGCAAGTACAATCAACCAAGATAGATAGAACAATGTTATGTTGAAGGACATTGGTGATAGACCCATGTATATATATACTATATATATTCATTTTCATGATCAATTGGAATGTCTGTTTGAGTCCACAATTAATTAACCCTTTACACATCTAGTCACTTTTCCATTGGCTGGTATATATGATCAACATTAGGGTGCATTTAATTCGCTTAAAAATGATGAACTGGACAAGACAAAAAATCTTGTATCCTGATTGATTTTAACAAAGAGACCAGCATTGGACAAAAATATCTCCAAGGTACAGGACAAACCTCTTTATTTTTGTCTCTTAGTAAACCAAGGGACAAAAGTTCTGTGTACAGTACAAAAACTAAAAAGACACTTTTAATCCCTCTCGCCTCACCTCTATCATCGTCCTTTCTCTCGTTCGCGTTCCTCATTTTGGAAGGTGGCTAGGATTCCTTCGTTGCCACTGCAAGCCGCCACCAAGGTCCTTCACTACCACCACAAGCCACCGGTCACTGGCCTTCACTACCGCTGCAAGCCTACTAAACTTGGTAAGTCTCAAATGCACCCTTCAACTTCTCTCCCATTTTGGAAAATCTATGTTATGTGTGTTGCTAGCTATATGCTCTTGAAATTGTGGATGCTCCCATGGTTATTTCTGTTGCAAGCCTACACTAATTTTTGCTCGATTCTTAACTTTCCCACATTCCTATTGTGATTTAAAATTCTTCGCCCTCCATTTTTTTTTTTTTTTTTTTGAGTGGACTTGTGAATGAATGAATGGAAAAGAAGGAAAAAGAGTGTATTGTGTTGGCATAGAAACTGCATTTTTATCACACTCTTTCCTAACCTTTTCCTAATTTCCCTCCGCTACTCTCTCACACATGCTTTTTAAGGCCCTCCCCTGTATTCTCTCTGGCGATCTATGCCCAATTCCCACTTCCCGGAGCTCAGGCTTCCACACCTAAACTCTACATGGCTAAGTAGAGTTGTGGCATTGAGCTATTAGTGATGTAAAGGATGATACAAGGCAGATTTTTGCTATTGGAGTTTGGTTGTCAATGATTTCAGGAAATTTATTTGGTAAGTTGACATTTTTTTATGAGCCGCCATTGGTTGGATCCAAGTTGGCTATGTTGTACATTTGGGTGTACCTGGCAGGAGGAATGGATGAAGTGGGTATGGAGTTTTCTTAGCTGATGTTAATAGGACATTAAATTTGCAATTTTGACTGTAAAATTATAGTTGAGTTTTTCTGCATAAAAGTCTTACTTTAAATTAAATAGCTTGACTTTGGGGTAGTAAGGAAAGAAACTATTTGAGTAGAGTTATTTATTAATATGCTAATCTGCATTTATTGTTTACAATTATCAGATCTTTGCTTGATGGTTTTAAATTGGTTAAGATGAACAAAATAATTTACATATTTGTCGTCCTATAGTCTTTAGTCTGGAAATAAGTTCATAATTCCTAATACATTAATAACTCAAAATCATTATGGTGTTCAACACAAGATAAAAGTTTTCATACTATATAGCAAACAAACATGAATCTTATTACTTACATTGGATAAGTGACCTTGAAATTGTGAAAGTATCTAGATAAATGAGGGAAGGCTGAGGTAAATGGAAGAGATGCAATACAAACTCTCACACAGTTTATCTATGAATTTTTGTTTTTTTTTCATTGTATTCCCTGAAATTCCCTAAAAGAATGAGTGATTCTGCATAAAAGGCTTTCTTACTTTAAATTAAAGTCTTTAAATATATTGGTAGGCCAATTTGCATGCATATTCTCTAAATTGATTCTCTATTTTCTGCACACATTTTCTTTATATGTATATATATTGCCCCAACGACCAAAATTTTTGAACTTGTATAGTGAACCTAATAACTATGATCCTTCACTTATCATTTGCCCTATGTATGTGTGTGTGTGTGTCTATATATATATATATATATATATATATATATATATATATTCCTGTCTCTCTTATTGATATAAAGACCGCAATCATGGGCTTAAAAGGGAAAAATAAATAAATAAAAGGCCCGTATTATTCATCTTCCTGACCAAACCAAAAAACAGAAACCTAGGATGGAAACTGTGACGTCCCAGGTCTCACCGTACCTTCGTATGCGGTCTCACCTGGCAACATCACTCATAGGACTTCTTGCTTCCCCTTGCAAGTTTTTGCCTTTCGCAGCTCTCGAACCCGGTACCTGGGGGTAAGTACTTAGATTCATAGAGAGCTGCTACCATTAGACCAATAAAATGTAACATCTTACTTTAATCCTTATACTTATGAAAAACACTTTTCATTTAGCTCTATTTCATAAGGAAATTACTAATTAAAGGTTTAGACCTCAATTGGACAGTTTACTGTTGTAGACAGCTTGCTGTCCTGTTTTTGTAAAATATGGAAACGTGGTGTATAAATGTCTAAAAATTATTAAAAGCTCCAGAATACAAGTTCAATGTATCTAGAATAGGTGGTAAAATTTTCATACAAAATTTCGATGGCTTGGTGGGTCAATTAAACAAAGATTGTGAACTGTCTTGTTTACCGGTAAAACTCCTGAAGTGTAACTTTGAAGAATTTTCTGTACTAATTGGCTAGGCCAAAAATCTTGCAATTTTACATTCATAAAATATAGTGTTTCGTGAGCTTGGGAAAATAATTTCATGTAATTATCTCATGGTTTGAAGGTACTAATAATTCCTTATTTCAAGCTGGCCAGAAAACAGCCATTTAGCACAAGGTACACTAGTCTATGTTCATTAACTTTAGGAGTTACCTTAATACATAATATGCATGTAACAAATATCCACTTCATAGTGTTCAAGACATAACATTAAATTACATCACATAGCTCTCAACAGTTCATCACATAAAGGTCATCATAAATCAACTACAAAAATACAGCCAGCAGCCACAATCAGTCTTGAATTACCTCTTTTGCTTTGTCACCTGTATGAAATCATTAACACCAATAATATGAGAAACCAATGATTTCTCAGTAGTTAGTCCATTCAAACAAGGTTAAAGGATGGCATAATTTGAAGTAGTTTGAAGAGAACATAAAGAAAAAGGCATAACCATGCATAGAGGTCTTTATGGTCAGTATACATAGGTTTGGTGCACCCTTTTGGCACCACTGCTTATTCATAGGGTGAGACATATTTAGTGCTCCCTTTTGGCACTCCTTACCCCTATGAGGTAGTCATCATTCCCTGTCCATAGATGCCACTTTAGGAACCATTTTGGCATACCCCATACCCCATGGTTATACAACTTTCTTCATACTCTTCTCATCACCTCTTGTGAATTTGCATACTTTCATCTAAGGCAGAAATATGTGGCATCAATCCACCATAAACAGCCAATAAACATCCATTCAAGGACACGAAATAACATTGAAATTCATCATACAAAACAATAGAAATAAATATAGCAAGGGGCTCATATTTTTCAGCATACAAGACACCAAAACCTATGCTTGAATTAAACTAACTACCCATGCTTGAATTAAACTAACTACCCATGCTTGAATTAAACTAACTACCCAACTACCCATGCTTGAATTAAACTAACTACCCATGCTTGAATTAAACTAACTACCCAACTACCCATGCTTGAATTAAACTAACTACTCATGCTTGAATAAAACTAACTACCCATGCTTGAATTAAACTAACTACCCATGCTTGAATTAAACTAACTACCTTTTGTCTTCAATTTCTTCCTTGTCAGCCCTAGGGTTTCTCTTCTAGGGTCTCTATGGCAGCTTTCCTTTCTCTTTTGAGGCTAGTTAGATGGTTACTTCAAGTGGTTGAAAAGGCAAGAACACTAGGGTTCACACAAGCTTGCTTTCCTCTCTTGTTTTTCTTCTTTCTTCTCCTTCTTTTCTCTTGCACGCCTAGCTCTCTTCTCCCCCTTTTTATTTCTTTTCTTTCCCCCTTGCAGCCCTGCTTGCCGCCTCTCACTTGGTCTAGAATTCTCTCCCATTTTCCTTCATTTATTACATGCATAAATATCATGGAATATGCACACAAGTCATGCCTAATGTCACTATTTCATTGGTTGACACTTTGACCAAGTTCAAGACAAAGGTTTGGGGGCTTGATGCATGGCAAGTGGCGTGGATGAGAGGGCAAAAGGCTGCTGCCTTCTTGGCTCCATTGAGACTAGATCCTTTCAATCCAACTAGCTTAGTCTAGTTTCCTCATTCCATTCCAACTAGTTGTTTCCCACTTTTGGTTATTTATGGATGTGCCACCACTTATAAAAATCTTATTCAATTTGATCCTTATGAATGAAATAACATAATTCTAATTACACATGTTCATGCAAGGTATTCAATTCCTACTTGCCATAAACATGCACACATGCTTGTTCACATGAAGTTGTAAACACAACTAATATAATCACATGCATATAAGCCATTCAATTCAAGAGGTTCAATTAGGGAATACCTTAAACATGCATATAAGTATGGATGATGCACATGTAACCTTACATACTACTCAATTAGGGGATGTTACAAGTCTCCCTTTCATGCACAAGTCTTACAAAATATCACCACAAGTGCAATTATCATCTATGGTATTTTATCAAGCTATGATTGGTGGGAGTGTCCCCTTATTTAATGCAAGGTTTCTAGATGTCTCAAGCATGCAAGAGGCGTGGGTCCTTGTGGAGGCTAGCTGCTGCCTCCATGTGGTCCAATTGGGACCAATTTAGTCACATTCTAACCATCTCTTTAACTAGTAGTTCACTTAGGCAGCTATTTAATCTAATTGCACTAATTATACCATATTTTTAACTCTTTAATTCCTTGATTAATTGTTCAAGGTTTATTCCTCTTAGTTCACTTCATTTTTATGATAATGAGAATCACAATTACCTAAGCATATTCAATAGAAAGGAACCAAGAGTTCACACCATTAACTTTCAGTCATGTTTCATCAATTAAGATAGAATTTAAATTCCATGGTCTTTGGTCATGTTATGAAATCACATTACACTTTATATGTGACTATCATGAATGAAATAGAAGGATGCTACACTAATATACAATCATATAAATACATAGTATCCATTTTCTAGCTATATGTGCATGTACACATAAATGTCATCCTCATATATATTCTCAATATTCCCACACTTCTCATTTGCATTTAGCAAACATACCACTAATTAAATTACTCTAATGTTGATTTATATTCTTCCTTAGAAATTTTGGGATGTTACAGAAACAATCCTGCAAAATTCAACAAAGGGAGTTCAAATCTAGGACTGGATTGAATAGTTGCATTTGAGGGAATTCACCCCACTAATATGGGCAAAGATATATGAGGAATCAACCATATCTTCTTCTTTCACAATTACCTGCAAGTACAAGCAGAAGAATAGAAACCTAGAATTATACCAGCAAGTTATTAAAAAGGCAAAAGTGAAAGGGAATTTTTAGACTTGGGCAAGTTGCAGAACCATATCTTGGTACTATTTTAGGCTGAAAATTTCTAAGAAAAGAAGTAGTATGTGCTTAGAGAATCTTACTATCTTACCTCTTCCTCATCATCTTCTTCATGATTGCTACTAGCTGGTCAATGTGTATCTCCAAAGTCATCATTCTTTGCAAACCTTCCTCTGACACAAGGTCGACTATTTGCTAAGGTTTTTTTGTAGGTGTAAACTGAAGTGATATTATTCGATCATTTTCATATGGTACAATTACATCTATATATATACACCTAAGGAGATTAATTAGGCTAGTAAATCCCTACAATCAAGGAATATAATCAGGGATATCAAGGGATATACATAAGGGATATTTCCTAATATAAACAACCCTAAATATATACAAATATATTAACATTCCCCCTCAAGCTGGAGCATATATATTGATTATGCCCAGCTTGTTACAAATGTTATCAATTCGTACTCCATTTACTGCTTTGGTAAAGATATCTCCTAGTTGGTCTTATGATCTAACATATCCTGAGGAAATGAATCCTTCTTCAACTTTATCACGAACAAAGTGGCAATCAACTTCAATGTGTTTAGTTCGTTCATGAAAAATAGGATTAGATGCAATATGAAGAGTAGTTTGATTGTCACACCAAAGTTTCGCTGGGAGAGCAAGCTCATATCCAACTTCCTTCAACAACTGATGTATCCATACGACCTCACATACTGAGTCAGCCATGGCTCTATATTTTGCTTCTGCAACAGGCTGAGAAACTACACCTTGTTTCTTACTTCTCCATGAAACCAAATTCCCTCCCACAAATACACAGTACCCTGAGCTCGATCTCCTATCATCTTTGCAACCTGCATAATCTGCATCAGAATATGATTCAATCAAACCAGTACAACATTCTATTCTGGAATGTCCATGGCGACCATAAAATAATCCACGTCCAGGAGCCCCCTTGAGATAGCATAAGACTTGCTCAAGAAGAGCCCAATGATTAACAGTAGGAGCTGACATAAAACGACTTGCAATACTTACTACAAATGAGATGTCAGGACGAGTTACTGTCAGATAATTTAACTTTCCAACAAGTCTTCGATACCTTTCAGGATCATGAAAAGGTTCACCATTGTCTTTCTCTATATATGTGTTAGGAGTCATTGGGGTGCTGCAAGGTTTGGCCCCTAGTTTCCCTGTTTCCTTAAGTAGATTAAGGACATATTTTATCTGAGATAAGAAGATTCCTTTCTTGTTTCTCAAAACTTCTACTATGAGGAAATATTTCAGAGGTCCCAACTCTTTCGTCTGAAAATGAGCTTGAAGAAATGACTTCAACTCTGAAATCCCTGAACTATCATTCCCAGTGATCACAATATCATCAACATATACAACTAGTAGAATGATCCCAATTTGAGAACGCCTGTAGAAGACCGAATGATCAGACTTACATCTTAACATTCCAAATTTTAATACAACTTGTTTGAACCTATCAAACCAAGCCCGAGGACTATGCTTCAAACCATATAGTGATTTGCAAAGAGGACAAACCTTCCCACACTCCCCCTGAGCAACAAAACCTGGAGGAGCATATAAACCTCCTCCTAAAGAAAACCATGAAGGAATGCATTCTTAATGTCCAGCTAGTGTAGGGGCCAATCAAATGTAGCAACTAAAGAGATCAACAACCGAATAGAAGTGAGTTTAGCCACAGGGGAGAAAGTCTTAGAATAATGAGTACCGTAAGTCTGAGCATAACCCTTAGAAACAAGACGGGCTTTGAGACGACGAGCTACAGAACCATCTGGATTTACCTTAACTGTGAACACCCATTTGCACCCAATTGCCTTTTTGCCATCAGGTAAGTCTTCCAAAGTCCAAGTGCCATTATGATCAAGAGCATTCTTTTTCATCTCCTCAATCATAGCAGCACGCCATCCAGAATGGGCCAAGGCTTCACCAACAGTCTTAGGAATCAAAATTGAGTCTAATTTGGCAATAAGGGACCAAGAAGGAGCAGACAAACGGTTATAAAAAATAACAGAAGCAATAGGGTAGGTCCATGAACGCTTACCTTTCCGAAGAGCAATAGGAAGATTAGGAGATGGTGATGGGGTAGGAATGGGATCACTAGATGGAGGATCTTCCATTAAAGCAGGAGGTGAGGGACATGAATCTACCTCATACTTTGGAACAGGGCGTTTCCGCCTAGTGTAGACTTGAATACCCGGGGGCTGAGAACCCGCTTGCAATTGCTCTTGAGGGGTTGGAGGAGATGCCAAATACACCTCTGCAGGAGACTCAACAGTAGGAACGGAATAAACTAAGATATTTGCTTCCTCCTCTTTCTGAGTAGAACCTAAAATAGGAAAGAATGGAATATTTTCCTAAAAAGTAACATCTCTAGACACAATATAGTGGTTTAAGACAGGAGAGAAACAACGATACCCTTTTTGCACACGAGAACACCCAAGAAAGACACACTTGAGAGATTTAGGGTCTAATTTCGTAAGATGGGGTCTAGTATCCCGAACAAAACAAGTACTACCAAATATCCTTGGCTTAATGGGAAAAACAGGTTTGTTAGGAAATAACACAAAAAAGGGAGCAACACCATCAAGAAGTACTGAGGGCATACGATTAATTAAAAAACATGCAGTAGAGACAACATCAACCCAAAAAGGTTTAGGAACATTCATTTGGAACAGAAGAGCTCGAGCAACCTCGAGGAGGTGCCGATTCTTTCATTCAGCTACACCATTTTGGGCTGGTGTGTCAGCACAAGATTCATGCAAAATGCCATTATGAAGCATAAAAGACTGAATAGAAGAGGAGAAATATTCTTTAGCATTATCACTTCGTAAAGTTTGAACAGAAGAGCCAAGCCGATTTTTAATTTCATCACAAAAAGAAGAAAAATGTTGAAACACTTAAGAGCGATTTTTCATGAAGTAGAGCTAGGTGACGAGAATGTTTAGCAAACTGACATGAATCACAAGGTAAAGACAATAAATGGGAAAATTGAGGACACAATTTCTTGAAACTCTGAAGTGGGGGATGACCTAAGCAGCAATGCATCTTGAACTGCGATGAGGATGTTGTGCAAACAAGAGAGCTCGGCCTCAGAGTGTTAAGTAAATAGAGCCCGTCGATTCATGTCCCCTACCAAGGATCTGCTTCATCGAAAGATCCTAAAAAATACAATGGTCAGGAAAAAATGAAACACTACAATGTAAAGATTTGGTAAGTTTACTGATATAAAGTGGGTTGAACGAAAAATTAGGAGGACTCAAGACAAAATGTAATGAGATGGATGGGGTTAGGGAAATGGTACCAGAACCAAGAACACGTGGGGTAGACCCATCTACAATAGTGACATGAGTAGTAGGTGCAGAAGTGTGAAAAGTGGAAAAGAGGTATGGGTTACCTGTCATATGATCTGAGGCACCATAATCAATGACCCATTTGGATCCTTTAGAAACAAGACATGTAGCAGACTTACCAGTATCTGTAAATGCAGCAGTGGGTATCGAAGGTTTCACAAATTCAGACAGAAGTTGCGAGCAAAAGGTACAAATTCAGGACATAACCTCGTTAAGAAACTCATAACAGCAATTTGCTCTCTCTGCTGTTACATTTCCTTCACATCAGTGCTCAGGGGAAGAAGAGTGTTAAGTTCTTCATAAACTCTATTGAATTCCATGATTAGGCAGTGGGGGACTTCTCCTGTTACTCCCCCTATGAAAGGACTTACAAACATAGTAGATGCAAGAGATCTTACTACGATCAGAATACAGAAATGCCAGATAGTCCATAAGTTCTTTAACAAATTCATAGTGAATAATCAAACAAACAATGTCTGGTTCAATAAAATTTCAAATCTGAACTAGGAGTTTGGCATCATTACGGACCCAAGCCCTGCGAGTATCATTTGTCGGGGGTCAGAATCCATATGATCATCCATATCAATGCTCTGCAAATGCACCGTAATGGTCTTACTCCAACCAAGATAATTAGATCCATTGAGTTTGGTATCCGTGATTTTATTTATTATAGGAATAACCTCAGTTCCAGGTTTGATTTCATCCATAATGAAGAGAAGCAATATGGGAAACACCAAAGAGAAGCCAAGAACAGAGATAGCAGCAACAAAGAGCACCCAAAATAGGAAATACTAGCCAAACAGAAGACCAAATATCCAGAAGCACCAAACAGAAGTAAATCAGCACCGAAAACCAGAACAGCAACAACGAAACCCAAAAAACCACACTAAACAGCCAAGGCAGCAGTGTAGATTAACAGAGAAACACTCCAACACAGGCGAGGTAGGCCGGCGGGAGTCCTAGAGTGGCAGTGACGAAGAGCGGTGGCAGAGGGGGTGGCACACGCGCCCTCACGCGCTGGCGCGTGGCCCAGGTAGCAGAAACAGTGGGCGGCGCGTGGGTCCCCACACACAGGCAGCAGGTGGTCGGAGGTGGTGGGCAGGCTGAACACAGCCCCAGAAATCAATGGGGAAGGGCGGTGAGAAGAAAGAAGAGCCAAAAATAGCCAAAGAAAGGAAACCCTAACCGAAGAGAACAAACCCCAACCACTTCTAGCAAGCAAAAAAAAAAAAATTCAGAATAACCTTGCTCTTTATACCATGTAAACTGAAGTGATATTATTTGATCATTTTCATATGTTACAATTATATCTATATATATACACCTAAGGAGACTAATTAGGCTAGTAAATCCGTACAATTAAGGAATGTAATTAGGGATATCAAGGGATATACACAAGGGATATTTCCTAATATAAACAACCCTAAATATATACAAATATATTAACACATACTGCATATTTGCTTGCACCATTAGTTTAAAACTTTGAAAATATGTGCAGAAAATAGAGATTTACATGCTTTTGTATTGATAAGTGGCAGAATAATTAACCTCGTCTTTGCTAGAAATTGCTTTCGGTCATTATTACAATTGTTATAATTGTTTAGTACAAACACTTGCTATACTTTATGCATATTTTTATTCTATAATTGTTTACTATTAAACTATATTTGAGTTTAATTTTTTTTGTCTTATTAATTTTTATTGTGATTTTATACTTTTAGTCTCATATTTTTAATGAATAGTAACTTGTGGGTAAATGATTTATTTATGATTTCACAATCTTTGAACTCAGTTAATTTTTATTATTTTTCCTTGATAGTTGGCGTGGATTATCAAAGCTTGTTTTGTTATCTTTGGAGAATGTATGCCAACATATCATGTACGCCATTGGATTCTATTTCTTTAATTTTGTCTTGAGGAATGATTATGAGAGGAAGACTATGAATGATAGAGCGTTGGCTAGGTATGAGTCATGAAGTGATGTTATTGACTCTCTCATTAGGGAAAGTGACTCTCATTGCATATGGGAATGGAGAATGTGCACAAACACCTTTGCCCACCTTTGTGAGCTTTTAAGAGTACAAGGGGGATTAAAGCAACATAGAGAAGTGATTGTAGATGGGCAAGTCATTGTTTTCCTAAATATAACCTATAGATCCAAATCATCCAAAAATTTTCAAAAAAAAATACTACTTACACTCAATATACACTAGAGCAACAGTACGATCCAATAATAGGTATAACAATCAAGAAGTTATGGGGAGTACTCACTTACCTACACACATGGTGAGCTTTGCCACTTCAAATGGGTTCGATGATAGGAGCAAAAATGCTGGGGGAGTGGCTGTCTTTTTAGCGCAACTTTAAATGGGTCAACTTCAATTTAAAAGCTTTGGGGGGGGGGGGGTGGGGTGTAAGATAAGGGAAGAAGAAAAGGATGGGAAGGAGGATGAAGAACGACAATGGCGGTTGGGAGGGTGTAAATCCTTGGCAAGAGGAGTGTGAGGCATTTGAGATGAAATAAAACGGAGAGTATAAAGGTCTCTCGAATGTATAAGTTTGAAATAAACTGAGGGGTATTTCAAGAATTAAGTTAGGTTAAAAATAAGGTGACAAAAATAGGATAAATCAAAATAGGTAGAGATTACGTTAAGCAATTCCCTTGTGTTTAAAGCCGAAAATTTGTTGAGATTATCGATTTAGTTGTTTTTGATCAGTTGAGTCTTTACCTTGTATGACGAGACAAATAAAAATGAAATATGAAAGAGTAGTATTAGAGATGTACGACAATTCTATGTTAAAAGATGCTTTTTCTTTTCTTTCCTTGGTGTTCTATGCTATAAACCTAAGCTGCACAAGAGCTCATCATAAAATGTTAGTACCATATTGACCCAAGTACTATTTTCTTTACACACACAGGTGGAAATTATATCACACACTCAACCAGCCAAATATAATTTTTTTTTTGTCAGGTAGGGGAATTTATGAATTTCAACCTAAAAGGAACATAGACAAATTTGAACTCGAGATATGAAAATGCAAAGTCTTAACTTAAGGGTTACAACACTGCGCCATACCCACTTCTCATACCAAATGTAATTCTAGACTTAGCTAAATTTAGAATTGTAAGTTCTTACAACAATTCCAAACTTAGCTAAATCAGAAAGCATAATAGGAAAACAGTATATAATAACCGATAACCACAAATTCAAAGGATCCATCCTCGTTTCGATAGAAAGATTTCTTCATAATCATCAACAAAATTATTACTTCGTTATGACTATTTAAAACATATTATGCACAAAAAAAAAAGTATATCCTGTTAAACGCAATATATTTCAACACAATAAAAAATTTCCAAGCCAGTAAGTTATTATTTCCCAGTCTTCTCTCATATTCACTCTTTCCTCACTCTCAACCTACTTCTACTAACTTCCAGCTTAGAAGGAGGAACAAAGCTCCTTTGGCTTTCCTCGGCCTTTGTTTCTCCCTTCCCCACCATTGCAGGTCTCTTAAGATGTGCATACACGTACCTTCCTACAACTTCACTTTATTGCAGGTCTCCTGTAAAAATGTTATTTTCCTTTATTAACGATGACAGCAAATTTGATAAATATTGCAGATTTTCAACCCAAAATGTTGCTTTCAGGTACCTAGTAAATTGCTCTGCATTAACCTCTGCCCAAAAATCTGGATTCAATCTCAGCACCCTCTGTGCTAAGTTGCGAATATCTTCTCTGTTAGACTCCACTGATATTCGTTCAAGCTCTTTGACCCCTCCATTAGAAATGAACTCCTTGGCATTATCCTCTACAATTTTGCAGTGGTCAATTAAAAATGACATTATGCTTAGAAGAACTTTAGATAAAATGAGTACATATGTAACACATGGGAAAATTTTTTTTTTTCACATAAGTTTAATAAATGGCATAACACACAAATTTGATGTTTAGCCAAGCCTCCAATGTTCATCCATGATGGATATTGAATAAAACAAGACACTTATCAAATCTTAATATAGGATGTTTCTTCCCTACGCCACCATGATGTGATAATATATCACATTAGGTGGCTTTCTTTTTACATAGTTTTCATCCAGATTGTATTATATTGGCATAGTTAACGTAAGTTTTACTAGATCCAGTAAACTATATATTATGCTAAGTATACCAGTTTGACACAATATAACTCAAAGGTAGCATGTAATATTTAACACTCCACTTTGTAGAATAAAAGCACCCTTATGTATAATTGCAGACAAGTTGCACTATCAGCAGAATTGGCTTCCGAGTGATCCCACTCAATTTTTTTTTTTTTTTTGACACTTATTCTGCTATACAATTTCTCTGCAAACATGGTTGTGCATAGTTAAAAGACATATGACAAGAAATAATGGGTTTTGTATTGTAGACATGGCCACTGTTGAGAACCAATTCAACTCAAAAGCTTAAGCTGTTAAGGAAAGGCCCAAAACACAAGAAAGCCCATTGGGCTAGAAGTGTGAAAACAGCACAAGCCCACCCATACTATATGCTAAAATTGGATTTGATCCCTCAACCTTGAAGTTATAGAGACTCTCATACCATGTCTAAGAATTAATTAAATTCAAAAACTTAAGCTTTCCAGAGAAGGCCTTTTTTATATTATATCCAACAGCCACCTTCAAGTTCAAATTCTCATATGAGCTGCTATGCATTTATATATATTTTAGCATCTTAATATTCTCTACTAGACAATTCCTGTCTGGTAAGCAGCTCACCATTTTGTGCTAGATGACATAAAGCAAGCTCAATGTGTCGTCTAGTAGACGCTGAAGTAGTATTAGAATTGGCAATCAACCATGAAAGTGCACCATGTTCCACTAATACTGAACAGCCTTTTCTTTGTCCTGCATGAAGTAATTTTTCTATTATATTAAACTCTAAAGATAGAAATATCGCAAAAAAAAAAAAAAAACTTTAAAAGAGAAAGATAAATGAGTCATTAGGTCCATAAAATGATGATCACCATAAACCTTGAATAATTTCTTTAAATTCGCATTTAGCAAAGTTAGCGAATCCTCTTGCAACTTGAGAAACAACATCAGTATTCCCACATGTCGCCATCTCTAGGAGTGCTTTGATACCTCCATCTTCTTCCAGCATCATATGTAAATTCTCTGATGTCCACAGACACACATGTATCAGAATAGAAGCTCCTAGTATTCAATGTGAGTTATGAGGTCAAAGACCTTAAAAATTAATCATTTATCTAAAGGAAAACATGTGATTAGGAGTTGAAAACAACATTGATAATGATATTGTAAACCAAATAAGCATAAAGCTACCACATTCAGCTTACCATTTCCACATAAATTAGCAAGTGCACCAGCAACCATCCTAAGTGTCTGCGGATCCACTGTTCTTGAAGCTGTCTCTGCTAGTAACCTAGTGCCTCTTTTGCTCACTATTAAGCCTTGATTAATCTCTATAAAATTCAAACACATATATGTGTATAAATATTGCAAATTTCCGAATCATAGTTATCACTTAAATTAGATGTCTTTAAATTAAATCAAAGTAGCTCATGTTGCCATTATCATAAAATTTCAGCGGGAAAGAACGGTAATGTAATTACATGTCAATGGTTGTTAACATATTCTTGCAACAACTACAATATCCTCCAGTTTTCTCAAAACATAAACATCAGAAATCAGATTAATGATTTTTATTTGTTAACAACAGAGAGAAACATATTCCTCCAACATCAGTCACTCAGACGTAATAACAATGCCAAACTTAATAGATATGTTGTTACTTGACAATATATTTTAATTATTTTTGTCAAAATAGAGGAGGGTATGTATTGCTCAGAAAAAAGAAAAAAGAAATAGTATCAAGACACAAAAAAAAGTTTCAAGGTTTATATGATACCAAGGAGAAAAAAATAGAATTACCATTCATTGCTAAATTGGCAATAGCTCCAGATGCCACTCTAAGAATCGTTGTGTTTTTTGATGACTGCAACAATGTAAGCAATGTATCTAATCCACCTTCTTCCACAATTCTTACCTGGTTTACATCTGAAAGTGGAAACATTTTGTTATTCCAAAGACTACAATATTCAACTTAACTGCTCAACTAAGAAGGAAGTCAACAATATAGATGTCAAACTTACAACTTAATTCGTTGAAGATATTATAGAATGAAATGATAATTATCACTTAGCCTGTATATATTTCATAAATATAAAATATGTGAAATATTTTCCAGGGTTAAGTTATTCCGCTAAGAAAATTACATGCTTATTAAGTGGACTTGATCTAAGTTGAAAGCATTGAAGCTTTAACTTTAAGGAGAAATGAAGAAGCCACTTGGGTTGGAAAGGATAAGCTAAAAGTTGGAAAGACCAATGCCTTGCTTATCTTAGTAAGTAGCGAGAGAAATGACAATGCATATTTACAGATGCAGTAATCCAGTGTCCTCTAGGAGAGTGAAAGGAGAAACGGCGGTATTCCATGCCCTGTACCTTCAGCAGCAAGATTAGCAATCACCTTTAGAGCATGAATTTGGATATCCAACTCTTCAGATTTCAACAACTCTAATATTCTTTGGAACCCAACTGAATTTTCTCACCAAAGAAGATGAAAATCAGCAAACCAACAATAAAATTAAAGATGATTTGTCAAAATATATGCATCTTTACAAAAGCAAAATCTTGCCTTCTTTGCACATCTTTGCAAGAGCAGCTTTTTGGTAAGAGATTGTCTCCTTTGATGGTTTGGACTTGAGTGACCCAATGCAGTTTGCATACTCAGAAGACTCTTTAAATGAATTTTCCTTCAAATAACATGTCTTTCACTGAGAAAGTGGTAATAAATGAAGATTCATAAAATGAAAATTAAAGGACATACATATATGAAAATATATGAGACAAAATTACCTCATTATCATTCTTGGTTTCAAGTGCATTCTTCTTTAGTGTTATTAGCTCATTTTCAAAAGCCTTTCTTTGCTTCTCTTCCATGTGAAGTTGTTGCTGCACATCATTGAGTTCTTCATTCAGTGTAACCTTCAGGAATTAATTTTATTTTTAAAATAAAATGTCATAAATCATTGTAATTTTAGAGTTTGCACATAAGGGTAACTAATCTTAAAACAGAATGGATCGAAATAAAAATCAAGAAGTTGAGGAAAGGAGAGTCCACAGAAACTCATTTGGCTTCATTCCACACGCTTACCTCCTTCTGTGACAAATCTTGATATTTTGATTTTAACAATTGAAGTTCATTTGCAGTAGTTTCTTGTAAATAGGACATTCCTTGTAATCTCTCCCTAAGTTCATCTATCTTTTCTTGCCCCTGGATCTTGAAACAAACAAAACCACATACAGTGTCACTTAAATACAATAAACATTCAGAAATTAATAAAACCATTTTCAAGGAAAAGGAAACAGAACATATTTTTGTAGTAGTATGCATAACAGAAACGGGAGGCAATGATAAAGAAAATTCTGACTCAATGTCACATTTTCTCAATGCAAATACAAGGACATGGACATGGATTCGCTTCTTTTATCCATAAATGTCTAAGAGATAAAAGCAAAGACAACAGTTCTCTGACACATCAATGCAAAGCTAATTAGAGTTCATACTTTAAAATTAGTTTACAAATTTCCCTACTTCCTCATTTGTTTTAGAAATTATGATGAGATTCACAACCATGTATGACTAAACTGTCAGCATTCCAACTAATCATCTTTGTTATTTATTCACAAGGTTTTATGGTGACAATGTTATATATAACGGCACTTGGCAGCAAGAGATCCAGGAACCTGAAAGACCTCAAGAGAAAACATTCAAGACTAAAACGTATTTTAATTCTAATCATTTAGCTTATGATTTCAAGCATATTTATTTCTTAAGTGATAATTTGAATATTTCATTTCATGCTCTTATAACTTGCTAAATTGAAGGCATGCATTTGCCCTCACTTTTAAAGCCTATGAGCTTGTGTACTTAAAAAGACAAGTCGAAGGTTTAAACTCCTTGATGACAACCAAATTTTAGAGATTTTTATAATACTTTTACCAACTAAATAGGAAAAACTGCTAGGTAGGCTTCATAAGAATATTAATAAAAGCTCATGGTGTTATTTTAATAATTTTGAAATATCCAATAGTGATCCTTGTCTAGCTCCTAAAATGCACCTAATATGAAAAACAATGATCCAGATCCAATTTAAATGAATAAGAAATTATTAGAAAATTAATGCTGGCCTTAAGATAAAAATTCAATTGCAACTTTCTACAAATGCTGCAAAATTCTGTTATATCTGAGCCAATGAAGAATAAATCTCATAATTCATAGCATGAAAACTCATCCAATTGGGATAAACATTGTTTTTTCAATGAACTTTGAGAAGAATTCTAAATTCTAACCACAGAACATGCATTTATGTTAGTAAACTGCACCGACTTTTGATGATCATGTACAAATCTCTTGGCCAAGTCTAATTGTTTCCTCCGCATACTCAGATTAGGGACACTCATTATTTGGTTGTTTAGCTTCACTTTCTTCTAATTTATCTGGGCACTGTTGCATTTTCATGTCTCAACTCTCAACAAAGAATAAAAAAATTCAAGAATAAATAAATATTTAAAGTTATGTTCTCATTATGTTCTAAAACTTGGGAGGTTTTCTTACTGAATTTTTATAAAACAAATAAAGTAGTAGTACAAGGAAATATAATCATAACTTAGAAATCATATAACCATGCAGTAACCAAGTAACATACTAGCCTGTGATGCAAAATTAACCCAATATTAACTAGAAGCAAGAAGAGGGACAGCAATGTTTATAATAAATATAAGTATGGCAGATAACACATAACCAGTTGTTCCTGAAATTAGGTTTACAAATTACCTTCATTGACTTCTGATGATCATTCAGAAGCTTCTTCATAGTGCCTAGTTCTTCTGTCAACTCTGCAATCTTCTTCTCATACATTTGAGTGGTTTCTGCCAGTACTTTCTGATATGCAGAATTTTCGAGTTGGTATTGCTAACAGTAAAATAAATAACATCAAAACCCAGGTTCAAGGAAGGAAAACCTTTATGAAGACAAACTTAATTAGTATAAAATTTAGACTTCCGAGTTCAACAAGATGGGCAAGTGTATTATGTAGCTATAGAAAACAAATGCTTGCAGAGAGGCTGACACTAGAGAAGCTTGTTAGAACCTTTGATTAGGCATATGATTGCTTTTTCATAATAACTAATATCTGTTTATGGCATATGATTTTTCTCCATAATTTACAGAAAACAAAAGGGCACAATTAAATAAGTACCAGTTATTTGCATGGACCTGAACTAGTTCAATAGCAAGCTGATATTTATTATCATTGACTCTTTTATGCAACTCTTTTTACTCCATGCAAAAACTGGGTAGCCTATCCCCTCCTATAATCCCACCTCACCTTAGTCCCATTAGGATTTGATCGTTTGACATGAATGATTGAGTACCTAACCACTAGGGTGCCTTGGCACACTTGCTGTGCAACGGTGATTGGAGAAATACATGCATTTATTGTATAAATTCAACAGTGTACCACTAGAGCTAAATCAGAGGAAATCTCTAATTAGAAATTAATTTCCTTTCCTTTATTATAGGTCCTGATTAGTAGGCAATCAGGCCTAATTTTCTAGATTATCATCATCTTGGTTTAGGCTAGAATCTGCATATATTCAGTGTAAAGTTCTACCTATGATGCAATATGAGAATTCCTATTTTTCCATGGTTTAGCCCATTTCTATGCAATGGCTATACTAATAGTCTTCTTGATAGAAACCTTGGGCTGAATGATGTAAAGGGTTTAGATGGTGATCGACTATTGGGCTGAGGTCCAAGTCACCCAAATAGAAGGTATATTCCAAAAGGGGGGGCTAGGCAGTGAGGGAATATTTTCTGTTATGTGGATTTGCTGACATGGCCAAGTAGTTAGGCCAGGCAGGTTATAAAGGGAGTGGCAGGCTAGATGAGAATTGTGTTGAGAGTAGTGTGACCTATGAAGCGCGGGCTCTAACACTGACACCAAACACAAGGAGACATAGGCTATGTCAAAAATATAAGAAACTAGGACACCACTATATATATTATAATATTTTGATATAATACCATTTCAAAATATCTAAATAATTATATATTAAGATTCAAGATTTATATATTCACCTTTTCAACAAAACTTTGCCAAGTAGTTAGGCCAAGCTTTATATTTTCCCTATGATAATGAGCCTCACAAAAAAGAATTAAGAGGCATCATTTTACATTGCAAGCACTTCGTCTCTTTACAAAAAATGGTTTATGTGTGTATTACTCAATACAGGGTACAACTATTTATACAAGTAGGAAGGGAATCAAATCCCATAATCAATCAAGCTAATCTACTCCTATAATCAAGCTATCTAATAAATACTGATATATGCAAAATATCTTCTAATAGGAAATATCCTAATACGAAAAATCCTAATAAGTCAACGCCCCCCTTCAAGTTGGAGCGTATATGTCATAGGCATCAAGCTTGTTACAAATATAGTGAATTCGAGGTCCCCTAATAGGCTTAGTGAAAATGTCAGCAAGTTGGTCACTTGAGTTGACAAGCTGAGTTGCAATATCTCCTGCAAGAATCTTGTCCCTAATGAAATGACAATCAATCTCAATATGATTCGTCCTCTCATGAAAGACTGGGTTGGATGCAATATGTAGTGCTGCTTGGTTATCACCGACAAGTTTCATACAACCCAGTTTGCAGAATTTCAGCTCCTCTAATAAATGTTTTAACCATATGAGCTCACATGTCCCTTTCGCCATGGCTCTATACTCAGCTTCAGCACTCGACAAAGACACTACCTTTTGTTTCTTGCTTTTCCAAGAAATCAAGTTTCCTCCAATGAAAACACAATAGCTTGAGACGTGGAATGTCTATCAAGGGGGCAACCTGCCCAATCTGCATCTATGTAGCCCCAAACCTCAGTATGTCCCTTGTTAGAATAGAGAAGTCCTTTACCAGGAGCACTCTCGAGGTATTTGACCACCTGAATAGCGGCCTGCCAATGGAAATCACATGGGGAGTCAAGAAACTGACTTAGAACACTTATAGCAAACGAAATGTCTAATCATGTCACTATAAGGTAGTTTAGCTTGCCAACTAGTCTCATGCAGCTACTAGGACTAGATAGTTTATCCCCTTCCTCTGGTAGTAATTTCGCATTGGGATCCATAGGAGTCTCCACTAGTCAGCATCCAAGCAACCCTGTCTCTTGTAAGATAGCTAGTGTGTACTTCCATTGTAAGATGTAAACACCGCTTTTGGACTAAGCCACTTCAATGCCCAAGAGGTAATGGAGTAGACCCATATCCTTTGTCTAGAAAGGATGAGATAAGTGTTGTTTGAGTCAGGAAATTCTAATACTGTCACTTCCTGTGATAATTATGTCATCCATATATACAACCAGGTAAATAGTAAGAGTAAGAGAGGAGTGACAATAGAAAATTAAGTGGTTTGCTTCACTACGAATCATCCTAAATGCTTGAACTACTAAACTATACCGACCAAACCATGCACGAGGAGATTGTTTCGACCATAAAGAGATTTGCGGAGCCTGCAAACCAATTGTGACCCCCCTTGAGCAATGAACTTGGGAGATTGCTCCATGTAGATAGTCTCCTGCAAATTGCCATGAAGGAAAGCATTTTACATCCATCTATGAAGAGGTCCGTGATGGATAGCTGCCATGGCAAGAAAGAGACGAACAAAAGCAATCTAAGCCATAGGTGAAAATGTGTCACCATAATCAAGTCCATAGATTTAGTGTAACCCTTGGCGACCAGTCGAGCTTTCAAGCAATCAATATGACCATCGAGACCTACTTTGATAGTATAGACCCATCGACAACCCACAGTGGTTTGTCTAGGAGGACAAGGAACAAGTTCCCAGGTCCCATTTGAATGTAAAGCCATCATCTCATCAATCATGGCCTGCCTCTACCTAGGGTGTGAAAGAGCCTCACTTGTGGACTTAGGAATAGAAACAGCAGACAAAGTGGAAATAAAGGCATGAGAGGAAGGAGATAAATGTGTATAGGAAATTGTCAATGGGATAAGGGTTGCAAGTAAATTGAATACCTTTGCAGAGAGATGGGTGGCTTGTCTTAGACTGGAGCTATGATAGGAGGAACATCTGGCATGGGGAGTGAATCTCTGGAAACAGGGCCTGCAGGCACACAAGTAGCAGCTGGTGGACAAGAACACTAATAGACAATGGGACCATTAGAAGGAGGTAGTGAGGAATCTTCAGAAGGGCTAGGTGAGGATTCTAACTACAATGTAATGTACTCAGGAGGATCGGACCAGGTAGGAATAGGAAGAACAGGAACCTGTGAAGCATTACTTGTGGGAGGAGCATCAGGTGGACTAGAATGCATTTGGTGCTCAAGGAACGTGACATCAACAGACATGAAATACCGATTCAACTCTGGAGAGTAACACCTGTATCCTTTTTGCAGGCGAGAATAGCCTAGGAAAATGCATTTAAGAGCTTTGGTGGCTAATTTATCCTGACTTGGTCCTAAAACATAGACAAAGCAAACACAACCAAATACTCAGAGGAATAGAATGAAAGGGTTGTTGAGGAAAGAGGAGTTCTTGAGGAATTTTATTTTGAAGAGTACGAGAAGGCATCTTATTAATAAGATAGTAAGAAGTAAGAACTGCATCAGCCCAAAAACAATCATGTAAATTGGCATGAAGTAATAGGGTGCAAGTTGTTTCAATTAAATGATGGTTCTTACATTTAACTAACCCATTTTGTTGAGGAGTATAATGGCAAGAAGACTGATGAAGGATGCCATGAGAAGCCATAAAGGGAATAAATTGAGAAGAAAAATATTCTTTGGCATTATCACTATGTAGCACTTTTATGTTTTTGCCAAATTGATTTTTAATCTCAGCACAAAAGGATTAAAATATGGAAAATAACTCAAAACAACTTTTCATTAAAAATATCCATGTGCAACGATATCAATAAAGGTTACAAAGTATGAAAAGCCTAAAAACGACTTAGTACGACTTAGCCCCCATACATCAGAATGAACAAGAGAAAAAAGAGCATCAACCCTAGAATGATGATCATCTCGCCAATTGGTTGGTGGAATGTGTTCATGTCCACATGCCATCATTCAATAAACACAGGTAGCAATGCCTTGTCCACCATAAAGTAATCTAGGCCCAGAATGCTTGATAATATGTTGGACCTCCTCAAGCATTGCCTCATACTGTAGAGCCCTTAATTTATTGCCATGAATGACTGTTTTCAAGAGAGGACGATCTTGTGTTGTCACAACAGCTTGTTAGATTTATATTTTAACAAAACAACAATAAATGAATACACACACAAATTTTGTGGCAACTTACTGGCTTATCCGTCCATACATGTTGTGCAGTGTGCCTGCCATACATCCTCAGCACTGAAATATTGTATGGACCACCAGGGGCTAGAGCTATCAGGATGTCAGGTCTCCGGATCCCCTCCACTATCTGATCATGTCTTGCTCCCTCGTCTTCCTTTGCAGTGTCGGAGTCATCTAAAGGAGCCGCCGAACGAACATCATGTATTGGATCCTTTTGAGTAGAACCCTATGCCTACCTGCGATCGACCCGTTGTCTACGCTCAAAAGCCATCGATTGACGACGTTCCACATGCTTGAGCTCTTCATCTGCTTCAGCACTTCTGTAACTTAGGTTTTTGGTCCTAGCCATTTATTTGCAACAATGTTAAACAATCAATTTACCATCTAATTCAAACAAATAAAGTTGGGTGAGGTGGCAGTACATCTTGGGTGCCAAAACGAGTGCCAAACAGCTGTGTAGGGCTGTTTGAAGTGTGAAACAGTTGTGTAGGGCTGTTTGGAGTGCCAAACAGCTATAGAGCCATTTTGCAGTCCAGGTGGCTCTACAAAGCCGTTTGGCACTCCAAATAGCTCTCTGCAGCCATTTTCCACTCCAAACACATTGCGGACTCAGAAACGGCTCTATAGAGCCACATGGCTTGCCAAACGGATCTATAGAGCCGTTTTGTAGACCACGCGGCTCTATAGAGCTGTTTCTCATTCCGTGACCTCCCAATCCCATTTTTCTTCCGTGGATGACCTAGAGTTACGGAGCAGGTAGTGACACTTAATTTGCTATATTCAAAAGTCTCCGAAAGGTGTCCCTTATAGTGGGACTAGTAGAGCTAGTTAAGATTTGGTGTCAGTCAAAGTCTAGCTCATTAGGAAGACTAGAAAGTGCCAGAACCATGAAGAGCTTCTCATTCTGTTTTGTCTGTTCCTCTGCATCTATAGAAATAGGCATGAAAGAGTTAAATTCCTACATAAGAGAACAAACTTGTCCAAGATAGTGTTCCATAGAACTGTCTTGCTTCTTCAAATTCATCATAGAGGACACAATAGAGTAAAATCTCTAGATATCATTAGTATAGCACTCTTTAGCCTCTTGTCACACCTCATAGCAAGTTTCAAACGATTGAAAGATGTACTAAAGCTTAGGGTCAATGGACTGCCAAAGAATGCTACAGAGTTGAGCATTGACCTGACTCCATTTAGGTTGCTCAGTTGTAGGAACCTGATCAATGGGCTTGGTAAGGTACTCCTCTTTTCCTTGACCTCTAAACCACATCTTAACCGAGGTCGACCGTGAGAGATAGTTAGTAGATCCGCTCAATTTTGTAGAAGTAATTGAGGGATTACTTAAGTTGGTCAAGGTGATGGGTCTAGAAGTCATGGAAGTGATAGCAGAAGTAGAAGAATCAGAAGCCATTAAACTTTTTGGTCAAAAGGAGAAGAGATACACACTAATGGAAGAATCTTGGGACCAGTTTTGGCAAAACAGACACCAGAATGAAAAGATTGGCAGCCAGAGGTGTTTCAGGTAGAAGACAGTGGTGGCACGTGCCGGCACATAAAGTCTGCAACAGAAAACTTCTAGCGGTGCAACAATCAATCAGTCAAGCTAATCCACTCCTAATCAAGCTATCAAATAAGTATAGATATATATGGAATATCTTCTAATACAAAATATCCTAATATGAAAAATCCTAATAAGTCAACACAAAACAAGGATTCACCAAAGGTTGGGTAGTGCTTCCTTTGTCTCTTAAGTCCTATGCTTTTAAGTTAAAATTTTAAGGGTCAAAATCTTTTAATCTTCCTTTATCTTTGTTTCTTGGTTGATAACTTCCTTTATCTTTTAAGTTTTATGGCTATGGAAGATTGCATTTCCAAACCTTAAAATTTTTACATAATTTTTGGCTAAAAAAAAACATAAAAGGTGTCCTATATAGGTACTTAAGGCCTTTTAAGGTGGTGACTCAATTGTTGGACACAACAAGAAATATTTTTAATTGGAATAAGAGGTGTCCAATGCATATTGTACAAGTACTGTTATCCTTGGCAGCAAAACTTGGATGGAAATTGCACCAATTTGATGTTAAGAATGCATTCTTACATGGCGATTTTGAGAATGAAATTTATATGGAGGTTCCACCTTGTTTTATCCAAGCCAAGGAAGAGATAAGGTATGCAGACTTAGAAAGGCACTCTATGGGTTAAAACAATCCCCTAGAGCTCGGTTTGGAAGATTCACAAGACACCATACCTTGTTCATAAAACATTCCACCTTAGGAGGAGTTAAGCACTGTTAGTCTATATGGATGATATAATAGTTACTAGTAATGAAGTGGAAAGAATGAAGAAGTTGAAAGAGTGTTTGTTATGGGAATTTGAGACAAAGGAGTTTGGAAGGCTGAAATACTTTCCAAGTATTGAAGTAACGCATTCTCAACAGGGGATCTTCATATCACAGCAAAAAGAAAAAAAGTTATGGATTTATTGGTAGAAACAAGGAAAATGGGCTGCAAACCAGCTGAGACGCCTATAGAATCTAATCATAGGTCTTAGTGATGCTTTAGAAGAGATGAAAGTAGACAAAGGCTCTTATCAAAGACTTGTTGGAAAATTCATCTACTTGTCACACACTAGGCCGGATATAGCCAATGCAGTGAGTGTAGAATGCTAACTTATGAACAATCCTAAAGAATCACATCAAAGGGGCAGTAGACAGATTTTTGCAATATTTGAAAGGCTTACCTTGAAGGGGAATATCATTCAAAAGGGGGGAGAAGTAACATTTGAAGCCTACATGGATGCAGACTATACAAGTTTACTAGTGGATAGAAGTTCTACGTTTGGGCATTGTATATATTTAGGAGGAAATCTCATACCGGGAAGGAGTAAAAACCAAAATGCATTAACAAGATCTACAACAGAAGTTGAGTTTAGATCAATGACACTTGGAATTTGTGAACTATTATGGGTAAGGGTCGTTTTGGTGGATCTAAAGGTCAAATGGATCTCCCATATAAGACTCTATTGTGAGAATAAATCAGCCATTAGTATTGCACATAACCCAGTCCAATGTGATAGAACAAAGCACGTTGAAGTTGATTGGCATTTCACAAAGGAGAAGCTTCATGATGGCCTAATTTGCACTCCATTTGTGTCTACTGGAAATCAACTTGCAGATATTCTTATAAAAGGTCTAGCTGGACCCATTCATAGAAGTTAATTTGCAAGCTGGGAATGGAGGACATCCACTCACCAACTTGAGAGGTAGTGTGGAGAAATATGTTTGTAATATCTACAATTATTGTACAACTGTAAATTAGGAAGAAATTAGAGGAAATCTCCAACAAGGAATTTATTTCTTTCCATTATTACAGATCCTAATTAGTAGGAGATCAAATCAAACCCAAATTTCTAGATTATTTCCTTCTATCTAGGCTAGTATATATTCAGTGTAAATATCTATCTGTGAAGTAATCTGAAAATTCCTACTTTCACAAAAGCTATGGCAGCTTCTGCAATGGGGAGTATTGATAGGCTTAGTCCAACTTAATGGAATGGGCCTAAGCAGGTCGAAGAAATAAAAGGACCACTTAGAACTGTAGGACAGTCACATGAGTTTGTATGGCCGTTATTGGCGTGTTCTATGTACTATGCAAAGGACAGTTTTTGGTTTATTGTGTGTTCTGTAGTTTTAAGTTTGTTGAAGGAGAAATTCTCATTAGGGGGAAATCCTGTGTGTGATGTTTGTACTCTATTTTGGGCCTAAAGACCATAGTGTTTACCAAATTATATATGTAGTTCAGAGTGGTGTTTGTACTCTATTTCTGGCCTAAAGACTGCTCACCAAATTATATACATAATTCAGTGTGTTTTCTCTTGAATCTATCAGTATGAGATATTGAGTAATGGAATTACAATTTCTCTTTCCCTTTTAAAATACAACTGTAGAAACCTTGAGATAACTACCACTCTGCCCAAGAAAAGAATGTATAGATCAAAGAAGGTATTAACTTGAGTAATCTACAGCTTTGTTATACAAAACCAATATCAAAGCTGGCAGAAGCTATAGCAATATGGTTTGAACTTATTATTCTGGCTATCAATAGAAACTGAAAAGGCAAAGATAGCATTAGGAGCATATTATTAGGAATGGAAGAAAGGAGGAAATGCAAATGAACATATAGAAAATACATACCTCATTTTGTTTTTCCAATAATGCAACCTTTTCTTGCATCAAATCATTATGATCCTTCTGATTTCTGAGTTCATTCAAAGTGTTCTTTAACTCTACCTCCAAATGTATATTTTCCTTTTCTAGAAACTGCAAGCATATGAAAGTTATTGAAGAGCAAACAATACTCACGTCCATAAATAGCATATTAATGTACTTAGAAGCAAATTGGAAATTTCAAATATAAAAAAGCCTTACAATACCATGGCCTTAAAGACCATGCCATGAACTGAATGTGCAAACAAGTCATTATACCACAAACAGCAACTTATATACAAGAAAAAGAGATAACTACCTCAGACCTTGTAACTAGTTGTTTCTTCATTTCAACTAAAGAGCATTGGCACTCTTTTAGCTGATTTTCTAACTGATATTTATCATGGTCTCTCAACTTCTGTTGCCTTTCAACTTCTGCAGTAAGAAGGTCCACTTGGTTTTCAAGTTTCCGACATAAACTTTCATAGTCAACTTCTTCTCTAAGCTTTACCATGTTTACAATCTTCATTGCCTGGAATTATGCCACACAAAAAAAAAAAAATGGGGGGGAGGGGGGACAATGAGTCTGTCAAAAAAAATTCCAAATAATGTGGGATTTTCTTCATAACATATGGATTTTCAAGAACCATTTCATCCCAAAAGCATAAGCTATTAACAGAAGACCCAAGATTATTTTTGTTATGTAACATATTAGAATTTCTACATTAATGGGTATCAATATTGAATTTGCTTAATAAATTTTGATTTGGATCAGTCTCAACTCTTAACCATATGCAAATTCTACTTGAACCAATTTAATGACCTCACTCTACAATAGGGATACTTGCATAAAAAATTAAATGAATTCTTCATATTGGCCAAAACATAAAAAATCATTGCGAAACCTAAAGAAGAAATCCATTTTTCATAAACCATATTCATCTTGCTTATCCTAGAGGATAACTTACCATTTTTTCATCTTGTACTCTTCCCATCTCAATGCAATTCTTCTTTTATCCACACACACACAAAAAAAAAAAAAAAAAAACCCTACATATCCCATATAAAGAAGCAGGAAGGTTGTCATACCATAGCAACAATGATAAGAAGGGGGATGTAAGTTAAAACTGTCTAACAGCATGGAAAGTTCAAACCAAAAACAAACTGTGACTCACCCGCTGTCCGAACATTATTGTGCTAGCAGTCTCTGCATGATGTTGTGAGGATGGCCCAATTGTTATTAGAAGAGAAGACCTTGCAGATCCTATTTCACAAATGTAAAGAATTTGACAGATGGATAAATTTTAACTTTTATGAACATGAAATTGATACTGGAATAAAAATACTTCCTACTTTTGGCTTCATGGAAACAAAACGGGAATTCTAAACCACAATTATGACTCAGACATGATATGCAAAATTACAAGAACATTTTCTCACATTACATGCTTAGTCACCAAATAATTTAAAGCTTCTATCCAATATTTCATGCTCCAATAATCAAGAAATCTAATTTAATTTTGTCAATAAATGTTCTGCTATATACCTTGATAAGTCAAGACATAACAGGACACAGCCTTCATGTCTTTTCATGATAACAATTAAACATAAAACTATCACAACATTGCATTGGGGTAAAATACATATATGTCAGCTATTGGTTATAGAAAAATACAAGCAATCTGAGCATAGATATTTCAGAATATTGACAAAAGAGACAGAAAATATAAGTTCTGAAGAAGACCTCCAAATGAATCACGAAGTAGCCTTGTAAGCTTAGACTCTCTTGTTGGTATATGTGGACTTTTTTCTGCTAATGCATTTATACATTTCCCAAGGGATGTAAGAGAAAGATTAATGAATTTAGCTTCTTCAAGCAAGTGGCCTTCACTTCCTGTAACAAAGTAAATTCATATAAGTTGTTGTTTCAGATCAACCATTCACAAGAGAAATTGCACAGGATAATTTTCTTTTTTCATTTCACTTGGATTAGACAACTATGTCAAGACAGAAGAATTAGAGAAACCAACTTAACATAATTGGGGAACATGATAAACAAAGTCAAGGAGACATTGTGAGGCCCAAAAAGGAAAAGTTATGACATAAAATGGGAATTTTGAAACAAACATATAGAATGAAAAGTGTCTTTAATTTGAATTAGGATTTATTCATTGCATAAATTAAAGATGCACCAGATTTGTCTATTCTTTCGGATCCTGCAAGATCTACAATCAGCAACTTGCTTTTCTGAATCACAGGTTTATCACTGACACCAAGAAGATTATTTCCAGTGTCTTTCTCTTCACAATTAATGTCATCTACTTTCTTTCCAGGGATGTACCTTCGAATGTGAACCTGAAATACCAAAAAGACTCAACCTTTCAAGGAGCTTTATATTTCCTATAAAGAATAATCAACATTTTCAGTACTGATGATGTATTACTTGAAAAAGACAAAAACTTAAAAGAGTAGAAAACATTCCAATCATCTAAACCAAACACACCATGAGAATTGCATGACTTCGAGAAGATTCTGTATTCAGCTTTGTATTAGCTGCATAACGGTTTCCCTCACCAAGTTGCAGTGACTGCACAAAATTATCAAGATCTCGAACCTTAACAACTTCAGCACCAGGCAATGACACTTCACCACTTTTTGGGTCTTCCTGTATAGAAATATTGCTCTTCTCTGGGGCAAGCAAATCTTGTATAAATTCCATATACAACTGGTGCAACAACATCACACAAAGATAATCATCTAATTTGTCACGGCAACAATTCAATAATACCAATCAGAAGGATTGAATTTGGCTTCCAATACCAATGAAAATAGAAACGCATAATTGAAGTTACAGGTGGACGTTGAAACTTGAAATGAAATAAAATGTCATATTCTTAGGGTTTTGTTAGTCAAAGCGACACCAATGACTTGGGATTAGAGTACTAAACCTATGCTGAAATTTTACCTGAATGACAAGATAAAAAAAAGAATATGTATGTCTTAAATTGGAACAATTTGAATTTGGTAAATGAAATAAAAGCCTAGATGCTTGACGTGGCAGAGAACCCAATGGTGAAACTAAATGTAAAACAAGAAACTTCTGTTGTAAGACTAAAGGTGACAAGGATCAAACTCTAGACAAAGCCGTTTTTTTTGGTAGGTAAAAGCCCGTTTAGAATGGTTTTAAAAAAGTTCTTTATGGTGCAAAAGTAGAACCAGAAGCCAAAAATCACTTTTTCAGCTTCTTGACTGCCTTCTATTTCTGCTTTTTCTAGGAGCATCTCCACATGCTTATGAAAAAGCAGAAATTTTGGCTTCTAGAGATGCTTCTAATTATCTAATTATTCTCAAAAGTCAATTCAAACTCTCAAAAGTTACAAAAAAAAAAAAAAAAAGACCGCTCCAAACTGACTCTAATTAGGCAACCAAGCATTGATACCATATCAAGAAACAATTTACCTAAGAGTTTAAGTTGTTAAGGGCCTGAGAATACATTTTGTAACTCTAGGAATCTCACTTTGGACATGCTCAATCCACTTTCTGCCATACCATGTCAAGTATTTTTCACTATACATTTATTCAGTATTATCTAACGTTACATCTAGACCAAAATGTATTCCTGTTGAGCCCATGCTCAAGCAGAATATTCTATTAGATCAGTGTTTAAGAATTAATTCAGATTAGTGTTAAGTTAAAATTTAGATAAGTATTTAATTATTTTAAATATTTAAATATTCAAATGCTAAATACCCAGAGCTAGATATAATAGGTCAAGGCAAAAGCTGAAAAGAATGAGAGTTTTCTCTAGGAGAGTTCTTGGCCTGGACTCTATAATATCAGGCCTTGCTGTCTTTTTTAGTGAGTTCTATTTTTCCTGAATAAAAATCTGTTGGCATACTTTCTTTTATTCCATTAATCAAGTATTGCTCTTTCTTTGAGATTTTGTGTACCAGGTCCCATCACTTTCAACCATAAATTTTCTAAGCCCATTATCCATACCAAAGTTTATCTTCCTTTAATCATCTTTGTCCTCCCTGCTCTTTCCTACTTAACCATCTTGGTAGTATACTATAACCGTTTAACCTATTTTATGTAATCACTCCATATCTTCAACTGCAGGGAAATATACTTTGAGCAGGTAACTTTGTTCCATGTAAATATCTTCCCTCATGCTCCAACAGATGGGAGCATATTGACTTGAAGAGATCAAACATAGAGAAGGAAAGAGATCCATAAAAGAAGATTCTCTCTACCAAGGATCCTCCCAAAAAAGAAAGTGAGATGCACCCCATGCACAGAACTGCTTCAAGGGAAGAAAAGAAGGATAATCTTGAGAAATTAAATTTAGAGCCCTGCATGAATCACATTGATCTCTTCCTTGGCATCCAACCATGTTGAAGAACAATTCTTGAACCCCAAAATTGTAGTGCTTTCTCTTAACTGACCATAATTCAGAATAATAGAAATCCATGAACCATTTAAAAAGATGATATAAAGTAGATTTAACATTTATCATAACTCGAAGAAGCAGATTAGCACTTAATTTTCACACGCTAATAGTCAAAATTACTCAACCCAAGCCCCCTAAACTCCCACTGAACCACCTAGAGCACCAAGGTTTCTGGTCCATTTGAAATACCTGAAAATAGGAAACTTCAACGCTATCTGAAGCAGATATATTGGCAAGTATGTCTTCTACGGCTCTGACCATAATACCACGTTCTGATGCATCATCCTTGCCCAATCTTCCAAGAGTATAAGTTTTACCAGTACCAGTTTGACCATAAGCCATAATTGTCCCATTACATCCACTCAATACACTCTGCAATAAAATATCTATATTTCAGATTTAGTTAAATAAGTCATACACACTTGTTTAAAATCTATGCATTTTATTCCTTATATAATGGGAATGGAGGAGGATTTATGAATCCAAACTCAATAGCTATACAGTCTATACTGGAGGTGACTATCAGCCCATTTACAGAAAAGCACATTAGTGTAGCATTGCAAATATGTGATTTCAAGTAGCACCCAGAATCATAGCTATCCATTTGATAATGTAAGTTATAAATTTCAATGAAATCAAAAGACTCTATGAACGAAATTATTCTTCAAGGTGTCGCTTCCAGGTCACATACCTCGACCACAGGTTTTGCAACAACTTCATAAACTCTCCTTTGAGAGGCAGTTTCAGTAAACACTTCATCAAACCTGTACGATTCAGAATTCCAGTTGTTTTTCCTTAACTTCAACCGCTTCAGCTGTGTGGACCAAATTCAACCATTTAAATTTATTTAGTTCAGTTTGTTCAAAAATTATTGTTATGAAATATAGAGAGTAACAAAAGTGAGTCTATTTACCCAACACAAATAGAGAAGAGTTCAAAGGAATGAAAGTATTACAGTGGAAGAGTAGCAAGAATTGAGAGAGAGAGAGGAAGAAAGCAAGGAAATTTGGTGTTGTGTGTTACTGATTCACATACAGACACCTAGAGTATTATATTTCATAATAGGAAATTAAATATTGTCCTCACAGTACAATGCACTACATATCTCTATAAGAAGTAGAACATATCAGGTAAGGTAATCTACAACTCTGCAAGATGAGAGGTAGCATCATTATGTGTTTCTTGCCCATGTATATTACCTCTGGCTGCAATTCAATATAGTCAGCAAAGTCAGCATCCGAAAGTATTTCATCAGCATTTCTTGGTCGAAGTCGCACAGCAACTCTGACTCTCTGAGAATCTGCCAAAATGATCAAACTGAAGGACTGCATAAACACATGCTCCAACTGAACTATAATCACTTACCATAGCTCCACCTAGATAACTGGCTCCCTCTTTTGCTTAGGGGAACAGAGAAGATAATATATAAATAGCATCAAAACACTTCATTAGCCAACAATTTAGCCACCATGTGAAAATATTACTCCAATCAATTGTCCAAATTTTAAATGATATGTCCAGTACCTAAGTTGATCTTTAGTTTATTACAACAGTTTAAGGTAGGAAGGTAAAGTTCTAAGCTGTTGTACGGTGGTTTTGATTCCCTTTTGCTCTCTAGATTCACATATCTTGTCCTCTTCTTTTGTATTTCTCTATGTTTACTATCTTATAATTTTTTTCTTCTGTCCAAAAAAGAGCAAAAAACAGTAAGAGACAAACTCACACTTTTCTACAATTAGCAGAGTCCACTCCATTTATTGCTCGCAACTTGACAGTGATGAATCAAACATAAGAAAATGCAATTTATTTTTTTCAGTAGACAACAAAATGTAATTTATTAGATCCAAATAAACTACCAGTACCACTAATGCTATACAGAGCTTAACAACAGCTAGATATCTGAGCCACCAAGTAAAATTGAGAAGAAATAATCTTAAGTCTTTTTACCATTTCTATCTACTCTCATTATCACTTTTCTCTACGTATAAGGTGATTTCATTAGCTTTAACAGAAAAACAAAGATAAGAAAAAGAACACAATGGCTACCACCACCCTGATCTTTCCCTAATATCCCCCGACTTCACAACTAATAAATTTTCCCCAACTCAGTATAAATGAAAATTTGTATTAACTAATTCGAATCTTGGTCTATAGAAACAAAAGTAGAAAATCAATCTGTGAAAGGTGATTTGGGGCTTTTCCAGGACAGTTACAAAGTACCAGAAAGTGAAGTAAAGCAAATTCCCAATTTGGTGGCTTAAAAGACGTATAAGTTAACATTTACTCGTCAAACATTTCAGATACAACCCTTCACACCCACAAGACTCCAAAAGAGGTGTAAAACAAATTCCCCATTAAGGTGGCTTAAGACACATATATAGTAAGCATTTTACTCCTTAAACATTTCAGATACAAACCCTTCACACCCACAAGCCCCAAAAAAGGAGTAAAGCAAATTTTCCATCCTGGTGGGTTTCGAGAACTGTCCTTCAATTAACAAAAGAAAAACAAGAATAAAGGAAGCACCTTTATCATCATCAACGGAAAGGGTACGAGCATTTGAGGCAATGGTCCTCCTGGAAGCAGGAACCTTCTGATTCTGTCCAGCAGATTGTTGGATTTGCCCAACGACACTGCTCATATTTGAAGAAGAATGTCCATGAGCAAGGGTGAGAACTTGTCTATCAGGCTTGTTCGGCATCTTCGAAGATCTTAAGGCAGAACTCATTGCCATTTTCCGCTATCGTTGCTCAAACATAATGTGCTTTGATTCGGGAAAATTTCAAGTGAAAGAGTAAGGAAATGGCCAAATTGACGAACTTAGTGAATGAGAAATGTCCCAGAAAGTTTGAGGCCGGCACGTTGAGAGAGTCAAAGAGAGGATGCAAATAGATTTCTGCTTCCCGCGTCAATTGCTGTCGGTCTATAGATTTTGACAACTGAGACGGCAGGTGTCCCACCACCAGTTCAAGTTAAGTAATATTGACAAGCGTGATTGATTTTTCACACCAATAATCGTTGTCAATGTTTCAACATGAAAGGCACAGCCCGATTGTTTCTTTTTTAAATTATTTTTTAATTTACAAATATTCTCTTATTTGAGATGATTTATTTGAGATGATTTAGTTCTATTTAAGAATTATATAAATTTATTTATTTATTATAATTGATCTAAGTGAAATTTTTTATTAAATAATATTATTTTATAATATTTGTATTAATTATAATAAGTATAATAATAAATTTAAACTCTCTATTAAATAAGATTCTTATAACATAAAATCAAATTTTAATTCTAAGAGATTATCCTTTTTTATTATTAGACTCAATAGTGGTTGATTGTTTAAAAAATCGTATCTAAACAACATTCTTATCACAAATCATATTGTTGAGCTACGAGTCTTAAAATACTTATCACAAATGATAAGCAATTATGTCAACATGGCCATGTGATTAATTAAAAATTATAATTTTATGTCAGATGTTAAGAAATTTGTAATTGAGCAAACATAAAAAGAAATACAATGAATTAATGTATTTTATAAACTCGTATTGCATACTGTATACAAATTCGCACATTAAATGTGTCATAAATAAGAAGTTAAGCAAATAATAAACTTCTAAGGTTAAAAATACAAATATATATATATATATATATATATATATATATATATATATATAGTCCTTTCCATAGGCTAGCCCACATAGTACTGCAAAAATGTAGATTGCTCGTCCTGCTCGAGCCATTACTTAACCGATAAATAGAGGAACGACAATTGGGGGTTAACTTGGGCAAAAAGAAAGAGAAAATGGGCATTCTCTTTTTTTACACAGAACTGAAACAAGCAAAGCACATTCATAAATGTAAATCAACAAGCAAAGGAAAAGCTGGAGGAACTTAATATCTTTTAACGGTTTGAGATACTAAGCCATGGTCAGATGGATGGTCTACCTTGACAAGGCATGCTACAGCTCAACTCCCAGTGATCTATGAATTATGTACAGTAAGATGGGTTCCTGCCTTTGGAATGGATGTCGGAAAGGAACGAGTAGTAGGTGGGGTCACATAATTAGCCCCAGTAGTCCATACCTCGGAGATGGAAGTAATTTATCCACTCAACTAGACTCATTTTCCATCTTGCGTCTCTTTCTTCTGCACATTTATTGCCACCTTATAATATAGAGTAGCTAATAGTTAAGACTTATAACAAAAATCAATAATCCATTCATAGAAAAAGCTTTTCCTGCACCAAACACTAATATATTTTTAATATTTAATTAGATCGGATAATTATTAAAAAAAAAAATCAAAAGATCATTCCTTTTCCTTTCCTTATAATTGGAGCCAGCTCTATCCATTTCCAATTTCATTCAAGATTTATCGATTTAACAAGAAATTGAACAGTATTTTCTTGTTCTCTCTTATTTTGATATTTTCACACTAAATCCTTTGTACCCTAGTGGGATGAACTTATGAATAGATTTATGTAATTGATATTGCTTTAATCTAAGTTTGATTTACCATTATTTGAGGTTCATTTATGTATTATTACTATTTTTACGAATGGGTATGTCTAGAATGCTTGTTATTGATTGGTTCTATTGTTTGATATTGAGAAATTCATTTAATAGAGTAGACCAAGCCATAAATAGAAATAGTTGCATGCAATCTTAGAGATAGGGCAACATAAATCCTCTGTATTATGGTCAAACCCAACAGAGGAATTAATGTGACTTAGGGGGTTTTAATTAGGAAGAGATTTCAATTAATTAACATAAGGTTAGGAGTTAGTAATCTTGAGAGAGACATTAGCTCAATTTAGGAATTTTCGCAAACCAAATGACTACTAAACCGAACTAGGTGAGAAATTCAATGCATAATGAGATTCACAGGGGACTCTACTCTTGGGTACACCTAATTCACTTTGATTTTTGTGTTTGCCACAATTAACTTCTCTTGGTCAATTCCGCAATCGCTTTACTTCAATTTGTCAATTTTACATCCTTGCAATTACTTTTATCATGATTTTCAATTATTCCCGTTTGACTAGTTTAATTTTCTTCTAAGTTAATCTAATTTCAATCCCTATGAAAACGATACTTGATACTCACCTGCTATATTATAGTCTTGATAGGTGCACTCGTCTATTTTGATTGTAGCTATAGTTAAGTTGTTTTGTTGTCAAAAAGTGGCCCATTTCACAAGTGCATTCCCCCCTACACTTTTAAAATGAGCCATGTGTATTTTTCTAAAAAATGACTAAGTTAAAGTGTTTGGGTCATTTGAAAAAAGTGCACATTCCATGCACTAGGGTATGCAACTCACTACCTGAAAGTGCATGGGTCTCAAAATAAAAGTGCATAGGCCATGTATAGACCCACACAACTTTTTGCCAAGCCAATTTTTCTCTTCCAAGAAGTGTGCATCCAATCTACATGGGGTGTACACAAGGGTATGCAACTCACTACCAAGGCCACTCTCAACAACAAATGAATGCAATCAAAACTTCAAGACCAACAAATCATCCCAAGATCAAAATTTTCAAAAACTTTGGATAATTTCCTAAAGAAAATCCTTAGAAAAATCATGCAAAAATCGCTACACAAATATCAACTCTCTAATCGAAGATAAAGAAACTACAAATAAACATCAAAGCTTAGTTGCCTCCCAAGAAGCACTTGTTTATAGTCATTAGCTTGACTATTCAATATCAACATATTATGGAGGGTAATATCTAGGAGAGGGTAGCACCCTCTTCCACGTGATGCAAATTCCTTGAAACATATCCAATTTATCTAGAAACATGTTTATAAATCTTTTCAAGGAATGGGGATTAAGTGGGAACACCAGAAAATTTTCCATTATATTATTACCACGAATGTCCTAATTTCCCTTCTTCAAGTAGAGATATTTCCTCAAAGCAGCTTGGGTATTAGTTTTTTGCATATTATGAAACAAAATGAGTCCAATTCATTTAATTCAAAACCATGAGAAAGTATACTAGTAGGAATGTAAGTGAAAACATGTGAATGTTGTACTTTCTTAGTTTACTCATACATAAATATATCAAACAGATAAACTCAATCGAGAGTATGATAGTAAGATAAGAAACTTTCTTCATTTTTATCAAATGCATTTATGTCTTTTTGGCATGTCTCTTCCTCCATTTCTTGATCTTCATCTACTTAGAACAACTCAATTTCCTCCACAAATTCTCCAACCATGCTTTCATTGGTTTCATCTTCTTCATCAATTCCATTCAAGTCATTGTTTTCTTCTTGGTCTTTAATTACACAAGCACTATGTTGTTCAACTTCTTCAAATGCTTCCTTTTTGCACTCAAACATGCTAGAATCATTATCATCAAACTACAATTGATTTTCTTCTTGTTTAGATGTATCTCTTTCAACTTGAATGTACTCCTTCCATAAATCTCATTGACAAGTTTAATAAGCTGTCCAATTTGGGCTACTAACCTTTCAATTGTTGTTTGAAGCTCTTGAATTCTAATTTCATTCTCTTGGAATCTTCTTTCAAAAGTACTCACATTCTTCATTTGATTTGTTGCTGATTCTCTTCACCATCCTACTTAAAGGAGTTGATAAATGAGGTTTAATTGCATAATTTAATCCCTCTTAGTATTCATTTAGAGTCCTGGTAAAGGTGAAAAGTCTATTAAAATGATTAGATAACTGCCTATATTCATTGAATTGTTTCAGGTATAAACTTAAGAGCTCAAGAGACCAAAAAGTAGAAGAAAAGTTGCATGGCAGAGGAGTTTACAGGCTGCTCGTAGGCTACTTTATGCCCGTGAACCAATCTGTCATAACTGAATTAAAAGCTCCAATGGTCGAATTGAAGAGCAGTTAATTAGAGCCATTTACAGGAAACTTGTAATCCACCTTACGGGTGTAGGCAGCAGCATTTAAGCATATTAAAAGTGACATTTTGAAGATCCTAAAGGCTGATTATGAGTTCCATCAGTTGGGGAGTTCAAAAACAAGGCTATAAAGAGGAAAATCAAGCATCCAAGAGGGGAAGGAGGAGTTTAGAGGAGAATTAGAGATACATTTTGTGAGAAATCAAGGAGAATTGTTAAAGAAATTCTGCAAGGAAGCTTGGTTATGCAATTATTCTGTTCTACACAACTTCTGTAAAAAGTTAATCTTTCAACGTTTTTTGCTTTTACTTTGAACTTCATGTACTTTCCATACACCATGATAGTGTAAGCTTTTATTCTAGGATTGGGAGTAGCCCAGTGGTAACTTGATGAGGTGAATATAATTTCCCTTTCAATTATGAATGTCTTCTTTCTTTTGATTCATTTCTAAGTGCTTAATTTGGCCATCTATTTGCATGATTTTAGATACTCTAGTGAAGTATCAAAAGGTGAAATTGAATATTGGAAACTTAGAAATTGAACAAGAGAGCTAAGATCATGAAAGTAGATTAAAGTTCTCTTGAAGAGAAATGGATTTTCACAGAACTCGAAGTGTCTAAATCTTACTTTTCTACAATGAAAATAGGTGTTTTGTTTAGACAATGATTGTAGTATCTTGAAGGAGAACTTCAATTATTTTAGGAAAATTCGCCTTCAAAAGTTGATATTCACTGGTGAAAAGATTTTATATGTCAATCTCATTAGTTGTTATTGTGGTGAATCTCAATTCGGGAAGCTTTTGATTATTGAACTCATTGTATATTTTCTATCACTTCCTTTTAATTCTAAAAAACCAAATATACTCCACTTCAATTTTGTTTAGATAATTTACACTTGCAATTCTACCAATAATTAACAAGAACAGTTCTTGTGGATACAATATCTTTTCTACTACTTGACTACACACTGTGCACTTGCAGTTGACATCAGAAGTTAAAAGGGAGTGTGTGTCTTGGACCTTTCATGTTGATTCTCCACGCTACTAGCATTATTAACTTGGTTTCCTTACCTCTGAACTTCTTATGGCCTTTATTCCTTGTGGCTACGTGTGTGTGGTGTGATATGTACTCTTTGGTTTGCTTGCTGCTACCTATTAGTAATTCATACCATTTTTTTTTTTTTTGTGTGTTTGATTATTTTCCTTACCTTTACACCTTGTTTCCCATGAAGGCACATGAGATTTCCTTTTTATTTTTACTTCTTTGGTTTATTTTGATTGTTAGTCCCATAGTTCTCTTACTCTTTTTACAGCTCAAAATGCCTATCTCTGATTCTATTAATTAATAACATCACACAAGTCTTCAAATTATTATTGTTGTTACTTCCTTTTTATTTTGTACATTTAGGTACTAATTGTCAAATTATTTTAATATAAGATTAATATACCAATGAGAGAATGGTTAAGGTTAACTGTAATGACAGTAATATCTTGACAATCTAGTGGTGATGGGGACTTTCTTAATTTTACCAGAAGCGCTGGTGTGGTTGAAAAAAAACCTCCAATAAGTTACTTTACAGAAAAAAAAAAAAAATTCCATTTTAGTTAGAGTTTGGTCCATTAACTATTATATGTTACATTTCATTTGGCACTTTTCTTCAACGTTGGCAAATATTTTCACTTAACCGTGATGACGGTGATACTTCAATAATAAAGGAAATTCCTAAACTTGTCAAAAGCGCTGGTGGGGCTTAGAAAAGTTCCAATTAATAAAATTGTTTCTCAAAAAGCTTTTAACTTATCTCACTCAACTATAAACATGATTTTGCTTTAACATTTAATCCTTTTATATTACTTATTTTTTGGGATCTTTTATGCTTTAGAAGATTACCTATGAGGGCATTATTAAAATTAACCATAATGATGGTGATCTTTTAATAATCCTGAGGTGAAGAAGGCATAAAAGTATACTTAAATTATGTATATTACAAGAAGCTCTTCTTCTTCTTCTTCTTCTTCTTCTTCTTCTTCTTTTTTATCAAAATTAGAGTAATTAAAAGAGTTATACTACATGCCTATGATGGAAAATTGGGGAGGATCAAAATGTTGATCACTATTTCTGATAAGTGTATTTTCATACACTTATTTGCTATATTTTCTTGTCCATTTATACCGTAAATGATGAATAAATGTTAAGATTTGTATTTAATCTATTCATTTTGTCATTTTTAGGTCCTAACCATCCTTAGAAACAAAAAGAAGTAATTTCATAGAGAATTCGGCAAGAAACTAGTGTTTTTGAAGAAAACCTCAATTACACAGGTTAGCACTACACGAGATTAAGGAATTACATGATTGTGTAATCTTTCATTAATGTGGCTCGTACTTTTAGAGCTTGGACAATTACACGGGGAAGAGAAAAATCACTACAAATCATGTAGTAGGTTGGTAGAGTGGTTACGATTGTTGGATGACAATTATATGGGCCAGATCTGCATTACATGACAAGTAATTTAGTGTTTTTCTATAAATAGCTAGAACGTGATTTTCTCAAAACCTTTTGTCATTTTTCTTAGATTTTAGAGTAGAGAGCATCGGAGTTCTAGGACCAAAGTGGAGGTGCACACAAATTGGACAAGTCTTGAAAATCAAGCTTGGATTTCTTCATCTAGATGAGATCAACCTTCATCTTTTCTCTATTCTTTTACATTTCTTGCTTTTTTTACTTTAATATGAGTAGCTAGATTCTCTGAAGTCCCAAGGATTGATGTAGTTTTGCTGTGGATTGGTGAAGTTCTCGTATTTTACCTTTATGAATTATGACTATGATGAGTTATTTAATGAAATTTTGTGGATTGCATGATATTCATTTAATTTTGAGAATTCAATCGAGTTTAGAATGACCAATGTTCTAGATTTCATTGATAGGTCATGCATCATAGTGATTCTTATGCAATCTCGATATTCATTTAATTTTGAGAATTCAATCGAGTTTCGAATGACCAATGTTCTAGATTTCATTGATAGGTCATGCATCATAGTGATTCTTATGCAATCTTGCTTTGAGAAAAGGGAAAATACGAGTATTTTGGTATAAACCTATTGATTTTGAGGGTTCTTGTGCTTAATTGAATGTTTTGGTGAATTAGGCAAGATAGACGAAGCTGGTTTAGCTTTCCAAAATGTTAGAATTCTTTGAGGTGGACCAAGCCCTTGGAATTCACATAAGGAATTCTTGTCTGCATTAATTCACTTACGTAATCTGGAATTGAACCAATCCTAAGCATTACGAGATCATTGCATTTATCCCTGTGGCTTGCTTGTTTCCCATTACTTCACATTTTATCTCCATTTGTTATCTTTATAAATCTTTTGCTTCACTTCTGTTCAATTTAATTTATTGCTTTATTTTCATGTTCTCTTATCTTCCACTTAAGATGTCAGATAGGTAGAATTGTGATATCAAAATAAGCATAATTACTGACGATCTTTAAGTTCAATTCAGTACTTCCATTGAACTATTCTTTGTGTCTGATGCGTTGCCATGATAGCTTAGCCAATAGAATATTGATTTATAAATTTTAAAATTTGGCTTACACAAACAACAATATCCAACCAATAATCTTAATGCATAACTTTTAGATTTTGTTAGAAGAGTTAGAAAGGTCTAATAATAATAAAATAACAAATTTTCAACATAATTAAGGACCATATTAATTCATTTTAAAGAAAACAATAAATTTAATAGGTAACTATTCTAAGAATCCACATTATAAGGTCTTAATACCTTTCCTATACATAATCAACCCCTAACCTAAAACATAAGTGTAGACTAAATATTTAGGTGTCCAATTGCACCCTTTCATTTGTTAAAAATGAAATAAACCAATCGGCAGTGACTCCTTCACATGCATCACACTTATTTTAAGATACTTCATATCTATTATGAATATTTTGATATTTGAATACCCATTTAATGGAATATTCCCTGGGGTTGACTCATCATTTATTTATTTGTAATTTATTAAATAAACATTATCCTTTCAAGGGCTAGGGTTTTACTTTCATTGTGTATATATACCCCCTTGGTGGATGAATAAAGGTCGCTCTTTTAGAGGCTCTATTTTTCTCTTCTCTCAACTCTTTCAACTCATTCTCTATATCTACTTTTTCACAATACGTTATCAGCACAAGACTTTATCAACCAACTGAGTACTGTAGCTTCTAATTTTCAAGAAAAAGAGCCACTATGAAGTTATTTTCCTATTAACAAGAAAAGGGTTTCCATCATCAAGTGTGCACTACCTACACTATTTCAATTAGCTTTAAATGTTTATTGAACTTCTATTGCTTTAATTGTTTAATTGGTGTCCATCGCCGGTATGAAGGCAATTAATTTTTACCTTATTAGACAATTCAATTTCTTTTATACTTCTCATTCAAAAGCATGAGAAAATTTGATTTTTAATTTCTTTAATTTGTCTCATCCAGAAGTATGAGATAATTTAATTCTTTTGATTTGCCTTCTCCAGAAGTATGAGGCAATTTAATTCATTTGATACACCCTCATCTAAGAGTATGAGAAATTTTATTATCATCAACAAATTTAATATAGAGTGGATCTTGAAGTTATCCAACCAAATATGAGGAAAGAATTTTATTATCAACAATTAATTTGATATGGAGTGGATCCCGAAATTATCTATTCAAATATAAAGAATTTTATTATGAACTGGAAGAATTTTATTATAAACAATTAATTTTTTATAAAGTGGATACTGAAGTTATCCATTCAAATAGAATAAAGTGGATCTTAAAATTATTCATATAATTGATGAAGTTATCCACCTAATTGATATAAAATTATAGATCCAGAAGTTATCTACATTAATGGATTTTGAAGTTATCCACCCAATTGATATAAAATTGTAGATCTAAAAGTTATCGATACTCATATAATATATGAAAGAAGTTATTTACAATCAAAATAGACTATAATGGGAATCGATCCCATGATTTCTTAACATAAAGGTAGACGAGCTATCACTGCACCACGGCTCTGTTAATAATATATAGTCCGTTGGTTAATTACTTATTGAATAAAGTCCAATAGATTAAATAATTTTTTTTCTTCCTTGATTAGTTCTAGTGCATTTTATTTCTTTGATACTATAACAATATATTGAATTATGTTTATACGTAATAATTTTTGTGAGGATATTTATTGATCTTCTTATAGTAATAGTAATTGTTGTCATATATGGATAAAGCATGATGGCTGAATTTTCTTTGATAATTGTATGCATAGTTTAAAAGAATCGGAGTTACACCTGTCTAAGTTTTCACATTATACTAAAATGAAGCGAGTGAAATTCATCAATTTTATCTCCTATTTATGTTATAATAATCTCACTTATTGTACCCATCTTCTAACTCAACGTAAATTAAGATATTATGCCATTAATTAGTTGATCATATATGGCATATGAATGTTAGAGTGTATTTGGGTGAATATTTTACCTTTGTTTTAAATTATATGTTTTGTTTAATGATTTTGAATTTTGGAGAAAATATCTATCATTTTAGTGGAATTTAATTTTTCTACAAATCAAGTGAAAGAGATGATGTGCTATACAAAGATCTAATAAAAGTTATTTGAAATTGAGTTGTAAGTATGAGCTCTTTATATTTTGTGATCCCATTGAATAAGATTCAATTTATCTTACTATATGAGTTGCATTAGTAAATACATATTACTTGAGTGGTTAAAATTAACTTATTCCTTTACTAAGCCCTCTAGTACAATGCCATGGTACTTTGAGCTAGCTATTTGAACATACTTCACATTGCATGGGGTTTATGGAGTAACCCATACCTTGGGAATGTGTTAAATCATGTTGAATCATTTGTTGGTATTTGGTTTATTGTTATGCCCTTGATTCAAGAACTTTAGTCAAAATTGCAAATTTATCAACTTCACTTTTAGTGCTTCTTCATCATACTTTCAACATGTTATTATGACAAATGTTTGAATACTTTTGAGTGTTATTTGAGACTATTCATTCTCATATTATCTGGGTGTTTCACTATTTTAAATTATGGAAGGAATATGCTCTCAATTTGAAATATTCAAAAGTGTAGGGTATCTTACAAAGGTTATATTTAGACCCCATGTAACACATTTGGTTATGTATCCTAAGTCCCTGCCTTCAAGGAAAGGAAATTTATGGATATTATTCATTGTTATTTTGTTGGATATATCTCTTATTTTGTAGTATTTGAAATATCATATTGTAGTAAAGAAAAAATAAATCTTCACTAGATATCATAAGCCATTATCTCAAAATGATTTTTCTCTATTCCCTGAAGTGAATGGAGAAGCTATTGAGAAATATGAGCACATATAAGGCTATGACTCGACAAATATAGTATTAGTTATAATACTATAAATACCTCCCACCAAAAGTGAGAGAGCAATGAAGAAAAGTGATAAAGGGATATTCAAGAAAATCACTATTATTTTGATAAGAAAAGGCCATTAAGTTTGTACATGTTGTACATTTAAACATCTTTTAAATACTTTTCAAGCATCAATGAAAGAAAAGATTAATTATTGAAATAATTTTGCTCAATGTGACAATTAAATGTGTCAAATTTATTTTCCTTGAAGGTGATGAGAGTATACATAAGAAATTATTATAGTTTATTTATTTAATTTACTTTTAATAATTTTAAGTTATTTGTTCTCTTGTTTAAGTTTTATCAATTTCACATATTATATGATACTACATTATTTATATTATACAAAGATAATGTTTTTACTATATTCAATAGTGCAAAGATAATTGAGGGCTCTTAAAGAGTTGGAGGAATGGAAATGAAAAGCTCATGAAGAGCTAGTAAATATTTACCTTGAGATATTATATGCATTTTCTCCAATTTGTACTACATATATATTAGTACAATTGAAACATATGTTGTTGTGAACCAAAAGCTTACAAGTCAAAATAAGTTTATTGTTTGGCATGACCGGTTGAGCCATCCCGAGTCTACAATGATGTGAAAGTAATTGAAAAATCATGTGGATTATCATTTAAAAACCAGAAGATTCTTCAATTAAAACTTAGTTTCCATTATGCTATTTGTTCCCAAAGAAATTTTATTTGCATTAGCAAAAGTGAGAGTGAATCCCTCATCTTTTAGAATGTACACGAGGTGAAAATATTTGTGGGTCGGTAAACCTATCAAGTGAATCATTTAGATACTTCTTAATTTTAATCGATGCATCGACTAAATGATCACATATTTGGGTTAACTCATAACCTGAAGTTTATGAGATTACTTGTTTAACGGATTGAATTAAGATCATAATGCCTTAATTATATCTAGTTGAGCAACAAACCTAATTAATGCTAGTGAATTCACTCTTCAAAGTGACTACTGGAATACATAAAATAGACTTGCAAGCGCCTAAAATTAATTGCAAGAACATTACTTATGAAATCTAAACTTCCAAAATTGATTTGGGAATATGTGATTATTCATGTTGTAACATTGATTCACATCACACCAACAAGTTCGAACCCCCTCTTATAATTGGTTTATAATCAGGAGCTAAGTATATCCATCTATGAAATTTTGAATGAATTGTTAATTGCTCCACCACAATATACTAAGATGGGACCTTAATAGAGGTTAAGAACATATGTTGGATATAGATTTTCATATATATGTGAAATATATTGAGTCACTAAAAGCATATTTATTTGTGGCTTGATTTGCCACTTGTCTTTTTGATAAATAATTCATTCTAGCATTAAGGGGAAGAGAATAAGTAGTTGGAAAAAGGAGAATATTTAGAATGAATTATCACCTTGATCCTCATACAAAGCAAATATGAACTAGAAGTTCATATTATAATTCATTTGTATAAACTACCAAATGCATTGCCTGATTAATAAGAGTGACTAAAATTATGTGTACCAATTGCTACTGCTCCAATCAAACTATAATTACAAACATAAGAAGAGTGACAAACATACTGGTTCTAAATATAAAATCCTCGAAAAGAAAATGATTTAAGAATCAAAGATGGTGAAATCAAGGATAGGGTAGCTTTAGAAGAGTTGCCAGAGGTAACTCTAGAAGAGTCCTCAGACATAACTAATGTTTTAGTTTCAAAGGAAACTCATGTACTTGAAAGCCGTGAAAATAAAGAGGTCTCTATAGAATATGATGGAACCAAAATGAAATCAATATTGTTGACAATGTGTCTCATATAATGTAGCGCGCTTTGTGATATAAGATATTGAAGCTCATTAGTAAAGATTTGCAAAGAAAGAAATGATTGGCCAAAAATGAAAAGACGCAATTGAGGTTCACTTATAAAGCAAAAAGTTTTGGACTTGCAGTCTATACACCAGAAGTGTAAAGTCAGTTATGGACAAATGGGCTTTTGTGTGAATACAAAATGAAAATGATGCGTAAAGGTTTTCTTAAATAACTAGCATTGATTTTGAATATATATACTCGATTGTAGTGGATGCAAGTATCTAATGGTACTTATTTAGTCTGGCAGTACATGAATGACATTATTTGCGTCTAATGAATATTGATGTAGTCGACTTATTCAACAATGACATTCCTGAAGGATTTGATTTGCCTGAAACAATTTAAACGATCGTCTAAGTTAATGTTTGTTGAAGGAAATATTTAGAAATAACCCATTTGTCCACGTATTAGTAAATTTGTGTCGATGAATTAATATTAGAACTTTTGAAAAGCTTTTAAAGCTATAAATTACTTATAGAGAGAACTTGCATTAAAATGCTTATATAGTAGAAGTGTTAAAGTGATTTTATATGTACATATTATATCTAGTGTGATCGCTAAATGCGAACATATATTCTTTTTAGTACCTGTGAGAATGATAAAGAAATATTTGGTCCTGAAGTACCAAATCTTAGTACAATTTAACTAGTTCGTCAATATGACAATCTAGCAAATTTGTTACCATGGCATTAACTTCTACAATATTTGAAGGATCTTGTACAATATTAGAGTTTGTCGACACAAATAACTTGATTGATATGCACTTATTCTTTTTCCCTTCACCATGGTTTTTCCCATTGGGTTTACTGGTAAGGTTTTTAATAAGGCAACATTTGATTGCGTATACAAAGAATTGTGTACTCTTTCCTCACTAGGTTTTTGCCCTATAGGGTTTTTCCTAGTAAGGTTTTTAATGAGGCACCTTCTTTGGTAATGGGCATCCAAGGAGAGAGTGTTATGAATATTTTGATATTTGAATGCCCATTTAATGGAATATTCCCTAGGGCTCACTCAACATTTATTTATTTGTAATTTATTAAATAAACATTATCTTTTCTAGGGCTATGATTTTACTTTCATTGTGTATATATACCCTCTTGATAGATGAATAAATGTCACTTTTTTGGAGGTTCTATTTTTCTCTCCTCTCAACTCATTCTTTGTATCTATTTTTTCACAAGAAGATCCTATTTCTATTTTTGGAGGAGATCTGCCACTTCATGTTGCGTGCTTGAAGGGACAAAGCGATAATGTGTTATATAATTTAACATTATGTTAATGTTATATATTGCCTTTAATAGTGCATTCTTTTAAAACCATACAATATATGTATTTACTAACACGTGAAATCCTTATTTGTTTTGTATTTTGCACGTACTTTTTAAAATTATCAACAATATTGTCTAAATCATATGACTTGATACTCTAAATTTTAAAATGTTGGGACCTTAAACAATAACTCTTAAATTATAAATCCCTAAAATGCAAATTATCGTGCCTAAAAAATCCCAAACTAAACCTAGAAGCGGTTTAAACACCAGACATCATAGTATTATATTTTAAGTTCCAAAATCTCATGCCCTAGAGTGCTTGCCCTAGCCTTTTGAACTATAAATCTTAAAATGAAAAATCACAAAAGGTTAAACCATAAAACATAACATTAAGGCTTATTGATGCTAAAGAAATTGTCGTAAAATAAGAAAAAAAAAATTTGACTTTAATTGTTAAGTGAAAAACTAATGAATTGGGTGGCACTAAAACTTTTTATATTCCCATGATTGGTTTGTGCATATAAACATAGTTTGAATCTTTTTTTTTTTTTTTTTGGTATTTTCCATACATCTAATTAAAAGTGAATTTTTTTTCTTTATTAGTTAGTGTAACATGCATTATTATTTGTACTCAGATAAATGCATTTTACATTGGAAGAGAAATGGTTTTGCACGATTTGTGCTTAAACCACAATCTACTCATGTATTCACTCATGTATCCGAAATTAACATGTTAGTTTATTCAACAATCACAATTTATTTTTGAGTAAATATATTTTTTTCCCTAACATTTATTGCTTAAATCAATTTTGCTCATGACCTTTCAAACAGTTAAACCCATAATGTTATGAAAATGAATCAATTAGTGGGGTCAAACGAAACCCTTGACATAGCCATTAACTAATGATTTAGCACGTTAAGCTACACCTAACACACCCTTCTCTTGGCACATATTATTTGATGTGTAAGTTTTTTTATTAAAAAAAAATGCAAAACTAGGACGTTTTAAGGTGGAGAAGATTGGGGCTTTTAAAGTTGATAAACCCTTCCTCAAACAGAGTTCATCGAAAGGAAAAAGAAATCATTCCCTGGCACAAAGCCGATGGTGGCTAAGCAATGACTGCGATTATATAATCCATTTCAGCAATCTACTTTGTCTTTTTATCTGCCATTGGCATTTAGAGATCTCTGTTTGTTTTCGTTCGGCCAAAATATTCCATTTTACATGGGTAGCTCTCAAATTTTGAATAATTATTTCCAAAATTGTCTTTGATAATTACATTTTCTATAGACTTTTATGATTCAATTCCCTTGCATTTACATTCTTAATTAAAGTAAAACATGTTGCATTTGATATAGTTTCCTTTTGTTTCAGGTTTAGACTTCAATTGGAAGCAAAACAGGAATTTCATGATTCTGCCCAAGCTTGCCGTGGCGAGCTGCCTTGCTCGCCGTGGAGAGCCTTACCCTAGAGCAACCAGAGCCATCCTGCCTTGCCTCGCCGTGGCGAGGCCTTCCAGGAGAGCAAAGTCCAATTTGGTGCATTGGCTCGCCGTGGCGACCCGAAGGCCTTCCGAAGAATAATTGAAGAGTTCTAAACCATCTGAACTTCCGGGAATCCTTCACCTACAAGAATTGACACTCCAAGATATAGAAGACTCTCCAGAATTATTAATTAAGTAGGATTAGAGTTGTGTAATTATTATTCTGTAATTAAAATCCTAATTAAAGGATGATTAGGATTAGGATTAGGATTAGGAATTATAACACAACTTAAAGACCTAAGTGGAGTCTAACTAGGATTGGAGGCTATATAAATAAGAAGGAGGATTGAGAAAGGAGGCACACAATCCAGAAAAGAAGCATCCATCCATGCAGGAGTCAGTGGAGAAGCCAAGATCCAAGCTTTTTCCAGACAATCCTCCACCTTACAAGCCACCTCTCCCATTCCCAAACAGATTCAGAAAGCAAAAGCTGGAAAAACAATTTGTAAGGTTTCTGGAGGTATTTAAAAAATTACACATTAACATTCCTTTTGCAGCAGCTTTGGAACAAATGCCCAGCTATGTGAAGTTTATGAAAGACATATTATCCAACAAGAGAAGATTGCAAGACTATGAGACAGTTGCACTTACTGAAGAGTGCAGTGCTATACTCCAAAAGAAGCTACCACAGAAGCTTGAAGACCCTGGAAGCTTCACCATTCCATGCGTGATAGGCCAGGAGTATTTCAGCAAAGCACTATGCGATCTTGGAGCTAGCATAAATCTCATGCCACTTTTGGTCTACAGAAAGCTTAATATTGGAGAAGCTAAGCCCACTACAGTATCTCTGCAACTAGCTGACAAATCTATCAAATATCCAAGAGGTATAGTAAAGGATGTTTTAGTTTAAGTTGACAAATTCATCTTCCCTCCAGATTTCATAGTACTAGATATGGAAAAAGATCAGGAGATCCCAATCATTTTGGGAAGGCCATTCTTAGCAATTGGGAGAGCCCTGATAGATGTGCAAAAAGGGAATCTGACCCTTAGAGTGCAGGAAGAAGAAGTAACATTTGACATTCTCAAGGCATTAAAGCATCCAGCTAATGAAGAAGCATGTTTCAGAGTAGATCTAATAGAGCAATGCATCCAAGAGGTGAAGGAAAATTCAGAACCTCTTAAAGCATGCCTAGTTGGAATGACTCTAGAAGAAAATCTTGAAATTGAAGAATACATTCAACAGCTTGAAGCGACCCCACTGGTATTCATCAAGAAGCCTGCCGAAGCACTAGGAGAGCAAGGGGACCTAACTGAAACCTTAAAAGAATAGCCACCCAAAATGGAGGTGAAGCCATTACCTGATCACTTAAAGTACTGCTACTTGGGAGATTCAGAAACCTTACCGGTGATTCTTTCTACTTCTCTGACTAAAGAACAGGAAGAAAAACTTCTAAGAGTGCTCAGAGCAAATAAGGATGCAATAGGATGGACCATTGCCGACATCAAAGGCATAAGTCCCACCCTATACATGCACAAGATCTACATGGAGGAAAATTTCAAGCCTTCAGTAGAACACCAGAGAAGACTGAATTCGTAAATGAAAGAAGCAGTCAGAAAAGAAGTACAAAAATGGCTAGACGCAGGTATAATCTACCCTATTTCTGACAGCCCTTGGGTGAGTCCTGTGCAGGTAGTACCAAAGAAAGGAGGAATGACTGTGGTGAAAAATGACAACAATAAACTAATTCCCACCAGAACAATGACAGGATGGAGGATATGCATCGATTATAGGAAGCTGAATAAAGCAACAAGAAAAGATCACTTTCTACTACCGTTCATTGATCAGATGCTAGACAGACTAGCAGGATATCCCTTATATTATTTTCTGGATGGATATTCTAGCTACAATCAAATTGCCATAGCCCCTGAAGATCAAGAAAAGACAACATTTACATGCCCTTATGGTACCTTTGCATTTAGGAGGATGTCATTTGGGTTATGTAATGCACCTGCTACATTTCAAAGGCTCATGATGGCATTATTTTCTAACATGGTGGAGAATTGCATAGAGATTTTCATGGATGATTTCTCAGTATTTGGGAACTCATTTGATTTGTGTCTTCACAACTTGTCATTAGTACTCAAAAGGTGCCAAGACACAAACTTGGTGTTGAATTGGGAAAAATGCCACTTCATGGTGACAGAAGGCATTGTTCTAGGCCACCGAATATCCTTAGAAGGTATACAAGTAGACAAAGCCAAAGTGGAGCTGATTGAGAAACTTCCTCCTTCTTCCACTGTTAAAGGAGTGAAGAGCTTTCTAGGGCATGTAGGATTCTATAGGAGATTCATCAAGGATTTCTCAAAAATCACAAAGCCATTATGCAACCTCCTCTTGAAGGAAGCAGAATTTTCTTTTACAAAGGAGTGCACTCTTGCATTCGAAACCTTGAAGAAAGGTCTTGTTACTGCTCTCATAATAATCACACCTAAATGGGGAGAGCCTTTTGAGATAATGTGTGATGCAAGTGACTATGCAGTAGGAGCTATCCCGGGACAGACAAGAGACAAGACTTTTAGAGCCCTTTACTACACAAGCAAGACTCTTGATCCTGCTCAAGTCAACTATGCCACAACAGAAAAAGAATTGTTAGCTGTGGTCTTTGCCTTCGAAAAATTCAGACCGTATCTCATTGGCAACAAGACCATAGTATACACTGACCATGCAGCATTGAAATATTTGCTGAACAAGAAATATGCCAAGCCAAGATTGATCAGATGGATTCTTTTACTACAATAATTCGATTTAGAGGTCAAAGACAAGAAGGGAAAAGACAACTTGATAGCCGATCATCTATCAAGACTAGAAAGCAATTTGGTGAACAAGATTCCAGTAGCAGATCACTTCCCTGATGAGCAAGTTTTCTTCATAAAAACTATTGCAATTAATGGATGGAGAAAAAGAAATAATGATGATCCATGGTATGCTGATTATGTCAACTACTTAGCAAGCCATGAACTCCCACCTGAAGCAACATATCAACAAAGGAAGAAATTTTTATCCGAGGTAAAACATTATTTTTGGGATAACCCTGTGCTTTATCATAGATGCAGTGATCATATGATCAGAAGGTGTGTCCCAGAATAAGAGTATTCTTCCATGTTAGAAAGCTGTCATTCAAGTAGTTATGCCGGACATTATGCAACTCATAATATAGCAACTAAAGTGCTGCAGAGTGGATTTTTCTGGCCCGCACTATTCAAGGATGCACAAGCTTTCGTCAAAAGTTGTGATAAATGTCAAAGAGCTGGGAATTTATCCAGGAAGCATGAAATGCCTCAAAACCCAATTTTAGAAGTTGAATTATTTGATGTTTAGGGCATTGACTTCATGGGACCATTCCCATCATCTTTTGGCAATTAAACATCTTAGTTGCAGTGGACTATGTGTCTAAATGAATAGAAGCTGCTGCCTCTCCAACAAATGATTCCAAAGTGGTCTAGAAATTTCTTAGAAAAAATATATTTGCCCGCTTTGGAGTCCCAAGAACATTGATAAGTGATGGAGGCACTCACTTCTGCAACAAACCACTCAAAACTCTCTTGGAAAAATATGGAGTAAAGCATAAAATTGCCACCCCTTATCACCCACAAACTAGTGGGCAAGTGGAGGTGTCTAACAGAGAGCTGAAGAGGATACTTGAGAAAACAGTCCACAATAACATAAAAGATTGGTCTGTAAAGCTGACAGATGCACTCTGGGCATACTGGACAACATTTAAGACTCCCCTAGGTATGTCACCATACAACATTGTCTTCGGGAAGGAATGCCACTTACCGGTGGAGCTAGAACATAAAGCTTATTGGGTTGTAAAGCTACTGAATTTCGACCCTCATGCAGCTGGACAGAACCGACTATTGCAACTCAATGCATTAGACGAATTCAGGAGAGAAGCATATGAAAGCAACCGCATATACAAGGAAAAAACCAAAGCTTGGCATGACAAAAAGATCACAAGAAAGAATTTTTATCCTGGACAACAAGTACTGTTATTCAACTCCAGACTCAAACTTCATCCAGGTAAGCATGGTTAGGACCATATACAGTCACTAATGTGACCCCATTCGGAGCCATTGAAATAAAAGGCAACACGCACAACTTCAAAGTAAATGGACATCGATTGAAACCATACCTCACAAGTCCAGAAATTCAAGTGAATGTTGTCAAACTTCAAGATCCTCTATGACATTAGACAAAGTCAGGCTGAGGACTGTAAACTAAGTGCTTATGGGAGGCAACCCATAGGTTTTTATTTCTTTCATATTTTTAATATTTTTAATTCTTATTTCTTTCTTATTTTTCTGTTACTCAATAAATTTAAATTCTACACTTGAAGCCATGCAGGTCATAGGAATCAAATTGGAGCAGAATTGATCGAATTCAGGACGAAATTCATGAATAAAGCAAGTCCAGCTCACCACGGCAAAGTGCGTGGTGAGCTCTTCCAAAATGGATTCAGCCAAAGCTCGCCACGGCAAGGATCACTGTTCACACACAAAAATTTTCAAAAAAAAAAAAAAAATTTAATGAAATTACGAAACTGCCCCTTGCCGTGGCGAGGCACCACACTCGCAGTGGCGAGACAACCCAGAATTCAAAATGGGATTCGCGGCCTCACTCTTCACACTTTGCCCATTCACTCACCCTCACCTACCTATTCACACTCCTCACATTCCCACCTAAATCAGCCGATTAAACACCTCCCAATCACCTCAAATCACTTCCCCTTTCATCAAAACACCAATTTTCCCAAGCCTTGTCAAGATTCAAGTTGAAATTCTTCACTTTCTCTCTCTAGCCGAGAGCTTTCTCTCTCTACTGTGTCTAAAGATTTTGGCCAAATTTGGAGTAGGAAAGCCATGGAATCATCTCATCTCGCATCATACAAGTAAGTATACATCAACCCAATGCTTTTAATCAGTTAAAATTGGAGATATTTTGCGCACCCAATACCCCAAAACCCCCATATCTGAAATTGATAAATAGCTTGCATGTGCTTAATTTCGTGCTTGCATGTTTGGTTTAATGATGCTAGTTGATTATCTAAGAGTAGAGAAAGTGATTGGTGATGGAAATCTCTGACAAATTTTGATGATTAGTGGATGATTGCATATTAGGCCAATTGGGTGAATTTGTGAAATTTGGGTGAAATTGTGAATTTGGGTGAATTATGTTTCTACTTGAGAATAATTATGTCTTAGTGCATTCCATTTTCTGTCAAGAATTGGTGCTGTGCTTGGTGTGTTTTGCTGTGAATTTTTGCAGAAATATGCCAACAAAAAGAGTGGCCAAGAGGAAGGCTCCATCATCCTCACGAGCCCCACCTTATGATGCCACCCGCTTTGTGAGCAAAAAGGCTCAGGACTATTATGAAGAACTATGCACAAAGCCTCCAATTCAGGAATTTGGCATTGACTTGCGCCTGCCATGCTTTGAACCAATTGCCAACCAAATGGCATGGCGACAATGGTTGAAGTTTGCACAACAACCGGAGCCTGCTGCACTCAACATTGTTCAAGAATTCTACGCAAACATGCTAGAACTGAAGAAGCCTTATGAGAGCTGGGTACGAGGGAAGATTGTACAGTTCAGTGAAAGGATTTTCAATGAACTCTATGAATTCCCTAGGATTCCAGTGGGGAGACTAGGTTTTAGTCAATTCCATCTTGATGGTGACTATACTGACATCACTAGAGGACTTTGCATTGAGGGGACACAATGGGTTGCAAGGGAAGGGGAATTCCATCATTTCCCTAAAGCTGGCCTGGACAAGATATACAAAACATGGCTACATTTCATCTCTATCCACATATTCCCAACAACCCACACCTCAGATGTCTCTAAAACAAGGGCAAAATTTTTATGGGCTATCCACAACCGATGGCAATTCAAAATCGGAGCTGCCATATGTGATAACTTAAGCAGTACCGGCCTCCAAGTCACAAAAAGGGTTATCCCTTTCCCTCACATAATCACAGACTTATGCAAACATGCTGGAGTGGAATGGGAACATGATGAGCCCTCAACTGAGCCTAGACGGATGTTGGGCCAGACTTTCTTTGATAGACTCAAGCCACCATCCCTCCTAGGCGCAGCAGCTGTAGCTCAACACCCACCAATGACGCAACCTCCACCAATCTAACCACTGGTTCCTCCAACAGCTCCTGGACAACAACCTCTATTTTAACAACCGAGCTTCATGGACCCTACATTGGCCACAAAGCTTCATGAATACATTGACTTCAGCTACCGGTGGCAAAACGTGCACAACCAATGGCACCAGATAGCTGAACTATACTTAGAAGCTGGTGTAGTGGGACATACTAGCCTACCACCATTTCCAGCCCTCCCACCACCACCACCATATACACCACGTCCACCGCTTGAGCGAGGAGCTAATGAGGACTGCTCAGAGGACTCCGACTAAGCCCGCTTACCAGGTTGTCCCTTTCTTTACTTATTTTTATTTGATGCATTAAGGACAATGCATATTTCAAAAGTGTGGGGGAAGGGCAAATATTCTGCTTAGTATAGTAGAAATTTTAAAAATTTAAAATTTTTTGAGTAATAGAGGAGTAGGATTTGTTTATGCATGAATGAGTGTTTTCTTTTTAGTTTGTTATCATTACATTTTTGCATGAATGTATGATTGTGTGTTCTGAACTGAAAACCATGGCTAATGATGAAAATGGTGTTATTCTGATTATATGGGATGAGGATGTTTAATTATTGTGAAAGTAATGCATGACTGTTCATCTTATCTGTCATTTTATGATTGAAAAGCCTTTGGGAATTCTGAACCTACCCTGTCAAAGTGTGTGAACCCACATTCCATTATTATTCCCATATATGCATTAGTTTACTGAGATATTAGAGTAAATCAAAATGTGAGTGGATGAATTTCTACCTAGTGAGCTTTTGAGCCGTCGAGCTGCATCTATGAAGCTCGCTAGTTATTTGTGAGTGAACAGGACATCCTTGATTTTTCTAGAACTTGCTCTGATATACATGTCGAGTCCACCTCAAAATCTCAGATGCTAGGATGATTAGGGCACTTAGGTTAACCCATCTGTACTTTCCCAAACCCTTTAGTAGCCAATCTGTTCAAGCCTGTTTCTGTGAGTAGTGTAGATGATGTAGGGCTGATTAGTAATCACTCGATGACCATGAAAAATCACCACATAACATGCAAAAATAGAGCATCCAGTTTATGGATGATCTGTACTAATATCCCCTACATTAGAACCTTGAAAGCTTCGCTACCCCCTAGTTGACCCTTTTGAGCCTTTCTCTTTCCTTCCGTTACCCTATCACGATCTCCTTCCCATTCCTCAGTTCCTCCACCAAATGGACACCAATACTTTGAAGGAATGTGTGAGTTCAGGGAAAGCAAAAACTCCGCCCTAGTTGAGAGAAATAGAGAGAAAAGAACAGCCTCACAATGAAGATGATCTCCCTAGAAAAAAGAGCAATGAACAAGAAGAGAAAAAATGAGAAAAATGCTTTGAAAAATTAGAATGAGAAGGGCAAGGAAAAGATAGAAAAGGAAAGAAAAGAAAAAGGTCAAAAGACCAAGAAGCCAAAGAAAAGGAAGAGACAATAGAGAAGAAAAGAGGGAGTAAAAGATGAAGTATTTGAGCTAGTGGTTGGAGAGTATGTGAAATAAAAAGCAACTTTGGACTCACATTGTTTCTTCTTAGTGTGTCCTGAGCCTTTATCACCTTCACCTAGCCAGTTACAACCCTTCTAAAGACCCTATGATTAGTGTCATGATTTGTTGATGTGATATAGATTTGATAGATGAGCAAGCCTATGGAAATTTCTTGGTTTGTCCTGAATTGAGTGAAAAATCTGACCCTCCAAACACTTGTGAGATGAGTGAATTTCATTCCCATGAGAGAGAATTCATCCCTCACTACTTTCACTCCCTAAAGTTTAAGTGGCTATTATGCATATGTTCATTTAATTTTATTATCACTATGGCTTTTCATGATTTGACCGCCCTATTTTACCCTATTACATGGAACTTTCTTTTTATCACTTCATTAAGTAAGAATTGAGCCGATACCATTTCTTATTGAGAGTTAGTTAACTTAGGGCATTGGGATTACTTCATAGTTGTATGAATGAAAGTGCATTATGACATGATGATTGAATTCTAGAACATCCCATAAGAATAATTCTGATGCCAATTATGGTTAGTAAGTTAATAATGTGTGAAAGCCTTGTTTGCCTAAGTTATGCTTTTGTTTTGTTTTACTCGGGATGAGCAAAAAGATAAGTGTGGGGGAGTTTGATAATTACATTTTATATAGACTTTTATGATTCAATTCCCTTGCATGTACATTCTTAATTAAAGTAAAACATGTTGCATTTGATATAATTTCCTTTTGTTTCAGGTTTAGACATTAATTGGAAGCAAAACAGGAATTTCATGATTATGCCCAAGCTCGTCGTGGTGAGCCTTACCCGAGAGCAACCAGAGCCATCTTGCCTTGCCTCACCGTGGTGAGGCCTTCCTGAGAGCAAAGTCCAATTTGGTGCATTGGCTCGCCGTGGCGAGGCTACCCTTCGCCGTGGCGACCCAAAGGCCTTCCGAAGAATAATTGAAGAGTTCTAAACCATCTGAACTTCCGAGAATCCTTCACCTACAAGAATTGACACTCCAAGACATAGAAGACTCTCCAGAATTATTAATTAAGTAGGATTAGAGTTGTGTAATTATTATTATGTAATTAAAATCCTAATTAAAGGATGATTAGGATTAGATTAGGATTAGGAATTATAACACAACTTAAAGACCTAAGTGGAGTCTAACTAGGATTGGAGGCTATATAAATAAGAAGGAGGACTGAGAAAGGAGGCACGCAATCCAGAAAAGAAGCATCCATCCACGCAACAATCAAGCAACCTCCAAGGCGTCACCCATCTGCATCAACACCATGTTTTTTTATTTCATCTTTGTGTTTTCTTTCATCATCATGTGTAGCTAATCTTCTATCTAGGGGCTAAGATGTAGCCCAAGTACTTGTATAGACACGATTGATGATGTTATGACAGATATAGCTTTTAATTAATTGAGGTTTAATTTTCTGCACTTACTCTTGACTGATCTGGCCAATTAGAAAGGAGAAACACGTGGGTTATCTATAACTCGGGAGATGATTAGTTAACCTAGACCATGAGGATTAAATCCATAGGGTTTTGTGGTTGTCTATACCCAGAATTCTGTGTAGTTACAAGGGAGCTGTCTATACACAAAATTCTATGTAGTTACAAGGGAGCTAGGGAGATCCCCTAGAGTGCCTGAAAGGGATGTCCAAAGAACTTAATGCAATTATAGTTATTACAACTGGCACTGGCCCGTAGCAGGGTTGGTAATCGTAATTAGGGTTACTCCGACCTCACACCAAGGTAAGATAATTAAATTAGGAAATCTTGGCTAGCAATTGATAATTGTAGAAGTCATAACTGAACCATGAACGTCTATGTCAAGGCTTGTGGTGAAATCTAAATCTCTAGGCCTTAATTCTTTGAATTCTCACTCACAAACCTCTCATCTATTTTACTGCTGTTTTATTTTATGATATATTACTGTTGTCATCACTCTCTTATGACCGTTTGAGCATTATTGGAGTTAATACACTCTAGTAATCAATTACAATCTCTTGGGTACGACAACCTCGGAATACTTGCTGGCTACACTGATAGTGTTCACTTGCACTTCATTCCACCTCTATTTCACATCCATCTTTCACTTATTTTATACACCCTAACTAGCACATCAGTCTCCATTTTTGTTTTTTCATGTTTTGGTTATGTTGAACTATTTAATTTATCATAGGATTCAACTAGTTACTTAAAGAGTACACTGAGTTTGCAAAAACACTTTTCACCCTAAATTTTACATATTTTAAAAGAATGTCAATGTTGTATTTCTGCAGTTTTGAGGAGCTAGTGTGAGATTTGAAATAATTGGAATCACTAAATAATTAGGATTAATTCCAATATAGTTTAGTTTTACTTTTAACCTTTGTTCACCCAAAAGGCATTGTTCTGTAAGTAGACTCTATTTGAAAGGAAGCTAAAGATTGTAATTGTAGATCTACCAAATCTCACACCAGCTCTTCAAAAGCACTGAAGGATTATATAATCTCACACCTCTTTGTCCTTTGGATGTAACATATAACATAAAGAAATTATCCTTCTGCTACGCATCTCAAGTGTCATGACGTGCAATTTATGGATGTAGAATTAGGTGTAGAATGGATGTGTAATAATGATGGAATGAAGTGCAAGCGTACACTATCAATGTAGCCAGCAAGTATTCCGGGGTTGTCGTGCCCAAGGGATTCTGATTGATTACTAAAGTATATTAACTCCAATAATGCTCAAGCGGTCGAAAGAGGATGATAACAGCAATATAACTAGAATAAAATAGCATAACAGTAAGAGAAATAGAGGATGAATAAGAGTAGAAGAAATAAGGAATAAAGATCTAGGGATTCAGATTTCACCACAAGTCCTTGGTATAGACTTTCATGATTTAGTTATGATGTTTCACAATTATTAATTGCTAGCCAGGATTCCCTAATCCAATCAACCAACCTTGGCGTGAGGTCAAATTGATTCTAATTACAATTACTAACCCTGCTACGGGCTAGTGCAAGTTGTAATAACCATAATTGCATTAAGTTCCATGGATATCCCTTTCGGGTATTCTAGGGGATCTCCCTAGCTCCCTTTTGACTACACAGGATTTTGGGTATAGACTACCACAAAACCCTATGGATTTAACCCTCGTGGTCTAAGTTAACTAATCATCTTTCGAGTCATAGAAAACTCACAAGTTTCCCCAACTAATTGGCCAGATTAGTCAAGAGTGAAGTGCAGAAAATTAAACCTCAATTAAATAAAAGCTAGAATTATCATAACATCATCAATCATGTGTATACAAGTACATCTCAGCCTCTAGAGAAGAAATTAGTTACACATGATGATGAAAGAAAACATAATGATAAAATAAAGGAACATGGAAGATGGATGGGAGTGACACCTTGCTTGCCTGCTTGCTTGTGGACTCTTGGATGCGTGGTTCTTCTTCTCAGTCCTCCTTCCTATTTATATTACCTCCATTCCTAATTAGACTCATCATAGGATTCTAAGTTGCATTACAATTCTTAGTTCTAATGTAATCTTAATCATACTTTAATTAGGATTCTAATTATAATACAATTACACAACTTCAATCCCACTTAATTAATAATTCTGGAAGGTCTTCTATGTCTTGGAGTCTTAATTCTTGTAGTAAAAGGATTTCTTGAAGTCTAATTGGTTCAGAACTCTTCAAATCTTCCTCAGAAATTTTTCAGGTCGCCACGGCGAGCTATGGCAGAATTGATTATGGTACTCTCTGGTGGAGCTCGCCACGGAGAAGTGGGAAGCTCACCACGGCGAGTGGCATTTTCATAATTTTATGTTTTTGTGCATTTGGTTCCTTTTGGTGCTTGGTTCCTGCAAAATAGTAAAATGGCATTAAAAGCACCTTAATCTATATTAATTTGGGACTTAAATGCAAGGAAATTCATGCCAAAATATCTATATAATTTACACTCATCATGTCCACTCTATACTCCACAGCTGCACACCATCATCTCAAGAGTAAACTGGGTAAAGAGAACTGCACGTTCAAAGGCAAGGTGAGAACTAAGTTACCATTCAAAATTCATTGGTCTTTGGAAAACATGCCCTATAACTTCTAGTCATACTGGTTATTGTGAATGCCCTAATTGATTGAAATGATACATTTTCATAATGTCAAAGGTTTAATTGATATATTTGTAAAGTCATAGGTAAAATTGATTTGAGTAGTAAACGTTAGGGGCAAAAGGTATATTTTACACTAATATATTTTATTCTAATGATCAATTTTACTTCTTTATTCATGTAATCTCATTAAAAAAAAAATCTTTAATTTTCTTAAAAAATAAAAGAAAAGAAAACTTCCCTCTTTTTTCCACTGAGGTCACGATTGATGCAGTTAGTTTAAGGATATGCCATAAATTATAGCGCATGTTGCATTCGCTCTCACTTTGAGTCTCTCATACTCTTGCGTAGAATATTACTCTTTCTCTTAGCATCACGTCGAGTATGAAAACCCCATAAGGACATCCCAATTGAGGCACTTCAACTTAATTTTGTCTTGCTCAAGGTTAAAGAAATTTGTCAGCTAAAGATCTTGAGCAAGTATAGGAAATGAACATTTGAAAAGAGCAATTTCATCATAGATCACATGGAGGTGATGCGGAGAAAGGAAAAGGAGGTATTGAAACAATGCAGCTTTACTAATGAGCCTAAGTCTTTTCAGTTGCTCAATCTTGAAGACACACAAAACAAGGATGTGGTTGCACTTGCGAGTTTCAGTAGGTATGATTTCATCAAGATAATACTCTGTGGATGGAAACATTTGTTTTAGGTAATTGAAAAATCATAGGGGAATTTGTATTTGGAATCTGTCCATTAGAACATGCTCCTTGGTTGATGATTTATTTATGAATCTAGACTTGTTTGCAGAACCAACAATTTTTTCTACCATCAATCCTTACGCGATACTTTGTATTTACTATCTTCGTTCCTACAAAAGCTAACATGAAAGGCTATATCTTGCTGCAAGTTTCTAATAAGACATGGACAAATCTTCTTCCAATTGGTTCTATAATAATTGATCTTATGTATAGTGTCGTTTATCTCGATGGTTTAATCTATATGATTAGTTCTATTGATCTCAACGGAGAGACTAATGCAAAAAGTTTGGTACTATGTGATGTGTGTGGAGAGGTTTTTAGCATATTTTACTCCAGGATGAAGTCAAGTCAAAAAGTATTAAGTTGATGGTTTGCAATGACTGTTGTTTTGCTTGCTTATGCTGTGGGTGCTAAGAATTTTCCTCTGGATGTCTGATCTACCAGTGATATTAAAGGAATGGATTTCGAATTAGAAATTACCTACAAATTTGAGGAGATTCTACGTATGGAAGTGCCATTATTCTTCATGGGCAGATCACTATTTATTGTGGAGGTCGATTATGAAGATGAAGTAGATGAAAAATAAATAGACATTTTGTTTCATTCTTATAATATGGATGATGGAGGAGGTCTTGTGTAGCAAGGAGTTTGATTCAATATGACTATGGAACAGTTCTTGAGAATCTTGTAGAGTGTATGCCCTCTTTTTTTCTTTTTTTTTTTTTATCTCTATCAATTTTCTTTTTAAATTAGATTAGTATAGAATAAAAAATTACTTTGTTTGGTTGTCTACGACGTTGGTTTTTTCTTTGGCAAATAGTCTGGTTTGATGTCGTCTATTGTTTACAATGAAGATTATTGTTTGTATTTCTTGGTGATTTGATAAATCCATTGCAGTGTTTTTAGGGCTTAAAGCAATTAACATTATTATATAAAAAAGGTTATATAAATATCGTTCCTAGAATTGGTAATACTTAGCTTACATTGCAAAAAATGGTGCTAATTGAAAATATTTTCACTGCATTATCCATAAAAAATACATATGTAAGTATGCACTCTAAAATAACATATTAATCAATTATTTAATCCAAGTGAAATTGTTTTTGAGAGTTAAACCTATATCTCTCCGAAGTCCTTAATTTATAAACTTTTGAATCCTATATTCTGACCATTCCTTTTAATAGATATTCATATGGATATTGTTCAAAGTAAAGGAAATGAAGGGATTTCGGGTTGGAAGGAAAAATGTATATCTCAAAAAAAAAAAAATGTATGATAATTCATTTATGATTTCAAAAGGAGAAGCAGGGGTTCTAAGGTTTGATGCATGGATTGAAGGCTAGACAATAAAATCACCTTCTAGAAAAGTATGACAATTCATTTATGACTTCACCTTCTAGAAAAGTTTCTATACTCATATATTTTGAAGACCAAATGTCATTCATCACATGTAAAGGGGTATTTTAAATGCAAGATCATAGTGGCTACACAATAAAATCATAGCCTTAAAACCAAGTTGTATATTATAGAAATTCAACATCAAATATATTTGTCAATAGCCACATAATCATCTTTCTTTCATGGAATATCTCCAAAAGAAATTTATACCAATACCCCCTTGCTTTTATGATTTGAGCATGGCAGTAGTAAATAGTAAGAGCCTTGAAAACAATTATGCATATTAATAGTTTGCATATACACTCCCAAAAATCAAGAGCATCCCATGAATCCTTTATAAGGTGACAATCGATATTTCATACTTAAATAGGGACAGCTTTCATTCAAAGCAATTAAACAACAATTACCATTGTTTAATAGAGTAAATAATGCACCAAGAATTTGAATCATAAATGACTCATTTAGTTTCAATATCAAAGCAATAATTTCACACATCATACAACAACATATTTAAACATGTATAAGTATGATTTTATCGCACCATTATGATGCCTTTGCCAAGTCCCCTTCACTTTTAAACATATATATTTATCAAGAATCCACATATGCATTCATTAATGCATACATCTACAAATAATTCACATAACAGCAAGCTTCCATGATTAATATCAAGGTTTTACACACCCCATATCACCACATGAGGCTAAATGTTTACCAATCAAACATAAATACTCATGAACATAAGATAAAGAAGTATATATATGTGGATAGGAACAACAACCCTCACTAAACGGTGGTCTCAACCATCGGATTGCCTTCCTACACAAATATACATGTCTCTTCTTCCTTTCAAATCAAACACCCACTTCATATCCAAAATTTCAAATTTGAAAGGAGTAAATATGACCATTCATATGTCATTCAATAGAATATAAATAATATGAATGACAATATTAATCTCCAAGTAGAATACATATGTTGAAAGGGAAGGAAACTCATAATAGATATTTCAACACTCTTAATAAAGCATCATTTATTTCCACTCTTGATAGAGCATTTATGTTTCCGCTCTTCATAGAGCTTTATCTGTTTCCATGTAGTACCCAAGGTTATTACAAATACCCTTTTTCCAAGCATTCCCCTGCCACACTAGTGTCACAATGTACTCCCATGTGGTAACCAAGGTTATTACAAATACCCTTGTTCTGGGTATTCCCTTGCCAGATTAGTATTTCGATGACCTGCCTCGGTCGGCAATCTAGCCACCAGCACAGTTCTTGTCGACTTTCCTCAGTCGGTGATTTGGCCAACGACCTGCCTCAATCGGCAATCTGGTCAACGACCTGCCTCAATCGGTGATCTGGTCAACGACTTACCTCAATCAGCGATTTGGCCAACCCATACGAGATACCATAAGATACGAGCCGGCCTAACTCCACCCCAAAAGCTAGCTCGTAAGGGAAGGTTTGCCAAACCATATATATAACACCCAAGACCTACCTTGCCGCATTAGTAGCACAAAGCTTCACTTATCCAGCATCACTCATGATGCCATATCCAAAGCTTCATAGCTTCATTTATCCAGCATCATTTATGATACCATTTCCAAATTTCCTTCACTTTGCAACACATATACTCAACAAGGATTTATATTCATCCATCAATGTATACATATACATTTAATTTAGACAAATGGCAATCTTTCATTTTTAATAAAAGAATTTTATCATTTAACATCATGATATAAGGCTAAGTATACACATATCATCACATGGTGACTCATATCACATCTTATACCGCCAACCAAAACAAATAGATAAACAAATCATTAATTAATAACAAGTATGCAATAGCAAGGAAACAATTCCTTAGAAATAATGCATCAACAGGTTACCAAATTAAACAATAGCATTTTCATGGCAATCCCACATTACCAAGTAACCCATTTAACATGAATCAAAAGCTTTTCCTAAAGTCATTAATCCCAAAACTTTATGCTCTGATACCAAAAATGTAACACCTTATTTTAACTCTTATATTCATGAAAAAATCCTTTTATTTGACTCAATTCAATAAGGAAAATACCAATTAGAAGTTTAAGTCACAATTGGACAGCTTACTGGTTTAGACAGCTTGCTGCCCTGTTATTGTAAAATATGAAAACATGGCGTATAAATGTCTAAAAATCATGAAAATCTCCATATTACAAGTTTAATGTGTCTATAACAGGTGGTAAAAATTTCATACAAAATCTCGTTGGTTTGGTGGGTTAATTAAGCAAAGTTTGTACACTGCCCTGTGTACTGCGAGAATACTATTTAGCTATTTTGGAAAATTATTTGGGCATGGATTTGTGCTCCAATTGCCACGAAAATTGGTATGGATGAAGTTCAATATGTCAAATACTTGATGTAAAATTTTTAAGTAAAAAATCAGGGCTTAAAGCATCTTACTTGATTTATCCTCTTAACTGCCAGAAAACCGATTTTAGGGTTATTGTACATACTTGAGCAGAATTCTATCAATTTTACCTCTTCGATCTATTCAGTTCATTTCTCTTTTATGAACATAACATTACATCCTTATACATCAAATATTCAACTGAAGCAAATAATTACACATTAATCATGTCATTTTACAATTTGAATCACAACCACACTCTATGTTAAGCTTGGCAGCCACCCTTGGTGTTTCTCCACCTGGAATTCATTGATATTTCCACAAAAATGGATATGAGACTTAAAGTCTCAGTAGCTAATAAGTCAATTAGTAAACATACATGATTGGTACTAGTTACTAATCTCATTAAATGGCATATGAATGCAAAGGAAACACCATGAGGCATATAATAGCACATACTCACTTAGAACTACCTCCTTGGCAGCTCTAAGCACCACAACATGATATTCCTCTTGAATATCACTTAAACACAGCAAAGAATATAGATAATAGCATACCACAAGTGCTCACACCCATAGGCAATTATATAGCAAGCAAGAAGAGATTAAGGGAGTCATTACCTACCTCAAGCACTCCTAGCTTTGTTTTTCTTCTCCTTTCTTCTTTCTCTTCTTATTTTCCTTTGCTGCAGCTCTCTGCCGACCTCCTCCCCTCTCTTCCTCTTTTTATTTATTTGCTTTTTGTCTAATTTATTTCCCATAATTATTTCCTTAAATTAGTTAATATTATGGGTAATTAATATCATGGACAAGTGTGGCTTGGTGATTGGTTGTCTTCATTGAGTCACCACTTCCCTAACCGACCTTCAGCCTTCAGCTCTCCTCCTTGCTCAAGTCCCCACTACGCCTCCCCCTTTCATGCTGTAAAGAGGTGTCGTAGCCTCACAAATTAATTCACTACTCCATTAAAAGATAATATAATATAGGGCAAGTAGGATCGATCCCACGAGGAAGCGTGTATTTAATCTAAAAGGTTTGCTTAAGAAAAGAAAAGAATACTACTAGAAGTAACCGAATTAAAAGGGGGTTTTGAATATGTTGCTGAATTAAAATAAAATTCTGGGCAGAATGTAAAGAAAGCAAAGAAAAGAGAATAAAGAAAAGTGAATTAAAGGAAATCGAGTGATAGAATTAATAAAGTATGCTTAGCATCGACAAATCCTCACCATGATAACACAAATTCGATCATTGACACATAGATAAATTAATTTCAAATAGCTAGACTGTAGAACTTTGTACGAAAAAATTCCCTATTTTCCCTTACCGTTTGTTTTGTAACTAGAATGTCTGAGCTAAAAACCTATCAAGTCCAATAACCTTAATACACCAGCGCATGAGATTTAACCGAACTTGGAGCATTAAGATCTATGGAAAACATCATCTAACCTAAACCATAAAGGTCCACCAGCGGCTTTATGTAATTCAGATCTGAAATTATTCTAGCCAATCTAATTCTAAGATTAACTAGTTGTTACTTGTGCTAATTAATTAAGGTTCCAGACTTACTTAATTGGCTAACAATATGAATCATTCAAATAGGTTGGTTGATCACTCCAAACAGATCTGAATGGATTCAATAACAATGCTGTCAAATAATTTCAGAATACTCAAAATCAATTTATCAAACATTAAAACCATAACCTTGTCTCACAAACTTGGTATCATGGCTTAGATATGTCTAGCTAAGCATAAAAGAAATTAAGCTACCATACCAACATATCCAGTAAAATTCTGGAATGAAAGCATGGTCGCTTGAAAAAAAATAAACAAAAGAAGAAAATACTAGTTTCCGCAAAAGGGACAATGGATGCCTTCGGCTGGATGGTTGATTGCGTGGTGTAGTTCCAGATCTGGCAGCAGCTCTCTGAATGTGGCATGGTTGGGTGGTTTGTGTTTTTTCTCCTCTCCAGCCCCTTTGGCTATTTATAATATATCCACTCCTAGTTAGACTCAAAATAGGACTCTTAATTAAATTATAATTCTAAGTACAAGTAATTCCTAATTATACTCTGACTAGGACATTAAGTGGATATATGTTTCTAAGACTTTAATCCTACTTGAACTATGATTCCATAGAGTCTTCTAAGCTTAGGAATCCCAATCCTTGTATGACAAGGCTTCCCGGTAATTGACTTGGCTTAAAACTCCTCAAGATCACATCAATGCAGGCTCTGGGTGCCACGACAGTGAGACATGGGCGCCACGGCGTCCATTGGCAGCGATGGTCTCTGGAATGCAGCGCCACGGTGCCCACTGGCAGCATTGCTATTTTCCTGTTTTCCAGCTTGACTCTTCAATGCTTGTCATGCTTGTTCTTGGCATAGAAATTAATCACTTGTGAAAATACAAATGTTAGTTAAAAACATGCAATTAAGCTCAATTTATAATATCATCCATATGAATTCAAGAATCTAAAAAGTGATTTAAATCAAATGAAATAGCCTAAGAATGTGCCACTAAACCAAGAAAATATGGGGTTGAAATGTGACTAAAATGAGTCCTAACACATGTGCAAGTCTCACAAAATATTATAAAAAAATATCAAATAGCAATTATCATACTATGGCATTTTGTCAAGCTATGATTGGTGGGATTGTCCCCTCCTAATTGCAAAGCTTTTAGAGACTAAAAACATGCAAAGTGGCGTGGGTCTTGGGGGAGACTAGCTGCTGCCTTCATTTGGTCCAATTGTGACCAATTTGGTCACATTCTAACCATCTCCCTAACTAGTAATTCACTTAGATAACCATGCCATTTAATTGCACTAGTTTATACCACATTTCTAACTCTTTAATTCCTTAATTAATTATTCAAAGTTCATTCCACTTAGTTCACTTCATTTTTATGATAATGAGAATCACAATTACATAAGCACATACAATAGAAAGCAACCAAGAGTTCACCATTCAATTTCAATCATATTTCATCAATTAAGATAGAAATTAAATTCCATGGTCCTTTAACATGTTATAAAATCACATTACAATTTCTATGTGGCTATCATGAATAAAATAGAGGGATGCTACATTTTCTTGGGCTAATATTCAACCATATAACTACATAACATCAATTTCCTAGCTATATGTGCATGTACACATAAATATCATCCTTAGTATTCTCACACTTCACATTTGCATTTAGGAAACATACTACTAATTAAATTATTCTAGTTTAGATTTATATTCTTCTCTTAGAAAATTTGAGATGTTACAGTTGTCACTTTGAAGACTATTGATTTTTTTGCTGCAAAATTAAACTGATACACAACAGTGTTTAGTTTAAGGGAGGGAATGTTAAATAAATAAACATGTTTTCTATTCTAGTATTTCAGTTAGAGTCCTAGTCAAAATTGCCCTCGTCTTTAGGAGTCTTTTAGTTATTTAATATTAGGCAGATCATGTTTTTGATAGTGGCCTATTTTAGTGGAATTTCTGTTATTTATTAGCCTATTTAATAGGCACAAGTTTTATTGAAAGACATCGAGAAACGTATTTCTCTTTGCTCCAAATTCTCTTATGCTAACAATCACCCGAATATAATATTTGACCAAAAAGCTAACAACTCACAAATATCGTATTACCATAATACGATACGGTAATGTAATATTAGTAATATTGCAAATTTGAAGAGAAAGAGTGAATCAGATTATTTTGTAAATAAAAAATAAAATAAAACATAAAAATGTAAATTTTCATGGACATGATAAAATGCGATATTAATATCACATTACCGTACTACGATATTAGTAATATTGCAAATCTGAAGGGAAAGAGTGAATAAGATTATTTTGTAAATAAAAAATAAAATAAAGCATAAAAATGTAAATTTTCATGGAGAGGATAAAATGAAATGTCATATCACTTTATCATATCACACTTTACAAATTTTTGTTTTTAGTTTTTTACAAATAAAACATAAAAAAGAATTTCTCTAGAGTTTTTTAGGCACATATACAACATCTCAAAAATTATCACCAATACATACCACTTCTATAAATATTTACTAATATATCAAACTTTTAATAAAATTGCATCACCCACTTACAACTTTACTATGTTTAATTAAATTTATTATACTTTGTAATTTAATTAAAAAATTAATTAATTAAAAGAAAATAAAATACATAATTAAATATTAATATAATTTTATTAATAAATAAATAATTGAAAATAAAAATAAAAATAAATTATTTAATTTTTGTCTTTTTATCCTTTTCTTCACTTTTGTATCATTTTTTATTATATCTTTTACACATTTATTTTATTTAATTTCATGTTTTAATTTTTTAATAAATTAAATTATTAAAAAAAATAAATGAGTAATTAATTAAAATGAAAATACATAATGAAATAATATAATTTCATTAGTAAATAAAGCATTGCAAATAAAAAAAATACATGATTAAATTTTAATTTTTAATTCTTTTTGTTTCTTCTTCATCCATGACCTTTGTGTCCACCTGTATCACAATGAGGCTCTTTAATAGTGGGACGTAAGCCAATTAGCCTTCCCAGTTGCACTTGTGAGTCATCTCCTCTAGCGATGGCCTTCTAATAGTTGGGATGACTGTTCAAGATATTGCATTGGTGGAAGAGGTTGTGCATCATCTTCTTCATTTTCCTTCACATCTTGATCCTGTGAACTTTATTGTCCACCAATGTAAAACTCTGTCTCCACAGGATCTCTAAACTCACATTGAGCTGAGATTAGAGTCCCAATAGTCTCAGCAAACTCAGAAAATAGTGGGTTGTCATGTTGTTGCAATGATGAGAATAAATGAGTATTACACCATTCGTTTGAATTGTAAACCGGTCTAGCATGAGTCTTATGAATTTTGTTAAAACGAAGAAGGTACCTATTGCATTGGTGATGAACTATAAGTCCTGAATAATGTAAAATCAATTGAACTAAAACTAGACTGACATGGATCAAGTGGAGTCCCACTAGGCCCTGCTCTGTATAGATCAAAAACATGTGGCATTTGACATCCTCATAAAAATTAGCATTAGTTCACACTAGGACTATTGAGATGCAACATATTGTGGCTGCTAAGGTTCGTCATCTTCTGACTATCGTTGGGCCCTTCTAACATAAGGTCATTATATAAGGCATTGGCTATGAGGAATTTGTCATGCAGCATTGCGTCAAATATCCTCATAATGTGTCCATTGTGGTTAGACATAATGGACACCTAGAGGCGGATCTTGTTGTGGAAGGTCCACTAATAGCCTATTTGGCTCAGCCATGGTATGTAGAATGGTTGCAGCTATATCACGACGATTTTGTGGCATATTTTGTGCATGATATGTACATTCTGCTTGTTCAGCCTACAAAAAACAAAATCTTATTTTATTAAAAATACAACTAAAATACATAAATTATAAAGTGTATTGTATATATATATATGTAATAGTATAATTACCGCTACGGTCCTAAAAGCATTGGATGAATCAATCCATCGACGAGTGATAGTAAGATACCATGTCATATACGCTGATCGATGATGCAAAGGGCGAAATGATGAAGTATTGACACCAACTAAACTGTTAGACCGCCTATTCCAAGCTGCAATCCACTCGGCATTAATGGTAGTCCAATCCTCACCAAAACGACCTTGCATAGTTTATGAGTATTGTAAGTCCAAATCCCAAGGGTCATTTGGAATAGACTAATCTAAACCAAATTGGTGCATCACTCTATTAACTTGATGTGCCTCAACAATGTGAAAATGTAACAATGGTACAACTGCTCGCCATATTTGTTGTCTATTTAAAGAGTACGAAAGTACATCCCTGTTAATATACGGTGTCCAAATGAACTATAAATAATATGTTAGTTCATGGTTAAAAGAAATGACAAATATAAGATATGCAAATCAAGTAACATAACACTAACTTGCTCTTCTCCACATGTGTCAAACCAAAGACGATACACATGCAATATCTTTTATTGTCTAGATTGAGTAGGTCTCGTCTAGTTAGACCACCTGTTTAAAAGTAAAAATTGTATAATAATAAGAATTTTAATTTTTTAATTAATAATAAATATTGACTAATTTTATTGTGTTAAAAAATTAACATAACGTATCGACATCTAAAGGGAGCTGGATATGGATATGTATGTGCCTCCTCCATATCTTGATTAGCTAGGAGGCCAGTCAGTCGTAGAGAAATTCTAAGAAATCGTTCCAAGCCCACATGCATACCAATGCATGACATCCTACAAAACTAACAGTGCCTGGCTCTAGAGCCCTGCAAAGGGCACGATATAAATGTGAGAGGACCGCTGAACCCCAACTATATATATTGGCTGCTTGAAAATTAGCCAAGTAGATACATGGTAAACACCCATCTGGATGATGCATCCTCCATGAGCCATCCTCCCAACATGTGTAAGATATATGCACGAGCATGTTGTTGAATCGTATTATCATCTGCATGCTCAGGTAGTGATCTAAATCTACTAACAAGCCATCTCATTTGAATCTTTTGCCCACTCCTCATTAGGTACATTTCCAAGAAGCCTCATTGTTTCATCTTGTAGCTAGTTTGTTGAGAATTGACGTACAATCAGGTCACCATCAATAGGGAGACCTAAAGCATTGCCATATCTTGTAGAGTGGTTGTACCAAATGGCAAGTAGAATGTATGTGTTTCAGGCCTCCATCTCTCTACCAATGTAGATACAAAAGGCATACACGACTTTACTTTACCAATACCAGATACCCCATAGAATCCTGCTTGAATGAGGTATGGAACAATCCGAGTATCTAGGGTGTCATTTAATGCATTTCCTACACGTCTTGAACAAAGTACTCGATTAGTTTGGAATTATAAAGACAAGTAAATCAATGCTTTTAAAATAGTATCGAAACTTCAACTGATAAAATTAACATAACTCACATTGCTTCCATTTACAGCAAATTGGGAAATGTGCCTCCCTTGTAACTTGAGTAATCGTTGGTGACATTGTCTAAGACCCATGCTAAAATTAAAGTAAATAAATAAATATGAATAAATAAAAAAACAACATCAAAATAATTAAATAATTATCAATGGCATTATAAGAAATCATGTAATAGAAATTACGGCACACATTCATACTACAAAATAAAAATTACATCACACGTGTTCAAGTTACATCTAGGTTTATATAAAAACTTTCTTTACAAGATGCAAGTAAAGTTATACAAGGGAGAGGTATGTACTATTGAGGACTCTTCCACAATTCTTTGGCACATGCATCGTGGTCACATGAGTGAGAAAGGTTTGAATACTTGCAAAGTAGAAAATTCTTCCTACTAGAGGTATATCTTTGAAAAATTGCACTCATTATTTAGTTCACAAGCTACACAGTGTTTCATTTCACAATTCACCTCCACATAGGAAATCTTGTTTATTGGATTTAGTTCACACTAACTTTTATTCCAAAGATACTAGATCACTTGTTGGTGCTTTATATTATGTGACTTTTGTTGATGACCATTCCAGAAAAGTGTGGGCATTCTCTTTGAAATCTAAAGATCAAGTACTTTATGTTTTCAAGGAATTCCATGATAGAGTTAAGAGAGAAACTTAAACGAAATTAAAAAAGTGTTAGATTTGATAATGGTGGTGAGTACATGGGTCCATTTGAGCATTATTGTAGAGCTCAAGGTATCAAACTTGAAAAAACAATTCCTAAGGCTCCACAACATAATGAGGTTGTTGAGAGGATGAATCACATCATTAATGAGAGAATCAAGTGTATGTTGTCTGATTCAAAGTTATCAAAACTCTTTTTTGCATAAACTTTGCATCTTGCAGTGTCTTTGATCAATCTATCTCCTTCTATTCCTCTTGGTGATGACATTACAAAGAGGCTATGGATTGGTAAATATGTTTCATATGGCCACTTGAAGGTTTTTGGCTATAGGGGTGTCTTCATGGGTTATGATTCGAATGAATATGGACACAGATTTTGGGATCCAACTAACAAGAAGCTTGCTAAAAGCAAAGATGTGGCATTCTTTGAAGATCATACCATTGAACATTTTGATAAGGTTGAAAACCTACTCCATTGACTACTTACATTGATTTAGACTCGGACCCTTCTCTATGGGTAAATATTAAATATGGGGGAGATGCACAAGATGATAATGGGGACATAATTAAGGAGCTAGCACCTCACTAGGATGGACCAGTTATGCTAGAATCTCTTAGACTGCCAGTTGAACCTCAATTAAGGAGATATATTGAAGAGTCTTGTCCTTCTCAAAAGTATCAACCACATGAATATATACTATTTACAAATGGGGGAGAGCTAGAGAGTTTTGCAGAGGCTATGTATGTTCCAAAGAAAGACAAGTGGTTGCATGCAATGGAAGAGGAAATGTAATCTCTGAAAGAGAATCACACTTATGAACTTGTCAAGTTGCTTAAGGGCAAGAAAGCACTCAAGAATAAATGGGATTACAAGTTAAAGGTTGAGCAAAATATTTCACAGCCAAGGTACAAGGCAAGGTTGGTTGTGAAAGGTTATGGTCAAGTTAAAGGTGTTGATTTGATGAAACTTTCTCTCCTGTTGTCAAAATGTCTTCTATTAGAGTTGTGTTTGGGCAAGTTGCTAGCCTGAACTTGGAGAATGAGCAGCTTGATGCGAAGACAACATTTCTCCATGGTGACATGGAGGAGGAGATCTATATGGAGTAGCCAAAGGGTTTCAATGTTAAAGGCAAAGAGCATCTTGTGTGCAAGTAGAAGAAGAGCTTGTACAATTTAAAGCAAGCACCAAGGCAGTGGTATAAGAAGTTTGATTTTTTTATGGATAGTCATTGGTATAGTAAGACTTCTTATGATCACTGTGTATTCACTGAGAAATTTTCTTATGGTGATTTTATCATTCTAGTGTTATATGTCAACAATATGTTCATTGTTCGACATGATGCAAGTAAGATTCAAAATCTAAAGAAAGACTTGAGAAAGTCCTATTCCATGAATGATTTGGGTTCTACATAGTGAATACTAGGTATGAGTATTTCACGTAACAGAAATAGTGGCAAGCTGTTGTGTTAATTATCTCAAAAGAAATACATTGAGAAGGTTTTGCATAGGTTTAATATGGCCAAGTGTAAGCCAGTTGCTACTCCACTTGCAAGGCACTTCAAATTAAATTCCCGGCCCTACGAATAAGGAAGATATGCTAGCTATGTAGAAAGTTCCTTATAAATCTACAGTTGGCAATTTAATGTATGCAATGGTTTTTATTAGGCTAGATATTGCTTATGCAATTGGTGTTGTTCTCTCCAATCCTAGAAAAAAGCATTGGAATGCTATTAAGTGGATTCTCATATATCTCCAGGGAACATCTACAGTTTATTCATTCTTTGGCATTAGTAAAGCTTTCTTGGAACGTTTTGTAGACTCGGATTATGGCAGTGATTATGACTACAAGAAGTCCACCCAAGTCCACCTCTACTTATATGATGACTTTTTCAAGGGAGCTGTGTTATGGCAATCAAGGTTGTAGAAAAATGTTGCTTCGTCTGTCATAGAGGCTATGTAAATGGAGATCTCTAAATTCGGTAGAGACATTTTGTGGATGTAAAGTCTACTGCAAGAATTGAGCCTAACTCAAGAGAAATATGTTATGTGACAGTTACAGTGCTATTTGTTCAGCCAAGAATACAACATTTCACTCAAGAACCAAGCACATTGATGTCAAATATCATTGGATTCATGAAACAATTGAGCTGAAGCATTTTGCACTCAAAAAAGTTCATACAGATGATAATGGCTAAGATATGTTAACCAAGATCTTGCCAACAGAGAAATTTGCTACTTGCAAGGAGATAGCAAGTTTAGTTATGTTACCTCCCACTTGAGTCAGAAAAGGGAAGTTTGTCGATGAGTTTCCTTCCCAAGTGGCACTTATGTGACATATTAAAATAAGGGGACTTAGGGTGCAAGTTACTTCCTTTTGAAACCTTGTCTTATGGGCTTTAAATAGCCAACCCATGGATGTGGAAAGGAGTTTTTGGTTTTGGTTCTCCACTAGTGCCGCCAATAAAGAGAGGAAAGTGAGGAAATTTTTTTCTTACTTTGGGTTGACAATCAAACAATCATTCATGCTCCAATCAAGGTGAAATTATAGTATATTGTTCTTTGGATTGTGAGCTTCATCTTGTATGGTTAGATTGTCATTTTCTCTTCTCTAGTGTTTGTTTTCTATGTACCTAATTTGGGGTCATTTTGGTGTAGTTATTGGGTGGTTTTTCTTTGGAGACTTGTTGATTGATATGTTCTAGTGAACTCTTGTGTACCCATTAATTACTATTATAGTGGAGTCTTTGACTAGACTTGGTCCCACAATTTTTACCCTATTCAAGGAGTTTTTCATGTTAAAAGTTAGTGTGCCTGATTTATTTTCTTCTGCTATTATTTTTACTGTTGGTCTATTCTGGTTGCTTGAGTTTATTATTTGCTCTTTCTCTTTGATTGCACTCGTGAGGATATTCAATCCAAGTGTTTCCGTTATACTTCTAGTGCCTGTTTCCCCAATATTGCATGTGCAATCTCTTTTAAGAGTTGGAAATAAATCTTCACATTTGAATCATTTCTGTAATGTAAGAATTCATATGAGTAAGGTTGGATTTTTTTTGGTTGGACTTGTTCTTTGGTTGCATTTTTTTGTTGCCTTCTGTAACATCCCAAAATTTCTAAGGAAGAATATAAATCAACATTAGAGTAATTTAATTAGTGGTATGTTTGCTGAATGCAAATGAGAAGCGTGGGAATATTGAGAATATATATGAGGATGACATTTATGTGTACATGCACATATAGCTAGAAAATGGATACTATGTATTTATATGATTGTATATTAGTGTAGCATCCTTCTATTCATTCATGATAGTCACATATAAAGTGTAATGTGATTTCATAACATGACCAAAGACCATGGGATTTAAATTCTATCTTAATTGATGAAACATGATTGAAAGTTAATGGTGTGAACTCTTGGTTGCTTTCTATTGAATATGCTTAGGTAATTGTGATTCTCATTATCATAAAAATGAAGTGAACTAAGAGGAATGAACCTTGAACAATTAATCAAGGAATTAAAGAGTTAAAGAGTTAAAAATATGGTATAATTAGTGCAATTAGATTAAATAGCTGCCTAAGTGAACTACTAGTTAAGGAGATGGTTAGAATGTGACTAAATTGGTCCCAATTTGACCACATGGAGGCAGCAGCTAGCCTCCACAAGGACCCACGCCTCTTGCATGCTTGAGACATCTAGAAACCTTGCATTAAATAAGGGGACACTCCCACCAATCATAGCTTGATAAAATACCATAGATGATAATTGCACTTGTGGTGATATTTTGTAAGACTTGTGCATGAAAGGGAGACTTGTAACATCCCCTAATTGAGTAGTATGTAAGGTTACATGTGCATCATCCATACTTATATGCATGTTTAAGGTATTCCCTAATTGAACCTCTTGAATTGAATGGCTTATATGCATGTGATTATATTAGTTGTGTTTACAACTTCATGTGAACAAGCATGTGTGCATGTTTATGGCAAGTAGGAATTGAATACCTTGCATGAACATGTGTAATTAGAATTATGTTATTTCATTCATAAGGATCAAATTGAATAAGATTTTTATAAGTGGTGGCACATCCATAAATAACCAAAAGTGGGAAACAACTAGTTGGAATGGAATGAGGAAACTAGACTAAGCTAGTTGGATTGAAAGGATCTAGTCTCAATGGAGCCAAGAAGGCAGCAGCCTTTTGCCCTCTCATCCACGCCACTTGCCATGCATCAAGCCCCCAAACCTTTGTCTTGAACTTGGTCAAAGTGTCAACCAATGAAATAGTGACATTAGGCATGACTTGTGTGCATATTCCATGATATTTATGCATGTAATAAATGAAGGAAAATGGGAGAGAATTCTAGACCAAGTGAGAGGCGGCAAGCAGGGCTGCAAGGGGGAAAGAAAAGAAATAAAAAGGGGGAGAAGAGAGCTAGGCGTGCAAGAGAAAAGAAGGAGAAGAAAGAAGAAAAACAAGAGAGGAAAGCAAGCTTGTGTGAACCCTAGTGTTCTTGCCTTCTCAACCACTTGAAGTAACCATCTAACTAGCCTCAAAAGAGAAAGGAAAGCTGCCATAGAGACCCTAGAAGAGAAACCCTAGGGCTGACAAGGAAGAAATTGAAGACAAAAGGTAGTTAGTTTAATTCAAGCATGGGTAGTTAGTTTAATTCAAGCATGGGTTGTGGTGTTTTGTATGCTGAAAAATATGAGCCCCTTGCTATATTTATTTCTATTGTTTTGTATGATGAATTTCAATGTTATTTTGTGTCCTTGAATGGATGTTTATTGGCTGTTTATGGTGGTTTGATGCCACATATTTCTGCCTTGGATGAAAGTATGCAAATCCACAAGAGGTGATGAGAAGAGTATGAAGAAAGTTGTATAACCATGGGGTATGGGGTATGCCAAAATGGTACCTAAAGTGGCATCTATGGACAGGGAATGATGACTGCCTCATAGGGGTAAGGAGTGCCAAAAGGGAGCACTAAATATGTCTCACCCTATGAATAAGCAGTGGTGCCAAAAGGGTGCACCAAACCTATGTATACTGTCCATAAAGACCTCTATGCATGGTTATGCCTTTTTCTTTATGTTCTCTTCAAACTACTTCAAATTATGCCATCCTTTAACCTTGTTTGAATGGACTAACTACTGAGAAATCATTGGTTTCTCATATTATTGGTGTTAATGATTTCATACAGGTGACAAAGCAAAAGAGGTCATTCAAGACTGATTGTGGCTGCTGGCTGTATTTTTGTAGTTGATTTATGATGACCTTTATGTGATGAACTGTTGAGAGCTATGTGATGTAATTTAATGTTATGTCTTGAACACTATGAAGTGGATATTTGTTACATGCATATTATGTATTAAGGTAACTCCTAAAGTTAATGAACATAGACTAGTGTACCTTGTGCTAAATGGCTGTTTTCTGGCCAGCTTGAAATAAGGAATTATTAGTACCTTCAAACCATGAGATAATTACATGAAATTATTTTCCCAAGCTCACGAAACACTATATTTTATGCATGCAAAATTGCAAGATTTTTGGCCTAGCCAATTAGTACAGAAAATTCTTCAAAGTTACACTTCAGGAGTTTTACCGGTAAACAGGACAGTTCACAATCTTTGTTTAATTGACCCACCAAGCCATCGAAATTTTGTATGAAATTTTTACCACATATTCTAGATACATTGAACTTGTATTCTGGAGCTTTTCATAATTTTTAGACATTTATACACCACGTTTCCATATTTTACAAAAACAGGACAGCAAGCTGTCTACAAAAGTAAACTGTCCAATTGAGGTCTAAACCTTTAATTGGTAATTTCCTTATGAAATAGAGCTAAATGAAAAGTGTTTTTCATAAGTATAAGGATTAAAGTAAGATGTTACACCTTCTAATCTTCCATGTTGTTATTATTTGGTATTGGTTTGTGCTTTAAATACAGGGTTGAGAAGGTATCATTTTTAGTTGAACCTAGCTAATTATACTTATTCAGTAATCACAAACATTTGCTCTTTTAATTTTTTCAACATTTTCATTTATGCATTTTCTGGTGAATGCTTGTTTCTAGGTCTGTGAAGAAGAACAAAAGGGGTAGGCCTAAAGAAGAGGCATGTTTCTAGGTCTGGGAAGGCTGATCCTAAGATCTTGGTATGGGGTAGGTCCTTCAAATCATAATTTTGGTGATTTGTTAACTATTGCAAAGGTTTCATTTCAAATAATATATGGGTAGTAGGATTTGGGACAGAACATCTTTCTTCCAATATAAAATTAGAGAGAAATTCAAGTCAAGTAATAGGTAAGCATGCTAACCAGTCCATTCTGCAATATAAAATTAGAAACATGATGTTGTAGGCAGTCTTTGTATTTCTGTGCATATATCACATTCTATTTCTAGCATAAATAGCCATCAATTAGTGGTTGATAATTTTAATTTTCTTTATTAGATACTATATCATTTTATTTGTGAATGTTGCAGTTTTCTCTCACTATACATGAAATACATTGAGAAGAAGAATTATTTCAAATGGATGGATTATTTTAAATACATTTCTAGTTAATTACACTTGATAATAAACAATTGCATTTAAAAATGTAAGGAATATATTAATGTTGGAGATATTATTGGCCATTGTAGTAGAAAAATTCTTCAAAAGTACTAGAAAATTTTAATTGTTACTTGTCATTGTAGAAATGGAACATTGTTGTGCTTTCAGAAAATGTGTATGTAAGCTTCTTCTCAACTTTTATAGCTACTTGACATAAGTTATTGCTAGGATTTGCTATAAATTTACCACCATAGTTTAGCAGTACGCATTAAATGGGTTCTTGTTGGCATAAGGTAAAAAAAAAAATTGTTTTTCTATTTCTAAAATTGCAAAAACAATGTTTTTTGTGCCCATATCTTGCATGCCTCTTTATTTTTGAATTTGTTACTTCCCCTTCTATTTGTTTTTCAGTTCAAACTTTCTTTCCTGCTTTCTTTTCTTCTAGCATTTAAACTAATGGTTCTACAGATTTTCTTTCGATAGGCTTAATTTGTGCATTTGATTCTTTTTGCAGAAAAGAGAAGCTTAGATTTTGTTCATGAACTTCATGTAAAATGGGTTTTGATCTGAACCACCAACCTACTTGGGCTATACCTTTAGAATGCTGAGTTGGGCCTAAGGCCTAAAGTCAAGCCCACACTCCTCACATAGACAAAAAAGGCCTTGAGGAGCATGGTGCTATAAAAGGCAAGGGGGTCAGAACACCAAAGAGGAGGCTTCTCTAAAAAAAGTAAATTCACATTCCTACCTAGAAACCATCCTATCCCACCACCCGCAAAACATCGCCGACTTGACCATCGCCCTTGTAGAACTTGCAAATAGGACCAGCATAGTGGATGAATCCTTGTTGACCAACTAACAATTGATGCGGTGAACATGGATCGAACACGTGACCTCTAGATCTACCGTATATATGGCCAAGTCAAACCCTAACACCCCACAAAAAGCTAGACCTAGCAATGCTACTTTCATCCCTGAGACCCCCGTTAGCAAGCGGTGGCACAACCCCTAACAACCCAACTAGACCCAAACCAAATGATATTGACTACCTTGTTAACCCATCTAGAGGACATGAAGAAGGAGATAAGGGAGTTGAGAGAACAGAGGGAGCAAGATATGTTCGAGATCTAACGGTTAGGAGACTAGAGAGATGAGATGTATGTCCCTACGGTACAGGAAGGAACGACCTAGTTAACCATTCCGCGCTCTCCTGACCTAAAGGTGAATCCACCTCCAACTAAGTTAATATATGCTGGTAATGCCCCTAACCCACCTCAAGCAACGCCGACCAAGCAACCTAAACATCCCTTTACCCGGGAAATAATGTCCTTTCCATTGTTGAGCCATTTCAAGCAGCCGGTACTAGATCCCTATGGTGGATCTACAGATCCAGTAGAACATGTTTGTAGTTTTGAGAACATTATGCTGATCTCTGGAGTTCAAGACGAGATTAAGTGCCGCACTTTCCCAACTTCACTGGGAAGGGCGGTGTTGTAGTGGTTTAACAACCTCCCCCCAAGATCTATTTCCAACTTTAACCAGTTAACAGAACAATTCATAGCACGGTTCTCAACAAGTATAGTGCCACAAAAGACCTCAGCTGTGTTGGCCACTTTGCGACAGGAAGAATGTGAGTCTTTAAGAGCTTATATACAGAGGTTTACAGCTTTGTCTTTGTAGATTAAAAGTCTTAAGATTGAGGTAGCAGTCCATGCATTGATGGCGGGGTTACAGCGAGCCAGGTTTAGAGAAAGCATTACCCTTAATCCACCAGGATCTCTCCAAGAACTGTTGCAGCAGGTAGGAAAGTATATCAATTTGGAAAAGGTGGAGAGAACCACACCCAGGCTAATCAGACCACGAGAGATGACAAAGGATACAAAAAGGAAACCCAGGCCGCACAACAACTACTGCACTCCTCTCAACAAGTCCAGGTCGTATGTGTTACATGAGATTTGTCAAGCCGGTATAGCCCAACTCCCACCACCCATGAGGCCAAGACCAGGGTCGAATGCTTGAACATATTGTGAGTATCATCGTGCAGCTAGGCATAACATGAAAGAGTGCCAAGCCTTAAAAGACCTTATCAAAAGCCTCATAAAGAAGGCTCAGTTAAAACAGTTTAGACTGCAAGCTGGGCCAAGCAAGGCAACTAGAGAATACCAACTGAGGGTAAGGGAACAATTCTCTCAGAGGCAGCAGAATAGGTCAGGCGGACAAAGAAAGGACAACGATGAAGACAATAATAGGGTACCTGAAGCCAGTGGTAATAGGGGTGGAGTATCAGGAGTGATCAACACTCTTTCAAGAGGATTTGCTTCTAGAGAAGCATTAGTAGGCAAGTAGAGGAGACATTATAGAGTTGATAAGAGACACTACCACCAAGTAAATGAGGTCGAATGGAATTAGAGAGCCAGGTACTAACACATCGGACCCCCCGATCATGTTTTTTAAGGACGACTAAGGGCAAATTCAACGGGAACATAATGACCCAGTAGTAATCGAGGCTATGATAGCAAACTTCAGAGTAAAGAAAATTTTGGTGGACTAAGGCAGTTCCTCAGACATAGTCTTCATGAGAGCCTTTGAGCAAATGGCTATAGCAAAAAAAAAGTTGAAACCATATTGAGGCTCGTTAGTAGGTTTCTCTGGGATTTAGGCACCTGTGGTTAGGACAATCTATTTACAAGCGACATTTGGTGAGAGGCCCGACCAAGTTACCAAGGCGATGAAATTCTTGATAGTAGAATGTCCATCCCCATACAATGTGATCCTCGGAAGATCGACCTTTAATCAGCTTAGGACGGTGGTATCCACTCAGCACTTAGCAATCAAGTATCCTACAATGGATGGTAGTGTAGGTACGATTTTGGGGGATTAGATGGTGGCTAGAGAGCTATACCAAAGAAGCTTATCAATGACACCGACCATGAGGGAAGAGGTAATCAAAAAACAAGGAAGCGAGGTCGGGGAGACAGAATTGGATGCTAAGGCTGATTTAGGAGAATTCAAGCAAGTACAGGTGGAAGGTTCGAGCCAAATGGTGCAGATATCAGCCCATCTTCCCAAGGAACAGCAAGAGCAGTTACGGTAGTTACTAAAGGACAATGAGGAGGCATTTGCATAGACAGCATCTGACATGACAGGTATTCATCCCAACATCATATCTCATAAACTTTGCATTAAACCTGGTACTTGACCTATAGCCCAAAAGAAAAGACTTTTTGGCCCAGAAAGGCAAGCTATTAGGGAAGAAGTGCAGAAGTTACTTAAAGTGAGGTTTATTAGAGAAGTGGAGTACTCATCTTGGATTTCTAACGTAGCTATGGTTAAGAAGCCAAATGGGAAATGGAGAATGTATAGACATTACTAACCTCAATAAGGCATGCCCTAAGGACCCATACTCCTACCAAACATAGATCGGTTAGTAGACGAAGTTGCAGGATATTGATGTGAAAATTGTGGATGTATAAAATAGGTGTAGAATGGATGTGAAATAAAGATGGAATGAAGTGCAAGCGTACACTATCAATGTAGCCAGCAAGTATTCTGGCGTTGTCGTACCCAAGGGATTGTGATTGATTACTAGAGTACTAGAACTCCAATAATGCTCAAGCGATCGAAAGAGAGTGATAACAGCAAAATAATGTAAAGGAAAACAGCTTAACAGTAAAGAAAATTAGAGTAGAAATAGGAGTAGAAGGAATAAGAGATAAAGTCCTAGGGATTCAGATTTCACCATAAGTCCTTGGTATAGACTTTCATGATTTAGTTATGACTTTCCACAATTATTAATTGCTAGCCAGGATTCCCTAATCTAATCATCCTATTATGGCGTGAGGTCGGAGTGATCCTAATTACAATTACCAACTCTGCTACGGACCAGTGCGAGTTGTAATAACCATAATTGCATTAAGTTCTATGGACATCCCTTTCGGGTATTCTAAGGGATCTCCCTAGCTCCCTTGTAACTACACAGAATTCTGGGTATAGACAGCCTCAAAACCCTATGGATTTAACCCCCTGTGGTCTAGGTTAACTAATCATCTTCCGAGTCATAGAGAACTAACAGATTTCTCCAACTAATTGGCCAGAAAAGTTAAGAGTGAAGTGCAGAAAATTAAACCTCAATTAAATAAAAGATGGAATTGTCATAACATCATCAATCATGTCTATACAAGAAATTGGGCTACATCTTAGCCCCTAGAGAAGAATTTAGTTACACATGATGATAAAAGAAAACATAATGCTGAAATAAAAGAACATGGAGATGGATGGGAGTGACGCCTTGCTTGCTTGCTGCTTTGTGGACTCTTGGATGCGTGGATGGATGGATTTGCTTCTCAGCCCTCCTTCCTATTTATAATCCCTCCATTCCTAGTTAGACTCATTCTAGGACTCTAAGTTGCATTACAATTCTTAGTTATAATGTAATCCTTATCATACTTTAATTAAGATTCTATTTAGAACAATCATCTTCCTAGTCCTACTTGAATTATGACTTTTAGATAATTACAACTTTAATTACAAAGTCATTCCTAATTATACTCTAACTAGGACATTAAATTCTAGGAGGATTTAACAATTTCAATCCCACTCAAACTAGGATTCTTGAGAATTTAATTCTTTTGGGTGCATATCTCTTTTAGTTCCACTCCAACTAGGATTCCATGTAGTCTCATGCTTTCAAGACTTCAATCCCACTTGAAGAATAATTCTGGAGAGTCTTCTATGTCTTGGAGTCTTGATTCTTGTAGGAGAAGGATTCCCGGAAGTCAAGTTGAGTTAAAACTCTTCAAATCAAGTGCAGAAATCATCCAGCTCGCCATGGCGAGCTCTAGCAGAATGCTCCTTGTGCTCTCGGGTTCTCCTCGCCACGGCGAGGAAGGGAGCTCGCCACGACGAGCTCTGGCATAATTGCTATTTTTTCCTTTTCTGCTTTTGGTTCCTTTTGGTGCTTGCTTCCTACAAAATAGTAAAATGACATTAAAAGCACCTTAATCTATATTAATTTGGGACTTAAATGCAAGGGAATTCCTACTAAAATATCTATATAAATTACACTCATTAGATATCGATTGTTAAGTTTTATGGACGCATACTAGGGGTGTAACCCGATAAGAATAGACCCTCAAGATGAAGATAAAACTACGTTCATTACCAAATAAGGGTGTTAATGTGATAAAATAATGTCGTTTGGGTTCAAAAATGCTATGGCAACATATCAAAGACTAATGAATAGGATGTTCAAGGATCAAATTGGGAGAAATTTGGCGGTGTATGTAGATGACATTCTCACTAAGTCGGTAGATTTTGAACAACACATGAGCAACCTAAGTGAGACCCTTGACACCTTGAAGAAGTATAGAATCAAAATTAACCTCGAAAAGTGTACGTTCGGCGCACCAACTGGAAAATTCTTGGGATTTCTCTTAACACATAGGGGAATCGAGGCAAATCTAGAAAAATGCCAAGCTATTTGCTAAATGGAACCTCCCAAAACTATAAGCGAAGTTAGGAAGTTAACAGGGAGAATAATGATGCTAACTCATTTCATGTCACAAGCTACGCATAAGTCGTTACCATTTTTCTCAGCACTAAAAAAGACAAAAGATTTCCCCAATGGACAACAAATGGCCAAGAGGCTTTTGAAGAGCTCAATAAGCACATGGCATCACTGCCTATCCTAGTGACACCCTAGCCAGGGGACACGCTCTATGTCTATTTATCTGCCAGCGACTAGGCCATTAGCTCCACGCTAATAAAGGAACAACAAGGGGCACAAACCCTAGTATACTTCACAAGCAAAGCCCTCGGTGGTGCCAACCTAAGATATCAATGCATTGAAAAAATAGCGTACGCGCTAATACACGCAGCAAGATGCCTACGACCATATTTTCAAAGTCATTAAGTCGTCGTGTAAATGAATCAGCCTTTGAAGCAAATCCTTCAAAAGCCAGACCTTTCCAAAAGAATATTGGCCTGGGCTATAGAATTTTCGGAGCATGGTGTGATCTTCGAACCCAGAGGAGCAATAAAAGCACAAGCATTGGAAAATTTCATTGCGAAATTTACCACTAGGGGTCAAGAAGGAGAACGTTCACTTGGGGCGGCCAATCTATGTCAGACTTTTTACGTAGATGGATTATCAAATAATAAGGGCTCTGGTGCAAGGATTATTGTCGAAGGACTCAAAAGAGTAACGGTCTAGTGTGCACTCAAATTTGCGTTCCCAACCTCAAATAATTAAGCAGAATACGAAGCACTGATCGCAGGACTGAGATTGGCAAAAGAAATGGGGCTGGTAAAATTAAAGTTCGTTCAGATTCTCAGCTGGTAACAAGTTAAGTCAAAGGACAATTTCAAGCCAGGGAAAGGTTCATGCAAAAATATCTCAATTTGGTTAAGGGAACAATGGAAGAATTTTAAGAGACTAAGGTAGAACATAACCCAAGAGAGAAAAATTCAAGAGCCGACCTATTGTCTAAATTAGCTGGGTCCAAACCAATACAAAATCACTAGACATTGATTTAAGAGACCCTGGTAGCACTTAGCGTAACAATCAAGTACAATGTAAATACGATAACAAAGCAGGACCCAATATACGACTAGAGAGCACTAATAGAAAAATATTTGTGAAATGGAGAGTTACCCCAGGACCAAGTTGAAGTCAAAAAGATAGCTCGGATATTAGTGTTCTATTGTGTTGATACTCGTAGCTTTTGTTAAAATGTGTCGGACCCGATTAAGAGCAGTATGTATTGTGAGAATAGCACAAGGGTGTGTGTGGCCATCACATTGGGGCGCAAAGCCTAGTTTCGAAGGTAATGAGGTCAAGAAATTTCTGGCCGACAATGAAAGAGGATGCCAAAAAAATTGTAAAAACATATGATAAGTGCCAAAGGTTTACAACAAATATACTAGCCCCGACAACCGAACTTCACAATGTCATAGAGCCCTGGCCCTTCTCTAAATGGGGTGTTGACATTCTGGGACCATTCCCATCAACGACAGGCAAAAGGCATTTTATAGTGGTGGTTGTGGATTACTTTTCCAGGTGAGTCGAGGCACAAGCGCTAGCCACCATCACCCCTAACCATATGCAAAACATTTTAATCAATTATATTTTTTGCAGGTCCAGTATTCCGCATGGCATCATTACTATTATCTATAACTACATAAGAATTCTTAAACAATTAAACGTCTTGCTTCATGCAGGTCAGTGTCCCCAAAGCTTTTGTGTTGATCTTGGCATTCGTCTAACTTTTGTATCAGTAGAACACCCACAGGCAAATGGTCAATTAGAGGCCGTTAATAAAACCATTTTCAATGGGCTAAAGAAAAGGCTAGAAGACAAAATAGGAATGTGAGCATAAGAGCTATCTTGGGTCCTATGGTCATACCAAACTACACCATATACCACCACTGGCCATATGCCCTTCAGCCTAACATATGGTGCTGAGGCTATACTACCGATGGAAGTGGGGGAACCCATCTTAGAAAGGGAAGCATACAATGGAGATAGTGCTGACATGGCAGAAAACCTAGACTTGCTAAAAGAAAAGAGGTTAAGAGTGTATGAAAGAATGATAGCAACAAAAAGGGCATTAGCTCAAGAGTATAACAAGAATATCTGACCCAGAGATTTCCAATAAGGCGACTTAGTACTCGGGTTCGTATCTCTAGCAAGAAAGAACCCCGAGGATGGAAAGTTAGCACCTACTTAAGACGGACCTTACACTATTGTTGAAGTACTAGGTAAAGGGGCTTACCAGCTAACAACAATCCAAGACCGCGAGGTACCGAACACATGGCACGTGTCTAGGCTAAAGAAGTATTACCCCAACCTGTAGATACAATCGATCTACCAATTGTAAATAATATTGACCTACTAATCAATCAATGCAATGCCTCAAACATATTTTCTTTAAAAAACTTCCACCACGACTTCTCAAAAATGTTCTTATTCAGTTTTTGTTATGAATAAATAAAATTACCAAGCAGTGGTTGTTTTAAACACACACAAAAAAAAAAAAAAGAGAGAAGAGAAAGAAAAGGGAAGAAGAAGAAAAAGTGGGTGAGGAGGCAGAGAGAAAGGAAGAGATCAGAAACCAAATCATGACAATATAAACGTATACTAATCAAAATAGTCATCAGTACAAAATCAAGTCAAAGAAAAAGAAAGAAGCTAAAGTTTCCCCCATAATAACACTAAGGGCTAATTTTCCTCCTCACCTACCGACCCAATATCTAAGTCGAAAACTACTAGCGAAATATCTTGCTTGTCTTCATCATCAGGGTCGACAATCGCACTATCACGGACCACCTTCAAAAAGCTAGTAGTGGACGGGAGCTCATCTCGTGAGGGTGCTCTTGGGCAAAGACAAACTTAGTCCAGACAATTATCAAAACCCTTCTTAGTAGCATTCACCAGTGTGCTCGCCAACTTATCTTCTGCTTGTTTAATAAGACAAGTCCTAGATACGATAGCTCGGTCCCTCTCTACGTTGCACCAACCTGCAAGCTCGGTTTGCTCTTTCACAAGCGCCTCAGTCGATGCCATTCTCTTTTCTGACAAAGACTTAGTTGCAACAACCCTTTCCTCTAGAAATTTGATCCGATTTGACTTGGCAGCAACGACAGATTCACTAGCAGCCAATTTTTCTTCTAAGACTTTGATCTCCACCAAGGCTTGCTCAAGTTTCTCTACAGAGGTACAGGTAAGAAGTGAAGCAGTAGCTTCCTGCTTTCGAAGCTCGGTAGTCTCAACTCAGATGCTTGCTAACTCTTGCTCGGTCGAGTTCAACCTACTGCCCAACTCAGCCCACTTGGACACCGCTGTTAAGGCCTTATCTTCGGCATATTTCAATTTTTCCTCGGCATAGACTACCTTATCTCTCAGCAATAGCAACTCTTTCCTCAGCGGCATCTTTCGCAGCTTGAAGCCAATCCGCTTCGGTCGCAACATGTTGATCAAATTTGATGCAATTGTGAACCACTTCAACCATTCTAAGGTGGCAACTGATTACGCGAATTTGGTTGTTAAATCTAATTGTGATTTGACCTGGTATTGCGTCTGATCGGACATCCTGAAACTCGGACACCAAAGTTGCAGGGTCGAATTGGGAAAACAATCCTTCTTGTTAACAGATAAGTTAGGAAGAGAATAAAAAAAAGAGAGGGAGAGAAGAAGAAGAAGAAGAAGAAGAGAGGGCCACGCAATAAGTCATACTGAGGAAGCATATGTAGGTCCATCTTTGGCCGAGGGGCCGACTTCATCGTGAGCGGAAGGGCCAAAAGGGACATTAGAGGTACCACCAGCCTCAGTACCTATAGGAATGTCAGCAAGAGAGTCAAAGGAACTTGCAAATAGAACATCTTGGAATGAAAATAAGCACTAACTTAACCATAAAAAAGAAGAAAATGAGTATAGCTCTGCTTATTCCCCTCTACCTTCTTGAGGGGGGCTATCCAGAATAAAAAGACCTAAGCCCCGCCTAACTGTCATCTTCTTTTTGGAAACCCTTCAGATGAGAGGAGGGCAGATTGCCTCATTTGACGAGTCGTGGGCGGTAGGGGCGATCGCTTCGGCAAGGCGATCTTTGAGATCAGCTGAAGCAAGAGGTGAACTAGCAGCCCCCTTTGGCACAGGAAGCTCTAGCTCGGGGAGGAGAATGAGCCACCACGTCTTCATGGCCAGCGCTTGGTGAATCATCCAGATTGATGGGTTTAGCTGAAGAGGGAGGAGGTTGAGAAGCTTCTGCAGAGCGCGGTATCTTGGAAGGAGCAACGGCATCTATCCAAGACAAAAAAGAAGGCTCACCAAACGTTTTCTTCTTCCTTTTCAACCTGTTAATCCCATTGCCTGTTCACTCTGTGAGCTTCTTCAAGTTTGGCATCGTCCTTTGATCTGCGCAACAAAGGAAATTAAGTTAAAAACTGTTAGAAAATAAGGCATTTGCAAAGAAAAGGCACACACACACTAATGTAACGAATGGCACGGTAAAAAGCCTTCTTAGGGTCAATATAAACTTTAGACTCCAATTCCTTTATCAGATAAAGGGCCGCGTGTCTAAAATTGGCATTGCTAATTTCATCAACCTTTCCAAAATGCCGCCGCCATCTAAGAGGAAATTTTGGTTCTCTAGCCTCATCTAGAAAGAAATGACGACCCAACTGAGGCTTGGTCACCCTGAAGAACCATTGTTTAAAATGCTTGGTAGATTCTTTAGCAGGAACTATCAATGATTTCCCCTTTTTTGGTGGAGAAGTACAGATATCCCACTTCATACTTCTTAGGGTTTTTCAAAGAATAGATTTGGAAGAAAATGTCCAACCAGGGGGCCTGTTCAGCTCGGCACAGATTTTTTGGAAAGTATGAAAGGTAGCCCAGGTGTTGGGATGAAGCTGGGTCGATGCTATTTGTAGGGTCCTAAGGATTTCCATCTCGAAACGTGAAAAAGGTAGAAACACCCCACACGGATAAGAATAGTAGAGGTTCCAAGTGAAGAACTTATCCCCATACCGACCTTCGCTAACACCAGCCTCAAGCGGACAAGATTCTACATCAAAACTCCCACTAGGTTCAGTAGACCCACAAAGTGAATTTCTAATCAGATTTATATTGTCCCTGGTCAACAAGGAAGAGATTCCGATAACTTCCCATGAGATCCACCAAGCATCTCTCATGTCACTAGTGGAGGGGGCACCTTCAGAACACAGGTCGTTAAAAAGAGAGAAACCAGGGGGATAGGTAACCCCAACACAATCTAGTTTGTGAGACGTGTGTGGAAGCGCGAGTGTCACTTGAGGCCGACCATCACCCAAAACCACCTCAGCCATAGGAACTCCTTGAGGCAAGTTATGGGACAGCCCGATGATTGACTCTTCACCACCGACAGAAGACTCAAACCTTTCAATGAAGGGAGTATTAACAATACCGCCGCCTAGTTTAACGAACTGATCCATGAAATAATAATACACAGCCCTTAGAAATATAAATAATAACCTCAATACCACTAACCCTGTCACAATAAAGGTGAAAGAAGAGTAAGAACAAGAAAACAACAAAAAAAAAGGGGGGCAAGAAGTGTGAGCTAACCTAAAAAAATAGGCACGCAGGGAAAAAGACGAAGTGTGAGGAGTAATCAGAAAAGGAAAATAATCGCTAGAAAGTGTACAGAGAGTAACCAAACGAAGGTAGACAGAAACAGAAACAAGGTAAAAAGCAATGGGTCCCTCAGACCCACAATTATATATATATGTAAAAAAAAAGAAGAGAAGAAAGTCGATAACTGTACAATAATAAGGCATTTTGAAATATGAAAAGGCGCGCCATGATAACAATAAAAGTGACAGTAATAAATAAGACATCGATGGTGAAATCGAAATGGCAAAGCATTGGAAAGGTCAAAAGCTGTGGCGACGGGTGTAGACAAATGTCCATGGGAACTCAAAAATGACAGGTCTTTACAACATAATAAAGAATAAGGCGGCGATAGTGGCCGTCTTCCCTTGGTTATTGAAACAAAGTAGCCACCTATAGTAAATATGACCAATAATCAAATTAGCTCAGCCACTTAACTCTGTAAGCACCCGACCTGGGAGGCTGATGATGTGAACTATTAACCTACTTGGGCTATACCCTTAGAATGCAGAGTTGGGCCTAGATGGACCTAAGGCCCAAAGTAAAGCCCACACTCCTCACATACACAAAAAAGGCCTTAAGGAGCATGGTGCTATAAAAGGCAAGGGAGTCAGAACACCAAAGAGGAGGCCTTTCCAAAAAAAAAGCAAATTCACATTCCTACCCAAAAACCATCATGTCCCACCACCCGCAAAACGTCGCCGACTTGACCATCGCCCTTCCAGAACTTGCAAATAGGACCAGCCCAGTGGACGAATCCTTGTTGACCAACCAACAAGTTTCTTTTGTTACTAGAGTTCAATTCTTACTTCTAATTGTGTAGATGGGAAGTCTTTAAGCAAGAAATGAGAGACATGCTTCTCTGTAGTGATCAAAAGGGACTGAGTTGAAAAAGCTCAGTGGTTGACTATACAATTATGCAATACTAGATTGCATATGTTGATAATTAGAAGCCATAAAGGAAAAAATGGTGACACAACAAAGATGAACGTTGGAATGTAAAAAGATATTGTTAGGAATTAAGTTGTGAAACCTTAGGAATACAAGTCTTCCAATACCTGCAATTTATTATGTATAATTAAGTTTTGAATTCAAATTAAGGTCTTTGAGTGCTTCTGGCAAAAGATGCTTTCTTATAGTTTTTTGTCTCCTTTTTACCTGATGTCCTGATTTGCAAGTTGTGCGCTCCTAATTTGAACTAAGGAAGCTGCCTTTATGTATTGATGCCTGAAGTATAGATTACGTAAAAGTAATTTGCACAGTCTCTGTTGAGTATGTATTGTACTTCTATAGTAATAATGCTATAAAAAGTGATAACTTACTGAATGCAATGTATAAATTTTGTGAAATTCAAACTTCTTCAACCATTGTGAATGCTATAGAAGGTGATAACTTACTGAACCCGCGTCTTAATTTACAAATGAAACTGTTTTTCCAATGTTATTCTTATACATATCGTATCATTTGAATTGTGCCCAGCCTTTATGTCAATCTTATTTCATAAACTTTAGTTTTTTTTTTCATTTTAATAACATACTTAGAGATCTATTTACAGTAAGTTCTATGGGTGAAAGTCTGGCACAAGCTGTAAGACAATCTCTATCTTCGTACCTCCCTGCCCTAAAGAGAAGCGTTTGGTGGTCATTTCCTAGCTAGTGATTTTTTTTCTTTTCATTTTTGGCATTAATTGGCAGTCTACCAACTTGGGCTTAATCTTAATATATCATATATCTTTTGTAGTTAATAGGACAAGATTTTATTCATAAGGTTAGTGGTATAAGCCACCGTCACATATATTATGCTTCTCATTGTTGAGAAAATAATATGGAGAAGACTATATGCAAGTTCCCTTACATTGTTGGAGGAATCATGTGAGCAAAGCCTTCCATGTTGCTCCAGGTGAATATGTGAACCAAATGGAAGGAAGCCTCTTTAGATTTTTTTCTCTCTTTTGTTGAGAAAAAAAAAAAGTCTTGAGAAGACTATCATTTGGATACCTATTCTGTAGTTTTGGAAGGAAGGCTTCCAGTTGCTGCAGTTTAGGTTCACTTTTTAAGGGAGCACCGCTCGAAGCCATATAATTTCAATGTTGATACCTACTCTGAAGCATTGCTTAAAGCAAACTCTTACGCTTATGCTGGAATGAGGTCTACAAGGTTCATAGGCAACCAAGTTATAAAAAATGGCCATATAACTAAATGAAATTATGTTCCCACCAATATTCATCGTAATTGTTAGGACTATTTAAGTTGGTGTGCCTTTGAATTATTTGTCCAACTGGAGCCTGAAAAATAGCTCTGGGCTAAGATGGGTTAACATATTCAAGCATCTGTTGTTGATTAGATCAACATTCTTTTGCTAATTCTGAATTTACATTCCAAATGCTTAAAGTAATTCGGCTAGAAGGTCATTCTATTGCTCAATAAGATGCTTTTTGTTTCAAGGGATGTTCATCTTCCACAAGTACAGTCTTTGCTTATTGTTTTATGTACTTTTTTGGATTAAAATTGATATTCCAGTCATGAGTGGTTAAATTGAGATAGATCTATTATGTTCTTTAAGAATTGGTATTTTGTTTTATAGAAAATGTTTGGTTGCTGCTGTCTTCATGAACTCACATCATGTCTTGGTTGCATTTTCTTTAGTTGCATACATCCTTCTTGGGAAAAAGAGTGAAGCAACAAAAAGAAAGATAGTAAAACTTTGCTTTGCCCAATTGACTGTTGAAGAATCTCTTAAAACAGAGGAAACAGTAAAAGAGGGTGACTTTGATCTAAGGCAAGTTGGTTCACTTTGCATGAATCACTTTTTTTCATAAAAACAGTTGCTGCATATTGGCTTCAACATGGTTTCCTTAAACTATACTAATGCTTCTAATCCCATATTGTTGGAAGGTAGTTTTGATCTTTTTCTCAATTGGGTGATGTTTCACGTAGCAAATGATATTATGTAACTAATATATATTCAGTCTAAAACAGGTTGACTGTGATAGCTTCCTTCCTTTTGATGGCAAGCATAGAACAATATGTCACTTTAGATATAGACAATAATAACCATGTCTCTCTCTACCTTTATCTGTATTTTGTCCATGGTTCGTTTTCGTTAGTTTACCATTGTTGTATTAGTCATGCTTGATAATATTCGCTCTTGCAATTTAAATGCTTGTCTAAAACCTGCCTCCACCCTAAATAAGCTATTATGTTTTCCTCTTCAGAAAAATACAAGCATTGGCTTATTTAAAACACCCACTATGAAAACCCCACATACAACATACAAAATATTATCACCCAACCAATGTCATACAAACAAAATTCCTCTGAATCTCGGGCATTGCACAAGTTTAAAACTAGTTTTTATATAGAGTTGATCGATGGCATTAAAATCAAATAATGATGATAAATCTTAACCAGAAAAGCATGTTTTCAATATTAAGAAACGAATCAATAACTTAAGATCAAAAAGAATAAATGAATCAGTAATTATTAATAAATGAGAGTTCCTAAATCTCATCTGAACAATGGTACAGTTATTGATAATAATGGATGACTTGTTCAGTAATAATAGATGTTCACTAATAATGGATGACTTGTAATAATGGATGTTCAGTTATTGGTAATAATGTATGTTCAGTAATAATGGAGCCCTAGAATAAGGATGGCTTGTTCTAATAGTAAGCCTAGCTCCATCCAAATATAGTGTTAGACTAAAATTACTAGATTATTCAAAGTAATCAGTATTTATTACACAATCTATTACATTGAATTAATTACCACAAAATAGTTTGCATGTAAGCCTATTCTTGGGCATATTACTTGCCTTTTGGTGCTTACTTTAAAATTACCCTCTTTTTTATTTTTGAAGTTTTTTCTCTTATTTTAGATAATGCTTTTGAGTTTTGACACCAGCTGAGATATTTTTCTATTTTCCTTGCAATTATTTTTTATTTATGATTTTTTTTACTTTTTATCTTTTTTATAATTTTACCCTCTCAATCAACTATAAAACATGTGCATTAATAAATATGCAAGTAGCTTTTTCTTATCCCTCTAAAATATCAACCTAAAATTTATTTATTTTATTTTATTTTAAATTTATCTCTATTTTTGGTTTTTCTTTTTTTAAAAAAAAAATCTCTCTTTTTTTACGGGAAATCTCTCCCTTGTTTTACATAAAAAAATTTGGGTAACTAGTTATTTATAAATTTCAACGCTTTAAAAAAATTTAAAAATTCTAAAGATACAGACAGATAATCAAGCAAATGAGGACCAAAAGAATATTTAGAAATAAATTTAAAAAATTTTGTTTCAAAATTATATCTTATAATATATTTTAAAATATCTTATTAATCAAATAATAATAAAACAACAAAATTAATATCTTCAAGAAATTTAGGACCGGCCAAGTCTAATTATCAATAAATTTTGCACATAAAATTTTTAATTATAAAAAATTTTACATAAGAAAATTAACTAAGTGTTGGAAGAGGGAGCAAGGCCCCAACTTACCCAGCTCTCCCTCCGTCCCTTAAATACATGCTTTTTGGTAAATGTGTGCCAAAAGCTTCTTCTTTTTTTTTTTCTTAATTATCATAAACACTAATTTATTACTAAATCCTTTAACTCATAATTAACTCAATTTGAGCTAGGTAAAATCATAAGGGTAGTAAAGTTCTCCTTACCAAGTTTTGATGCAGCTATATTTTCAAGACTTAAACTCAACGCCTCTAGTATATCTTTTATGTATATATATGCAAACATATCTAGTTATTCCATTTATAATTTGTATATGATATTTACATGTATAAATATGATAATATCTATAACTTCCAAATATTCAAAAATAAAAATATTTTTTCATCTCTCACACTTAAAATCTTAATTAATATTATTCCTCATATTTTGAGTATATCAATTTAGTCTCTTATATTTCAAAATTCTTATTAATTTTGTTATTTTACAGTTTTAATTTATAAATTTTATATTTAAAAATTATCAATATGCCAACAATTATTTATGGATTAACAATTGTTTAAACTATCAAAAAATGATAAGAAGACAAAATTGATATAAGAATTGAAGTGTGAGGAGATTTATTAATATTTCAATGTGAAAGTTGAAAATGATTTTTTTTTCATATTTAACGGATACTTGTTTATTTTTTTAATCAAATTGACGAACAATTCTTGCATACTTTTATCCCACCAAGAAAAAAGGTATACCTTTGTATTTGTTTTTCCTCTCAAGTATTACAATTTTATAGTAATAATTGTCATAAATAATTTATGATTCTCAGCAACGATAGGTTGAAGGAGAGGAAAGCTCGAGCCTTGGCCCTTTTCCTTTTAAATATATAGGTAGACTTTTGCTGTTATTATTTGAGAGATTATTTTCATTCTACCTGTTTAGGGGTTATTTGCTTTTAAAGTTGTTATACCACTCTGCCGTTTTGGTGCGTAGCCATCCCAGTAGACTTTATGCCGGTGGAATGGTTTTGGGTTGGCTCAGTTTGTTGTGATTTTGGCTGTCATGGCTATGGGGTCCATATTCGTATGGGCTTATAATTTTAGATGGCCCAAATAAACAAGCTGAGCCCATTTTGCTCGGGCTAGGTTCGCATCACTACCTATTTTTATATTTTTACAACTTCTCTTTTTCTTTTGAGATTAAAGTTACCAAAACATCTCTAAAATATAAAATCATTGTGAAATCCCACCCCACAACGCAACTTTACCCCCACTCTCTCTCTCTACTTTTAGATCCTCCATCACCAAGAGCTTTGGGCTTTCTCTCTCTCATCCTTATTCGCAATCAAATCTAATCTCTGATCCATACAAACAGCCAAGCATCCCCATGTGAGCATGGGCTTAAGATCTTCCCAAACAACTAGAGCTTCCATAACTTTCACATAAAAAGCATTTGCTATCTTCAAAGACAAAGACTATTGTGATGAAAATAGAAGGGTAAGGAAAATCATTATGGGTTATATGTTGAAGCCCACGTTGTGTTGTAAACGTGCTTGGGGCTAATCCCAACATGGATACACAGAATATCTACATAAAAGTCAACATCACATCCCCAGTTGTAGCCTTTATCACACAAGAGTTGCTTATGGCACTCCCCCCCCCCCCCCCCCCCATTTTTTCAATATTAATATTTCAAAATTGCCTCACCCACAATCTAAGCCTATACATCCGTAAACCCTTACACTCAGCTATATCCTTGTACAAAAACTCGCCAGCATAGCATTCCTCCATTTCTTCTTTCCCGTAAAAGCTTCCTCACCATTTCTTCTTCCTCAGCGACACACTCCCCTTCCCTTCCATGTCTTCTTCGCTTTGACAAAGAGCAACCATCCTTCTCAGTGAACCCATGGCACTGAGAAGAGCTACCCCGTGGTAAAGCAACCTTGAACACACACTTTGTCCAACCAATCTTAAACAGCAAGGGCATTGGTGATCTGGTAAGGTCAAAACCGTAACCTCCATTGATTTGTCTTTAGATATACTACAACGGGTCTTGGACTTGCTCAGACAAATGGAGATGGTTTTCCTAAAAGAAAATACTTGGAACATACAAATATTTAGATTCGAGGAACCTTTGATTTTGAGAATTTGAATCTACAAATTCGAAAGAAACCAAACTAGGTCACATCATATGTATAGATACAAATAAACCTAAATAAAGTCTAGACAAATACATACATCCGAATGGACCTTAGCTAGGTCTATACGAATTTATATATCTGATATGACCCAAGTAAAGTCTAAACAGACGTATACATCCAAATGAACCTTATTTAGGTCTGCATGGATATATAGATTTGATTAGGCCCAACTAAGGTCTATTCGAATGTATACATTTGTTTAGATCCTAAATGACTCAATTTAGATCTATACATTTGATGTGACCTAGTTTGAGCTAATTCGGATGTATACATCCGTTTAGACCTTATTTGGGTCAATTCATATGTATAGATCTAAATAGACCTAAATAAGATCCATTTGGATTTATATATCCGTTAGATCTTCTTTGGGTCAATTTGGATCTATACATCAAATGTGACCTAGATTGGCTTCTTTTAAATCTATAGATCCGTTTTTAACATAACTTGCATCAAACCATCTTTTTTTGATCACTTTACACTCTTATATTGTGTTTTCGATCACATGAAAGTAAGAAACTGTCTTTGCGAATTCATCTAGTAAAGTCTCTAGTATCTCCTTCTTGTTTTTAAGTATGACAATGAAAAAGAATGTTGGGCAGTCATCACAACATCCACCAGATGAGCACCACGACGATGATCATAGGCGACCAACTGCTTCACATTGAAGGGAGCTTATGGAGAAGCAACAAGCACGAAAGAGTACCAAGCAGACCTTGTTCCCATGCTTAATGTCGAGCAAGGATTAGACGATGAGCATGTGGACCCACCTCCCATGCCAAACGTCGAGCAGAAGGCAATCCATAGTGACGAGGAGGCTGTGGTGGAGGTTCAGCCTGTCGAGGACATCCCTCGGATGGACTTCCTAACAATGCCATCCCTGAGGGCCTAGGACATCACTGTGTTACATAGGTTAGCTGGACACACTACTATCTACATCTGGCACCAAGAGTCAGTAAGAAATAATCTAGTTGTAACAGAGTGTTCGTATGGAAAGCTACAAGTGGCCTGTTTGGTTACTATTTATTTAGGAAAAGAAAAGTATCTACAGTGATAACTTTCTATGTTATTACGGAATGGGTCTATCCTCCAAAAAATGGGAGGATTGAGCCATTCCTTCAAGAAATAAGTTTAGTTTCCTTCAATTCAATTTATTTTATTAATAGATAATCTGTTTTATTGAATTAACTTTCTTTTGTTAATATATAAATCTCACCAAGCTTCACTTGTTAATTTATGTAAATTCTTTTTATTTGTGTGTAAGGACAATAGAGTCATTTTATCAAGTTTTTATTACATTCTTTCATTTTTTTATTTAACATACCAAACATGTTAATGGATTTTTCCTCTCCTTTCTATTCCCACTTCCTTTTCTCTTTCCGTTCTCACTAAAAACATTCCACCTAACCAAATATACACTTATAGATACTCTTCTTCTATTAAAATTCCTCTCCTCCCATTCTTGAACTTAGGGGTGGGCACGGGTCGGGACGGCCCGGTGTCCTGACCCGGCCCAAAGAGCTTCGGGACACAATATGGATGGGACAAACCGGGACACGAGACGAAATTGGGATAATTTTTCAATGTCCCAACTAATTTCGGGACGGTACCAAGACAGACCCAATCCTGTCCCGGGTCCCAACCCAGCCTGGCCCGAGTATAACTTTGTCCCGGCCCGTCCCAGAACCAAGACCCGCATATCCCGAGTTCAGCCTTCAGTTTTCCTCGTTCAGTCGTTCCTCACTCTTGGTGTATGAGGCAGAATTTGCTTATGGTGTTAAGGTAAAGCTGAGGAACTTTTGTGATGGTCTGGTCTATAGTATACGATGCAAAGGAAAGAATCCGTTGTGGTCTCTCAATTTTAAAATTGAGATCCGACTCCAAGCCACTCTCAATCTAAGCGCTCTCCCAATTCCAACCTGACTCATCTAATTGTGCTTTCTACCTACACAAACAGACCCATGATACTTTTACAATCTCATTCAAGATTTCTACTTCAGACGTTGCAAAATCGCCTTCAAAAGTACCTTCTTCTTCTTTTATGCTTTCATTTGTTTTCTTTATTTCCCAATGAATATATAGATTTTTGATTCTATGGTTGCTAACTGCATTTTACACTTTCTGATACATTTGTGATAAATGAAGTCCTGCATGTCCGCTTCTGGGCACTTTCAATTTTCAAAGTTAATTTATTTCTATTTGGGCAGCAACCTCTTGGCGTCTGTGTGGTGATATTTTGAGAAAATATGCTGCTCCTAACGAAGATAATGCTTGCATTCACAACCCTTTTCTTTGACCAAATTGAATTTGATTTAATGTTCTAGTGCAATGTGCTTAATTCAAGTCGAACCTTGTTGTTGGTTGGCTTGTGCCATGTTAATTTCTTGTTCTTAGTTTTATTTTGTTATATTGGGATGGCTATGTTAATTCCGATATTTTAAGATGATAAATAAAATATATTTTTGTTTTTTCTAACATGGTTATGGCTATATTAAGATTTCAATTATGATGTGTATGATTGAATATGCCTATATCACTTATTGGTTGAAACCTAATTAGCTTGAGAATTTTCATTTGAAATATGTTCATCTTCAACTCAAACTTAAATATGAGTGGAGCTACAAATTTTAGCTTAAGCTTGCCCCTAACAAGCTCAGCCAGGTATAAAGATCACTGTTGCTCTCTCTATCTCTCTCTCTCAAATTTATGAAAGAATTTATATTAATCTTTTAAGCATATTGAACCAGTTTTTTGTTTTCATTTTTCTTTTGTTTTAGGAGGATATATGATGCTTCTTGCTTTGTATCCTTTTTCTTGTCTTAATATATTCTCCTTTTATCCAAAAAAAAATTCTCCCTTTCTTTCTGAAATTTTAAAATAATATATTAGTCTTATTTGTGCAGTGAAGAAACTGAATGGATTGTGCATAGCTTGTTCTTGAATCACTAAATTAAATGGCAGTGTATGAGATCATGCTCAGATTTGTTTATTTGTTATATGAAGTAAATTGGAGAAAGTTAACACATGGAAGAAGCCTGCCTAGATGTGATCATGCTCAAAATCAAGGTACAGTAAAATTCCTTGTTTAGATGTGATCAAAAGCTTGAGGAATTATCACATGTCCTAACAGGAACTTAGGTTAATTTTATCATTATCCTGGTTTAGTTAATTTTATCTGTAAAAGTTCATGTGAGGACATCTATCTATGTGTATCTAGTTTCTGAACATGAAAAGTTGAGTGAAGTTTCTGAAACTGTATTTGGAATCATCTATCCATATGGCAAAGTAAGGATTTTTTGGCCTTGTGACATGGTATAAAGCTGCGTTGATGTATATTGGCCAATATGTGTTTCAATAGTTTGATAGATTTTCCTAGAAGAAGACAACCTTAGATTACATCTAGTACTGATACTCATCTCACATAAAAAATACTAATTAGTGAAATTGAGGAACACTTAGACGTTCAATCATGTACTATAATTTATCATGTACAGTCGCCACTGCCCTGGTATGTTACAATCTCCATTTGCATGAAATTTGAAAGAAAGACTAAGTTTATGTTTCACTTTCTATGAGGAGAACATCATTGAATTTTATTTGTTGCAGGCTGTTATGGCAGAGGCAAGATCTCAACAAGCTGCTTCCATGATAGAATTCCATTGGCTTGGACATAGGTTTCCAATATCAAATGCAAAAACAAGGGTGGCCATTTTGAAAGGTTGGTAACTTCTCTTTGTAATTCAGAAGTGTACCAAGGTTAGAAGCAAACTCCATACTTCCTAGAATTTAGCAAGAATCAGATACTTACTTTTTTTTACACTTTTTGTTGATGAAAAGCATGCCCTTATGAATTTTTCAACAAATCATAGTCTCCCTTTTGGTTTTTCTTTAATTTTATTTTCAACAAATTAGTGCATATTATGCTGGTCCGGGACGGGACAGAATTCGGGACCAATCGGGACATGATCCGGGACGGGACTCGGGACACAACCGGGACCGAACCGGGACATGCATGTTTATTGGCGGGACAGGACGGGACGGGAAAACTCTAAGGTTTGAGACGGGACCGGGACGGAGATTCTTGTCCTGACATATTTTTGGGACGGGACTGGGATGGCCCAATTCCCAGCCTGTCCTGACCCGTGCCCACCCCTACTTGAACCAAACACTCCCCTGTCCTCACTTCACAAAATGAACTTCAAATATCACGCAGAAAGAAAAGAAGTTTTTTCTATAAATGAATAACATAATACAGGAAAAACTTAAAAAAGAAAAAATTTCCTTAAATTTTGTATTGCATGCAATTTACACTTAAAACTTTTATATAAAAGTGTGATTTCTAATGTGCCTTTTCTTTTTGTTAAATTTTTAACGGCATATTTTAAAAGTTTGAGAGCAATAAAAGTGATATTCAAAACCAAATAAAAAAAGTTTTAAAAGTCTTTAAAAAAGATAATGAATGATTAGACTAAACCTTATTTTTAAATATATATAATATATAATTATATGAATTTGGACTATGTAAATTAATGCAAGCCAAGTCAACACGCAAATTTTATTATATACAACACTGTAAAATAACAACTGCATGTATTTTTTTTTTGGTAAAAATGCATGTCTAACTGAAATCTCTTTTTTTTTTTTTTTTGTATGATATATAAAAATAAAATATATGTTTTATTCTAATAAAAATTTGTCTAATCAATAAAAATGGAAGTTAGATCTTACAAGAATATGGATACGAATTCTGCTTTTATAAGCAAAATTTACGATAATAAGAATTGGATTCTTAAATGTATAGACACTTATACCTTATCTCTTATCTCTTCTAGTTTAGAAAAGGGAAAGGCATATATCTACAGATAGTGACATTGGAGGAAGTAGGTTCGAGTAAAATTAGATAAAAAGACAAGTTCATATCTATAATTATAAACATATATTTGTTGATGGATCCGATATAATGCTAGCTTAATTATCAAATATGGCCAAAAGAAAAAAGGCATACTTAAAGTTGATTTAACTCAATATGTAAGATAAATTTTCATTAAATTTTACAACTTTTTTACGATAAGACATTTAATAGTTGAGTTCTTTAAGTATATAGATAAAAATTCAATCTCTAATGTTATATATAGAGAAGGCTTTATTGAGAGACTGTATTCACTCCAATAATATATTTGCCCTGAAAAAATTTATCTATCAATTAAAAATATTTTTAGTGCAAACCAAAAATATAAGCACACTTGTTACAATTTTCTACTCTTGTAGACTCTAGAAAATAATGGAATGTCAAGTATAACTGTTCTGACATAGCACTCTCTTTAAAATAATAATAATAAAAAAAAAAACAAACAAAACCAAACCAAGTCATTCCATTTAAAATCAGCTATGTCCAACTTAACCAGATTTCAAATGGACCACAAAAGAGACACAAACCTGTTTTTAATTGGGTTTTACCCAGTTTTTGAATAGGTCAGATTCAATTTTGATGATGCCTAATGACTTTATATATACATTAATTTTATCACAATTTCTAGAATTGAACTTTCGTTAATCTTTGTTCTCTTAATACATTGTTTTGAAGGTTTATTTTGTCTTTGTCAATATTTATATTTACTTTTATTTTCATTTTGAAATATGTATTTATTTTGAGATTTTTTAAAATATGTTTATTAATTATTTTATTTTATTTTATTTTCACTTATTATCACATCAATTCAATGCCCAACAATTACCTCTCCATGAATTTTACTGAATTATTGGTCATTTCTTGGCAAAAAAAAAAAAATTACAAAAATAGCACTAACCATTTTTTTAAAATACTAAAAATAACTTCTTTTTTTTGTAGTTTTCAATGCATTTTAGAAAATATTTTATAAAAATATTTCTTATTCATTGAATCAATTTTTTTTTTTAGTCAGGCTCAATTCAACCTGATTAATTTTGGGCTTGTATTTTGTAGGGTAGTTCCCTTTGGCCCTCCCCACCTTTTTCATTGACCACCCCCTATAAAGTGAAAACGGCTCTATACATCCGTTTTACATTCTAAATGGATGTGTAGAGCCGTTTTCACCTTATAACAGCTCTACACATCCGTGTGGGGAGAGAAGTATAGTGCGACCAGGGCACATTATTGGTATTGCTCTAAACATCCGTTTTACATTATAAATGGATGTGTAGAGCCGTTTTCACCTTATAATGGCTCTGCACATCTGTGTGGGGGAGAGAAGTATAGTGCGACCAGGGACATTATTGATATTTTTAAATTATTTTAATTGAGGGGGTGGTCAATGAAAAAGGTGGGGAGGGCCAAAGGGAACAACCATTTTGTAGACCAGCCTGAAAAGATAAACTTATACTATGTGAAACCTTCTTGCATGGCGAAGAGTATATATTTAAAATAAATACATTAAGACATTCTTTTAATGAAGAGTATATGTTTAAAATATTCTTTTAACGAAGAGTATATATTTAAAATAAATATATTAGTTAGGAGAATGTATAAGAAAAATAGAAAAATAATAAAAGATTGTTCACTTTTCTTTGTGAAATGACAAGAGGCTTCGTTATTTTCCTTCCACTTAAGGGTTTCAGAGAGAGAGAATTTTCTTTCTCCTTATTTGTTTATTTTTTGTATGGAGAAGCTTGATTCGGCCATTTTTGAAGAAGTCAGATTGAAGAATTGGCACCTAGCGAGGATGTCTATGAACATTGCCCAGCTTATCACATCTCTTATTTGCAGATGATATTGATGTTTTTGCTGGAGCCAAGAGTTCATAGGTCAGACTCATCAAGAATTTATTTGATAATTTTACTATAGCTTTGGGAATTATGGTAAATTTATCTAAATCTAAAGCTTTTGCATTGGCTAGTGTTTCTAGATTTTTTTTAATAAAAGATAAATTTACTGATATCTCTAGTATTAGATTCACCAATCATATGGGAAAATATTTGGGCATCCCATTGCTATAAAAGAGAGGAAAAAAAAAAAGACTCTACTTATTGATTGGAAAAATAAGGTTTTGAGTAAAATATTTTTTTCTTTATATTATTATCAATCTTAGATAAAATTTGTATATTTTAAAGTCATTAAATTAAATTTTTATACTATAAAAATTAAAAAAAAATAACTTTAGCTTAGCTTGGTTTGAAAGCTGGGCTAAAACGCCATTAATACTCTAATTAAAACACAAAATTTATGTCCTTTTCTTTTGTTAACTTTTTTTTTTTTTTACTCCAATACTATTAAAAACATAATAACTTTTTTTTTTTTTGTCCATAGTTTGTTTAGCATCTTTTTATAAGGAGCCAAAAATCTAATGAAACTTAGTTATCAAAAAGAAATTTAATGAAACTCAAAGTAAATTACACGGGTAGCCCTTAACATCTAATAACAAGATTACTTATCAAATAAAACTTGGCTTAACTTAATTTTGGTAATTTTATTTTATCAATCTAAATATTTTAATCACTTAAAAATTAATTAATCTATATTTATAAAAGGAAAGAGATTTATTTATTTACTCTAGAAGGAAGACTTAAATATTTACTCTTTTTAATAATATTTTAAAAGATAATTTTGATTAATTTAATTGTTATATTATGATTTTAATCATTTCTATATTTAATATAAGTGATGATTTTTAAAATTGTATGAGTTTGTTTTACAATACAACATTTCTTAATTTAATGGTTAAATTATATTCTATCAAAAAGTTATTATTAATAATGAAATTTGTATTAATAAATCTCAGCCGTCCGGTGAATTTAATGTTAGTGGCACACGTCACGTTGAGATTCCAAAGATAAGAGGGCACGTCTGTCGTGGTTTAGTTGAGGTGTCCCGTCGGTCGTGCAGAATAATATTTAATATTTAATATTATTATATACATCGCTAACATAAGGCTTGGCTTCCATAAAGTCAAAAAAATCAGCAGAAGAAAACACAAACCCTAATTTTCTCTCTCTAGGGATAGATTCCTTTTTCTCGCTCTGTCTCCCACTTTATATTCGTGTTTTGTGTGTTCCAATCAACCACCCGCATTCATTTCATTTCCTGGAAGCTGCAGAGCTTGACCAAAACCCCTTCAGGCCTTCTTTTTCTCTCTTCCTGTCCCCAGCCTTGTCTTCCCCTATCGGCAATTCCTTTGTCTCCGTCTTCGTCTTCTTCTTCGTCAAGGTCGGATCTTTTGTTCGTTCTTGTGCTTGGTTTTTCCACAACTTGCGAACTTTTGGTATTTTTCGATGATGTTGTGTTGCACTTTGTTTATGGATTTAGATCTGATTCTCTTTCTTATTCTGCGATTTTTCTGCGATTTCGCCAGTGGATTTAGAGACCCTTTTGTTTGGTTTTGTTGCGGAAGGGTTTTCTGGTTCTAGAGAGAGCTTTTAATTTTGGGAAGGAATTTCACCGTAATTTGGTGGAGTTTAACGGATACTGAAATCATTAGGTTTCCGTCAACTTGCTTTTGGTAATCACTTGGGGCTTAAGTTTTGCCTGGTATATAGTTAAATATTTCACTGGGATTTATTTTAAGAGTACTCCGCATGTGTGTTTTCTAGATGATTTGTAGTATAGGCTGATCTGGAAGTATACTTTGATTTTGTGGTCAGTTAGCTTTAGATCTAATTCTGAAAGGAAAATTTAGAGATTTCTGCGTTTTTTTTTTTTTTTTTTTGCTGGAAAATTTCTATGCTGCTCTTGTCTGGATTAATTTATTTTGACTTTGTTTATCAGTCTAACTGACTTTCTGATGTTGTAGCTTTATATTTTGCATTTGGCAGGTTGTCAGAGACTTCAGTCGTCTTTTTTCCAAGAAACGTATATGAAACTAAGAAATTTACACAATAGGAGAATTCTTCTGGAAGAAAGATATGTCCACCGATTTTTAATTCAGTGCAGAATTTCAATTCAACAAAATGATATTGTTGAGGAATCGCTATTGAATCGTATTAATTGAAGTTTAGGAAGAAGGGTTTTGACCTTTGGCACAATTGGAATCATGCCTGTTTCAGGACAGGAAGAGGTGTTTATTTCCTTTCTGATTTACCGCTAACTACGATTAGAGAACCATACGAATTTGTTCAATTTTGGATATTGATTACTTGATTTTCTATTGACAGACTGGGGTTAAATCGATTGCTGGGCAGTTTAGTGGTTTTATTGCAGGTGTACCTATCAAGAAAAGGAGGTTCCCTATATTTCGGCCTTCTTCACCTCTTTCTGAAGATTCTTCAATCCCAGAAGAAAATGAGTTACTACGAAAAGAACTTTCAAGCACTTCTCAAGGATTAACTCTATCAAATGCTAGTATTGCTGGTGCACCAATCAAAAAAAGGAGGTTCCCTTTGATACAGGCTTCTTCATCTTCTTTAGAAGAACCTTGTTCACTTCCAGAAGAAAATGATGCATCGAGGAAGGAACATTCAAGCACATCACAGGGTTCAACTCTTTCTACCAGTTCTTCTGGCTTATCTGAATCGAATAGAAATTCTGTATTTGAAGAAGGAAAAGCTAGTTCTGATGTTACAGATCCTAACAAGGTCCAAAGCAATTCTAACTTCCTCGTACCTAAACTTGAAGAACCAGAACCAGGTCTTGCTACTCCATCTTGTACTTCGGATGTCATGGAAAGCAAAGACAAGGTGGCACTCAAGGAGGCATATGGTGAAAAAGTGGTATCCAAAATGTTCAAGGGTAAGTCTGAACTTTTGTTGGCTGCAAAGGAAGGTCTTGCGCTCAACATAGGAGCACATATTAACAAGCAAAATGTCCAAGAGAAAATCAAACAAGAGTGCCCTGTAGTTCCAGAGAGTACCGATTTATCTTTAGGCCTAAAGGAGCACTTATTTTCAACCTTGTTTAATCAAGACACTGATGAGAGTTGTCAGAGAGAGGAGAAAACAGATTCTGTGTCATTGAAATTATCTCTAAGCGAGGAAGTGGGCACTATCCAGAGAAATGATGATGTTAAATCTGATAGTGATAGAGCTCACGTTCATTCTAATAGGGCAAATTGGGATCTGAATACTACGATGGATGCATGGGAAGAATCTGTGGCTGATGCAGCTTCAGGTAAAACTTCTAATGTGCTGAAAAGTACTGATACTGCACTTGATGAAAATCATTTCATGTGCTCAGCTGGGATCCCCACAACTAGTGTTGCTTCTGTAAAGAAAACCCATGTAGAGACTAAAAACAGAGCTGTAGCTATTTCATCTGCACTGTATGGTCAGCAGTCTAAGAGTGGTGACCCATGTAACCTCCGCCTTTTTTCTTCTGGTCTTCAGAAATATGCTGAGGAGCCTTTTAGATTATCTGTTAAATTAAATTCAGGAAGTGTTATTCCCACTGAGAACTCCTCTAGTGTGGTAGCTTCTGGTGGAGATTTAAGTATGGCTAGTTCTAGGACAGTAAAATCAGAACCATTTGATGAAAACCCAAAACAGAATTTGAAGAAATTTAATCCTTCTCCTATTGGATCATTAGATGGTGTAGCTGTTAAACATGAATTAGTTGAGCGTTCCAATGTTGAGGCTTTCAATTCTTCAAAGGGTAGCAATCTGAAGTTAGTTGATGCTAAATTTGTTAAATCTGAACCAGGTCATGAGGGTAATCAAGAAAGACCGAAGACAACAGAGGTTAAATCAGACCAAGTTAGTACAGAGTTGCTGCAAGGGTTTGATAACTGTTCTGCTCTGCCATTGCCAACGACGATGGAGACAACACCAATATCTGCAGAGACAGAATGCACTGTGGAGAAACCTATATGTTCAGCAGATTTGAGCACCAGTGGAAATGTAGTAAACCATCTCGAAAGTTCCCATTCTGATGAGAAAGAGTCCCTGGGAGCCTGTCCAATTGCTGAGCAGGTCCCTACAGAAACAGAGGCTGTTGCTATGGTTGACAATGGCCCTGAATCAAGTGTTCCTGACATGAAGGATGATTTAAGAACTGAAAGAGAAAATGCTGATGATGCTGAAGGGTGCAGATTGAAACTCATGAGTGATCTCCCACTGCCAGATCCACGAGGCAGTGGTGAAGGCTGTGTAAGTGATGATGAAAAGATAACCCTATCAGCTGATATGTTAGAGGATGATTCTTATGGTTCTGATTATGAGTCAGATGACAATCATGCCTTGACTATTGCTATGGATACGGAGCAATATGCTGAAGATGATGACTATGAAGATGGTGAGGTTCGAGAACCTATGAAGCATTCCTCAGCTGAGGACGCCATCTGTGAGGTAAGGGAAGTAGAACGTGTTGATCATATTAGTTATGAAAATAAGCAGATGGAGAGCGGAGGACTGGTGTGTGGTGATTATCCAACTTCATCAAATGTTGAGGAAGGAGAAAATACAATTATAAGTCACAGTGAAGTAACTAGTGGTAAGGATGGTGTTGACACTGAAATAAGTGAGAAGTATGATAAGGTTACTGAAAAAAATGTGTGTCTACAAGAGTCATTGGATTCTGAAAAGCCAACTGTTCACTCGGATGGGAAAAGACCTGCTAAGACCTTGCGAAGAAAATCATCAGATATTTCAGACATGGAAAGTGTCCCCAAAGCTTCAGAGTCCGAGTTCTCTCACAAAGCCACTAATGGAAGCCTTGGAGTAGATGTTGCTCAGTATACAGATGAAGTTGTCAAAACAACTGATGTGGTTAGAAAAGCAGAATTGGATTTGCAGAAGATAGAACCATCTGAAAATTTTGATGATGCAACCAAGGATATTAATAATGGTGCTAATCAGGGAAGAATAATAGATTTGTCCCGAGCTGCTAGTGTTTCATCCCCTAGTAAAGCTAGGCCCATGTCAGGCAGGTCACTGCCATCCCGAGCTGGAAGAGATATATTATCTGATACACTTGATGGTGATAAATTAAATAGAGGAAGGTATATAATCATTTAACTGGAATCTTTTTCTGTTGTGGACTGATAGTTGCATTCTTTTCCTTACTCTTTTGCATTCTTGTTTTGATTTTTCAGAGATGAAATTTACATTGATGGTCCTCACAAGTTTTCAAAAGAAAGGAATCAAGATCTATCACCTAGAAACACTAGATTAAGTTTTGGGCGTGGTAGAGGGAGAGGGAGTCGGTTAGAATCATTCCGTGGTAATTGGGAATCTGATCGTGAATTTACTGGTGAGTTTTATAATGGTCCAAGTCAGTTTCGTGGCCCCAGGCATAAATATGCTTCTGCTTTTTCTGATGCTGACCTAGAGTACGATAATATTGCACCAGACGGCTCATTTGTTGGTACTGGTCGGGTAGGAAGGAAGCCCTTGAATGATGAGGGGCCACTGTGTCGTCACATTCCATCAAGGAGAAGGTCTCCTGGAGGGAGAGATGTAGCTACTGGACGTAGTATTCAAATGGGTCACAGGATTCCAAGAAACATGAGTCCAAGTAGATGCATTGGTGGAGGTGACGGTTCTGAGTTAGTTGGAATGAGGCACGGGGACAAGTTTATGAGAGGATTCCCTGATGATCCTATGGATCCTGTGTTTTCCCGGCCCCAGCCATTTGAGGGCATGGAGAGTCGGTATACTCGAGGTGGTAGGAGCTCTTTTATGCAGAGAAGGGGTCTTCCTCGAATTCGATCAAAGTCCCCAATTAGATCCAGGAGTCGCTCTCCTGGTCCATGGACATCTCCAAGAAGAAGGTCTCCTAGAAGAAGATCACCAGATGGTTTTGGTGGGCATCCAGAGATGACCCATCGGAGATCAGCATTATATAGAACTGACAGAATGAGATCCCCTGATCGGCCTGTTTTCACTGGGGAGAGAGTGGTGAGGAGGCATGGTTCCCCTTCCTATATGCCGCGACCTTCTAATGATATTAGGGATATGGAATCTGGACGGGAACATGTCCATCCCAGGTCTGTTATGTCCAACAGAAGTCCTTCTGGTCGAATTTTACTTAGAAACAACAGGAGATTCGATGTTGTGGACAGGGGAGATAATGAGGACTACTTTGGGGGTCCTATGCATTCTGGTGGTAGAATACTTGAGCTCAATGGTGAAGGAAATGGAGATGAGAGGAGAAGGTTTGGTGAGAGACGAGGACCTGTTCGTTCTTTCAGGCCTCCTTACAATGGTAATGTTGGAGAGAATTTTCATCTCAATGCAGAGGATGCACCTAGACATTACAGGTTCTGTGCAGATGATGACTCAGAGTTCCATGAAAGGAACTTGAGGGAGAGAGACTTTGACAGGAGAATTAAGACCAGGCCAGCAAATGTGCCTCCTAGAAGAACCAGAAATATAGATGAGCAGGAAGGAAACTACAGACATGGTGGTGGACAGGTTTGGAATGACGAAGGGTATGATGATATTTCAAGAGTCAAGAGAAAAAGATTTTGATGCCCTTCTAATTAATAATATAATCAGAAAATCACCTGCTTTAATGCCTGCAGGTTAATCTGTTTTGCAAATTTTTCACCTAGGGAAGTAGATTAGATTATAATAATAATAAATAGAATATGTAACCGTTTAATCCTCTTTTTTCCTGCTTCTCAAAGTCTTACTGTTTTTAAAATAGAAATTGGTTTTGAGTACTCCGATTACATTTTATGTTCTGAGGAAAATTCTGGGTGTTCTGCCTGGCAAAGTATGGATATGGCCTTGTGCTGTTTGAAAGGGCAATTCTAAGAGCTGTGTATCAGTTGAGCTCTTTAGCCTTTACAGGTAATGATTTGATGAAGGGAATTCTTTGTGGGGTCCAAATCTGCTTTGTAGAATGGTTGTGGGAGAAAACCTTATAAGCCAAAGAGGAAAAAATGCACACTACACAGTGAATAATTGGTGAATTTGAGAAATCCCAGTTGTAAGCAAAAGACAAGCGTGGCTGTTGTGAATTTTGACTGATCTACCAGGAAGAAAGTGACATGTTAATGGTTTTCTTTGCCGTAACGCCACCGCCATTCGCCTATTCCACAAATTGAGCTTTGAATATCTATCGGCATCCATCCTTATTACGACGTATACATTAAGATGTGACGACTTACTTATCCATGGAAAGAGACGTTGTCAACCTATCTGATCCTCAAGGGCATTTCTGAGATTTATTAAAAAATGTTTTTGCCAGAACATCGCCAACAGCTCAGGATCACAAGATGAATAGATATATAAATATAAAATAAAGGAAACTTCAAAAACACTCTTTAAATTTTATTTTAACTGTATTTTACTCTCAAAATTTTAAAATATAATCTCTTAAATTTTGGATAATGTATATATTGTTTCAAAAATATAATTTTTGTTAAAAATTTAATGAGAAAAAGATATTTGTATTGTATTATTTCCTTATTAATCTCTTTTTGCATTGCACTGTTTTCCCATTTCCATATTAATGTCTTTTAAAATGAAAATAGTTACAAATAACCTTTTTGTTAAATTTTTAATAAAAGATAAAATTAATTAATAATGTGTATATTTTAAAAATTTAAGAAGTTAAATGTATGTTTTAAAAATTTTGAAATTAAAATATACATGATATAAAATATAAAGAAAGTTTTTTTTTTTTAATGAAATAACATACCTCATGCTTGTAATATTATTTTAGTAATGAAAAGAAAGTAAATTAGGGAATAAAACGGTCTACGAGATAATAGATTTTATTTTTAATGCAATAAATGTGTGATTAACGCAATATTTATTTTACAGAATAGTCACTGGGGAAGAGTCTAACGTTGAAAGTTCTTATTACATACAGTTGAGGACAAAAGAAAAATCTCAAGTAGAAAAAGACCAATGGCAGTGTCTTAATTGTGCACAACAAAAGGTCACAAATCAGTGGAATGTGTTGGTGAGCTATAAGAGTTGGTCCCCTACACAATATTGCTTGTCTAATGATATGTTTTATTTCTCTCATTAATTAGAAAATATTTAAAATAATATTACAATTAACAATAAGATATTTTAAATGTATTTTCTAACCAACGAGAGAAGAATAAAAAGAATATGTGGAGTTGTAGAAGTGAGAATAATTTCTTATTTTTATTATTTAATTTATTTAATGAGTATTTTGTATTTCATAAAAAGTGGGGGGCAATATAATCTTTATGCAAAGACCATCCTATCCAACTTTGGAGCATTAAGATACGTTTCAGACAGGGTCATCCTCGTAATAAATTTCCAACATATCATAGGATTCCTTTTTCAAAAATCCACACTTCTCCAAACGAGGAAATTCAAGGATGAATTTTAAGATTTTTTCTTGGGACAAATGCTTATACATGCTGGTAAGACACCCCTAAAACAGCACAACAAAATTTTATGTCTCAAACTATTAAAATATAATAAAATAATATTATAAATTAAAATTTTTAATTTATTATATTTTACTAGACAATAAATAAGACAAAAAAAAATCTTTATATTAAAACAAATTACTCCACCTACGGATCAGTTTATATTTTTCACAAATTTTATTCTGTATTTATGTAACCACCAGTTTTGTCTTTGCTTGGGGTCCATACGGTGTTTTGATCATTCATGTCCTTTCGCACTCGTGGAAGGACCACTCACATGCATGGTAGATAAGATCATGAAAAAAAAAGCTAAGTAGAGTTTATGTTGAAATGAAATGGTGACAAGTTGGAAATCGATGACAACTTCCTTATCTGAGAATAATGAAAATGGAGGAAAATCAAATAGGTCAAACTTTCAATTAATAATAATAAATTTAAAGTTAAATATTCGCCATCAGCTATTAAAGTTAAATATTCGCCATCAGCTGTCTATGTTTGGAATCACTAAAAAAATCATTTAGAGAAGAACAAATACTTCACTGAATGGTGTTTTTCTTGTCTTAACTAATTTAGAGAATGTATTTCTCGACAATGTCCCCATATTAGTCAAGAACAAATGTTTCTCGCTAATTCCTTGTTAATGTGACGAGGAATTTGGCAATACACTTGAGCACGTTTAGTTTATGGATTTGTTAAATCATTTGATTTATTCTTATATTATGCATACTTAATTATTTTTAAAATGAGAAGATCCATTTTAAGAATACATCATTCTTCAAAGTTAAAGAAATCAGTATTCTTAAATATTTAGTGGTATTAGATAATTCTTATAGTCATTTTAGGTAAATAAGTATTTTTATTAAGTTGGATGAAATTTATTTATTAAAAATTATAAAAATTATTTTAGTCATTTTATTTAGAATTCTGTTATATTATTTGCATATGAAATAATATATTTAGTCATTCTTATTATAATATGAAATAATAACAATAGAGTTTTTTTTATTCTTATATTGAGCTATTCTATAAACACAAGGTGCTCTCTAATTTGGCAAGAAACGTATGTTTCCTAGCTATTCTGACGTAGAGTCGGTGAGGAGCAATTCCTTGCCAAATTCTTCATTAAATTTAAATGTATTTTCTTTTTTTCAAATCCATATTAACTACATAATGTAATTCTCCTATGACAAGTAGCAGCCTCAAGTTTCCAATTTTCTTTTGATGTTTTGGTTGTATAAATTCAACCTTTTGTTTTTAAAGAAAATCAACGAAGATGATACCAGTAATTGCAGTAAAGAAACCCTAGTCAAAAGCAAGATTTGGTCCCAATCAATTAATTACAAGCAACCGAAGCTGTGTATATTTTCTAGTTTGGGCAATACTAGATTCTCAACGTGTTGCTTCTTATCAAGAAACTAGCCTAATGTCCCTAAGAAATACTTCCATATGATTCCATCTCTCGGATGCCACTCTTAATTCTTCATGAATTTGTATTGTATTATTCCATTGATCCTAAGGCTAATATCATCAAATAAAATCCAAAAATGCAAGGGTAAAGCTAGGACTTAAATAAGAAGGGATCAAAATTAAAAAGTTGAAATTTTAAGGGGCTAAATGAAAAATTTTCAAAGAGTAAAATTTGGCTTAGTAATGGTCGCCCTTAATGAGAGTCTGATAACTTTATTTACACTAAATTTAAATCTCCCAAGGCTATGTTGAAATCCATAGAATGACCTGTCCCCAAATTACTTACAAAAAAATGTAAGCTTTTCATAAATTTTAATAGATGCATTTGAAAACTTAGGGAGATCATGACACGCCGAGTATTATCAGAGATGCACAATAGGAGTAAAAGGAAATCTAAGAGAAAATTGTAACTGAATCTTTACTGATAGAAAATACAATGATAACTAACTACAGTTAGAAGGAGTTTGAATATACATATAGAAGCTATCAACCTAAGTATCATAAAGTTACATGGGCCCACAACCAGAGAAGACTGAGCCCATATAAATATACCAATACCCCCTTCAAGCTGGATGTAGAGACAATCTTAGCTTGCATAAGAGTTCATGGTGTCGAGACGCACGGAGAGATTTGGTCATGATGTCGGCCACTTGGTCTTTGGTTGGCAAATGAGAAACTGATATTAGACCTTGCAAAAAGTTGTTCACAGACATAGTGGCAATTGAGGTCTATGTGCTTCTTACGCTCGTGAAATATGGGGTTTCGGGCAATATGAATGGCAGCTTTGTTGTCACACTTTAGGGGAATTGGATGAAGGTCTTCAACAAGAAGTTCATGAAGCAATCTGGTCAGCCAGGCCAACTCAATTGTGACATGTCGCATGGACTGCTGAAGACAAAGAGACAGTAGTCTGCTTCTTGGATTTCCAGGATATTGAAGAACCACCAAGGACAATGTAAAAACCACTAATAGACCGAGGGGAAATAGGACAAGCAGCCCAATCACTATCACAGAAGGCCAGCAAATGCATATCAGAGGAAGTGTTGATCAGTAAACCTTGAATTGGAAATGTAAACACTAGAGAACGTGAATTGCTGAAACCAGATGAGCTTGACTAAGGTGCTGGTTGAATTGACTGAGAAATTGAACACTATAAGCAATATCCGACCGAATGTGTAACAAAAAATTAAGTTTCCCAAATAAGTCTCCTGTAGATTGAAGGCTCTAAAAGAGGTTGTGGCATATCCAAAGACAATTTAAAATCTCGAGAGAGAGGGGAAGTAACCTGAGGCAGACTTGAAACATTGAATTCAGAACATATATCAAGAGTATACTTTTGTTGGCTTATGAGAATACCCTGAGAAACTTTTGTAAACTCTAGACCAAGAAAGTAATGTAAATTGCCAAGGTCCTTGATTTTAAAAAGATCATCCGAGTGCGATTTAAGACATTGAATTTCCTCCAAATTATCACCAGTGACTAAGAGATCGTCTACATACACAACAATTATAACTATCAGACCAGCAGATCGATGAATGAATAAGGAATGATCATTAGGGGAATGTCTATAGCCTCCATTACGCAAGGTTTTGAACAGTTTGGCATACCATTGACGGGAGGCTTGCTTAAGCTCATAAAGTGACTTTTTCAACTTGCAGACTGAAGATTTATCTGAGATATGAAGTCCAGAAGGTGGTTTCATATATATTTCTTTATGTAGATCCTCATGAAGGAAAGCATTATTGACGTTAAGTTGGAAAAGAGACTAATTTCGTTTAACAACAAGACAAACCAAAGCTCGAATGGTGGTAAATTTAACTACAAGGAGAAAATGTTTCTTCATAATCTATTCCCCTTTTTCTGAGTAAACCCTCTCACTACTGTACGTGCTTTCTATCTCTCTATGGATTCATTCGACTTTCTCTTAATTTTGTATACCCATTTATAGCTTATAGGGCATTTTCCCTGGGTAACTTAACAAGATCCCAAGTGTTGTTAGCATGAAGAGCTGCAAACTCTTTATTCATTGCATCTTCCCACAAAGGATTACCAGCTGCTTTTTGATAATTCTGAGGTTCATGCTCAATAATAAGGCCGCTAAGGAGAAGTTGGTCTTGACTAGAGAGACTACTAAAGCATAAAGAATGCCGAGCTACCCAACCACTTGCGACAGTATGAAAACAACAGTCTGCAGAGTCATGTATACCAGAAACACAAGAACCACAGATGTAATCATTCAAATGAGTAGGTTGCCTTACTGTCATGTTAGATCTTCTAAGAGGTTGAGTGTTCTAATAGTCAACAGGATTAATAGAAGAACCAAATGATTCAAGAAAGGGACTGAGAGACTCATGTTGAGAGGAGGATGAATTATTAGAGACTTCAGACCCAGGTAGATGGATATGAGAATGATTGGGAGAATTGTGAAGATTGGGACAAGTAGCCACAGAAACATTAGTATAAAATTCTTCCATGGGTAAAGGACATGGAAAGGAAGGAGAATAAGTAATGTTTCTAAAAGGGAAAACTGTTTCACAAAAAACCACATTGCGTGAAATGGTAATTTGTTGTGTTTGTAGATTTAGAACTTTGTAACCCTTCTTACCAAAAGGATAACCAAGCAAGACTGCAGGGAAAGAATGCGATGAAAACTTATCTCTTTCTAAAATGATGGTGGAAACATAGCAAAGACATCCAAATGGTTTTAGATGAGCAAATGAAGGAGAGGAATGAAACAAGACTTGATAAGAGGTGGAGTTGTTGAGGGATTTTGAGGGCATGCGGTTAATAAGTTAGGCTGCAGTGAGAACACTATCACCCTAACACCTAATGGGGAGACTAGATTGAAACATTAAGGCCCTAGATGTTTCCAGTAAATGTCTGTGTTTTCTCTCAACTACCCATTTTCCTGGGGTGTGTGAGGGTAAGAAGTTTGACGAATATTCCCTAATGAGGAGTAACAAGAGTGGCCTTTTGTACTATTTCCAAGTTCAGGTGCATTGTCTGAACGAAGGATTTTAATGGTGGTATGGAACTGGGTTTGAATAAGTTGAATGAATGATTTAAGTGTTGTAAAGGCATATGCTTTATTTGGAAGAAGATTTATCGAAGTGTTCATGCTGAAGTCATCTACAATCATAAGAAAATATTTGTGTCCAGTGTGAGTGGGATATTTGTAAGGATCCCATAAATCAAAAGGAGCTTTAGTAGAAATTGAACTAGTGTAGTGGGGAAAGGGAGACGATGCTGTCTGAGCTGAGAACAAACAAGGCATGAATCAATTTTATTATCATTTTCAGATTTGGATACATCAATGGGTAACAATTGAAGCTTACTTCTGGGTATATGCCCTAAGATGAAATGCAAAGAAAAACATCATTATTTTTGAACACTGAATTACAACTAAGGAAACACTAGAATTCATGGGGATTGTAGGATTGGCAGGACTTTGCTGAAGAAGATATAACCACCATACCTTTTACCAAGAACCAAATCCCTCTTCATTGAAGGGGCCTATGCACAACAAAGGTGGTGAGAAAAATATATGAAACAACGAAAGGACGAGATAAAGAGAACATTAGTCAGAATAACATTGGGAAGAATAGGTATCGAAACTATTGATTTCACAACAACACGCCTCCCATTAGGAAGAGAAACAAAAAAAGGCAATTGTAAATCATTTAAACTAGAAGAGGCATCTATGTTAAAACAAATGTGATTAGAAGCACCACTATCAACAATCCACAGATTTTCCATTTCACAGAGGATTCACAAAATTCATCAGATAGCAGATTACCTGCAAAAGTTGTAGCAACAACAGAGTCGATAGATCGACTGTCTTGAATTGATTTTGCAAATGCACCAATTGGCTGATTTTATCATTCAATAGTTGAGGAACAGGAGCAGTGTCTTGAATTGATTTTGCAAATGCACCAATTGGCTGATTTTATCATTCAATAGTTGAGGAACAGGAGCAGTGGTAACCTCTTGTGAACTCTCAGCATTCTCAGTCTGCACCGAAACATAAAATCTTTTGGACTTTTGGAATTTAAAGTTTGGTGGATAACCATGAAGCTTGTAGCATTTATCTTTGGTGTGTTCGACCTTCTTACGGTAATTACAGATAACACTCGGCCTCTTAGTTTGGTCAGATCTTGGCACTTGATTGTTCTTCGAATTGGTGACATTCATAGCAAAAGCATCATGAGAGAACTAAGTTATAGGAATTGAAATCTCTTTCTGTTTTTCTTCATGAACCAGAATAGCATAAGCCTGATTAACACTAGGCAAAGGAGACATCATGAGGATATGACCTTGAGTGGCTGAAAAACTATCATTGAGTCCCATCAGAAATTGGAAACAACTTTTGATCTTCGAAATACTTGGCTAAGGCCTTTCTAGTTGCACAGGTACTGTCAGGCAAGGATTGGAACACCATCAATTCATCCCAGATTCTTTTAATTTTTGTATAATAGGCTGAAACAGTATCTGTAACGTGTGAAATCGAGTACAAATCCTTTTGAATATGATGTGCGCCATTTGCTTGTTCGAAATCTCACGAACAATTGAGAGGTAGATAACACTTTCGGCAATTTCTTTGTTCAAGACATTCAAAATCCAACTTATTACAATGAAATTACATATGTTCCAAGCTTGTAGAAGAGGAGAACTAGGATCAGGCTTCGGCAATTCTCCTGTGATAAAACCTAGTTTGTTCTTTGCAGACAACGCGATGATCATTCCTCGCTTCCAAGCATTGAAGCTTGTACTGTCGAACTGTTTCGAAACAAGAACCACTCCTAGACTATCGGATGAATGAAGAAACAGAGGACTAGGAAAATCGATCGACGGATCTTCGCTCGATCCAGCAATTTGTGAATCGGAGGCAGCAGGACTTGACGAATTCGTCGTCTTAGATTCTTAGAAAATCAAGAAAACCTAGAATTAGAGAAGAAGAACCCCACAGTAATCTTCATAGCTCTGATACCATGTTATCAAAGATACACAACAAGAGTAAAGTAGAGAGAAAATCTGAGAGAAAATTGTGACTGAATCTTCACTGATAGAAAATACGATGATAACTAACTATAGTTAGGTATCTGAATATATATACAGAAGCTATCAGCCTAAGTATCATGAAGTTGTATGGGTCCTCAACCAGAGAAGCCTAAGCCCATATAAATATACCAATACCGACTCCCCCAATTCCCTTCGTCCTTAATAATTTCTACAAACTTGTTTTAATCCATGACAACGGATAGTTATATTACCTCTGAAAACACACAAGTTACATTCACAAAACAATCCCATAAGCAAAAAATTTTATGTAAGAAAAGGTACTTAGCTACAAAAGGTGAAGGCTAATGAAAGAGAATTTCCATTTCCTTATTTGATTCTTCATTGCTCACTGAGATAGGGGCTCAAGTTTTGCATATGGGAGAAGAAGGAAGTTGAGCTTTTTCCCCACAAATTAGGGGTGAGCAAAATTCAATTAACCGACCGAACTGAAAATAATCGGTTAGTGTCGGTCGATTAGTATCAGTTTAGTCGGTCGGTTACGGTTTTGAAATTTGAAAAAATCAGTTAATGTCGGTCGATTTCGGTTTTGCATTTTTCCTAACCGATGAAAACCGAACTGACCGATTAAAACATTATAAACTTTAATGTTTTTATATACTATGTTAATTAGTGATTCAATTATTTTATTGATTGATTAAATCACTCAAATATTGTATCATCTTATGTATAAAAATAATTATATATTACTAATTGGATATATACTTTAATCTTGTGTAAATATGTTTATTGAAAATAATAATTTTCTAGTAAAGAAATTAAAAAAAAATGTTACTTTTGTTATGTATAGACATTTGTTTATGTTAATTTTTTCTTCTCTAAGCATTTGTGCATATCTTTGGAATCGAAAGAAGTTAGCTTCCTTAAATATCTTTATATATTTTTAGGTTTTTAAATTTATGTATTTTTACTTTTACTTATATGATTCTTAGTAAGATGTCATAGATACTTTAAAAAAAAATTATTTTAACTTATTTAATAGTCACATTCTTAATTTACAGTAAAGCAATTAAATATATATTCCAAGTAGACATAACACTAAAATGGAAATAAAAGCTTTTTTTTTTTTAAAAAAAAAAATTATTACTGTCGGTTAACTATTAACTGACTAAAATCGAACCGTTGATTTTAAGGTATAGTCGGTCGGTTATCGGTTTAACAAAATTACACAATCGGTTAGTGTCGGTCGGTTAAAAGTATTGTCAAAACCGACCGTAACCGATCGATGCTCACCCCTACCACAAATGGCACCAATAATGCATCCAAGCTGAGCTAGGTCCAACAAGAGAAGGAGATGATAGGAGGTGCCGAAGCTAGAGCTCCACTGATCTCTTCAATACCCAAATTAGTAAAAGTATATATAGATATGGAGAGATAAGGGAGAAAGCTGAAAAGAAGAGACTATGATTTTTAGCACCGATCAAGTATGAATTTTTTATTGAACGACAAAAACATAATACATAATTTGATTCATGATCGTTAAGTGACTATGATTTTTTGTTTTGTAATTACTAAATCTATGATAGGAGGTGAAGGGAAGCATACACACGTGATATTAGGGTGCGAACGAAGAGGGAAGTATAAGCCTCGAAAGAAAACCCATATAGGGGCGGAGACCGCAACAAGAAAATGTGGATGTCCATTTAGAGTGAAGGGAAGTCAATGGGCTAGTGGTTTATGGAAGGTGCGAGTGCAATGTGGATCCCCTAACCATCCTCTAGCAGAGTCGTTGGTTGGGCATCCATAAGTAGGACAATTGAAATCAGGAAGAGTTAACCATGGTGGAAGACATGACAATGAGCAAGGTTCCTCTTAGAGATATACTGTTATCATCGAAGAAAAAAATGTAGAAAACTTAACTATAATAACACAGATATATAATGTTAAACAACAATTAAAGCTAAAGATTAGGGGTCCACGAACGTCACTATAACATTTGATGAAATCCTTGGATAATTACAAATATTTGTATTGGTATAGGAGTGATGAAGGGTCAGATATCGTGAAGGACATATTCTAGACGCACCATGATTTAGTGAATTTGTTGAATGCCTTACCTATTGTACTCATGATGGATAGCACATACAAGATCAATGGGTATCATATCCCACTGCTTGAGATTGTCGATATGACATCGACAGAGTTGACTTTTTTCGGTGGGATTTTCATACATAGAGTCTAAATGCACTGATAACTTTCAATGGGCTCCTGAGAGGTTGAGGACCAGTATTCCCACTACATTGAATATGTTATGTCGGTATCACATTAATAAAAATGTTGAATCAAAATGTAAGTAGTTGGTGTGGGATTATGTAGAGTATAAGAGGGTCATAGATGTGTGGGAAGCAGTTGTTGATGCTTATGATGAGGAAGCATACTATCATGCTTATGGGGCATTCCATAACACATGCGCGGAGCTCAATAGCTTTGTTACATACGTAGATGATACGTGGTTGAATCTGCACAAAGAGAGATTTATCCCAGCTTGGGTTGACAGGTTCATGCATTTGGAAAACACGACGACAATAGGTATGAGTGTATGTTTATTTCTTAGTATATATTACCACATCCTCTCACATTCTATTTATGTGTTACATGTCTCATTATGTCCTTGTTGGGAGGCCATACATGGTCTAATCACATTGCAGCACAATGAGATGAAATTATTTTAGCACAATCTTGTGAAAGTGGAGCACAAAATGAAGTGTCCGTTGTTTAGTGTTTTGCATCATTGTGTTTCACTTGTTGCAATAAGACATATGTTGAAGGAGCTAAAGAGGGCTCAATCATATGTTGGTTAAGAAAAGGTAACATGTGGTTGTCGCATAAAGACTACACATGGATTATCATGTGCACATGAGCTTGGGCACTGCAGCATTGATTGCTAAAATATGTACATGCTTGAATGAGTATATATGAAATAGTTTATAATGTGTTGGAACAAAGTGCAAGCGTACACTATCAGTGCAGTAAGCAAGTATTCCAGGGGTTGTCGTACCCAAGGGATTGTGATTGATTACCAGAGTAGTATAATTCTAATATTGCTCAAGCGGTCAAATTATGATGATATAAGCAAAGTAAATAAGTGCAGAAAAGTAAGCAAGCAATAAAAGAAGATTATATAGCATATTGTATAGAGAAAACAATGATAAGAAACCTAGGGATTCAGATTTCACCACAATTGCTGTGTATAGACTTTCTTGATTCAGTTATGAAGCTATAGAGTTATCAATTGCTAGCCAGGATTCCCTAATCTCATCAATCAGCCTTGGTATTAGGTAAGATCAAATCTAATTACAATTACTAACCCTGCTACTGGTATGTGCAAGTTGTAGTAACTATAATTGTATTAATTTCTGTGGACATCCCTTTAGGGAGGTTAGGGGAACGCTCTAATTCCCATGTGGCTACACAGGGTCCTCGGTACTGGTCTGTCCTTAGCTCCTCTATGGATTTAACTTTCATGGTCTAGACTTTCATGGTCTAGATTAACTAATCTCCAGTCGGTCTCATAGAAAACCCACGAATTTCCCCTAACTAATTGGCTAGATCAGTTAAGAGTAAAGTGCAGAAAATTAAACCCAATTGAATAAAACACAAACTTTCATAACTTCATCAATTTAGTCTATACAAGCAAATTGGGCTACATCCTAGTCCCTAGAATAGAGTTAGTTACACATGGTAATGGAAGAACACATGATAAGATAAAGAGAACATGAAAGAGTAGAAGAAAAACTAGGGAGTGACGCCTTGTTGTCTTACGGAAGCTTGAAGGGTTGCTGCTATCGTCCTCTCCTTCTTGTGCGCAGCCCTCTTGAATTATTTATAAGGTGTCCAATCCCTATTAGACTCAAAGTAGTACTCTAAATTAAATTACAAATCTAATTACAAATCTAATTACAAGTCAATCCTAATCCTACTTTAACTAGGCTTTAATTGGGCTTCATACTTCAATCCTGCTTGAATTACACTTCCGGAGAGTCTTCTAGGCTTTGGACTCCTAATCCTTGCATGCCACAACTTCTCGGAAGTCTACTTGGCTTGGAAGTCTTCAAAACTACTCCGGAATAGCTCCAGGGCGCTGCGTTGTGAAGTCCCAGTGCCACGGCATCCATTGACAGAATGCTCAACTTCCTCTCAGGTACAGGGTGCCACAACGCCCATTGGTAGAATGGGACTTTTCTTCCATTTTGCTTCCCTTGACGTGTGTACCCACAAAACAATGAAATCCAATCAAAAGCATTGTGTTTTTACCTTAATTGGGAATTGAAAAGTAAGGGAATTGATGCCAAAATGTCTATATAAAATGTAATTATCAAACTCCCCCACACTTATCCTTTTACTCGTCCCAAGTAAAAATCAAACACAAGTATACATGCAAGATAGCAAGGCTTTCACACATAACTGACTTACTAACCATATCTGGCCTTAGAATTATTCTCATGGGATGTTCTGGATTCCAATCATCATGTCATAATGCAAGATCATCTAATACAAAATAATAATCCCAAATTCCCAAGGTAACTCTCACAATACAAATTGGCTTAGGCTCAATTCTTACATAAGGAAGTAATAGAAGGAAAGTTCCATATAATAGGGTAATAATATCATGAAAAGCCATAATGAAGATATAAGGTATAAAATCAAGTGAATATATGCATAATAACTAATCACATTTCTTGGAGTATATGCAGTGAGGGATGAATTTCTCTCATATGTATGCAATATTCTCTCATCTCACAAGTGTTTGGAGGGTCGGATTTTCACTCATTTCATGACAAACTAAGAATTTTCCATAGGCTTGCTCATATATCAAATTTCCACCACTCATAATAAATCACATTCACTAATCAAAGGGACTTTTTGGGGTTGTAACGGGGCTAGCTGAAAGTGATAAAGGCTTAGGACACACTAAGAAGGGACTATGTGAATTCAGAGTCACTCTTTATTTCACATACTCTCCAACCACTAACTCAAATACTTCATCTTTTACTCCTTTTTTTTCTACTCTATTGTCTCCCTTTTTTCTTTGACTTCTTGACCTTTTGACATTTTTCTTTTCTTTTCTATCTTTTCCTGGCCTTTCTTATTCTAATTTTTCAGAGCATTTTTCTCTTTTATTCTTTTCTTGCTCATTGCCCTTTCTTCTAGGGAGAAAATCCTCATTATGAGGTTTTTTTTTTTCTTTCTCTTTTTCTCTCAGCTAGGGAGAAGTTTTTACTTTCCCTGAATTCACACATTCCTTCAAAATATTGGTGTCCATTTGGAGGAGGAACAGAGGAATGAGATCGTGATAGAGATAGGGTTAGAGTAAGGGAAAGGATAAGCTCAAAAGGGTCAACTAGGGGGTAGCTCAACTTTCAAGGTTTTGATATATAGGATATCAACACACACCATCCCTAAACTGGATGCTCTGTGTTTGCAGGTTATGCGGTGGGGTTTCATGGCAATCAAGTGACTACTAGTCAACTCTACCATGATCCATAGTACTATCAGAAACATGCTTGAATAGATTGGCTACAAAAGGGTTTGGGGAGGTGCAGATGGGCGAACCTAGGTGCCCTAATCATCCTAGTGTATGTGATTTCAATGTGGTCTCAAAATACATAACAGAACAATTCTAGAAAAATTAAGGATGTCCTGTTCACTCACAAACAACAAGCGAGCTTTATTGATGCGGATTAATGGCTCAAAAGCTCACCGGGGGATAATTCATCTACTCACATTTTGATTTACTCCAATATCTCAGTAAACTATGCATACAATTGGAATATCAAATAAATGTGGGTTCACACACTAACATGGTAAGCTCATAATTCCTAGAGGCTTTTCAATCATCAATGGATAAGATAATTAAACAATCATGCATTATTTCCACAACAATTGAATATTCCTCATCCCATATCATCAGTTAGGCACCATTTTTATCATGAGCCATGGTTTTCAGTTAGAACACACACAAACAATCATTCAATCATGTAGAAACAAAGAAAATTAAGCAAAATTCACACAATCATGCAATAAGTATTCTATTGCTCAAATTAAAAATTTTATTTCAACTACTATGCTAATAAACTATGTCCCTCCCCCACACTTAAACTTAATATTGTCCTCAATGCAGAAAATAAAAGGAAAAGGCCAACTTGGTAAATGCAGCCTAGTCGGTTCCTTCAGAGTCTTCCTCTGAAGATTCCTTGTTTTGTGGTTGTGGAGTGGCATATGGTGGTCGAGGGAAATGGGGGAATGGTGGCAGGCCAGTATGTCCTACTGCACCGGCTTCCAAGTATTGCTTAGCTATGCGATACCATTGGATGGAAGTGTCATACCATTGATAGCTGTAGTCAATGTAGCTATTAAGCCTAGTGGCAAGTGCAGGGTCCATATAGCCTTGTTGGTGGAGGGGTGGCTGTTGCTCTGGTGCTGCAGGAGGAACGGGAGGTTGAGGTGGTGGTAATGGTGGAGGTGGGACTGCAGGGGCGCCTCTCAGGGTTGGGGCTTTGAGGCGATTAAAGAAAGTTTTATTCAGCACCCTCCCTGGCTCAATCAGGGGCTCTGAGGTTCCCCAAACTACTCCAGCTCTTTAGAATAGTGCAGCAATGAGATGGGGAAAGGGAAGCACCTTTTTTTGTTGGCGGTTTGGCCGATGCTCCCCAAGGTTTCCTTTATGGTGGCTCCTATATTGAACCTCCATCCGTTGTGCATAGCCCATAGAAATTTAGCCCTCATTTTGGTAACATCGGAGGTGTGCGTGGATGGTAATAGGCGGGCTGAGATGAAGTGCAAGCATGTCTTATTGATCTTATCTAATTCGGCTTTGGGGAAGTGGTAGAATTCCCCATCTCTAGTCACCCATTGCATCCCTTCAATGCTCAGCTCTCTTGTGATTGCATTGTAGTCTCCAGTGGCTACGAACTCATTCAAGCCCAACTCGCCTACATGTAACCGAGGGATCTCATATATGTCATGAATGAGCCCCCAATCAAAAGGTACATAGCAGCCTTGCACCCAGCTTTGGTAGGGAGTCTTCAATTCCAATATGTTGGCATAAAATTCCTTCATGATGTTGAGTGGTGCAGGCTCTGGCTATTGGGCAAACTTGAGCCATCCCCTCCATGCCATTTGGTTGGCAATAGGTGCAAAGCATGGCATTGAAAGATCGATGCCAAACTCAAGAATGGTGGGTTTATTGCATAGTTCTTCATAGAAATCTTCAGCCCTTTTACTGATGAACTGAGTAACGTCATACTTGGGTGCTTGTGAGGAGGATGACCCCTTTCATTTTCCCAATCATTTTAGTGGCATTTTGCCTGCAGAAACACAATAGAAAACAACCAAACAGGGCACCTATTCCACAAAAATAAAAACACTATTCCAGAACTCCCACAACACACACTATTGTAGCCAAAATTCCCAATGTATAACCAATAGAATTTAAGTGAAAATCAAAGCTATTAATACCAAAAGGATGTATTTAAGAATCAATCACACATACCCCAGCCCACATGCATGCACAAAATCTTACCCAATAAATACCACATTTCAAATTCAGACAGCATTACCCAAGGAATAGAATGGATTAATTTCTCCCAATTGCACCGATTAAATAGAGTGGGTGATCAAGAAATTACCTTTAGGATGTCCAAGGGTGTGATTCCTAACCTTTCCTCACCAAATTACAGCCGAAACTTTAAGAACAATAGAGAGAGAAAATTCGCGTTCTAGTGAGAGAAAGTGCGGAACAATGGTGATTTTCTCTTCCAATCTTGAGATTGTTCGGAGGAGATGATGTTTGGATGAATTTGGAAGTGAATGGGAGTGATTTCGTGATAAATAATTGGTGGAAATCCGAAGGAGTGCAAAGGGGATGAACTTGGGTAGGTGAGTGTTTGAAATGGGAAAAGCGTGAGAATGGCGGGTTGTTAAGGTTTAAATTCTAGTAATGGGCGTTGGGACACAGAGGGAAATTTTTTTTTAAAAAAATAAAATTGGCAACTGCTACAGTGTTGGGCGCTGTGGCGCCCAGAGCTAGACTTGCATGTTGGAAGTGGAGGCCGTGGGGCCCAGAACTAGCGCCATGGCGCCTGGAAATGCTTTGTGCCCTTTTTGTCTAAAATCTTTCTTTTTTTGCTCCATTTTGTGTCCAATACCTACATGGCTTCAATTAACTATTTGAATGACTCTGAGTAGTAGAGAATTGACTAAAATAAAACTAAAACATACTCATAAAAAGGAAAAAGGAAAAGAAATAAAAACCGATGGGTTGCCTCCCATAAGCGCTTGGTTTATAGTCCTCAGCCTGAATTTTCTGGTTTCATTGAAGGTTTTGTAGGGTGACAACATGCACGGGCATGTTTTCACTAGTTAAGTAGGGCTTCAATCTGTGTCCATTCACTTTGAAAGTTTGTCTATCCTTCGTTATTGCTATGGCTCCATATAGGGTTATTGTTGTGATTGTGTACGGACCGTACCATCTTGATTTTAGTTTGCCCAGATGAAGCTTTAGCCTTGAGTTGAGTAGCAACACTTTTTGCCCAGGATAAAAGTCCTTTCTTGCTGTCTTTCTATCATGTCATGCCTTGACTCTTTCCTTGTAGATGTGGGGATTTTCATAAGCTTCCTTTCTGAATTCATCTAATGCATTGAGTTGAAGCATTCTGTTTTGCTGGCCTGCATGTGGATCAAAATTTAGTAGTTTGACAGCCCAATATGCCTTGTGTTCTAATTCAACTGGTAAGTGGCATTCCTTCCCAAAGACTATGTTGTATGGTGACATGCCTAAAGGAGTCTTGATTGCTGTCTGTATGCCCAAAGTGCATCATCCAGCTTCAAGGACCAGTCCTTCCTGTTGGTGTGGACAGTTTCTCTAATATCCTCTTTAGCTCCTTGTTAGATACTTCCACTTGCCCACTGGTTTGTGGGTGATAGGGGGTGGCAATTTTGTGCCTTACTCCATATTTGACAAGGAGAGCCTTGAGTTATTTGTTGCAGAAGTGTGTCCCTCCATCACTAATCAATGTTCTTGGGACTCCAAAGCGAGTGAATATATTCTTTCTTAGGAATCTTGGCACCACCTTGGAATCATTGGTAGGAGAGGTAGCAGGTTCTACCCATTTAGACACATAGTCCACAGTAACTATGATATACAGGTTCCCATAGGATGATGGGAATTGTCCCATGAAATCAATGCCCCAAACGTCGAATAAATCAACTTCTAGGATGGGATTCTGAGGCATTTCATGTTTCTTGGACAGATTTGCAACTCTTTGGCATCCATCACAGCTTTCCACAAAGGATTGTGCATCTTTGAAGAGTGTTGGCTAATAGAAACTAGATTGAAGTACTTTATTGGTTGTCTTGTGACTTGCATAGTGCCCTGCATAGCTGCTAGAGTGGCAACTTTCTAGGATGGCTCGAAATTCTTCTTCTGGGATACACCTTCTTATCATGTGATCACTACATCTGCGATAAAGTACAAGATTATCCCAAAAATAATATCTTACCTCATATAAGAATTTCTTCCTTTGTTGATAGGTTGCTTCAGGTGGTAATTTGTGACAGGTTAGGTAGTTAACAAAGTCAGCATACCATGTCCCATCTTTTCCTTGTCTGTACCATCCTTTCTTTACAATTTTTCTGATGGAGAAGACTTGCTCATCAAGAAAGGAATCTGCTACTCGAATTTTATTCTTAGCATGACTTTCCAATCTGGAAAGATGATCTGCTATGAGGTTGTCTGTTCCTTTCTTGTCCTTTATCTCCATATCAAATTCTTGCAGTAGAAGAATCTACCTAATCAATCTTGGCTTGGCATCTTTCTTATTCAGCAAGTACTTTAGTGCAACATGGTCAGTGTAGACTATGGTCTTATTGCCAATGAGATATGGTCTGAATTTGTCAAAGGCAAAGACCACAACTAACAACTTCTTCTCTGTAGTGGCATAGTTGACTTAAGCAGGGTCAATAGTCTTACTTGTATAGTAGATAGCTCTGAAAGTCTTGTCTTTTGTCTGCCCTAGAACAGCTCTTACTGCATAGTCACTTGCATCACACATTATTTCAAAGGGCACCTCCCACTTTGGCGTGATCATGATGGGGGCAGTGATGAGTGCTTTCTTCAAGGTCTCAAATGCAATCTTGCAGTCTTTTGTGAATGAAAATTTTGCTTCCTTCAGGAGAAGATTGCAAAATGGTTTGGTGATCTTTGAGAAATCCTTGATGAATCTCCTGTAGAATCTTGCATGCCCTAAGAAACTCCTTACTCCTTTGACAGTAGTAGGAGGAGGAAGTCTCTCAATCAGCTCCACTTTGGCTTTGTCTACCTGTATGCCTTATAATGATATTATGTGGCCTAGGACAATTCCTTCTGTCACTATAAAGTGACATTTTTCCTAATTCAGCACCAAATTTGTTTCTTGGCACCTTTTGAGTACTAATGATAGGTTGTGGAGGCAAGAATCAAAAGAGTTCCCACATACTGAGAAATCATCCATAAATATTTATATGAATTTTTCCACCATATATGAAAATAATGCCATCATGAGCCTCTGAAAAGTGGTAGGTGCATTATACAACCCAAATGCCATCCTTCTAAATGCAAAGGTGCCATAGGGGCATGTAAATGTTGTCTTTTCTTGGTCTTCAGGGGCTATGGCAATCTAGTTATAGCCAAAATATCTATCAAGAAAACAGTAGAAAGGATATCCCGCTAATTTGTCTAGCATTTGATCAATAAATGGCAATGGGAAGTGACCCTTTCTGGTTGCCTTGTTCAGCTTCCTGTAGTCAATGCATACTCTCTATCCAGTCACAATTCTGTTGGGTATCAGCTCATTATTGTCATTTTTTACTATAGTGATTCCTCCTTTCTTTGCCACAACTTGCATAGGACTCACCCATTAGCTGTCAGAGATGGGGTAGATGATTCCAGCATCAAGCCACTCTGCACTTCTTTTCTGACCACCTCTTTCATCTTGGGATTCAATCTTCTCTGGTGTTCTATTGAGGGCTTGAAATTCTCTTCTATGTAGATTTTGTGCATACATAGAGTGAGACTTATGCCTTTAATGTCAGCAATGGTCCACCCTATTGCCTTTTTGTTTGCTCTCAACACTCTCAACAGCTTTTCTTCCTGCACTTTGGTTAGAGAAGCAGAAAGAATAACTGGTAAGGTTTATGAATCTCCCAGATAGTTGTACTTCAGGTGATCAGGTAATGGTTTCAGCTCTAGTTTGGGTGCTTGCTCAGTTGAAGGTTCGGTTGGGGCTTCAGGCTCCCCCAATTCTTTAGCAGGTTTCTTAAAAAATATTGTGGGGTTGCCTCAAGTTGTTGAATGCATTCTTCAATGTTAGGATCCTCTTCTGGTGTCATTCCAGCTAGGCATGCTTCGAGAGGTTCAGAATACTTAGAAAGTTGCACCACCTCCTTGATGCATTGGTCAATGATGTCTACTCTGAAGCATGATTCTTCATCAGCTGAGTGTTTTAATGCCTTGAGGATATCAAAAGTCACTTCTTCTTCTTGCACTCGTAGAGTTAGGTTCCTTTTCTGCACATCAATCAAGGCCCTTTTAATTGCTAAGAATGACCTTCCCATAATGATTGAAATTTCTTGATCTTCTTCCATATCTAGGACAATAAAATCTGCAGGGAAGATGAATTTGTTAACTTTAACCAAAACATCCTCTACTATACCTCTTGGATATTTAATGGACTTGTCTACTAATTGTAGGGATACAGTAGTAGGCTTGGCTTCCCCAATATTCAACTTTTTGTAGACTGAGAGTGACATTAAATTTATGCTAGCTCCCAAGTCACATAATGCTTTGTTGAAGTACTCCTGGCCTATAATGCATGGAATGGTGAAACTTCCAGGGTCTTCAAGCTTCAGTGGTAGCTTATTTTGAAGGATAGCACTGTACTCTTCAGTAAGTGCAACTGTTTCATAATTTTGTAGCTTCCTTTTGTTGGACAAGATATCATTCATAAACTTCACATAGTTGGGCATATGTTCTAAAGCTTCTGCAAAAGGAATGTGTAGAGTTGTCATTGACTCACAAATTAATTCACTACTCCCTTAAAATTATATAATAATATAGGGCAAGTAGCATCGATGCCACGAGGAAGCGTGTATTTAATCTAATATGATTGCTTTAAAAGAAAATAAACTACGAATTGAAATAACAGAAAAGTAAACTACCTAGATGAATTACCTAAGGACTAACACACGAAAGGGGGGTTTTGAATATGTAATTGAATGATATTAAAATTCTGGGCAGAATGTAAAGAAAGCAAAGATAAGAGAACAAAGAGAAGTAAAGCAAAGTAAATTGAGTGAATAATGGAATAAAGCATGCTTAGCATCGACATATCCTCACCATGATTGACACAAATTTGATCATTGACACATAGGTAAATTAATTTCGAATAGCTAGACTGTAGAACTTTGTACGACAAAATTCCCTATCTTCCCTTACCGTTTGTTTTGTAACTAGAACGTCTGAGCTCAAAACCTACCAAGTTCAATAACCTCAATACACCAAAGCATGAGATTTAACCGAGCTTGGAGCATTAAGATCTATGGAAAACATCATATAACCTGACCATAAAGGTCCACCAGCGGCTTTATGTAATTCAGATATGAAATTGTTCTAATTAATCTAATTCTAAGATTAACTAGTTGTTACTTATGCTAATTAATTAAGGTTCCAAACTTACTTAATTGGCTAACAATATGAATTATTCAAATAGGTTGGTTAGCTACTCTAAACAAATCTGAATGGATTCAATAACAATGCTGTCAAATAATTTCAGAATACCCAAATCAATTTATCAAACATTCAAATCATAAACTTATCTCACAAACTTGGTATCATGGCTTAGATATGTCTAGCTAAGCATAAAAGAAATTAAGCTACCATGTTAACGCATCCAGCAAAATTCTGGACTGAAAGCATGGTCACTTTGAACAAAAATAAATAAAAGAGAAAAATACTAGATGGAGTCTCGGCAGCAGGAACAATGGCTAAATGTCTTCTGCTCTTGATGCGTTGCTCTTGGTGGTGTTGCGTGGTTGTAGATCCAGTTCTTGATATGAACCCCACCAACATTGTGACGAAACCAATAACGAAATTATTTAAGGATCGTTTCTACTTCAGGCTTGGATGGACAAACCGCAACCCATCACCTATATTGAGGTGCGAACCTTGGTGTAGTGAAGACGCCACAATCAAGGATGGATGCTTGATTGATAAGTCGAATAGCTCACAAAGAACTAGAGAGAATATGAAAAACTCACAATTTGGTTTAAACACATATTCAGATTTGTTATTGAATCAAAGAGGCCTATTTAAAGGCTTTACAAAACTAGGAAAACTTGTTCAAATAGAAAAGGAAATAAAATAAAAGTAATCTAATATAATTTAATCAAATCAGATTACTTCTAAAATTAGGAAACTAAATAGTTGACTAATTTTTAATACAATCATTCCTAAAATAGCTCAATCAATTTGTTAGCCACTTGGGCATGAATCATGTTGATTATCTTCGGTTGACCATGCTCCATGGGCCTCCACGAATTAGCTTGTTCCAATGCTTCTTGAACCAGCCCAATTAGTGTTTCCTTGAACCTCTTTGTCCTAGCTCTTGTCAAGGGGTCGGGTGGCACTTCAAGTGGGTTTCTACTCCACTTGGCAGCAACATTTCCATGTGCAGTGCTGGCAACAACATGTCCATTGGTAGCAGCAGCTTCTCCATTGGTAGTGCTGGCAGTCACGCCTTCCTTGGCAACAATGGTGGTCACGTTTCCATCATTCCCGTCCTCTTGAAAAGGATTTGTCCTCAAATCTGCAAGGTATACATAAAAAGGGAATATATTAGAAACAAGAGTTACATTACCCAAACTGTACTTACCTTGAAGCTCTAATATATCAACTTCAGTATTGATATATTCAAAAACTTGGATCAAATCTTCTTCTCTTGTTTTCAGCTGAAATCTTGTTGGAAACATAGGTATCTTCTTTCTCTTGTGTAATAATCCTCCAGGGTCAAATATTATCCTTTGGACAGCATTGTGTTGAACCTTCTCATGTAATTTTACTACAAAGAAAACTTTCAATTTCCCACTTAAGCTAGTATACTTATCAACATGTGATAGTAATCTATTCATGTGGGTTAATGAATTATAATCAAAGTGAAATATCAACATATTAGTATCCAACACAAATACTTTTCCATTTATGGGCCATTTAAATTGCATTGTATATGACATAGAATCACCAAACCATGTCATACTAGGAATGATAAAATCTACTGATCCTATGATATGTTCTTCCCAATCACACAAAGAATTTTCAAGCACAAACTTATTGTCTTCTTCAAGTAAGGAAGTAAAATGCTCAAAGAACTCTGAAAACTCAATTCCCAAGCAAGTACTAAACATGTTACAAGGATTGCTAAGAACACAAGACTCTCTAAAGTACTTATATTCTAACAACTCTTCATCCCAAATTGGATTAGAAGTACCCCTTATTGAAGGAATATAAACCAAATTAGGATTCATAGTGTCATAAACATGAGCACTCTTATGAATACTTGCATCACCACACACACTTGCAAAAAGAGAATATGAAGTTTTAGAATGAATAAATTTATCACACTTAAATTCTCTATGTAGTAGCAAACACAACAATGACGCATTAGAAAGCTCCTTGAAAGCATTAAAAACTCTCTCACGCACATTATTCAGCTTAATCATTTTGGCCTCATAGAATTGATTTCTCCAAAATTTCTCATGTTGGATTTGCATAAAAACATTTGCCAAACAAGCATTGGGCTTTTTCTGAAAATCAAGATCAGCATGTAATATTCTATTGGACTTACATCCCAATGACACTTCACATAAAATAGGAATAAGAATGTACCTTAAAGGAAGATTTTCAACACTTGCATGTTCTTTTTCATGCTTGCATTTGATAACATATAGCAAGGGCTCCATGAATTCAAGCCACTTCTCATGCCATTTCTTCAAATTTCTTTTTCTCAAATCAATTAACACATTTTGCAAATGCTCAAGATGTTCAATGAAATTCCCATTATAGACCAAAGAATCTCCAAAATAGTCAACATCAAAATTACACAAAAATGCACAAAAGAAACTATGAATCACACACAACTGATTTCCTTTTAAGAAAAGACCATTGTGTTTATCAAGCTTGTCTAATGTAATTCCACATCCATTGAAGACACAAAAATAGTTCAACTTAGTAGTCCTTGAAGCCTTAATGAAATCAAATTCCAGTGAATTCAAATCAAGTGCAAAGATAAGTATATTCCTTGGTGATACTAAATCAAGAATGAAATGACTTTTAAAATCATGCAAGAAAGACATAGAAGCATAATAGTCAAATTCCAATATATTTGCATTAAGGGTTGATACTTTCCCTTGACATGATGAATCAAGAACCATATTATCCTTAAAGTGCAGCAAGGAATCAATAGAACAAGATTGAAAAATTCATCACTGCTTTTCATGACAGTAGCGTCATGACAATAGGCTTTACATATGTGACCTTCATGCATATGAGTTTCATGCTCCCAAATCAAGGAATTAACATGCATATTGACAGATTTATGTTCAGCAGTTCCAATTGCATTCAACATGGTAGAACAAGTAACATGATCCTCATATAATGTATTAACATGCTCAAGTCCTAAAGATTTTGCTTTACTACTAGAGAGTAGAATAAAATCGCATATGCATAAATTTTTATGAGCTATTCCACCATAAACATCAATCGTAATGATAATATTAGGATCATACTCAAACAAATATTCAAATTTCTCAATCAATTTAGATTTACCTCTAGGAATCATTGGAGTTTTCTCCTTTATAACACATGATGATCCACTAGGCAATTCTTTTGAGAAATCTCTATGAAAATTCTGCAAGAAAGAAAAATCACTAGAACAAGAGTTAGGAGATCTAATTATGAAATCATGAGAAAAACTCACACTCTTATCCTCACTTTTTCTTGTGCACTCATGCAGGAATTTTTCTTTTATCTCAAGCACTCTCTCATTTTTGCATTGCTGTCCACATTCTTCACTCTTATTTTTCTTAATTACACTTGTTTCTTTTTCAGACTCATATGTAATTTCTTTTGTCTCTATTTCTTTTTCCTCCTCATTCTTTTTCTCCTCACTTTTCTCAATACTCTCACACTCAATCACTCTATTCTTTTCTTTTGGACTCTCACTTTCATTTTTATCACTATTTTCTTTTTCAAAATTTTGCCTTTGAATTCTCTTTTGATCTTCAAGTGCCTCTTCTAGTTTGAGAGAAACTAACTTAATTTTTCGGTCATTCATGGAAAGAATGTATCTATTCTTTTTATCATGAGTACCCTTTCTTCCAACCTCCCAAGGATGCCCCAAGAGTAAGTGACTATAATACATTGGTGCCACATCACAAAGCCCTTCATCCTTATATTTGCAAATGGAGAATGCAACTGACACTTGCTTTGTTACCCATATATCTCCACTGCCTTCCAGCCACTTCAACCTATAAGGTTTAGGGTGCTTTAAGGTGGGTAAACTTAGCTTCCCAACCATCAAAGTACTAGAAAAGTTAGCATTCTTCCCACCATCGATGATCATGCCACATACTTTTTCGTTCACATGGCATCTAGTTTGGAAATGTTTAGGTTGACTCTCACCACCAACTCCCTCAAGCTGCCTAATGGGTAGGGCATCTTCATGAATGGGTTCTCTAAAGCCTTTGCTATTACAGCCCTTCAATGGTGGTATTTTATCTTCATCTTTTGTGACATCACTACTCCTCCTAGAGTTGATTACTCTCCGAAAAGATTCTTCCTTTTCTTTCTTCTTGAGTTCAGCTCTTGCTCCCCTTGGTGGAGCTCGGCCTCTAGGCACGCGAGGCAGCTCCCTTAGGGCATTTTCTATGCGGTCTATTCTGTCATGTAAGGCTTCCAGCTCCGCTCTCATCATTCTCCTCACCTCTCTTGTCATTGCCTCCATCATCGGTTGTGGATCTACAACACCCTTGCACCTACTGAAGCACTTTCATGAGACATGCTTGCTGCAAGAAGAAATGTTAGCAAAATAAAATCCTCACTTCACACAACTCACGTGTTTCCTCTCAAAGATTGACACTCTAATTTCACTCGTGTTTACAAAGAGAATAGTTTGGCTTTTGCTCTCCGTAATGTATGTCACTCTTGCCTTTTTCCTCTCTTAATCCTCTCAAGAGTTCTTATTAAGCTAAACAACCAAAAACAGAATTTTCTGGGCAAGTTTCTCAACCGAACAAGGTCAATCAATTCTGGAAAATTGCAGAATTTTCTGGGCACAATTCACACCCCAAACAAGGCAATCAAATCTGGAAAATTTCAGAATTTTCTGGGCCAAAGGTATACAATTCTGGAACAATTAATTGGCAACACAACAAATCTGAATTCTGAAAAAAAACAAGGATGCAGAATTCAAGCAAACAATTCAAATCTGAAAGATATCTTGCAATAAACCAAATCTGAAATCTGGGAAACAAGCATGCAACACACCAATTCGAAAATTCTGAAATATACCAATTCAAGACATCAATTCGAAATTCTGGACAATTCAAGACAATAACCGAATCTGAATTCTGGAAAGTAAGAGTGCAGAATTTAAATAGTCAAATCTGGAAACCAAGAAAGCAATAACCAAATCTGGACAATTTTTTTTTTCGTTTTTTTTTTTTTTGAATATGGGGAACCAAGAACACGTTCTCCCCTTTGCTGTTTCTATTTTCTTTTGTTGTCCTCTTTTTTTTTTTTTTTTTTTATATCAGATTTCCAAATGGAGAAGAGGAATTCAGAATTGAAATAACTTAAAGAAAAGCAATTTAAAGATAAGCAAACCTGAGACTAGAAGCAGTCTCTGATACCAACTGATACGAACCCCGCCAACATTGTGACGAAACCGTAACGAAATTGTTTAAGGATCATTTCTACTTCAGGCTTGGATGGACAAACCGCAACCCAGCACTTATATTGAGGTGCGAACCTTGGTATAGTGAAGACGCCACAATCAAGGATGGATGCTTGATTGATAAGTCGAATAGCTCACAAAGAACTAGAGAGAATATGAAAAACTCACAATTTGGTTTAAACACATATTCTGATTTGTTATTGAATCAAAGAGGCCTATTTAAAGGCTTTACAAAACTAGGAAAACTTGTTCAAATAGAAAAGGAAATAAAATAAAAGTAATCTAATATAATTTAATCAAATCAGATTACTTCTAAAATTAGGAAACTAAATAGTTGACTAATTTTTAATACAATCATTCCTAAAATAGCTCAATCAATTTGTTAGCCACTTGGGCATGAATCATGTTGATTATCTTCGGTTGACCATGCTCCATGGGCCTCCACGAATTAGCTTGTTCCAATGCTTCTTGAACCAACCCAATTAGTGTTTCCTTGAACCTCTTTGTCCTAGCTCTTGTCAAGGGGTCGGGTGGCACTTCAAGTGGGTTTCTACTCCACTTGGCAGCAACATTTCCATGTGCAGTGCTGGCAGCAACATGTCCATTGGTAGCAGCAGCTTCTCCATTGGTAGTGCTGGCAGTCACGCCTCCCTTGGCAGCAATGGTGGTCACGTTTCCATCAGTTCTGGCAGCAGCTGTGTATATGTCATGGGTGTTCTCCTCTCTAGCCTCTTTGGCTATTTAAAATATATCTACTCCTAGTTGACTCAAAATAGGACTCTTAATTATATTATAATTCTAAGTACGAGTCAATCTTAATCATACTTTAACTAGGACACTAAGTGGATATATTTTTCCAAGACTTTAATTCCACTTTAATCATGATTCCATAGAGTATTCTGAGCTTAGGAATCCCAATCCTTGTATGACAAGGCTTCCCGGTAATTGACTTGGCTTAAAACTCCTCAAAATCGCACCAATGCAGGCTTTGGGCGCCACGGTGGCCATTGGCAGAACTAGCAGCATTGGTCTCTGGAATGCAGCGTTGCGGTTCCCACTGGCAGCATTGCCATTTTTCTGTTTCCCAGCTTAACTCTTCAATGATTGTTCTTGGCATAGAAATTAATCACTTGTGAAAATACAAATATTAGTTAAAAACATGCAATTAAGCTCAATTTATATTATCATCCATATGAATTCAAGAATCTAAAAAGTGATTTAAATCAAATGAAATAGCTTAAGAATGTGCCACTAAACCAAGAAAATATGGGGCTAAAACATGACTAAAATGAGTCTTAACAAATTCCCCCACACTTAAACTCTTGATCGTCCTCGATAAAACTAAGAACAAAACAAAGAAAACTCTCCTGAGAATTGTAAGTGACCATGTCAAGCAAGTCATCACCTCATAAACATAAGTAGATATGTCATTAAGCAAAGACTCTTATCTCAGATTTCACAATGCATAATGTGAATTATCCTCACTGGATATATGTGTTTATGCTCAAGTTCTCTCAAGTGTTTAGGTTTAAAGTGTTTACTCTCAAGTTCATAATCATGGAGCAAGAGCTACCAAAATTTGATTGTCAGTCTTACCTCCACTGCTTAGAGCACATTGCATACTTGAATCAAAAGGACTTTTCCTTGGTTGTAATGGGGCTTAGGGTAAGGTAAAAAGGATTAATGGAGATGACCAAGGGTTGAACTACACCAAGAAGAGATTATGTGAATTCAAAGCATACTCTTTTCAAGTTCTCTTATTCTTGACTATCAAGCCTCACACTTGCATATTTTGCTGCTTCTCCCTTCTTTCTCATTCTTTTGCTTTTGCTATTCTGGCAGATTTTTTTTTTTTTTTTTTGCTTTTTCCAGAATTCTTTCTTTTCTTTTTCTGCACTTTGCTTTGGGAGATTTTCATATCTTTTGAGGCTCTTTATTTCCACTTCCCTAGTTACTAACTAGGCAGCCTTTTTATGCCTCAAATTCACATAGTCCTTCAAAGTGTTGGGTTCAAAATTATGGATACATCCAAGGAATGGTATATGGCTTATGATGTGCTTAAAAGAAAGGAAAGGCTAAGGCTCAAAAAGTGGTCGACTAGTGAAAATTATGCAAGGTGGGCTATGAAAGGCTAAATTGGTTAAACCTAAGTGCCCAAATCACTTTCAAGCATGCAGATATGACTCTAAACTTGTGGCAAGGCTTAGAACAAATTTCAGAGGTCTATACCCTAGATTGAACAAAATACACACATGAAGAAAAATATTATATGAACTCTCAAGTTGGCATGAATGTCCCAACCTTTACTCTGCTCAAATACTCACTTGGACCTCATGATCAATCACATTATACAATGTATAGGTTTGAGATTTAGCTTTTGAGTTAGGATCCACTCAGCCATATTCACTTATGTCATGGGTATACTTGCTTTGATATGAAAACTACACTTTCAAGAGATTTTCTTGTTTTCACTTGAATGCAGAACTAAGAAGAAGATGCAAAAATTTAGATGTAGGGAGTATTTAGTGTCATGCAAACATGCAGAATTTTCCATTCTCCCCCCCCCCCACACTTAAATAAAGAAGCGCCTTTGTTTTATGTCTTTGGCTCGACCATCTCCTTTTCATGGATCCTCCAACTGAATTGCCTCCACCATAAAGACAGCATCACCTTCATAAAAATGCTTTAACCTGTGTCCATTTACTTTGAAAATTTTGTTAGTGTCAAGGCTCCTAATCTCTACAGCTCCGTGGGGATGGACATGAGTGATAACAAAAGGTCCCAGCCACCTTGACTTAAGGAAATAATTTCAATCTTGAATTATAAAGCAACACCTTTTCCCTTTCATGAAATTCTTTCCTAGTTAACTTAGCATCATGGAAAGCTTTGGATTTGCCCTTGTATATTACCGAGTTGTCATAGGCTTCTAACATTAATTCCTCTAATTCCTATAGCTGCAATTTTCGCTCTCTCCTAGCTAGATTGTAATCAAGATTACACTGCTTAACAGCCCAAAAAGATTTATGCTCTAGTTCTATAGGGAGGTGACAAGCTTTGCCAAAAACAATTCTATAAGGTGACATGCCAATGTGCGTTTTATAAGCTGTTCTTATGGCCCATAAAGCATCACCTAATCTCAAACTTCAGTCCTTCCTATCAAGTCTAACAATTTTTTTCTAGAATTCCCTTTATTTCCCTATTAGTACTCTCAGCTTGTCCATTTGTTTGGGGGTGGTAGGCAGTAGACACTTTATGAGTGACTTGAAATTTATCTAATAAGGCTTTTAAGGTGCGGTTACAAAAGTGTGTGCCCTTGGCATCCCATACCTATCCATAATGTCATTCTTCACGTGCTTGACTACAGTCTTCGCATCATCATTCCTAGTAGGGAAAGCTTCTACCCATTTTGACAAGTAATCAACACAAACCAAGATGTATATGTAACCAAAGGAAGAGGGGAATGGGCCCATGAAATCAATGCCCCATACATCAAATATTTCACAAACAAAAACATTATAAAGTGGCATTTGATTTCTATTCCCAATATTACCAGTTTTCTGGCATAGCTCACATGCACAACCGGAGTGAAAACAATCTTTATGAATGGTGGGCCAATAGAAACCACACTCTAGCACCTTGTGTGCTGTTCTTTTAGGTCCAAAGTGACCTCCTCCCTCACGGGAATAGCAGAATTCTAACACATAAAAAATTTCAGCTTCATCTAAACAACGCCTAATGACTTGGTCGCTGCATGAGTGCCATAAGTATGGGTTATCCCATATGTAGAACCTAGCTTGGGATTTAATTTTCTCTCTAGCATGCTTAGGTAAATCTGGGGGAAAAGTTTTAGTCACTAAATAATTAATAATGTCAGGGATATTACTAGTCAATGCATATAACTGTTCATCAGGAAAAAAATCCCCTAGTTCTCTACTAGTTCCCCCAGTTTGGATTCTACTTAGGTGATCAGCTATATGGTGATCCGAACCTTTTCTATCCTTAATTTCAAGATCAAATTCCTGTAGGAGTAAAATCTATCTAAGCAACCTAGGTTTGGCCTCTTTCTTTTGCAATAAATATTTCAGGGCAGCATGGTCAGAAAATACAATTACCTTAACACCAAGCAACTATGATCTAAATTTTTCTCAAGCATATACAATGGCAAACAATTCTTTCTTAGTGATAGTGCAATTGCATTGTGCAAAGTCTAAAGTGCGACTAGCATAACATATAACATAAAATTCCTTACCTTTCCTCTGTCCAAGTGCGGCACCCACTGCCCTGTTCGAGGTATCACATAGCAATTCAAAAGGGAGTGCCCAATTTGGAGCTTGGACAATGGGAGGTGTGATCAAACAATTTTTCAGTTCATCAAATGCACACTTACACTCATCAGAAAAAATAAATTCAGCATCCTTAGTCAATAGGGCGCATAGGGGAGAGGCAATTTTTGAAAAATTCTTTATAAAACGCCTATAGAAACCCACATGCCCTAGAAAAGATCAAATTTCTTTAACAGTAGCAGGATATGGTAAGGTCTGAATTGCTTCTACCTTAGCTTTGTCAACCTCTAACCTTTTAGCTGAAATAACATGTCCTAGGACAACACCATGATTAACCATAAAATGGCATTTTTCAAAATTCAAAATTAGATTGGTTTCAATGTAGCGCCTAAGGACTAATGCTAGATGATGCAAACATATATCAAATGAGTGTCCATGAACAGTAAAATCATCAATAAAGACCTCCATGAATTTTTCAATAAAATCAGAAAAAAATGCTCATCATGCATCTTTGAAATATGGCAGGTGCATTGCATAAACCAAATGGCATGCATTTGAATGCATAAGTGCCAAACGGGCAGGTGAAGGTGGTTTTCTCTTGATCCTCTGGTGCAATGGGTATTTGCAAATAACCAGAATATCCATCTAGGAAACAAAAGAACGAATGACCAGCTAATCTCTCTAACATTGGGTCCATGAATGGGAGAGGAAAATGGTCTTTTTTCGTGGCTTTGTTTAGTTTCCTATAATCTATGCAAACTCTCCAACCTGTTTGAACACGTGTGGGTATAAGTTCACCTTTCTGGTTGGTCACTACTGTGGTTCCTCCTTTTTTAGGGACTACATGAATAGGACTAACCTACTCTGAATTAGCTATGGGGTATATAACTCCTGCCTCCACCCACTTAAGAATTTTTTTTCTGTACTACTTCCATCATGGGAGGATTTAGGCGGCACTGAGGATCATGCTTAAGGACTGCATTAGGCTATAGGGCTATCTTATGGGTGCATAACGTGGGACTCAAACCTTTTAGGTTAGATAATGTCCACCCAATAGCTTCCTTATGTTCCTTAAGGACTCTAACTAATTTTTCTTCCTGTAATTCAATTAAGGAGTTTGAAATTATCAGAGATAAAGTTTCCTTTTCCCCTAAATACACATACTTTAAATTTTCAGACAAAGGTTTCAAGTCTAGGGTAGGAGTTGAAATATGAGATGAAACAATTTTAACATGTGATATAGGGAGAAATAAATATGATTTTGCATGCACTTGATGTGAGGAGTTCAATGCTGAAATTGTATCTACCAAAGCATCATGCAACATAAAATCCTTTTCAGCTACATCCCTATCAAGCATGCTTTTAGTAATGATAGTTTCTAACTCATTAGATTTTTCTAATTCATAAACTTTTTAGGAAATTTCATCAACAACATCCAATCCATATAAGTAGTTAACATCAACAGGATATCTAATGGCATCAAATATATTAAATTTAATAACCTCACCATCAAATTCCATAGTTAAACTACCATTGTGCACATCAATTTTAGTCCTTGAAGTTTTTAAGAATGGTCTCCCTAGATGCAATGGAATATTTCCTGAGTTACCCTCATCTCCCATATCAAGCACATAAAAATCAGTAGGGAATATTAATTCATTTACTTGTACTAGGACATCTTCTATGACTCCATTTGGGTACACATTACTTATATCAGCTAGTTGAATTATTAAACCAGTCTCTTTCAAATTTCCTAGGTTCAATTTTTCATAGATATTTCTAGGCATGACATTAATTGAAGCTCCTAGGTCTAGCATAGCTTTTCCAAAATAAGTATTACCAATTTTACAGGGTATAGTGAACATCCCCGGATTTTGGCATTTTGTGAGAATTTTCTTTTGAAAAATAGCAAACACATTTTCTCCTACACTAATTTTCTCATTGCCAATTAATTTTCTTTTAGAAGTGCAAAGCTCTTTAAGAAATTTAGCGTACCTTGGAACTTGCTTGATAGCATCCAGTAGTGGAATATTTACCTCTACTTTTTGGAATGTCTCTAGAATTTCTTGATTGGCCTCCTCGTGCTTCTTTTGTATGAACCTTTGAGGGAATGGAGGCTTCGGAATGTACCTGTTTTCTCCATATTTTTCCAGCTTTGTTTCTTCCTATTTCTGCTGCTGGAATGATGTCTTATTGCTGCTGTTTTGCTGTCCAGAACTGGGCTGGCAGCACTACTCTTGCAGCTGTCCAGATTTTGCTTGTTTCGGTGCTTTTTGCAGAATCTGCTCAAGCTGTTCAAGTGCTGGCAGCGGCTGTAGTTGCTCCTTTTGCTGGCTAACTTCTGTTTCATCTTCCCTATCTTTTGGCTGCACAGTGGATGAGCTAGGGTGCAGCTCACGGCCGCTTCGTAGCATGATAGCATTCACGCTTTCCTTTGGCTTGGCAAATGGTTGAGAAGGTAACCTGTTGTTTATTTGGGCTTGAAAATTCCCAACCATCACTTCATTGTTGGAGATGCGAGTTTGTAATTGCTTGATTTGGCCTTCTAGAGTTTGGAATTTATTTTCAGAATCATGCCTCAATTCAATGAAATTCTTGTTGAGTTCAGTTTGCGTAGAGCCCATTTGCTTCATTAGTTGCTCGATCATTAACTAAGATTTGTCAGCAGCTTGCACTTGTGGTGGAGGGCGTTGAACTTGATCAAATCCTAGAGGATTATTTCTGGGTGGCCCATTAATGTGCAAATTAGGGTGTAGAATGGATGTGAAATAAGGATGGAATGAAGTGCAAGCGTACACTATCAATGTAGCTAGCAAGTATTCCGGGGTTATTGTACCCAAGGGATTGTGATTGATTACTAGAGTACTAAAACTCTAATAATGCTCAAGCGATCGAAAGAGTGATAACAACAAAATAATGTAAAGGAAAACAGCATAACAGTAAAGAGAATTAGAGTAGAAATAGGAGTAAAAGGAATAAGAGATAAAGGCCTAGGGATTCAGATTTCACCACAAGTCTTTGGTATAGACTTTCATGATTCAGTTATGACTTTCCACAATTATTAATTGCTAGCCAGGATTCCCTAATCTAATCATCCTACCTTGGTGTGAGGTTGGAATAATCCTAATTACAATTACCAACCCTGCTACGGGCCAGTGCGAGTTGTAATAACCATAATTGCATTAAGTTCCATGGACATCCCTTTCGGGCACTCTAGGGGATCTCCCTAGCTCCCTTGTAACTACATAGAATTCTGGGTATAGACAGCCTCAAAACCCTATGGATTTAACCCCAGTGGTCCAGGTTAACTAATCATCTTCTAAGTCATAGAGAACCCACAGATTTCTCCAACTAATTGGCCAGAAAAGTTAAGAGTGAAGTGCAGAAAATTAAACCTCAATTAAATAAAAGATGGAATTGTCATAACATCATCAATCGTGTCTATACAAGTACTTGGGCTATATCTTAGCCCCTAGAGAAGAATTTAGTTACACATAATGGTAAAAGAAAACATAATGCTGAAATAAAAGAACATGGAGATGGATGGGAATGACGCCTTACTTGCTTGCTGCTTTGTGGACTCTTGGATGCGTGGTTGGATGGTTGTTTGCTTCTTAGCCCTCCTTCCTATTTATAATCTCTCCATTCCTAGTTAGACTCATTCTAGGACTCTAAGTTGCATTACAATTCTTAGTTATAATGTAATCCTAATTATACTTTAATTAGGATTCTATTTAGAACAATCATCTTCCTAGTCCTACTTGAATTATGACTCTTAAATGAATTACTAATTTAATTACAAAGTTATTCCTAATTATAGTCTAACTAGGACACATCATTCTAGTAGGATTTAATAACTTTAATCCCACTCAAACTAGGACTCTTGAGAATTTAATTCCTATGGTTGCATATCTCTTTTAGTTTCACTCAAACTAGGATTCCATGTAGTCCCATGCTATTAAGACTTCAATCCCACTTGAATAATAATTCTAGAGAGTCTTCTATGTCTTGGAGTCTTAGTTCTTGTAGAAGAAGGATTCCCAGAAGCCTTATCAGTTTAGAACTCTTTAGATCAAGTTTAGAAATCATCCAGCTCGCCACGGTGAAGGCCTCGACTCACCACGGTGAGCTAAGGCAGCAAAGGTCATGTTGTTCTCGGGTTCACCTCGCCACGGCGAGCCTTGGCAGAATGCCAGTTTTTTTCCTTTACGCTTCCAGTTCCTTTTGGTGCTTGCTTCCTACAAAATAGTAAAATGACCTTAAAAGCACCTTGATCTATATTAATTTGGGACTTAAATGCAAGGGAATTCATACTAAAATATCTATATAAATTACACTCATCACCCATATCTGAGATTTGAGTGATCTCTCCACCCCTCATTGTAAGTAGGGGCAAAGGGATCATACCTTATATTATTGTACATAGCATTCACCTCTCCCCGTTGTTTTAAATTAGGACATGAATCAGTCATGTGTCCTGGAGTTGTGTATATACCACAAAGTGGTGCTGTAGCTGAACCGATCACTATTTGATTTATTATAGCTTACAGCTGGGTAAGTTATGCATTATGGTTGCTTGCGGCATTAGGAGGGTGCAAGAAAGAACCACTTATTTCCCCAAATTGTTGAGAGTTCTGAACCATGTTGTTAATTAGAGCTCGGGCTTGTGTAGGTGTTTTGTCTACGAGAGCTCCACCACTTGCAGCATCGATCATTCCTCAGTCATGGGATGTTAATTGATGAGTGTAAATTATATAGACATTTTGGCATGAATTCCCTTGCATTTAAGTCCCAAATTAATATAGATTAAGATGCTTTTAATGTCATTTGGCTGTTTTGGAGGTCCAAGCACCAACAGGAGCTAAACGAATGAAAATGGCAATTTTGCACAAGCTTGGGCATCGTGGCGCCTATGTCTTGGCACCGTGGTGCCCTATCCCAGAACCAATGCTGCCAATCAGCGTCGTGGCGCCCTAGAGACTTTTTGAAGCAAATATGAAGAGTTCCAAGCCAAGTGGACTTCCAGGAAGCAGTGTCCCACAAGGATTAGGACTCTCAAGCCTAGAAGACTCTCCGGAATCATTGTTCAAGTGAGATTGAAGTCTTAGAAGTGTGCAGCCATTTGGAATCTTATTACAAGCATGATTAGGAATGACTTTATAATTAAAGTTATAATTCATCTAAGAGTCCTAATTCAAGTAGGACTAAGAAGAGGGTTATCCTAATTGGAATCCTAGTTTGAGAGAAACTAGAAGAGATATGCACCTATAGGAATCAAACTCTTAAAAGTCCTAGTGGGAGTGAAACTGAAGTTGCCAAAGCAAATTAAATTCTCTACTATCCTAGTTTGAGTGGGATTTAAGTATTTAAATCCTACTAGAATATTGTATGCCTAGTTAGAGTAAAATTAGGATTATATACATTATAAATAGGCAGCAAGGAGATCACAAGAGAAGAGAAAGGGGTAAGGAGCAAGGAAGCACTTCTTCTACCCCTTTTATTTCCATGTTTTCTTTCTTTTATGTTATGTGTTTAGGTTACACTATGTGTAACTAATTTCTTTTTTAGGGGCTAAGATGTAGCCCAATTTCTTGTATAGACATGATTGATGATGTTATGACAATTCCATCTTTTATTCAATTAAGATTTAATTCTCTGCACTTCACTCTTGACTTTTTTGGCTAATTAGTTGGGGGAAATTTGTGGGTTTTCTATGATACCGATCGGAGATTAGTTAATCTAGACCACGAAAGTTAAATCCATAGTGGAGCTAAGGACAGACCAGTACTGAGGACCCTGTGTAGTCACATGGGAATTAGGGCCTTCCCCTAATCTCCCTAAAGGGATGTCCATAGATCGTAATGCAATTATAGTTGCTACAACTCGCACAGACCAGTAGCATGGTTGGTAATTGTAATTAGATTTGATCTGACCTAATACCAAGGCTGATTAATTAAATTAGGGAATTCTGGCTAGCAATTGATAATTTTGGAAAGTCATAACTGAATCATGAAAGTCTATACAAAGGAATTGTGGTAAAATCTAAATCCTTAGGCTTTTATTCCTTATTTTCTCTCTAAGCATTCTTCATTTATTTCTTTTATTTTCATTCTGTTTTATTTTAGTTTATTTTGTTGTTATCATCATAATTCAACCGCTTGAGCAATATTGGAGTTATATTACTCTGGTAATCAATAACAATCCCTTAGGTACGACAACCCCCGGAATATTTTAGTTTATATACATTCACGCCACACACACCTACTATTTCTATCCATTCACGACACTCACTTAGGAGCAATTAAGTTGTTGGCGCCATTGCCGGGGATTGTGCCATTGATATTAGAGGAATTAACAAGATATTGACTCAAGCACAATTTTATTTTATTTTTCTGTTTTTCTTTGAATTTCTTTCTTTTTTTTTTTTTCAGGAAATTTTTTCTGGTGCATGAAGCAAACCATAATCCCCTTGGATCCAGAAATTAAAAAGACAATTAGGAGAATCAGAAAGGAGAAAAGGGTGGTCAGAAATTTGTAGCCAGAATTAGAGAAGATGGCAGCCCAAAATAACAACCCAAAAGGAGGACATATTACTCTTAGAACCTTTGTTGTCCTAAATATCCAAAATGCTATGTCTAGCATTCGAAGTCCAGCAGTAGAAGCCAATAATTTTGAGATCAAACCAACTGTGATTCACATGGTGCAAAATAATCAATTTTTAGGAGCACCTAATGAAGATCCTAATCTGCACCTCTCATCCTTTTTGGAGATCTGTGACACATTCAAATACAACGGGGTGTCAGAGGAGGCAATAAAGCTCAGATTATTTTCTTTCTCACTCAGAGATGGAGCAAGAAGGTGGCTGAATTCTTTGCCACCCGGTTTAGTTGACACATGGGACTCCCTAGCTCATAAATTTCTCACAAAGTACTTCCCTCCATCAAAGACAACCAAGCTAAAGACAGAAATTGTCAACTTCACACAATTTGACAGGGAATCCTTATATGATGCATGGGAGAGATTTAAAGAATTGTTGAGAAAGTGTCCACACCATGGAATGCAGGATTGACTTGTTATGCAGGTATTCTATGGTGGATTAAGCACAAATACAAAGACAGTTGTTGATGCAGCAGCTAGAGGAGCCTTCTTGAACAAAGACTATGCTGAAGCCTATGAGTTACTTGAAGATGTCACCACAAATGCCTTTGATTGGAACTCCAGGAGAGACAATGAGAGGAAAGTAGCTGGTTTTCACGATGCATATGAACTAGCTAAACTATCAGCCAAACTGGACCAATTTCTTTCCTTCCAAACATCATTACTTAAAGGAAACTCCATGAGAAGAGTGTAAGAAGAAGCTGAGGAGGTGAACTATCTAGGAAATAACAATCCCTACTCCAACACCCACAATCTTGGGTGGAGAAATCACCCCAATTTTTCATGGAAAAACCAAGGTCAAGGAATGCCTCCTTTTCAACAACAACAACAGCAGCCTCCCAAAATGAATCTAGAAGAGGCCATAACAAAGCTAGCAGCATCTCAAGCAGAATTTACAAAAAAAAAAACCACTCAATTTATGACCAGCACAAATGCCTTAATAAAGCAACTGGAGAACCAAGTAGGACAGATCTCTCAGCTACTTACCACAGACAGCCTGGTGCACTAGCTAGCACCACTGAAGCTAATCCAAGAGAGTATGTCCATGCCATCTCTCTGAGAAGCGGAAAAGTCCTTGAATTGCCCAAGAGCCCACACCTAAAGAGGAAGAAAAGGGAGCTGAAATTGAACCTGAGAAAGCACCTGAAAACATCCCAGAGAAGAGGCCAGAACTGCAGAAGCAGGAGGAGAAGCCAAAGTCTATACTTTTTCCTGACAATCTTTCACCATACAAGTTGCCTCTTCCTTTTCCTAATTGGTTTAGAAAGCAGAAGCTAGACCAAGAGACTGCCAAATCTCTGAAGGACCATGAAATAGTTGCACTCACTGAAGAGTGCAGTGCCATCCTCCAAGGGAAGTTACCAGCAAAGGCAAGAGATCCAGGAAAATTCACTATACCCTACAAAATAGGTAACATGGATGTAGGTAAGGCATTGTGTGATCTAGGAGCTAGTGTGAATCTAATGCCTCTCTCTTTATTCAAGAAATTGGGCTTTAGGAAAGTAAAGCCCACCAAGATGAGTTTAGAGTTTGCTGATGGATCCCTCAAACACCCATATGGTTTGATGGAAAGTGTCATGATCAGAGTAAGCAAATTCTTCTTTCCAGTGGATTTTGTGGTACTTGATATGGGGGAGGATGCAAATATCCCCTTAATACTGGGAAGATCTTTCTTAGCAACTGGTAGAGCCATAATAAATCTAGCTGCTAGAGAGCTCAGATTGAGGGTCAATGAAGACCATGCCACTTTCAAACTTTTTGAAGACCCTGAGCCATGCAAACAAATGAAAAACTCCAAGAAGAGAAGGTTGAAGTCAAAGCTGTGAAATTAGTACAGCTGGCTGTCAAAGCCCCAAATGCAAAGAAAAAGAAAAAGAAAGCCAAGAATAAAAAGAAGAAAGGCAAGAGAATTCTAGAGTGATGCTGTTCTGGATTCCTAACTTGCCTTGAGAAGATATTAAAGATGGTTGGCTGCCCAAGCAAGAAAGGAAAGGGAGTTGGAGAGCTTATGATCTCTCCCTACAGGCCTCTCGATGTGCCATGAAGCACTTGAGATAGTCAGGCTAAGAACTATAAACTAAGCGCTTGTTGGGAGGTAACCCAACGATTTTTCTTCTTTTCTCTTTTTCTGCTTTTTGTGTGTTTAATTTTGCACTTTGTTTCTTTATTTTAGTTAGTAATTTCTACTACTTAGAGCCACTCAAACAATTATTTAAACCTATGCAGGTGTTAGGTATCAAATGGGAGCAGAATTGATTAATTTCGGGACAAAATGGAGTAAAAACAGGTTTATGGGCGCCATGGTGCCGCATTCCAGCATTGAATTCTGCCAATAGGCGCCACGGCGCCCGTTACTGTTCACCCAACCCGAAAAAAAAAAATTTCAAATTTTCAAAAATTTTTTCTAGCACCTCGGTGGCCCTTCCAGCATGCCTATGAATGTCCAGCAGCCCTTGAACCCCTTCATCCACCATTTGCCACCCAAGAACCGAAACATTATTCATTATCTTCCATGGACGACTCCGAGTAGGCTACTTCTATCAGGTTGGATCTTTCCTTTACTTTTTTTATTTTGCATTGAGGACACTGCAAATTTTAAGTGTGGGGGAGAAACACACGTGTTTGTTGAATAATTGAGTAGCCTAGCACTTCAGTATTTGAGTAGTAGTAGCATTTGTTTTGTTTTGCATAAATTTTTTGTTTTTGCATAATTATGTGATTGCGTGATTGTGTGTGTTTTGACTGAAAACCACTAGTGATGAAAATTGTGCTTAACTGATGATATTATGGGATGAGGAAAATTGATTTGATATGGAAGCAATGCATGACTATTCATTATATCTTATTCCATTGATTATTGGAAAGCCCCTGAGAATTTTGAGCCAACTTTGATTATGTGAGATCCCATATTGATAATTCCCATTATGTGCATAATTATTTTGATAGTGGAATGAATGAGAATGCATAAGGATGAATATTAGCCGATTGTGAGCTTTTGAGCAATAAGACTTGCATATATGAAGCTCTTAAATTTGATTCTGAGTGTGTGTCATGCAATTTTTTTTTATTTTTCTAGAACTTGCTCTATTATGCATGTTGAGACCACAATGAAATCATAGACACTAAGGTGATTAGGGCACATAGGATTAGCCATTTTAGCCTTTTATAGCCCACCTTGCATAATTACCACTAGTTGACCCTTTTTGAGCCTTAGCCTTTATTTCCTTCTTTTAACCACATTTTAAGCCATATATCATTCCTTTGATTTACCAATATTTTGAACCTAACACCTTGAAGGATTGTGTGAATTTAAGGCATGGAACTGTTGCCTAGTTAGTAACTAGGGAAGTGGAAAGAAATAGCCTCAAAAAGATGTGAAAATCTCCCAAAAAGCAAAGTGCACAAAAAAGAAAAGAAAAAAAAATTCTGAAAAAAATTCTAGAAAAAGCTAAAAAGAAAAACAAAAGAATGAGAAAGAAGAGAGAAAAATATGCTAGTATGAGGCTTGGTAAGTGGAGAGTGACTGAGCTAAAGGATAGCCTTATATTGGTGTATTTTACCCTTGATATTCACCATCATCATCTACCCTCTCTTCACCTTCCTAAAAGCCCCATTACAACCCTTAAAAAGTCCTTTTGATTAGTGATTAGTGGTTGTGGTTTATTATTAAGTGGTGGAGATTTGATATATGAGCAAGCTTATGGAAGAATTTTTAATTGCATTGACTTGAGTGTATATTCAACCCTCTAAACACTTGAGAGACTAGAGTGAATTTATTCATGTGAGGGAATTCATCTTCTTTGCATGTAAATTCATGAAACTTGATGAGTTATTATGTACATATGCACTTAATTCTATACCTTATACCTTTCTTATAGCTTTCCATGATTTGATAACCCATTTATATGGTAACTTTCAAACATCCACTTGAGTGAGAGATTGAGCCTAAACTGTTGTTTATTTTGAGAAGTTACTTGGGGTGTGGGACTATTCCATCTTGAATTGAGTAACCTTGCATTGTGACATGATGATTAGTTTCCAATAAATCCCAAATGAATAATTTTGAAGCCAATATGGTTAGTGGGTCCTTTTTGAAAGTCTTGATGCCTTGCTTGTTTTATTTCTCTTTAGTTTTACTCGAGGACGAGCAAAAGGCTAAGTGTGGGGGAGTTTGATGAGTGTAAATTATATAGACATTTTGGCATGAATTCCCTTGCATTTAGTCCCAAATTAATATAGATTAAGATGCTTTTAATGTCATTTGGTTGTTTTGCAGGTCCAAGTACCAACAGGAGCTAAACGAATGAAAATGACAATTTTGCACAAGCTTGAGCGCCGTGGCACCCTATCCTGGAACCAATGCTGCCAATCAACGCCATGGCCTCCAGAGATCTCGTTGTGGCGCCCTAGAGACTTTCTAAAGCAAATCTAAAGAGTTCCAAACCAAGTGGACTTTCGGGAAGCAGTATCCTATAAGGATTAGGACTCTCAAGCCTAGAAACTCTCTGGAATCATTGTTCAAGTGAGATTGAAGTCTTGGAAGTGTGCAGCTATTTGGAATCCTATTGATTAGGAATGACTTTATAATTAAAGTTATAATTCATCTAAGAGTCCTAATTCAAGTACGGCTAAGAAGAGGGTTATCTTAATTGGAATCCTAGTTTGAGAGAAACTAGAAGAGATATGCATCTATAGGAATCAAACTCTCAAAAGTCCTAGTGGGAGTGAAACTGAAGTTGCCATAGCAAATAAAATTCTCTACTATCCTAGTTTGAGTGGGATTTAAGTATTTAAATCCTACTAGAATATTGTATGCCTAGTTAGAGTAAAATTAGGATTATATACATTATAAATAAGTAGCAAGGAGATCACAAGAGAAGAGGAAGGTGCAAGGAGCAAGGAAGCACTTCTTCTACCCCTTTTATTTCCATGTTTTCTTTCTTTTATGTTATGTGTTTAGGTTACACTATGTCTAACTAATTTCTTTTCTAGGGGTTAAGATGTAGCCCAATTTCTTGTATAGACATGATTGATGATGTTATGACAATTCCATCTTTTATTCAATTGAGATTTAATTTTCTGCACTTCACTCTTGACTTTTCTGGCCAATTAGTTAGGGGAAATTTGTTGGTTTTCTATGAGACCGACTAGAGATTAGTTAATCTAAACCACGAAAGCTAAATTCATAGTGGAGCTAAGGACAAACCAACCAAGGACCTTGCGTAGTCACATGGGAATTAAGGCGTTCCCCTAATCTCCCTAAAGGGATGTCCATAGATCTTAATGCAATTATAGTTGCTACAACTCGCACAGACCAATAACAGGGTTAGTAATTATAATTAGATTTGATCTAACCTAATACCAAGGCTGATTAATTAAATTAGGGAATCTTGGCTAGCAATTGATAATTCTGGAAAGTCATAACTGAATCATGAAAGTCTATACAAAGGAATTGTGGTGAAATCCGAATCCCTAGGCTTTTATTTCTTATTTTCTTTCCAAGCATTCTTCATCTATTTCTTTTATTTTCATGTTGTTTTATTTTAGTTTATTTTGTTGTTATCATCATAATTTGACCGCTTGAGCAATATTGGAGTTATATTACTCTGGTAATCAATAACAATCCCTTAGGTACGACAACCCCCAGAATACTTGCTGGCTACACAGATAGTGTATACTTGCACTGTGTTCCAACACATTACATATTGTTCCACATATATATACATTCATGCCACACACACCTACTATTTCTATCCATTCACGACACTCACTTAGGAGCAATCATTAATCTTTCATAAAAATATTGTATGAGAAGTTGGTCGCTAATTTGGTGCTTTGGACATGAGGCATACAATTTGTTGAAGCGCTCCTAATACTCATACAAAGTCTCACCACTGGCTTGCTTGATCCCACATATTTCTTTTCGAATTGACCTATGCGAGATGCTGAAAAAAAAATTTCCATAAACATTTTGTGAAGTTACTGCCATGAGGTGATAGATCCAGGCATTAAGTAGTACAACCAATCTTTGGCTGCATCTTGCAATGTGGAAGGAAAGGCTCTCAGCATCACTTGATCTTCGGTAACTCCTTCTTGTTGAATGGTTGAGCAAGTGATCATAAATTCATTTATATGGCGGTATGGATCTTCTCCTGGCCTTCCACGAAATTTGGGCAGCAAGTTGATGAATCCTGAATTGAGCTTCAAAGGCACAACAAGGGCAGGATATGTTATTGCCAATGGCTGAATTGTCAGATCCGGTTCTGCCAATTGTTTCAAGGTTGCAATCTCCCTTTCAGATGTAGTGTCAGGTTCGAATAATGGGTTGATGTTGAACCTTTCTTCCAATTCTGTTTAGTCTTGGCGGCTGGAAAGTATTCTTCCACTCTTCAAGAACATAAATCAATTAAACCTATAAAATTCAAAACAAAAGAAAACACATAAAATACTAACAATCCTAAAAGATTAAATTGTTGCTTCCCCGGCAACGGCGCCAAAATTTGTAGAGCTGTCGTTGACTCAAACTAATTCACTACTCCCTTAAAATTATATAATAATATAGGGCAAGTAGGATTGATCCCACGAGGAAGCGTGTATTTAATCTAATAAGATTGCTTTAAAAGAAAATAAACTACAAATTGAAATAACATAAAAGTAAACTACCTAGATGAATTACCTAAGAACTAACACACGAAAAAGGGGTTTTGAATATGTAATTTAATGATATTAAAATTCTGGGCAGAATGTAAAGAAAGCAAAGATAAGAAAACAAAAAGAAGTAAAGCAAAGTAAATTGAGTGAATAATGGAATAAAGCATGCTTAGCATCGACATATCCTCACCATAATTGACACAAATTCGATCATTGACACATAGGTAAATGTAGAACTTTGTACTACAAAATTTCCTATCTTCCCTTATGTTTGTTTTGTAATTAGAACGTCTGAGCTCAAAACTTACCAAGTCCAATATCTTCAATACACCAGCGCATGAGATCTAACCGAGCTTAGAGCATTAAGATCTATGGAAAACATTATCTAACCTGAACCATAAAGGTCCACCAGTGGCTTTATGTAATTCAGATCTGAAATTGTTCTAATTAATCTAATTCTAAGATTAACTAGTTGTTACTTGTGCTAATTAATTAAGGTTTCAGACTTACTTAATTGGCTAACAATATGAATCATTCAAATAGGTTGGTTAGCTACTCCAAATAAATCTAAATGGATTCAATAACAATGCTGTCAAATAATTTCAGAATACCCAAATCAATTTATCAAACATTCAAATCATAAATTTGTCTCACAAACTTGGTATCATGGCTTAGATATGTCTAGCTAAGCATAAATAAATTAAGCTACCATGTTAACGCATCTAACAAAATTCTGGACTGAAAGCATGGTCACTTTGAACAAAAATAAATAAAACAGAAAAATACTAGATGGAATCTCAGCAGTAGGAACAATGGCTGAATGTCTTCTACTCTTGATGCGTTGCTCTTGGTGGTGTTGCGTGGTTGTAGATCCAATTCTGGCAGCAACTCTGTATGTGTCGTGGGTGTTCTCCTCTCTAGCCTCTTTGAAAATATATCCACTCCTAGTTAGACTCAAAATAGGACTCTTAATTATATTATAATTCTAAGTACAAGTCAATCCTAATCATACTCTAACTAGGACACTAAGTGGATATATTTTTCTGAGACTTTATTCCACTTTAATCATGATTCCATAGAGTCTTCTGAGCTTACGAATCCTAATCCTTGTATGACAAGGCTTCCCGGTAATTGACTTGGCTTAAAACTCCTCAAAATCACACCAATGCAAGCTCTGGGTGCCACAGCGGCCATTGGCAGAACTGGTAGCATTGGTCTCTAGAATGCAGCTCCACAGCGCCCACTGGCAACATTGCCATTTTTCTGTTTTCTAGCTTGACTCTTCAATGTTTGTCAATGCTTGTTCTTGGCATAGAAATTAATCACTTGTGAAAATACAAATGTTAGTTAAAAACATGCAATTAAGCTCAATTTATATTATCATCCATATGAATTCAAGAATCTGCAAAGTGATTTAAATCAAATGAAATAGCCTAAGAATGTGCCACTAAACAAAGAAAATATGGGGTTGAAATGTGACTAAAATGAGTCTTAATAGAATGTTAATATGCAATTTTTTGAATATCTTCATGAATTTTGCAAATTGTCTATCCAGCTTTTGCTTTTTAAATCTGTTAGGAAAGGGAAGAGGTGGCTTGTATGGTGGAGGATTATCAGGAAAAAGCTTGGATTTCAGCTTCTCCTCTTGCTTCTGTGGTTCTGGCCTCTCCTCTAGTGTGATTTCAGGTGCTTTTTCAGCTTCCTTTTCTTCCTCTTGTGGTGTGGGTTCTTGGATAGCTTCAAGAATTTTTTCACTTTTCAGAGTGATGAATTTCACATCCCTTGGATTGGCTTCAGTTGTGGTAGGTAATACACCAGGCTGCCTTGTGGTGAAAAGTTGAGAAATCTGCCCTACTTGGTTTTCCAATTGCTTGATGAAAGCATTTGTAGTGACCATGAATTGATTTATCTTCTCTGTAAGGTTAGCTTGGGATGCTGCTAGTTTGGCCATGGCTTCTTCTAAATTCATCCTCTGAGATTACTGCTGTTGTTGTTGATAAGGAGGTGTTGCCTGTCTTGGGTTCTTTCATGAAAAATTTGGATGATTTCTCCATCCAGGATTGTAGGTCTTGGAGTAGGGATTGTTGTTCCCTACATGTTTCACCTCTTCGGCTTCTTCTTGTACAGGCTCCATACAATTTCCTTTGAGTAAAGCAGTGTGGAAAGAGAGTACCTGGTCGAATTTAGCTGAAAGTTTTGCAATTGCATCTGCATCTTGGATACCAGCTACTTTCTTCTCATTATCCCTCCTAGAGCTCTAATCAGAGGCATTTATGATGACCTCCTCAAGTAACTTATAGGCTTCAGCATAGTCTTTATTTAGAAAAGCTCTTCCAGCTGCTGCATCTACAACTGTCTTTGTGTTTGTGCTCAATCCACTATAAAGTACTTGCATAACAAGTCAATCTTGCATTCCATGGTGTGGACACTTCCTTAGTAGCTCCTTGAATCTTTCTCAAGAGTCATAAAGAGATTCTCTATCAAATTGATTAAAATTGACAATCTCAGTTCTCAACTTGGTAGTCTTCGAATGAGAGAAATATTTAGTAAGAAATTTTTGTGCTAAAGAGTCCCATGTGTTAAGTGAACTGGGTGGCAAAGAATTCAGCCACCTTCTTGCTCCATCTCTGAGTGAAAAAGAAAATAGTCTGAGCTTGATTGCTTCCTTTGACACCCCGTTATATTTGAACGTATCACAAATCTCCAAAAAGGTGGAGAGGTGCAGATTTGGATCTTCATTAGGTGCTCCTGAAAATTGATTATTTTGCACCATTTGGATTACAGCTGGTTTGATCTCAAAATTATTTGCTTCAACAACTAGACTCTGGATGCTTGACATAACATTCTGGACTTTTGGGACAGCAAAGGTTCAAAGAGGAACATGTCCTTCATTTGGCTGGTTGTTTGGTGCTACCATCTTCTCTAATTCTGGCTACAAATTTTGGACTACTCTCTTTGCTCTCAGATTTCTTTTAATGGTCTTTTCAATCTCTGGATCAAAAGGGAGTAGGTTTTGGGTTCTTGTACTTCTCATGTACCAGAAAATTCTCCTGAAAATAGAAGAAAGAACTTCAAGTAAAACAAAAACATAAAATTGTGTTTGAGTCAATACCTCGTTAATTCCTCTAATATCAATGGCAATATCCCTGGCAACGGCGCCAAAAACTTGGTTGCTGAAATATGTATATGCGTGAATGAGTATATATGGAACAATTTATAATGTGTTGGAACAAAGTGCAAGCGTACACTATTAGTGCAGCGAGCAAGTATTCCAGTGGTTGTCATACACAAGGGATTGTGATTGATTACCAGAGTAGTATAATTCTAATATTGCTCAAGCGGTCAAATTATGATGATATAAGCAAAGTAAATAAGTGCAAAAAAGTAAGCAAATAATAAAAGAAGATTAGATAGCAGATTGTATAGGCTTTCTTGATTCAGTTATGAAGCTATAGAGTTATCAATTGCTAGCCAGGATTCCCTAATCTCATCAATCAGCCTTGGTATTAGGTCAGATCAAATCTAATTACAATTACCAACCCTGCTACTAGTCTGTGCAAGTTGTAGCAACTATAATTGCATTAAGTTCTGTGGACATCCCTTTAGGGAGGTTAGGGGAACACTCTAATTCCCATGTGGTTACACAGGGTCCTCGGTACTGATCTGTCCTTAGCTCCTCTATATATTTAACTTTCTTTGTCTAGATTAACTAATCTCTGGTCGGTCTCATAGAAAACCCATGAATTTCCCCTAAGTAATTGGCCAGATCAGTCAAGAGTGAAGTACATAAAATTAAACCTCAATTGAATAAAACACAAACTTTCATAACTTCATCAATTTAGTCTATACAAGCAAATTGGGCTACATCCTAGTCCCTAGAATAGAGTTAGTTACACATGGTAATGGAAGAACACATGATAAGATAAAGAAAACATGAAAGAGTAGAAGAAAAACTAGGGAGTGACACCTTGTTGTCTTGCGGAAGCTTAAGGGTTGCTGTTGTCGTCCTCTCCTTCTTGTGTGTAGCCCTCTTGAATTATTTATAAGGTGTCCAACCCCTATTAGACTCAAAGTAAGACTCTAAATTAAATTACAAATCTAATTACATGTCAATCCTAATCCTACTTTAACTATGGCTTTAATTGGGCTTCACACTTCAATACTTCAATCCTACTTGAATTACACTTCCAGAGAGTCTTCTAGGCTTTGGACTCCTAATCTTTGCATGACACAACTTCCCGGAAGTCCACTTGGCTTGGAAGTCTTCAAAACTGCTCTGAAACAGCTCCAGGGAGCCGCAGCGTGAAGTCCCAGCACCACGGTGTCCATTGACAGAATGCTCAGCTTCCTCTCGAGTATAGGGCGCCACGGCGCCCATTGGCGGAATGGGACTTTTGTTCCATTTTGCTTCCCTTGACGCGTGTACCCACAAAACAATGAAATCCAATCAAAAGCATTGTGTTTTTACCTTAATTGGGACTTGAAAAGTAAGGGAATTGATGCCAAAATGTGTATATAAAATGTAATTATCAAGCATGTTAAACATGTTTATTTGGTTGACTTCAGTTCACTATCATTGGAAGAGCTTGACATAGGAGGTTGAGGATAAAGATGAAGGGCTAGTGCCTTATGGAGAAGCCGTTGACATGTTATGGGCCAAGTTCAAGAGTCTTAGTAATGAGGATGAGTAGTGGGTTTTGTACCACAAAACGATTGAACTAGCATCTCTAGACGCCACTTCATTATAGCCACCACCAAATAAAATCAAAACAAAGGGTGCAAAGAAGAGCATGAAGAGATAAAAAAACTTCAACAAAACGAGACCGTGCATCCAAGTCTCGCAGTAGCTCTAAATACTCTACCCGCACAATGGTGAAGGATTTATCCACGAACACCGTGCATCCCAACACAAATAGTATGGTGGCCCTTGTTGCATAGGCCCACCTACCCTGAGGTAACCGTTGATGACTCTCAATAGACTATCAAATTGGAATGCTAGTTTCTTGTTGGCATCCAACTCCTCAATTACAAATGCAAGTGGGAGCTTTATGACATCACACACTATCCCAAGTGGAGTCTCTAGTGTTAGAGTTGACACAAATACAAAATTACCTGCCATAGGGAGGTGCAATAAAGATGTCACATCATCTAGGGTGATGGTCATCTCACTAACCAATTGGTGGAATGTTTTAGTGTTTGTGTGCCATCGTTCAGTAAATGTAGCCAACAATGCCTTATCCACCATGGAGTAATCGAGGATGATCAATGGCTCCAACCCCAAATGCCTGACAATATGACGGACTTCCTCAGGCATTGCGTCATATCGCAGGGTCCTCAATTTATTGCCATGTATAGTGATTTTCAAAAGAGGACGATCTTATGTTGTCATGATAGCTTGTTAGATCCATATTTTAACAAAACAATAATAAATGATTATACATATATATTTTATAGTTGTGGTAATTTATCGGCTCACCTGTCCATAGATGTAGTGCAGTGTGCCTGCCATATCTCATGAGCACTGAAATATCATATGTACCACCAAAGGTTGAAGCCATTAGGAGGTCAAGTCTTTAGATCACGTCCACTGTGTGATCATGTCCTGCTCTCATCTTCCTCTATAGTGTCTAAGTTATTAGAGGGAGCAATTGGACGAATATCGTGTATCGGATCCTCTTTAGCAATAACATGTGCCTGCCTGCAATTGACCCGCTCTTTACGGTTAGAAGCAATTGGTCACCGACGTTCCACATTTTTAGGCTCCTCAGCTGGTTCAACATTTCTATAACTTGGGTTTTTGTCTTGGCTATATTTATCTGCATTAATGTTAAATGTCAATTTACATAATAAACATAAAATTCAAACAAATGAAGTTGGCTGTGGTGGAGGGCCAAATAGTTCTTCATGCTTGCTTGGAGTCCCAAATGGCTTTGTAGGACAATTTAGAGTGTCAAACGGTTCTATAGAACCGTTTTGCAATCCAAATGGCTCTATAGATTCGTTTGGCACTCCAAATGGATCTACAGAGCTGTTTCTCAATCCAAGCGGCTTTATAGAGTTGATTTTTAGTCTTATACCTTTGTCGCCATTTTTTCCTCCATGGACCAGCTTACCAATTTTTTGATATAAAAAAAAAATCAAATAACTTACCTCAAGATCTGTGTTCTAGCAACTAAGAATGGAAGAAGGAGACGAGGTAGCGGGGATGGAGATGGAGATGAAAGGAAGAAGAAGAAGATGATGAGGGGGGATGGGGCAGTAGCGGGTAGTGAAGGGGGGGTTGATGGGTTTTAGGGTAAAGAGTATGTTGGGTATTTTGGGTTTTTTTTTTTTTTTTTGAGAGGGGGGTTATTAAAGGGGGCCATAATTAATTTCCAATGCTAATACCCCTTAGCATTATTTTTAGAGGGGTAATTATGTAATTTTGTAAGAAAAAAAAAGGTTGGAATGAAAATAGAAATTTTAGAATATTAAAAAAAAAATCTCAAGTTTTGCTAGTATTTGTGGAGATAACAAAAATCAAATCGTAGCTTATGTATTTGAATTTTTAACTAAAGGGCATATACATACATATATATAGTTTTTTCTACCCATGTGATGCATGGGGAAACATTTTGTATTAAAGTTATTTAATTTGTAATTAATAAGATTTATATTTGTTCAGATGCTTATATCAAATATTATAAAACCAATTGCTACATGCAATAATAAGAGAGTACTCTTTGAATGAAGCCTATTTAGGGATGACAACTTTTTCTGATTAGACAGGAATTTGTCATTTGGGGTGGGGATGAGAGAGAATTTTTTCTTAAGGAAATGTTGAAGATGGGGATAACGATTATACCCCTACTTGCAAGAATCCTTGAATTTGTAAAATTATTAAAATATCCTTAATTTTAAAATAAAATATATATAAGATGATGATATTTTTGTAAATTTAGAAATTATTTTTTATTAAATTTAATTATTTAATTATTTTTATATAAAAATATGTTTAAAAATTCTCTATAAGGACCTGCAGGTCCCTAATTCAACCGAGAGTGGAGAACCATTTCTTCCTAATATTTGGTGTAAGGATAGAGACAACAAAGAAAATTCCCTAATTGGAATTGGGGACGAGGCCATACTCCTCTCCTTTGTCCTGCCTCGTTACTATTCTTACAATTATTCCACCACGGTGCAACAAGGGTGCTTATACTCAGCTTCGCTATTGGGATGTTGTTAAATATTTTAATAGGCAAGTTTATTTATTTGTGAAACATATATTTGAAGAAGAAACATGTGGGCTCTCACACATGTATAAGCCCTTTATTTAATGAGTAAAATATACTACTTAATGTTTGTTGAAAAAATTAATCTAGCCTCAATCCTTTTAAACTTATTATAGATATTGTATTTTGAATGACTTTTGTAAAAAAAAAATTTAAAATTAAAATTTCAGCAAAATTAAAAATATTTCAATTTAATTTATCAAGCCAAATTTTGTTCTTACCGGAAAAAAAAAAAAAAGAAAAAAAAGAAAAAAAAAAGTAAATTTGAGAATATTATTTTAAATTATAATGTTTTTCTTTTCTTTTAGACTAAGTTTGTTCATGTAAAAAAAAAAAAGAGTCTAATTTCACAATTATAGGTTGAGTCTATGAAAGAGACCCAAATTACAAGTTTTTGATCTAATTGAAACCCAAGCCCATACATTACCTACTCAATACAATAAATTAAAAAAAAAAAAAGAAACATAAAGGAAGGGGATGAAATTAGAAACACATAAGAGAAAAGAACAACAACTTCATAGCTGCGTTTGAGGCAATTAATGGAGGAGCCTGCATTAATGCGCTCGACTTTTACCTTTCCCCCCTCTTTAATTTTTTTTTAAAATTACCCATTTTACCCTTATTTACTCCCCCCCCCCCTCCCGACCCATCTCATTTCCTCACTCAACTCCCCGAAAACCCTAGCCGCCGTATTACATTTTCTCTTCTCTTCTTTCTTCCACTTTCATCCTAAAGCCGCAACTCACTGTTCACATTTCTTGGATTTTCAACACAAACCTTAAGGTATGGGTCTCAACCTAAATTTATTTCTTAATGTTGTACTCTAAAAAAATTTAAGTTTGGTCATCCATGGAGGAAAAATGGGTTGGGATGTGGTGGAATGATGTAAAACAGCTCTAGAGAGCCGTTCTCCAAAAGAGAACTATTTTGCAGTCCAAACGACTGTAGAGAGCCATTTCGTACTCCAATTGGCTATAGAGACCTAATTTGCACTCCAAATAGCCCTAGATAGCTATTTTACACTCTAGACAGTTGTTTGGCACTAGTTTTGTCACCCAAAATGCACTGCCACCTCACCCAACTTCATTTGTTTGTATTAGATGACAAATTGATTGTTTAACATTGTTATAGAGAAATGGCTAGGACCAAAACCCCCAATTATAGAAGTGTTGAAGTAGACGAAGAGCCCGAGCATGTGGAACGTCGTCTACCGACGACTTCTGTGCGTAGACAATGAGTAAATCACAGGCAAGCACAGGGTCCTGCTCAAGAGGATTCGATCCATGATGTTCGTCTGGCGGCTCCCTCAGATGACTCCAACACTACTGAGGAGGACGAGGGAGTAGGACATGATCAGAGTGGAGGGGATTCACAAAGCTAACCTCCTGATAGCTCCAGCCCCTGGTGGCCCATACGATATTTCAGTAATGAGAAGGTATGGTGGGCACATTGCAGGATATGTCTGGGCGGGTGCCATAAAATTTATGTGTATATACATTTATTGTTGTTTTGTTAAAATATAAATCTAATAAGCTATTGTGACAACACAAGATCATCCTTTATTGAAAACAGTAATTCACGGCAATAAATTGAGGGCTCTACAGTATTCAGCTATGCTTGAGGAGGTCTAACATATTATTAGGCATTTTAGGCTAGAGCCAGTGATCATGCTGGACTACTCTATGGTGGACAAGGCATTGCTAGCTGCATTTATTGAAAGATGGCATGCAAACACGAATACATTCCACCTGCCTATTGTCGAGATGACCATCACTCTAGACGATGTCATCTCTACTGCACCTCCCAATAGGAGGTCATTTTGTTTTTGTGCCAGCATTGACCATAGACAATGCAGTTGTGTTAGTTTGTGATGCCTTGGGGCTCCCACCTACACTTGTAATTGAGGAGTTAGAAGCCTACAAGAAGGCAGCATTCCATTTTGATAACTTGCTGATGGTAATCAACAGTCACGTCATAAATGATAGGTGGGTGCATGCAGCGAGGGCCACTACGCTATTTTTGTTGGGATGCACGGTCTTCTCTAACAAATCGTCCACAACTGTACACGTCAAGTATTTAGAGCTGCTACAAGACGTTGATGTTATTGCTAATATTTCGTGGGGAGCTATGCCACGTGTATAGGCAACTAGGATTTGCTTGTAGGCATAGGGCGAGGCAGGTGGCTGGGTGCTTACCACTTGTATTGGCATGACTTATCCATTGTAAATTTAAGTTAGATATTTGTTTGTCTTGTGATGTTTACGAACTTATTTGTGCATATTTATAGGTGTGGATATATGAACATTTTCCTAGCTTTCACCACAGTTGTCGCCTGAATGTGTTGTATCGTGAAAACCTCCCACGAGTAGCACAATGGATATCTCGTCGAGGGATCGGTCAGCTACCTCCAATATGTCACCAGTTGGATCAGCTGAGACATAGGATGTGGAATAGACACCTTATATCGATGCTTACGCTCATCATCCACTTCACCCAGTCGCATTTTTTTCTGACGGATTGCGATTTGGGATGTGGTCAAAACCTCATAAGCTAGAGCGAGTACTTCAACCGTTGTCCCACATCTAGTTGATCCCCTGCCCTCTTATTTGTGCACTCTTATTTGTGCATTAAACGGTGTTGTTTATGTGACTAAGGTTGATGCGATGTGGGAGCACTTTGACAAGCATGTGTTGAGTGCTGAGTTACATGGGCCTGTTATGACGGTGTCAGGTGAAGTCATGCTAGACTACATGGGTGGTATCACAGGATATCACATCCATACTTATTGTCAGCTCCACACGTGTCATCAAGCCTTCCACTTGGTTAGACCTAGGAGGAGCAAAGGGTGGCATTAGATACCGGCCACATATAATGAGTCATTAGTATGTTTGTTATGTCTTAATAAACTTGTTTTGTTATTTATTAGTTATGTTGATGATGCTTTTAAAAATATACATTGTTTCCTCATGTAGGAGCATATCGCGTCTATAGCTGGACAGATCCGTACCATGTTCGAGAGAAGAATAGTAGTGAGGATTTTGAGGCTGGACGGATGTTGCGTCAGATATACACTAAGACTAGTTATGCGTGGGACTATCCTGCTCTCTATCGTGGTAGCCCTCAATTTAGTCCTAGTATAGGACCATCTAAGGGTCCACATAGATAGTTATATAACATTGTACATTTGCAGGTGTAAAACTAAGTATGACTAGTTATTGTAAAACTGATTATATTGTTTGTATGAAATTTATTTGTTAAGTTCGTATGGTTGTTTTATGTTATTCGCTCTTACCTCTAGACATCGGTATTCATGCAAGTTTACACATTTTTGGCAAATGTGTTTCTGTTGTAATCTCACTGCACAGTTTTTAAATAGCGTCTTCTAAAATATGATTAATCACATTACATATGCTCATGTGTTGTAACAAAAAATATTGTCAACAAAATTATACGGAGAGAAGCCTAAAACGGCTCTATAAAGCCATTTTGGAACCAAAATGACTTTATAGAGCCGTTTGGACTCTATAATGCCGTTTGACCCGCCATAAACGATAGTATGCCTAAAAGGCTCTATAGAGCCATTCTGGACCCAAAACGGCTATAGAGACATTTTGGTTCCAGAATGGCTCTACAAAGCCGTTTTAAGCTTCAGTGACATAACATCTCTGGACAATTAGTTTTAAACTAAAGTGTGCTGACAAAAAGAAAGATATTACCACATTCTTTTACATCAACTGTCTCAACATCAAAATCATTATAACCACAATAATATGAAATTAACAAGTAAATTAATTAGGTACATAATTAATAAATACATGTCTAAATGTTGGGTTAGATTGCATGAATTAATGTTATTTCTTATTTATATCTAAGCACGACATTGTTGTGCTAACACCTCAAATTGGTTAATGCATGCCAAGTATGGTGTTATCTAACCACGTGATTTAGCTGATGCTGAATATGCCCATTATGGTGTTACTGGTGGCAATGGGGAATTATCCTTTAGCTTCACCTATGGGATTATAAACGAAAGAAATGGAAACTTTACACTTGTAAAATATTGCGTTAAAAGTAATGACAAGTATACAATAACGACAAGCCAGTAGCTGCACAAAATGATTCCCATGAACATAGGCTATCACAACTTCTTTCGGGCTCGAAAGACTAAATGGGGCTGAGAGTGAAGCGGAAGATATGTATGTGACACTAGCGGGTATAAGACAAGAAGTACGATATTAAACCGAGAAGTAACTACGTAAGGCATATCCGGTATAGACATCCACTTATCAGGCAAAACACCAGACACAGTAAGATCAACGGCAAGTGATGATAGTAGTTGTATGTACCCTAGCTAAAGAAACATTTCAGTATATAGTAGTTGCCATGTTGTCATCTCTGTAATGCATTCTTGACGGATTCTAAACCACTCATCCTCAAAAAGACCAAGTCCAAAAGTAATTGACTGATAGCAACAATTGCCATCAAGTCGCACATCAATCACATCCTCCACGAAGCCATGGATGCATAGCGATTGTTGGTCTAGCATAGGAATATTTCTACAGGTGTCAATCTTGCCAAACATGTGAGATTGCATGAAGCGTGGTGATTCATCAAACATATCTGCGTATGCATTAGAGTCTTTACTAAATGGGTCTTTACTAGATAGCTCAGATAAACCTCTGCCAATTAATGATCTAATATATGAACTACGTGGACGTGGCGACTTAGCAAGTGTCGTAGAGTTTCTTGTGGATGGTCCTAATCCTGATGACATGTTGTTATACATAGAACCACACATTGCGTTGACATACTCAAAATATGATGAGTTACGTTTGTAGAAGTTTCTGATCTCTTCATGCTCTTCTTTTTTGTGCCCTTTGTTTTGACTTATCTGGTGGTGCCTTTAATGAAGAGGCGTCTGGAGATGCTAGTTCAATGGTCTTGTAGTGCAAAACTCACTACTTATCCTCGGTACTCAAACTATTGAACTTGCCCCATAACATCTCCATGGCTTCCCCGTAAGGCACCGGCCCTTTATCTTTATGCTCAACCTCCCATGTCAGAGTCTTCCAATGAGGGTGAACTGAAGTCAATCGAACAGGCATGTTTAGCATATTCCATTGCCCAAGCTTAGGGTAATCCATGTATAGTCTTAATGCGACAACAACATGTTACTTTGTCTGTACCAACATACAATTGAACCCTCTTTAGCTCTTTTGATGTCTTATTACAGCAAGTGAAACACAATGATGCAAAACACTAAACAACGAACACTTTATTTTGTGCTCCACTTTCACAAGACCGTGCTGAAATGATTTCTTTATCTTAGTGTGCTGCAATGTGATTAGAGCATATATGGCCTCCCAACAATGATGTAGATCCCCTGTTGATGATTGACATATTCTTTTCAGGCTAGCATGTGAACCCTCCACCCTGTTTATCACAAAAACAATAACATCGTGAGACATGTAACACACATGGAATACAAGAGGATGTGGTGATATATATTAAGAAATAAAAAAAAAATGCACTCATACCTATTTGTCATCGTGTTTCCAAAATGCATGAACTTGTTAGTCCAAGCTGGAATAAATTTCTATTTGTGCGGCTTCAACCACGTATCATCCACGTATGAAACAAAGCCATCGAGCCTTGCGCATGTGTTACGAAATGCCCCATAAGCATGATGGTATTCTTCCTCATTGGAAGCATCAACAACAGATTCCCACGCATCTATGAGCCTTTCATACTCCGCATAATCTCTCACTAACTGCTTGCATTTTGATTTAACATTTTTTTAATGTGATACCGACATAACATATTTCACTGAAGTAGGAAATACAATTTCCATAGCTCTAATCAATGGAAGATCCCTATTAGTCATAATAACTTATGGACACAAGTCACTCTGCCAAATTAAGCCTCTCAACCTCTAAAGAGCCCATTCAAAGTTGTCGATGCATTTAAACTCCATGTATGAAAATTCTACTGAAAAAGTCAACTCCATCGATGTCACACCGACAATCTCAAGCAGTGGGAGACGATACCTATTAGTCTTGTATGTGCTATCCATCATGAGAACAATAAGAAAGGCATTGAACAAATTCACTGAGTCAGGCTGCGTTCAAAATATGTCCTTCACGATATCTAACCCCTCATCACTCCTATACCAATACAAATATTTGAATTCATCCAAATATTTCATTAAATGCTGCATTGGCGTTCTTTAATTATTGTCTAATATTATATATCTGTACGATTGTAGTTATGTTTTCTACATTTTTTTCTTTAGAGATAGCAGTATATCTCTAGGAGGAACCTTGCTCATTGTCATATCTTCCACCATGGTTCACTCTTGCTCATTCAATCATCCCGCATGTGGATGCCCAAGAAATGATTATGGTATCCACATTGCACTTGCACCTTCCATAAACCATTGGCCCATTGTCTTCCCTTCACTCTAAATGGACATCCACATTTTCTTGCTGCAGTCTCTGCCCTTGTATGGCTTTTCTTTCGAGGCTTATATTTCCCGCCTCGTTCGCACCCTAATATCACTTGTGTACACTTCCATTCGCCTCCTATCTCAGATTTAATAATTACAATAATAAATCTGGCCATCTTTCCAATATCTCTTATTCATTTGAGAAAGTTATCTCTTGTGGTAAATGTTTATAAACAAAAAAAATCAGTCATTTAACGATCAAGAATCAAATTATGTATAGTGTTTGGGTCGTTCAATAAAAAATACACACTTGATCTGTGCTAAAAAGATGAATCAAGTCTTCTCCCACAAATGAGTCGTCACCATCACATACTTCATCTTTATTCACTTGTGAACATAAAATTCGATACCAATCATTACATACACAAAATATTCAACTGCTAGTCTAACAACAAAGTTTTAACATATCTTTTTAACTAAATTTGTATTTGTCGTTAAATCCACATCCTCATATGTGAAGTATAGATCCTTATGCATTTTGCAAGTATAATCAATCTGCCTTATTCTACATTTACAAAATAAAATATCAAAATCCACGAATCCAATTTACATTAAAACGACTATAGAGGGTGAAAAGGGAAAACCAATCATCAAAATGGCTATAAAGAGACCTTTAACCACTCAAACGGCTATACACAGTCGTTCGGGCACAAAAATGGCTCTACACAACTGTTTTGGAGAACAAATGGCTCTATAAAGTCGTTAATGCCTAAATGGCTCTAAAGAACAGTCCAAGAGGAAAAACGGCTCTACATAGCCATTTCAGAGTTCCAACGGCTCTGTAGAGCCATTTTTCCCTTCGGATTGCTCTCTACAACGATTTTTCATACCAGATTGCAAACGACAATTTTCCACAAAATACTAACTACACACCTGATTTCTACCATAGATAAACTTCAAATGAAAAATAAACACCAAAATCCCTCATTTTGATCAACCCTTTCAAACATTAAATCACTAAAATGTAGAAAGAGATGAGTTAAGGTTTGATAGTCGAAGGAAGGGAGGGGGTAGTGCTTGGCGTCGCGTGTGGGAGAGGGTGGGAAGGTTATGTTTGAGGAAAGGTCATTTGGGTCATTTCTAGGGCATGGGGGGTGGATTGTGTAAAGGTGGGGGGGCTTAATTAATTCCCTTAATAGAGACAAAGTTTGCAGAGAAAGGAGAAAAGTAGCGAAAACATGGAGCAATAGAGCTCTAAAGAAAGGCACCATTGTGTAGCGTCCCAGGAGCTCCAAAGCAAGACATGCATCGTGTAAGTGGCAGAGCACACAAAGGCACAAGTGAACAACGAGCATAATTGATGGAAAAGGGAAAAAGAGGCAGAGATATAGAGCAGAAGAGGGTTTCGATTTTGAGGCTAGAGAGAAAAAGATTGAGATAGAGAGCTTGAGAGAATGAGTGAGGGTTCTCAGAACAATAGAGCAGAAAAGGGTGAGCTTGAGAGAGATAGAGATCGATAGAAAATGAATTGAAGAGAAAAGGAAGAGCTAGGGATTTTAGATAAAGGGAGGTAGAAATCAAGGGATCTATCTTATTATTTGGTGAGCTTGAAGATATTTGAACAAGGGGAGAGCAAATTATTGACCATTAATTCCAATTGTTCTAGGTGATTTTGAAACTTTTTCTTCTGATTCCAAAGTGCTCATACATGTGACTGCAATTGGTGCTTTTTAATTTCATTAATATAATTTTGACTCTTTGGAGTGATCTTTAAGTCAGATTTGGTTTCATTTCATGATGGGGCTAAGTTCTAATTTGAATGAATGTATGATTGAACAATGTAATTTCTTTGGTTTGAACTTTGGAACTTGTTCCCGTATATGTTTTTGGATTATGTTGGGGAGTGTTTGCAGTGAGTTCTTGCTATTTGTGTTCTGCTAATTGATATTCTTATATGTATGATGTTCTTGGAATTATAGTAGAGGAGAATTTTATTCTCTTATTTGATGTGTTTGTAATGAAAATTAGTAGTTGACATGAATGGCTTCTATACTCTTGTCGTGGGACATGGGTTTTAGAGGATGAGATCTAGTGTGATAATTCCCATTGAGTTGTTACTGGTGAATGGTTGTTGAATTTGGTGTCACCCCATTTATCTTTGTTTTATACATTCAAATGTAGTTTCTCTTATGATTAATTTGTCACTTTAATCCCTAAATTGGTTTTATCCTGATGCTTAAGAGATTTTAATGCATTCAACTTTTCAAAGGTAGATAAATTTTGGTGTTGTGGGGTACATATCTTTTAATGGCTTTGTCTGTCCATGCTTTCACTTAGCTAGTTCCATGAAGATTGTGGTTCTTGAGTCTGCATATTTCACTTTTCATGGCATTTGGTTTCATGTAGTGGGTGGTGCTATTTCATTTGACTATTGGTTGATCAATGGGTTAGTGTTTTGGAATGTTGAGTTAAAAATTGGACCAGTATTTGTAATTGCTAGGTCATTAGGCTTTAAGAGAGTGTGCGCTATTATTTGATCATGACCTATTTGGTTTGGGTAGTATATAGCTGAAAGGGACTCTATTCCCTCTTGTTTTTGTGTTTTACATTACTTGGGCTCCAAGTCATTGTGTTACTTTATCATATTTTATTTGTTTTGGCTTTTATTTATTTATTTCATTTAATCCAAAAAAAAATAAAAACAAAAACACAAAAAAATAAGGATGGAAGCCAAAATAGAAGTCTTCTTTTGTATTTCTTATTTTACTTTCTTTTTATTCCTAAGTGTTTTTTTACCCCATTTTCACTTTAAAATTGTAATTAGCATGTATACATATTAGGGTGCATATGAACTTTTAGGGTTCGTAGGCCCCTCACTTATCATATAATGGTAGGTGGTGTGGTCTTGCATAAGACTGAGCTTGTACTATCCTACCCAGGTGGAGATAAACGTCATCTAGAGAGATGGTTTATCCATCTTGAAAGATAGAAAAACTCTAGGTTCATTTAAAGAATTCATGTATACATGTTTATCTTCTTACCATTTTATTAGAAATTTTAATATTTATTTTAGTAATGAATAAAATACAATTTTGGCTATATTGTTATTTTACATAGCTAATTTGGGTAATTGTTTTATATGAATTTTTTGAGTTGCCCAATACCTTCCTCACACAATCGCCTTTCGAACTCATCTCTAGTTTACATTCCAATGCCTTTCTAAAAATAAAAACAAAATAATTTTTAAAAATAAACAGAATTCTCAATTGTACCTTAATTGTTAAACAATTAGTGGTGGCTTCAAAAATAATTTTTTTTTAAAAAAAAAATAAAGTCATTCCATTTTTCGTCATAGTGTTTTACCCTAAAGGGTATGTTATGACACTTATCAATTTAACTCTTGACATTATGAAAATGAATCCCTCTGTCTATCACAATTAGTGGGGGCAGATGGAACCTCATTAAGTGTGGTGTTATTTAATAACTTGAACAATTATTTTCCACGCTAGATGTTATTCTCTCTCCTTGCGGTATCTAAAAATAAAAAATAAAAAAACCAAAAAAACCCTAATTTGTAATACTATAATATTTTGGGTGTATAAAATTGGGGTTTTTAACCCTCTTGAATAACTAGACTAGAGCTTTTTGAGAGCTCAAAAATCTTTTGCACTAACAAGTTTATATTGATGGTGAAGGAATCAAGTGTAGAGGTGAGTAGATTTTGTTCAAATTATGAGATGGGTGGTGAGTTGATAGGTTTCACATGAGGAGACTAAGGTAATCATCGAAAAGTAACAACCTTTTGCAATAACTCAACCAAAAGACAAAAATTCAATTCGAGTGAAAAATCGAGCCATGAGCCTTGTGGGAAGCCCATCAATTTGGATTACATAGTCAATTGATCTAGGCATAAGCTAGTTCATAATTATGTATAGTAGAGAAGGATGTCTATATGCTCGAAAGAGAGCACCAAAGGAATAAGCTTTTTTCACGTTTTCATGTCATTCTCATTTGCCTTGACCCCTTTACTCCAAATTCCAAAGAGAAATAAGAAATCTTGGTAAGAGAAAGAGAAAAAAGAGGTTAAAGAAAGAGCTTTTAGAGGTGCCTTTTCTTTGTTTTGTTTCACAAGTTAAAGAGAGAGAGAGAGAAAAAAAAAAAAAAAAAAAGAGGAAGAAGAAAGTGAGAGTGAGAGTGACTGAAGAGGCTACCAAACCACATAGTTTTAGTGTTTTGGTGGTTAAGTTTTCTTTCTTCTTTTTTTTTTTTTTTTTAATATGACACATCAAGCTTAGAGTAAAGGTTCATTGTAGCATTTAATGTGCCAGCATACCCTATCAGAAATGGACGGATAGATTGAATTGGAATGTTTTTATAACGTGAAGGGCCTAATTGAGAACTTTTAAACATAAGAGGTAAAATTGATTTAGCCCCTAAACATGAGGGGCAAAAAGAGTATTTTACTTTTATTTAATTGGCTATGGGGAAAAAAATAAACCATAATCTCTGATGTAAAATCAGAGTTTTTACTTCTTTTGACACCCGTCATTTTTCTTTTCACACCCTTGACCCTTTTATCAATTGAGGTGTTAAACTAAAAATAAGGGGTGTTAAAAGATATTGTCAGCTATTTGGTTTATTATTATTAGAGTAGGATTTTACCCTAAATAAAATGTCAAGATTTTACTAACGTTGTCATGTTAAAAAGTAACATAAGAGAAGTTTATATATCGCTTTTAGTTCATATTTTTATTTTTTAGATTCAACCAAAACATTGAGAAGTTCTTAATTCATGTTTTTGGTTGAACCATCGATGCTGCACTCTTAAGTTTATTCATTTTAGTTCAGGTTTGTAGATTGCTTTTAATGCATTGTATTTTTGAATCATTCTCCATAATCACTGTTTTAGCCCACATAACAAGCTTATACATTTCTTTTTTATTGGCTTGATTTTACATTATTTTTAATTTATGTTTTTATTTTGTAGATTCAAAATCAACACGATGAAGTCCTTATATCCTCTCTCAATAAATAATGCACTACCTTGGAAACCTTACACACGCCATTCTATACTAATAAATTTATACATAGAAGAGTCCTAAAATAACTATCCGCTGTTCACTAAGCCACTTAAATCTCTTGACCCACTATCACTAAAACTGCTAAACACGTACACCCACAAATGGAAAGACAATTATAGAAATAACTACCCCTCGTATCCTATCAGCTTATATGCTCCATTTGTAGACTTGGTATCACTGCAAATGATATAATCTATGTAGTAATATTAATGTAAAATAACTTTTTTGTATTTTATATTTTTAGTGACTTTTTGTAAACCTTAATAGAATAATTATTGTATCGTTTTAATATTTTCTAATTATTGCATGATATTCCTTTTTAAAAAACTAAACGACATTAGAGGATTTGAGAAATATCGTTATTTTTCAAGATAATATCATACGTGCACTGCATAGATCTCGATACCTCAGATTAGCAATCACAAACGAAAATCTCTAATAGGCTGACACCCACAAAATTTCAAATCATTCTTTTCTCACTATGACTAATTATTTATCATATTTACCTATTGTTTAGATATATTGACTTTGTTGTTTAATTTTTCTATTGGAACATTAAATCACTTAAATTAACCAAACCAAACTACAGTGGAGTGATTTGGTTGTTCAAATTCGAACTATACCAGTTGAGTAATTTGATTAGTGATATTTCTAAAAATTGCATTCTGCTCACCCCTATTTGATTCTCTATGATGATAAAAAAAAAAATTATTATAGCGGAGGTATTTCAATGTGAAAAATGATTAATTTTGATGATTTAAAATAAGTGGTTAAGAAAATTCTATATTAAATGATTGTCGTGTTCTTCGAGGGAGGAATCTAATACTTTTTTTTTTTTTGTTTTAAATGTAGTTGTAACTTGTGTAGTAGGTAAAAAAAAGAAGATGAAAGAAAATTTTTATATATGAGCATATATTGTATAAATAATAATTATATTAAGACTTACTTATAATAGATCAAACCAACAAACTTCAAATTAACAAAAATAGATCAATCATAATTAATATTAGGGATGTCTACCATCTATTTACTTTCGAATGAAAGTATGCATACCTTATACATTACTTGATATACAGAAATTAACAATTATAATAGTTACCTGATTCTAAAATAAGTGGTCCAATAAGAGTACACATTTTATGTGCCATGTACTATTATGTGTGTTATTGCTTTTTATTGATTAAAAAATTAATTAAATTAGTTGAAAGAATTAATTAATTAATAAAATTTGATCAATAAAAAAGCAATTGCCCACATTTATAGTGATCGTGTGACTGTGCGACAAAAGACATGGTTCCTTCCAATAATTCCATTTTCTCCAAATCAAATACGTAATTTGGGTTTTGTTAACTTACCTTAGGCAAAAAGTATGAGGTCATATAACCCCATCCTATATAATCAAATCATTCTACCAACATAGTCCAGCACAATTGATAAATAGCTAAATCCCTTAAACATGTTAGAAATAGGTTTGATATCTAGTTATGTGTATAGAGAAGGCTTTATTAGGAGAGGTATGTCGACTTTGGTGATCTCCATGCCTTAAAAAGTTAGTTTCTAGCTATCGGCTAGAAGATATCTAGGTACAAAAAAAAAAAATCATTACCATTCATGCTTCCTCTTCTCACTAACAAAAAAAAAAAAAAAAAAAAAAACCTCACACTTCCCCTTGGCATAACTTATGGTGAAAATATTCTCATTTTGAATTGGATTATTCCGTTAATGTTTTTCTTTAAATAGCATTAGGTTGAGACAATATTTTCTATATCCTAAGCTGTTCTAAATCATGTGCTATAAGTTGGGATTGATTAAACTTACAATCTATTTAAAGCATTATTTGATTAGCTTTTAACCAACCCGAAGTCCACAAGATAGGTGGTAGGCGACATAGAATGTCGTCCCATTTGGTTGACCTTGTTAGATACTGAATTTTACCCAACACACCTATTTTCATTTTATTGCTAGTCCTTCACCACCTCGCTTTTTCTCCCGTATGTTTCCTCTTACTCTTCTTTCCTATCCCTGAGCACATCAAGCTTGTAAGTTTTAAAAGATTAGAAGGAAAAATTGGAATGCTTCTTTGGTTCTACTTTCGTCCCTCTCATTCCTCCAAACTCCCTTTTTTGAACTAAAATTTGATAGAGAAACTTTTTAAACGGTTTGATTCATAGTAAAAACCAACATAAAAAAAGGGTTAAAAATTGGTAAACCAAACTGTGTGAACTAATCATGATGCAACGATCTAAATGGTTCACCTTTTCTTTTCTTTTCTTTTTCTTTTTCTTTTTTTAACTTTTGAAGAAAATCATACCAACAAGGATTTCGAACCCCCAACTTAAGAGAGTTCATTGTCAAGCAGAGGATGAGATATTTCTGTTTGCTTATTTATAGATGCCAGATGGACTTGAGCTACATTGTGAATGTTTCCTTCTACTTGGAAATTGGAATAAACTAGCTATTTATGCATGATGCATAATACATTATTTTATCAGCTAAAATGCTCATAAAAATATAAATAATAATTATTTACCATTATACTATTGTTTTAAAATTATTATCAAAATACTACTCTTTTGATTTTTAGGTTGAAAAACATAAGTGTAAAAACTACCATTCTCTTCATGTATAAAGAACGCCAATCAACTAACATTCTTTAGTCTAAAAATTAAAAAAATAATATTTTATTAAATAGTTTTGAATAAATAATTATTAAATTTATATATTTTTAAGTATTTTTGCCTACTTTATTTTGTTCCATTTTATTAAAATTTAAACAATTATATTATCTAGTAACAGATGGTATTAATACAGTAGTAATAAAATACACAAACAATCATTTTTAAGTTTAAATATATTATAGGTTGCTATAGTTTAGATAAGTTTTTAAACAAGTCCTTATAGTTTGTTTTATATATCTGAGTCCTTACACTTTATAATATTTTTTAAGTAGGTTCTCACCATTTAACTCTGTCATATCACTGTTAGTTAGATAATGACGAAGCAAATCTTATATCTATATGGCATGCTTATGTGGATGAATTTATGCCAAACAATTAATCTTCCAATATATCTCTTCCCCATTAGATTCGATAAAAAAGAGGCATCATCTTTGACAAACTTTACAGAGTGATTGCATCTTCCCCATTAAAACTGTAGACATCAAAGACAAGGAAGTCAACAAGCAAAAATAATAGAGACGTATATATAATTACTAAGGTATTAAGGTATTAGGATACTACGTGAGGAGGCCTATAAATCAATTCAAGATACTTTCTTTTGCACTTTTGGGCTTTTCTGTATGTAATGGGGGAGCCATGACCATAGACATTGGGATTAAAGGGAGCCACGTTGTTCATCATTGTAGTGTCTAGATTCTGTTTCAGTTTTAATGGGGAAGAGATATATTGGAAGATTAATTATTTGGCATAAATTCATCAACATAGGCATGCCACATATGTATAAGATTTAGTTTCTCATAATCTATCTAATAGTGTTATAACAGATTTAAATAGTGAGGATCTACTTTAAAAAAATTAAAATTATAAGGACTCTCATATTGAAAAACAAATTACAGGAATCTGTTTAAAAACTTGTGCAAATTATAGGGTTTACAATATATTTAAACATTTTTTTAAATACCAATCTTGTGCTAAGCAGGGAAGAGATATATTCTTTTTTTTATTAATTTGTTTGAGTTTTTGGGTTAAAATTTCAAACTATGAGCAAAGTCATGATGAAACTAAAAAAATGCTCCAACAAATTAAATATGTATTTTTAAAGTAAATTTTATTTGCATTTTTAGCATTTCAATAAAAATTGATAAGGATATTAAATAAATAAAGTATTAATTGGTTCATACTTACAAGTCCATGGATAAGAACTATCTTATGTATAACTATAAGAAATCAATCAGACATATAAATACACATAAGAATGGATGGATCAACAAAATCAAAGGCTAAGGAAAGGAATCGATATTCAAAAATAGATTAAAATATATTGTGAAGATTTAAATGATAGATTAATGAAATAAAATGAAAACCATAATATTGAATCACTAATTTAACAGATTGATATTAAAATTTAAGCCAAGAATAAACCAACAAAATTGGAAATAATGGTAAATCTCAAATGGAAGACTTGAAGAATATAAATTTAAGAAGTCAACATGGATATCTTAAAAGCCAATGCAAAAAATAATAAAAAATAAAAAATAAAAAAGATAAAACATATGGTGTTATGGAATTAACCCACCCTAAAATTAAATCAACATAACTCAAACAAAAATTGTTCACATATAAATAGAGAAAGCCATTCCCATTAGACTTCTCACCAAGACTATAAGAGTGTGTTTGGAAAGTCTAGTAAGCTAGTTTATAGCATGTTTAACTAGTTTATAAGCTCATTTAATCAAAATATATGTGTTTGGTAAACAATTTTATCTCACTAGATTATATCAATTTTTTTTATATCACTTATAGTGTATATATGTGTATGGGCTTATAACTTATAGTGTATTATCTTTTTATTTCATTTTTACCATTTATTTTTGCCTCAACTTATGTGATCAGTCACTACTATCTTTCCCTCTCCTATATATATATACCAAACCCATGCATAGTATGGGAGATATATATAATAGCATATTCCATTAGTAGTAGTAACATAAAAACCATAAATTTCGAATTAGAAGGGAAAGAAACTTAAAAAAAAAAAAAAAAAAAAAAAATCACTCTTCTTTGTAGTAATGAGAGATTTTTTTTTTAATATATAATAATAGGAGTGGAGGAAAGCAAATGATAACTACTTTCTATTTTTTTTTTTAAGAATAAGGAAAAATTAGAGAAGTTGTAACCTCCTTATAGTATTTTTTACATTTAAAAAAGAAAAATTAGAGAAGTTATAATTGGTAGGATGATGATATGGACATAATAAATTATGAAAGATATTGTCAAAATCCATCTATATATAATATATGACAATTCTACTGGAAGGTGATTCCACCTTGATTTGGGAGTCCCTTGATACACAAAGGTCTAGTCGGCAGCTTCCCAATCTAATCAATTTGTAGAATTTTCTACTAATTTGTGGAATTTTGTCCTTCTTTGATTGTTTTCCATTTGTTGCAATCAATTATCATATTATTGCTAATCAATTTCGTGTTGGTAGTGCAAGCAATTCCTTTTGTAATTGATGAGGTCAGTGATTAAATTATTAGCAAGAAATTGACAATTTACTTGTCCTTGCCGTTGTGCGGCTCCGTTGATAGTGCAATCTTAAAACCACAAGACTATGTAGATGCTTGAATTGAAGACCATTAAGAGAAAATAGTCAATGCTTTCTTTACTTTTGTTTTTTTTCCCCGGTTCTCACTTTTTCTTGGAGCGATTGATTGTGTTCTGTTTACTTTGTTTTGTCGGTTATAGTTTTTGGACTAATGCTTGTGTCCAACTTTTTGTTTTCTTTGTGGTTTTGATAGATCTTTGCATGACTTCTCATGGATATAAGTGAGGACAATGTCTCATTTGTCTAGCATGCTTTGGTAATCTATTTTAGTTGCATTTTTTCTGTTGGTTGCGTGCTACCCTATTTTGAGTATGATTGTTTATCTTTTATCATTTTAGATTTGCTTTGTTTGTGTTTTAGTTTTGTGTTTATTCTAGTACTTCATTTTTTTTTTTTATTCTAGTCTTATTTTTGATCATTTTCTCTTGTGTTGTGTGTAGAAATGCTGCAGAGGTTTGATAAGATCTTCAAGATAAGCCTTGCAAAGCCTTGTGGAAGATTAAGGCCCACATTTTTAAGTTTCGAAATCTTCCTAGGTTTATTGATCAATCTAACATCCTTTCCATTGTTAATTTTAATAGATTTTGAGGTGAGACTACTAATTTTGTTGTTTGCTTTGTTGTTTATTGTCTTTCTTGATTATTTTAATGGAGGTGTTGTTTGTGTTGTTCTTATTAGGGTCGAATCTCTACATCCATAAGAAAAATTTTCATTCCAAGGTTTAGGGATTCGCTACATGGGGGAAAAGTGTATGTGATTAGCTATTTTGGGTGTTTTGCACCAAGCACCAGCAATTATAGCAGCATTACATATGCATATAAGATTAATTTTCAATTGTCAATGGTTATGCCTACAATGATGAGGGGATGATTAGTTGTTTAGGATTTTATTTTGTTCTGTTTGAATATGTACTTGGTAATGTTGTTGATCAAAGGTTCTTAGTAGGCATCTGTTTGCTTTTTATGTTGTTTGTTGGATTTGTTTATGCGTGACATTTGATTTTGTGTTGTATTATGTGATTACAATTGCTTTGGTTGTCTAGATGTGATTGGCAAAGTTTGTGAAATAGACATTCGTGATGAGGTGTACAAGGATGGGGAAACAAGAAAGAAGATGTTGTTGCGGCTTGAGAATCTCGAGTCTAGGTTATAGAGTAATGGTGACCTTTTTTTGTGTCTTATTTCTCAGCTTATTTTTTGTGTCCTATTCTATTGCAAGAAGACAAGTATCTATTGTACTTTATGGGGATTTTTGGCCACTAAGGCATTCACTTTGATTTCAAAGTTATTTGAAGGTCCCGTGGTAATTTGTAGTGCAATGATGTAAAAGAAAAATTATCTAGGTTTCCTTAATGATTGGTGTTTTTGGGTGATTAATATCGATAGTCTTTATCTTGTGCATGGTTTTGTGGTTATGCCTTTTTGGGGTGTTACATAAGATTGTGTTTTGTTGGCAATAGCATGTATGCGGCAATGATCTTTGTTAATGGTCACATGCAAGAAATAGATGAGTTCAGAGAAAGGTTGGTTTGATTATTTTGTCTATTGTCTCTATTTTTGGACTGGAGATTTTTAATCTTGATGATGTTTTCAGGTTGTTGCATGCGGATGAGAATTTCTCGAAAACCCCCCAATGAGATTACTTTGCAAGCTCCACTCTCTCCTCTTGAAGAGTGGGTTACACATGCCAATGGTAAGAGTCTAGATGAGATCATGAATACTCGCAAGGTTTGTTGAACTATTTTGTACATCATGTATGTGGATGTTCTTTGTTTTTCTTTTTCCACTTGATTTCAAATTGTTACAAGAATGTTTGTGTTGCATTGGCAACCATAGCATCCATGGAGTTTGACCGAAATTTGTATTATCAACTGTGTGGTACGCTCACCCACTACACACCGTTGACAACTGTTATCGCACATGGCTATGTACAATTGATGTTAGATGTGCCATGAATGATCATGTTTGCCTGTCAATTGCAACCTATGTAACTCCTAGTCCTAATTGGGTAGTGGAGGAATAGACTACCTAAGTCTGAACTATCATAAAACCTTATCGAGTTAGTGCCACTCGACTATCTGAAAGTCAATAAGTGGCACCATTTCCTTTCATACATCCTATCTATTGTGGTAGTACTTAGGTAGCTTGATAATAACATTAACTATGTATGGCATCCATATGATCAGAGAAAAATGTGAAAAAAAATCATGTAATAGTCAACATTTTTTTTAATGACAATAAGATATAATGAACAGCTTCTGATTTAGTAAAGGTTAAATGTCATACTTGGTCAAGCTTAAGTCAATTGAAACTGTTCGTTTAGCCACCTCATTTGTAGTCGTCCACCCCAAATGACATTCTGATTAGGGGGTAGATCTATGCCTAACAAGTCATCAATCAACTCTGCCCAAGGTCTTCAAAAGGTAGGACCCATAACTGCATCCCCGTGAATGGGGAGACCCATAATAATGGCCATATCTTGTAGTGTAAAGGTCATCTCCCCTGCGACATCTAGAATGTGTCTTTAGTCTCCAATGCTCCACTAATGCACTGATCAATATATGGTTAATAGGAAAATAAGCTAACATGGATATACCATGAAATCTCACATCTCGTAATGAAGGAATAATGGTGTCTGGCAGCAGAATTATGTGGTAAGAACCAAATGAGGAAAATGATCATACAAATATGGGCCCAATAGTAAATATTCTTCATGAACTTGACCCTCCCTCCATTTCTGACCAGGAACCTATAGTGCATACTTTTTACCATATTTTGCAATAAAATAGAATTGTTTACATGATAAAAAAAAAAAAAAAAAAAAAACTATTAGCAACTGTAATAAATATTGTTTTTGAAAAGCAAAAAAAGAATATTTTATACTAGAATCTCCAATAACAACCCCTCCATGGGCATAACACATAGTGTACATTAAGGGTAATTGTTTACAAATTAAGTGATTAAACATTTCATCTCTTGTCATCCACTTTATTTGCCTTAATTTAAGCTTTCTTTGGTAGAAATCTCAAAAGTTAGATGTTGAATTTGCTTGTAACTGTACATTATATCTTTTTGATAAGTTTCCTTACTTTGAGGGGCTACATGTAGAAGAATTCTTTTTTAAATCCCAAGGATTCTAAATTATGGATTTTTTTGTTTATTGTGTTTGGTATGAATTTTTTAAAAAGTAAAATCGCAGGAAACATGTTTCCCATGATTCTTTTTAAATATAAATTTTATTAAAAAGTTTTCCATGGAGGGAGGTGGGGTTTTGGTTTCCCGACCTTCTAAGAACATTTCAAAAAAGTTTCCATGAATAATTAAATCTAAACAAACACATTTTAAAAATCTCATAATTCATAAATCCTAAGATTTATGTTTCCCATGATTCATAAATCCTAGGATTCAAAAATGGTTTTGTCTACCAAATACCTCATGAGATTATCTATCTTTTTAACTCCTTAACCCATTTCAAATTCACTCATTCTTGTATTCATGATGAGATAGATAGTTAGGAGAAAGAAATGACTCAAGTAAGCTTGTATGGTAAAGCAAGTGACAAAAAGAGTGTTATTCTCTTTAACATTATGGATCATTCTCTTTTATAATAAGTTGATGGTTTGTTTCTTGGGAATATTGTGATTGGTGAGTCACCTAAAAAGGAAATAAAACCTCAAGTTAATATAATCCCTAATGCAATAATTCCATATGCAGTTGAATATTAGAGCATTTTCAAGAAGATAAATAAATTTCAAAGGCTAGTTGAAGAAGTCATATGGCATAGGGGTATATAATAGTCATATTTGAACTTAGAGATGGCAATCCATTTGAAGTCATTTCCCACATTAGAAATAATGTTTACAAGCAAGACTTGATATATGAATATAACATTATTAATACTTCTTTTAGTATACCTAACTGCTCTTTTTTGCAACGTAGGCAATGATTCAAGGTATATCCTTTTCTTTCTTTCTTTCTTTTTTCCTTTTTGTAGTTAATCTTAAATTGATGATTCATATACTTTGTTATAGGTTCACATAAGTTGAGAAAAGAAAAGAAAACAATTTCATATTTGTAGCTATCAATTCAATTAATAATTTCTCATCATATGAGTCTTTTTTTTTAAAAAAAAAAAATATTTGTTTTAAACCCCCATGAATCTAGTACCATCACTTGTTATATGCTAGCTTAGGTGGAAAAGAGAAAGTTGAAATTGTGAAGCAACCGCATGATTCAATATACTTTGTTATAGGTTCACATAAGTTGAGCACTAAATTATTCAAACCAATAGCACATGTAAAAGGCTAGTTATTTTTTTATCCTTGAAATTGCATGAGTTTTTCATCAAGAAGGGAATGATCCATTTCAAATTGTCCCCACTGTAACATCCCGAATTTTCTAAAAGAATAACATAAATCTACACTAAAATAATTTAATTAGTGATATGTTTGCTAAATGCAAATGTGAAGTGTGAGAATACTAAAGATGATATTTATGTGTACATGCACATATAGCTAGGAATTGGATGTTATGTATTTATATGGTTGAATATTAGCCCAAGAAAATGTAACATCCCTCTATTTTATTCATGATAGCCACATAGAAATTGTAATGTGATTTTATAACATATTAAAGGACCATGGAATTTAATTTATATCTTAATTGATGAAATATGATTGAAAGTGAATGGTGAACTCTTGGTTGCTTTCTATTATATGTGCTTATGTAATTGTGATTCTCATTATCATAAAAATGAAGTGAACTAAGTGGATTGAACTTTGAATAATTAATTAAGGAATTAAAGAGTTAGAAATGTGGCATAAACTAGTGCAATTAAATGGCATAGTTATCTAAGTGAACTACTAGTTAAGGAGATGGTTGGAATGTGAACAAATTGGTCACAATTGGACCAAATGAAGGCAGCAGCTGGCCTCTCCCATGTCCTACGCCACTTGCATGTTTTAGCCTCTAGAAATTGTGCAATTAAAGAGGGGACACTCCCACCAATCATAGCTTGACAAAATGCCATAGTATGATGATGGCATTCATGATATTTTGTATGATATTTTAGGCAATATTTTTATGAGACAAGTAATAGAAATAAGAAAGGGGGGACTTGCGCACGAAGGAGGGAGTGGAAGCATGGGTAAGTCGTTTAGGGAGTGGTGAGTCAATGGAGACAACCAATCATCAAGCCACACTTGTCCCTAATTACCCATGATATTAATTAATTAAAGGAGATAATTATAGAAAATAAATAAAAGGGAGAAGAGAGGGGAGGAGGTCAGCAAGCTGCAGCAAAGGAGAAGAAGGAGAGAAATAGAGAGAGCTGCAGCAAAGAGAGGAAGAGAAAGAAGAAAGGAGAAGAGAAACAAAGCTAGGAGTGCTTGAGGTAGCTAATGACTCCCTTAATCTCTTCTTGCATGCTATATAATTGCCTATGGGTGTGAATACTTGTGGTATGCTATTATCTATATCCTTTGCTATGTTTAAGTGATATTAAAGAGGAATATCATGTTGTGGTGCTTAGAGCTGCCACGAAAGTAGTTCTAAGTGAGTATGTGCTATTATATGCCTCATGGTGTTTCCTTTGCATTCATATGCCATTTAATGAGATTGTTAACTAGTACCAATCATGTATGTTTACTAATGGACTCATTAGCTATTGAGACTTGAAGTCTCATATCTATTTTTGTGGAAATATCAATGAATTCCAGGTGGAGAAGCACCAAGGGTGGCTGCCAAGCTTAGCATAGAGTGTAGTTGTGGTTCAAATTGTAATATGTCATGACTAAAGTGTAATTATTTGCTTTAGTTGAATATTTGATGTATATGGATGTATTATTATGCTCATAAATGAGAAATAGACTGAATAAAGAGAAGAGGTAAAGTAATAGAATTTTACTCAAGCATGTACCATAACCCTGAAACCAATTTTCTGGCAGTTAAGAGAATAAATCAAGTAAGATGCCTTAAGCCCTGATTTTTAACTTGAAAATTTTACAGCAATTGGAGCTCAAATCCATGCCCAAATAATTTTCCAAAGTAGCTAAACAGTATTCTCGCAATACACAGGGCAGTGTACAAACTTTACTTAATTGACCCATCAAACCAACGAGATTTTGTATGAAATTTTTATCACATGTTCTAGACACATTAAACTTGTAATCTGGAGCTTTTCATGATTTTCTGACATTTACATATTATGTTTTCATATTTTACAAGAACCGGGCAGCAAGCTATCTAAACCAGTAAGTTGTCAAATTGAGACTTAAACTTCTAATTGGTATTTGCCTTATTGAATTAAGTTAAATGAAAGGTGTTTTTCATAAATATAAGAATTAAAAAAATAAGGTGTTACACCCACCATGTAGACAATGCATACAAATTATTCTTGTTAGGTGAACATAATGTGAAGCAAGGATCAAGCATGTGATTCAAACTGGCAACTTAATCTACACTCCAAGCCCAATTCTAATGGAAAATGTTGTTTTTAGCCTAGATATACTAAAATATTTGCCTGCTTTTTCTACTTATCTAGTACTTTTAGAAAAAAAAAAAAATGCTCTTTAATTTTCTATTATAGCATTATCTTAATTTTATGAAGATTATCTTATTAGAATTAGAATTTGATTATTTGATTTTAAATCATCTATCTTAGCCTAAATATACTAAAATATTTGCCTGCTTTTTCTACTTATCTAGTACTTTTAGAAAAAAAAAAATGTTCTTTAATTTTCTATTATAGCATTATCTTAATTTTATGAAGATTATCTTTTAGAATTAGAATTTGATTATTTTATTTTAAATCATCCTATCTTAGTATGAGGATATTTATTAGAATATGAACTTTAGACTATCCATAAGGTTAAGTTTGGTCTTTAAATTTTCTGTCCAAAGGGTTAGAACTCCTCTATTATAAATAGGCCCTCAATGTATACCTTTTTCATTAGTTCAATTTAGTATGTTTCTTTCATAAGCTTGTGTTAGTTTCGTTCTTTGTTAAGTACTAAACTTATCAAAAAGAGTTAAAATTGTGTTCAATCATTCCAATCCTTTTGTATTCCACACCTCAATGGGTCAAGATCCATTATTGAGGCTTGGGAAGTTGAAGGTTATTTCATCGTAGGCTTGATTTTAGAGCAATTCTCCTTTAATTTCCCAAGTTCTTAGGCATCACACCTTGAGGGTCATATATCAGAAAGAATTGAGTGATTGTAACAATTGCTTTGGGGATTGGGATTGTGAATATAATAAAGCCATAGAATATAGATATAATTGTGACTAAATGGTAAATATTATTTGTAGATGAGGAACACATCAAATTAAATCTTAGTGTGATTGACCTACAAATTCAACTTAGGTCACATAATGATAAATTATTATTATGTATTTATACACTGATTGTAATGCATTTCATTTGTATTTAGGTTAGTTAGTTTCTGTTGGCATAAGCTAGTTAGTCAGATGGTTAGCTTTAATCTAGTTGGTTAGTCTTGGTTCTCTATATATAAATAATTTGGTTACTATAGTAATAACACTTTAAACATTTATTTCACTCACCCTCTTTCTGCTCATAGTATTAGAATAGGGTGGGAAGTTCATTTTCTTGTGATTTTTCTTTGCTCTCAAAGATTGTTTTTTGTCAAGCCAAAACACTTCCTTTTGATTGATCAACTTTCTTGATTTGGATTTCTTGACCTAAATCTTGTCAATACTTTCTTGTTCCTCTATCACAATGGTTATGAACAATTCATGAAGTTCTCATAATGGATCTATTAATTTGTCTTCCAATCCTATCGAAGACACTTTATCACCATTTTTCATCCATCTAATGAAGAAACCACAACTTAGTGGTGGTAACTCTGGAGCTCACATCAAACGATTATGCTTTGTGAACGCATTCGTGTCTTCTTGCTATCTTAATTCAAAACAAAGATGGTTTTTTGACTAGAGCTTTTACACTTTTGGTTCCTAATAATAGTGCATCCTTTTAAGATGGTCCATGGCATGTGTGTGTAGCTGCTGCAAAATGGACCAAGTTTTAAAGTAAATAAAACATATCTATACATGATATAAAGTTAGTCCAATTAGCCATGCCACATCATCAAGCAAAAATCTATTTAAAAGTCATCAAATATACATAAATTTTAATTGGCATCAAATATTAGTTTTTATTGGCTTTTATTGGGGTAATAATGCAATCGTGGGCAATTATATACTATAATGATATCAGTTACATATCAATTAGATTTCATATGCATAGATGTGCAGTTACTAATAGCCACTCATCAAATATAAATGAGGGTGTGATATGCCATCTAAATTGCATAAATGAGATTTTATTATGCAGTAATTGAAATAATTTATAATTATCAATTTAAATTAGATTTCATTATGGGGAATATTGCACTGTAGTGTTGTGTTATAGTGACCATGTGCATTATAATGAGTGGAAAGGTATTCTGTGAAGAATCTTCTATACTTAATATAAAAAGAGACCCCAATCTTTATCAATTAGAGGTGATGCGTTAGTAAAATAAACATATAAAAAAACCAGCTGAATTTATATTTAATAGATAAGATATTATTTTTTATTTAAATCTATTATGTAATAGATATTTGGTTATAATCCAGAGTTATGTGCAAATATGTCAATATTTATTTACATTAATGAGTCTTAATTCATTGAAATTAGTACTCATTTATGTTTAATCAACCAACGCATTAATTATGTAATTGCCATTAATAAAATAAAACCCATTTATGTTTAAATATTTGATGTAAAATAGGCATTCTAGGGTTTTACTGGGCTTTTGATTAATTAGGGTTTTTCAATTAGAGTTGGATTATTCTATTTTATTATTTTCTGTTGTTATCTAGATTAGGTATTTATTTTTCGTTATTATCTAGATTTAGGTTTCTTCTTTTGTTTATTATTATTATTAGGAAACTACGTTGCCTATGAATATATCTTTTTTGAAAAGTTTATTTAGACCTTTATGTACTTGACTATTACGTGAGATTTTATTAAATATAGAATTTGAGCAAAGTCAAATGAGTATTTTATTCTATAGAAGTACTATAAGTTTATTTTTAAAGAAGTAACTTGCCAAGTGAGTATCTTAAGATTTCTTTTGCATTGTTTGACATTAATTTGGTATCAAAGCCAAACTTTGATCTCTTCCATTGCTAGAAATTAAATTGAAAACCACCATTCGATTTAAAAGGTTTCAACCTGTTTACTATCAAATTTTTAGACTCATCAAAGCCGCCACACACCGCCATGCTCTGGTTAAAGATCGGCGACTTCCTTTCACCTATAGTAGTGTTTTGGGCACTACTTCACCACCTTCCAAACATTTTTCATAAAAACTACCACCTCTATTATGTTTAGAAGTGTTGGATTTGTTAGGACCAAAAATTTCAGCTTCACTAGAGTCGCCATGTGCTGGTCAAACTCTGGCAAGCCTCCTCCACCTACTAGTCAACCTTTCCCATGTACTAAGTTAACTCATCGAGTCAACTCACTCCATACACACCCGGATCCACATTAGTCCTAAACCACGTCATCACCAACCATCAGATGTCATGCCAACCAAGAGGACACACATAATAACCACATCAACCCTAGACAAGTCAACATCCACATCATCACTACCACATCCAACTAGGGACTGCTACATCATCAAAATGCCACATCACCCTATCACGTCGTCACTGTTGACTGGTGTTGACCGCTGCTTGCCACCTTTGACCATCATGAAGACCACTTTTTTAAGGTTTTTGGACCTCCAAAACTCATTTTCGGCATTATTTTCACTATTTGGAACCTCTAGATACTAGTTTTGGGATATCACATATCCAAATGCACTTTTCCTTTTGAAAACTTGTTTAATTTTCTTTTTTCATTACTTTTGCATTTAAGTATTTGTGCATTTGACCTTTATTTCCTTTAACACACCACCCTTCACAGTAGTCAATTTTAATCCAAGACTAGTAGGGGATTTAGTGTTATTACAGTAGGTTATTCTTATGTGGTTTACATGAAAGTCTCCACTTGCACTGTAGTGATTGTTGATTGCCAAACTAATGTCAAGTTTTAAAAATTATAGAGATCAATACTACTTATAGCTATGCTATCATGATAGTGCACTGGACGAAGCATATAACATAAAACAAGTATTGATATCGAACCCAATGATCGTTAGTAACTACGCTTTTAGTTATTCGAATCGCAAGTGTTGAGATACGAAAGATACATAAAAAAAAAAAAAAATAAATAAGTAGTAAAAATGAAAATAAAGCAAGATTAACAATCTAAAATAGCAAATATATATATAAAAAAAAAAAACTACAATGAAATTAGATGAATCATGGGGATTAATGAATGAGATTTTCATAAATGCTTAGAATAGTTTGATTCAAGATTACATATGTGAGCTAATGCTAGCGGGCGTGATCCACCCCAGATAATTCTAACACTTCAAAAACGTTGATTGGCTTGGTCCACATAGTCTAATTTGCCAAAATGTTCAATTAGCCCAATAATCCCCAAAACAATTGGATTTTAATGCCAAAATCCCCATAAACCCACTTTCGTCAAAGTAAAGTTACGTAAGAATCATTATGATAAATGATCTATCAATGGAATCTAGAACATTGGTCATTCTAAACTCAAATGAAATCTGAAAACTAAGTGGACAGCATGCAATCTCCACAAAATTTTATTATTATAATCATAGTTCAACATATATAATTCAAGAATTTCACCAATCCATTATTGAAACCCATTTTCAGCCTCCAATGTTGTCTGAAGTTGTGTATGCAGATTGCAGGTATGTGAAGTTGCCCACACACCTCCTATTCCATGGCCACCGAACAAGAGACAAGTTATCACTGAAGATACTTATGATATTTCTTCCACTGTTCCTCCCAAATATCTCGTGAAGTGGAAGTAATGCTCAATTCTTGCTACTTTGTACTTCTTGTTGAAGCTTCCTACCAGTCAAAGATTTGTCGTTTTGGATCATTACCTTCTAGTTTCTACTGCTATCTCCACTTTTTCAACTCTTCAGAAGAGAGTTCTTCCAACCCAAAGGGAATGATGTAAAACAGACATTCTGAGATGTTATTTAATTAGGGCTTTTGAATTAGAGTTGGATTATTCTATTTTATTATTTTTCATCATTATCTAGATTAGTGGTATTTATTTTTCGTTATTGTTTGGATTAGGGTTTATTCCTTCATTTATTATTATTATTAGAAAACTCTATCGCCTATAAATAGGCCTCTTATGTATTAAGTTTATTCAAACCTTTATGCATTTGAATATTATATGAGTTTTCATTCAGAGAGTATTTGAGCAAAGTAGAGGTGGGCATAGGATGCGATGTCCTGGTGTCCCATACCATTTTGATAGGTTTGGGATAGCTTCGGGATGGGACAAATGGTGTCCTCGTGTCTCACATCAAACCATTATTTCGTCCCAGTTATTTTTCAGGACGAACTAGGACAAGGGTGTGCTCGATCTGTCCCGTCCCATTATTGTACCAGTATATAATTTTATGTCTTGTATAGCATCTTGATGTGTGTCATGATTATGCACCCTAGTTTATGTCCCAAACTCAAATACAACCTGAGTCTCATTCTAATTATTTATATTGTTTGTTTTATGCTTCTTTATATTATTTTCTTCTATTTGACATTACTAAATTAAAGGGATAACAGTGATAAAAATTAGCTTAAACTTGACTAAAAACTAGAAACTCTTGGATTGTGTTATGAACCCCCCCCCCCCAACCCCAACCTTTTTTTTTTTCTCATTTTAACAACTCAAAATGACTAGAAACTAGAAACTCTTTGACATATTTGTTATTGTTAAGGATTGGAAATTTTAATAATAAAAGGACTCTATTGTTCTTTTATGCTACTTTCAAATGTATGTTCTTGTTTGTTTGTTTTTTTTTTTTTAATTTAAAGACTCATAATATAATTTCAAATGTGTGTTCTTGTATGCGAACTCTTGATTTTAATTTTATTACCTTAATGTAATAGGGGATGTTTGGTTGTTATTTTTGTACATAGACATCATGGATCACAATGATTAAGTAATTTTTTTTTTTAAAATCTTAGTTGTTGTTTTTTGTTATATATATATAAGGTCGAGATAAGAATGAGACAATAGATCGGGACAAAATAGGATAGGATGGGACACCTAATGCTTCTAGGACAGGATTAGGATAGGTATTCTGTCTTAGTTAATTTTTGGGATAAGACTAGGACATGTAAAAATCTATCTTATATCGTTTTATACCTACTTTTAAAACAAAGTTAAGAGAGTATCTTGCCTTAAAAGAATAATCTATGTTTATTTTCAGGGAGTACTCTGGCTAAAGAAGTATTTTAGGGTTTTTTTTTTTGCATTGTTTTACATCAATGATATAATAGTCGTAATCTATATATTTTTATTTGATCAATTAAAAGGGATAAGTTAACAAGTTATTTTAATTATTTTTAAAATATACTTTTTAAATAAATAATTAACTATTTATCCCAAAATTTATCACTTACCATTCATATTATTTTCAATTACCCAAAACATTATATAAAATATAACATGGACGTAGTGCACGTATTTAAATACAACTTTTAAGAAATTAATACACACCATGTATTTAAATACAACTTTTAAGACATTAATACACAACACACAATACACAAGTGTATTTACCGTTTGCACAGTATAATTCATAGTACGAGTGTAGGCATACTTGTTAGTATTTATGTATATATACACTCTGAAATAAATTATATTTACACACTATTAAAAGTCTTTTACTCGTGCAGATCAAAAAAAAAAAATAAAATCTTTTACTCGTGGATAGCATGTGTGCAAAACTAACAGCATCTCATGATTGCTAGAACTATTTTTATATATAAATGTAAATAAAATATACCTCATAAAAATACATTTATTTTTTGGATTAACTTTTTTATTATAATTATAATTATAATTTTGTTTATAATTCTAAAAGGAAACTTAAAAAATAATTCAAAGAAAATATAGCTGGCTCATGTTTACAAGAACTAAGAACTCATTTGGATTTAGTGTTAAAAAAGTATTTTTGAGAAGAAAAGCTGAAACTAAAAACATTTTTAATTGATGTTTAGAAGGGTAAATAATTTAAAATTAAAAAACTTCTAAGAAAAAAAAAAAAAAAAGATCGAAGTGAAAAGCTGTCCCAAAATACCATTTCCGTAATTTTTTTTTTAAAAAAAGAAAAGAATAGACTTATGATTGTAGAATATATACATTAGTTCGCTAAAATCCCAAATAGTTATCTTCGTCTACCGCCAAAGATCGAAGTCTCAACTCCTCAAACACGACCCCACCTGTAAACTCCCTTGCAGCCCCCACCTTTTTTCGTCCCCTTTTTTGGTTACAAACCAAGCAGGAATTCTCTGAATCATTCTGGTTCGGTGTTTTTTTTTACCAAGAACCCTTTTGATTTGACGAATCAAATTCGTCAACTTTCCTACTGTTTCAATTTCTTTTTCTCTGTTGTTGCTTATTCATAAATATCTTGCTGATTGTTTATAATTTTTTTTTCTTGTCTTCTCTAATTATTCTTGTTCCCAAATTTGTGTTTCTGATTCTATTGATGTGCATCTGATCCCCTGATTCGGCTACAATGAAGTTGTTGCTCTTTCATTTCTGAGATTTTCAGAGGTTAGAGCTGTTACAATTTATCATGAGTTGATTAGGGTTCATGGGTAATTGATTGCTTATATTCAAGTTGTGTCTTTGCCTTTGTTTTGGACAATTAGGATCCTTGAGAGATGGCGAACCAAGGAAGTAATACAGAGACCTTAGCTCCTCCTGTCGTGCCCCGCTCGCTCGAGGTAATCCATATACCTTATCGCATTGTCTGCTTTGTTTGAAATAGTAGAAAGACTTAATATCAATCCAAAGGTTGTGAAGTGAAAATAGGGTTGGACATTGAAACATGGGTTTGAATTATCTGATGTTGGCTCCTTCAGGATATGAGCTTTATGTGTGTATTGAATTCTTCTATCTTGGTCAGTATGTTATTAAAACCTATTATTTATTTACTCCGATGGTTTTTTGGTGGTTTGTTAGTATTTTCTGAAGAAAGTTGAGTTTGTTCAATGGAAATGTATTTTTTTCGTCTAGCTGATTTAGAGTATCACTTTGTTTTTCTCATCATTTGTGGAAACACCTTTCCAGCTATTATTTGTGGCATTAGCTGGTTAAAATGGGTCTTCATGATTTTGTATAGAACAGAACAGGTGTTAACTTTCTAGAACTCGTCAATTAAAATCATCAATTTATGGTTTAGAAATTTTTAAGGAGAGTTAATTACAACAGCGTTGTTGATTGTTCTTTCTTTTCTTTAATTAATTTATGTTTAAAATGTATATAATCTGTGTTTTTCTGAAGTTTAGTTGGGGTAAGTTTCCCATTTTCCATCTAATGCCGCCCTTTGTAGTTTTTAATATGCTGGCCATTTACTATCATATCATCAGACTGAAAAGAAACTTTTCTTTCTTTCCTTCTCCATTTATCCGTGAAAAGCTGACTTGGTTAGGAAGTAAGCATGATTTACTGTCCTAGTTTTGACATATATTTAATAGTCCAAACAGTTTCTTTCAGAAGTAAACTGTATTTTGCAGGGTAAGAAATAACTACTAGAAAGGACCTTGCTCAATTGGAATAGATTACTTCTCTGAAAAAGGATTAGAATAAACTACAAGAAAATGTATCATATCATGTTTTTATTTGAATTTCAAATGTTAAGTCAATGTTCTTGAGTGAATTTACATGTTCTCTTTGCATGGGTTGTTCTGAATTTGTTATCTGAATGCATGGTCTATGTACATGCTTAGAGATTATGCGTGTTAAAATTACTGCCACTTTGATTTCTGCTTTTTTCTGGCTTGGGAGAATATTCAGAGCAAGTTAATTGTATCTCCTTCCAATTTTTCTGCTTGGAATTTCTCTAATTTTATTTTATTTTTCAGAATTTTTGTATCTCAGTGCTCTAAATTTCTTATCTAGAGCATTTTCTTGGTTGTGATGTATATATTTAGATAATTTTTTCTTCTGTATATTGTATCATGCTTGATATCATAACCAGATCTCTTTCCTTTGCAGAATCAACATCTGGATGGAAGCCAAGAGCAGCCTTATTCATATACTCCCTCAACAACTGGGTCTCAAGCTGTATCATGGACTGCTCATAGCTCTACAGAGAATGGAGTTTATTCTAATCCTCCGTACCAATATGATCAGCATACGCAACCACCTCCAAGAAGCTTTCAAGATGGTCAAAATACATCATCAGTTGCTGGTAATTCATCAAATTTGGGAACGGCTAATGTACCACAAGATTACAATGCATACACATCATACCCAAGTTCTTCTAATCCATATGGTTATGGCAGTGCGGGATACTCAGGATACTATAACAGCTATCAGCAGCAACCTAATCATACATATTCACAGCCTGTAGGAGCATATCAAAACACAGGTGCTCCTTATCAGCCTCTTTCCTCCTTTCAGAATACTGGGTCTTATGCTGCATCTGCAAGTTATTCAAGCACTTACTACAATGCTGGTGATTATCAGACTCCTGGAGACTATCAAAACAGCAACTATGGAAATCAGACAACCTTGTGGAATAATGGCACTTATTCAAGTTACCCCTCAAATCCATATGCAAATTACACCGTAGACTCAACTAGTGCTTATAGTTCTGGAACTTCTGGTACTGGAGCTACTTCAATGGAGTATCAGCAACATTACAAGCAATGGGCAGACTATTACCGCCAAACGGAAGTCAGCTGTGCTCCAGGGACAGAGAACTTATCTGTTACAAGTTCTTCTACTTGTCCAATTCCTCCAGTTACTAGTGGCTATACAACTCCAAACAGTGAGCCTCAACCAGCATATGCTCCATTTTGGAGGCCAGATTCAAGCTCATCTACCATACCTTCTATGCAGGTTTGGTTATTAATTTCATAAAGTATGGGAAATTGATGTTTTTAGAACAGAGATAAATTTTTATTCATACAGCATACATGTTGAGCTACGCAAACATTTTATTTATCTTCTAATGTGCATCAAAAATTTGATCCTTGGTGTGGGACCTATTTGCTGTATTCCAATTGTACTGAAATTTGAGCGTTATAGGATTATTTAGAACCATGGACAAGGACTGAGGCACTGGGATGTGACATTGCGAAAATATTTATTTATATATTACTTGTTAATTAACTTATAACTTGTCTTCTCTTTCTCTGTTTTTTCTTTTGTCAGCCTGGTGCGATAACTGGTGTTGTTCATGATGGTTACTGGAAACATGGGGGCCAAAGTTCTCAAATTCACCACACTAATCCTATACAACCAAACTATCAGAATCCTTTGGATTTACCGTGTTCATATGATAGATTTCAGGATCAACAGAAGACTCTTCCTTCTCATGGACCCAATTTACAATATCCTCCGGCTCATCAGGTGACTCCACCACCATTACAATCAACTCCATCGTTAGATATGCGAAGGGTAAGCAAAATGCAGATTCCAACAAATCCTAGAATTGCATCAAATTTGACATTTGGATTGCCCAAAACCAATAGAGACAGCTCTACGACTTCTGTGTCCCCAAAACCTGCTTATATCAGTGTTTCACTGCCAAAGCCGACTGAGAAAGTATCTTCTAATGATGCTGCTAGTTCTATTATTAAGGTGAGACTTCTTCAAGAAGCATATTACCTGATATCCTGTAGCTATATCTCGCAGTAGATTGTTATTCCCAGCCAAACTTACTTATTTCATTCTTATCTTTTAACGCTTAAAGGAGAGTAGAAACTTAGAAAAGCCCTTGAACATAACAGGATATTAAAACTAGATATTGAATTATTAATTCAAGTGTGTGAAGTTTGCAGAACCTTGTACGGATCCAACTGAATTATTAATACTGTCACAATGTAAATACGCTTTTATCTTGTTTGTGTGACTACTTGTAGGTGAAGACAGTATATAGAACTGTATTTGGGGAAATTTTTAGAAAAAGATATAACAAAATTGACTTTAGTAGCGAAATAGCTGGAGAAGATGCCATAAATTTGATTTAGAAGTAATTGTAGCACATTTAAGATGATTTTATTCATTAATTTAATTTAATGATTGATAAATATTCTTGCCTGCAGCCTGGGATGTTTCCCAAGTCTTTACGTGGCTATGTTGAAAAGGCTTTGGCTCGTTGTAAAGATGATAAGCAAATGGCGGCTTGTCAGGCTGTCATGAAGGAGGTGAGTTTTATTGTGTATGGAAAGGATTTTATTCTGTTAGGTACATAAGCATTTGTTACATGATGCCATTTGTCTTAGCTTTTTGTTCAATAACTTTTTTTTTTTAATAAAAAAATAAATATGATTTGCAGTACAAATGTTGAACCATGTTATTCAACATCTCAGTGCTCTTTAAAGTCATTTCTAGAAAGCTTAAGGTGGTCAATACATTCAAACAGCTGTAATGTTAAAAAAAAAAAAAAAAAAGAACTAAATTTTCTATTCTCATAATCTGAATAAGTTTTGGGCCTCAAATATATCGAACAGAAACTATAAGGGTGTGTAATTACCTGTAAAGAAGTTGGGAGCTCTGCTACATGTGGAGCTGTTGGCCAGTGATAGCTGACTTCTAGAATATTTATGAATAATTATCAGCTTTCTTTTTAAAAATTAACAGGAGACAAATTAAACCTAAACTGTATATCTTAAAGAAAAAAGTGCAATGCACAAGAGCACGCACCACCCATCCACCCATCCACAGATTTGTCAGTCCTTTAGATCTTCATACTAGTACTACCCACTTAACTCTCTCGTACCCCTCCCTCTCTCTCACAACCTGTTCTCCTTGTTTCTGTCCCTTTGTGTGCCTGTTTGCTGGGAAGTCTTAGTGATTGTTACACTAACATTTCTAAAGGAATTGATAAAATACAAGCTGTAGTTACAAGACAAAAATTTGGAGCCCTGCGTGTACTTGTTGAAGGAGTGCATTTTGGCTTTTGCACTCTTCCTCTCAGAAAAGTGGCACTGCTGCTGGTTTCTTGACATGGCTAGAAGTTCCGTGCTTGGCATACTACGTGATAAATGGCTGGCTAATTAGTAATTGGGTTACCCATAGTTGTTTTGAGTAAGTGTGCAAGAATATTGTCAAAAGTCTTTGTGATTGCAGTCTGATAACTACAAGCGAACAAGCCCATCATTGTTTTCATACTCCATGTGGATGTATAAAATTAAAAATTACCTTCTCTGCAATTAGCTAATGATTGCAGTATGTATGTGTATAGGAGTGTGTATTGAGGTTTTCTTACTCTAATAATATTGAGTTTAGAGAAAGGCCACTTTGATATTTTCGAATTTATGCACTCATACTGTGTGGTCAATGGTCCCCCAGGGCATGTAATGGTTAAAGCATTATCCTATTAGATCCACATTCCATTGTTATGGAGAACATAATATATTTTATGTTGTGGGATTGGAGTGCCAACTAAATTACTAAATATGACATTGAAGGTAACAGACCAACTGTAGGGTTGCCTGCTTTTGGTTCTTATGTTATGTTTATTTGCATAGTACACAAACCCATATGACCCTTGTTTACACGATTTTCTTTGGAAATTTGATCTAATAATCATGTTCTTTTAAATCTCATTTGCAGATGATAACTAAGGCAACAGCTGATGGTACACTCTACACACAAAATTGGGATATGGAACCACTTTTCCCTATGCCAGATTCAGATATGGTTAATAAAGAGTATGCTTTCTCCTGTATAGCTCTTGTTTTTGCATGTTGACCTGTCATTCTCTTCTAGTTCTGTGGAAAATTTTGGTGCCTAACCTATCAAAATTTGATATTCACTTCTATTAGTGCTCCCTTCTTCAGTTCTTCTAACTAGACTATATGCAGGCGAAAAAAGACATATAATTAGAACATAATTATGTGTTCATGGCCCAAAAAACAAACATGGTTATATGTTCCATTCTGAATACCAACAGGAACTTCTCTTTGTTTTTGGATTGTAAAATTGGATTAGATACAATCAAGCTTTTCTTTTGTGGGATGGTAAAAAATTTGCCCTTGTACTTGGAATCTTTTGTTGAATGAGTTTGTTTGAAGCAGTCATAGGGTTGTTCACTTTCATATGTATGAGATGTATTTTGTCGAGTTCTAAAATTATTTAAGTATTGTTATGGTAATTGAATATTACTCTTAAAGAATAAAATCATTCTTATTGTTTATTATTGTTATTATATACCATGCAGTAGTTCACAGTGTTCAACTCATGACTCTTCATTGCCAAAGTATAAAAGAAGTCCAAGTAGGCGAGCCAGAAGTAGATGGGAGCCATTACCAGATGAGAAGCCAGTTGACAAGCCTGTCCTAACTAGTGATGATACTATGAAATCCAGTGGTTGGGTACAAAATGAGGACAGAAAGGTAATTATGGATTTCTATGTGAAATTAGTTAAAAGTTCTTGTTGAAATTATTATTATCACTTTTTCTTCATGGTAAGTAGAGTACAACAGCTGTTTTAGTTTATTTGTTTCACTCAGTATCTGATTACTAGTTCTACTTCTCTTTGTGCTTTCTGGTTTGGTTATATGGAAATGTAATATATGTGCGGTTATGCATAGGTAGAATCCTGATAGAATTGTTTATATCTGTGGTCTGGCTCATAGATAGAATTGTTAGAGTTGTATGCTACATATAATTGTGGTGATGTGGTAAAATTGGGATTGGGAACTCAGTATCACAAAGGATTCATCTGATCTTTTCTTTTCATTTATAGGATTCAAAGTGTTTCCAGCCACTTAGTTTTCTGCTTTGAACTTCTAATTTTGGATGGATTCTATCCTTGAACAAGCTCACAGGGCTTTTAGAGAAATCCTTGACATATCGATTTTACCGTTTTTCTATTAAAGCAGTTTTGAATATTAAAACATAATGGTTCCACTCATCTGTCGACAATTCGTTTAGTGACTTTGATGTATCATGTTTTTGAGGGGTTTTAGGAAACTGATACTGGAGAAGTAATCATTTTGCTCTGAAATCTGTTCATTTTTGCCTCTTCCTCCCTCTTTTATGTAAACTTGAGATTGTATGCAGTGTGGCAGCTATTGCAATTTGATGAAGATCTGCAAACTCATTGATTTTATGGTAATGTAAGGGAAAATAGGATGGGTGGGTAGGTCTGGTGTGGGGTTGGAATGGTAGTGAGAGGGGTCCACCTCCTTGGACAGAAATCTGAAACTCATTCTATGCCAAAAGAAACAGGAAATATTCCTGAAAATACTTGCTACAATTATCATTCAAAGGATACCTCATTTTACATAGGAGATCCTTATTTATAAACCCTAAATAGTTCTAGAAACTTCCTAGATTATATAAATGACTAATTTTTTTCCCAAGAATCTGTATTTAATTTTAAAATTTGAATATCTAAATTCAAAATATAACTTCTACTACCATTCTTCATCAATTCCCTTCTGCTTCGAACTTTGACTTTTTTAATGAACTGGTATGTCTTATATGGTTCAAGACTATGGCGTTGGAAATCAGCTGCAGTAATCCAAGTCCTCTCTGAAATTGGTTTCCGTCTCCATTTGACAAAAGATTTCTTGTAATTTCCTTTTCTTCTTAAGTAATTTGGTTCATCAATAGTGTCTTCGATGTCTTCACTTATCTTTAATCCTGTCGGAAGGCTAGGATCGGAAGATTCTTTTGAGCTCCATGGTATGGATTAAGGTCATCCAACATTGAATATACTACCAAAGCCAAGCTCTTTTGGTAGCTCTAACAAATAAGCATTGCTGTCCAGATTCCTTGATGTAGGTTTTGGTATGCTCCCTTTTTCAACTTATATGATAACTTCTGTTTTCCTATTGGTTTGTGGGTGGTAGTCACTAGAAAACTTGAACTTTGTTCTTATGAGCTTCCATAAAGTTTATGTCAGGTTCGTGATGTGCGCAGGCCTAATCCATACATCTATGAGTGTTGGTCCAAACCCTCTATAACTTTGTGTAATAAGGGAAGACTAGCAACTAGTCCAAAACAGTGTTGTTAAAGGCGAAAGGTGGCAGCGCCTCCAAACCGCCTAGGTGGCAAGGCAGGGCGGGGCCTTATTGAAGTGAGGCGGCCTAATAATAAAAACACACAAAAACAATTAAACACATCTTAAAAACACAAAGGTGGCTCATTTTAAGTGCATAAAAACACAAAAACATCCAAACACATTATAAAACATTCAAAACACAAAAATACCTCAATTTAAGTGCATAAAATAAGACAACAGTTGAGATATTGGAATTTTAGTTAACAACGATGCAACATTATCCCAAGTGCCAAGCTAAAAGTCAACTAATTTTGGATAAATAGATTTCAAAACCATGTGTTCTCTTCTCTAAATAGATTTGCTGGCTGCACCCACTCAGTTATCAACATACTTCCTTCTTTAGTGTATATCTTTCACATAAATTATTAGACAGACAAAGGGGGGGGGGAGGAAACAGAAAACCATGGAAAAATGAAGAGAAGTGGGGAAGATGGAGAAACAGAGAGCAGGGACAGAAAAAGAAGAAATCAGAGGGGATGATGGAGAGAAAGCAACACTGCTTTCTTCCCTTGCGCAGCTTCAAGGGAATGAGGTGTGAAAAATGGGAGTGAGCTGATTGATTTTTTTTTTTTTAACCCTATGTAACCTAACTAACTGTTCTACCCCTTAAAAAAATCCACCCACTCAATAAAAAACAAGGATAAAAATTAAATATTAAGGCAAAACATGAGAAAGCACTTCAGGTGTCCACCTTGGCGCCTAGGCAGAAAAGCGTCCGCCTCACCCCGCTTTTGTAAACCCAAACGCCTTGTAGTGTTGTTAGGCGCTTGGGCCTCAAGCCGCCCCGCATTGGCCACCTAGGCACCCAGGTGGCTGCTTTTGACAACACTGGTCCAAAATGCAATTGGACTTGAGTTATCTTCACCTTATATACAATTCTTTTTCCATTAACCCCCACCGATGTGGGACTTGCCAGTCCCCTCGGTTTCCAACACTCTCCTCAAGTTCAACTAATCATCCCAATTGTAACTTGCCTTCAATTTTCAACCTGGACTTGTACTCAAGCTGACATTGCTACAAGTCCACTATCCCTGGCCAAGCCTCCATCCTTGGACATGTGCTCCTTTCCATACTTGAGTCTCGAAGGTCATAGGTCTTCCTACCTCAAGTCTTGCATTTCACCTGGGTCTCCGTAGGACTTTGACATTTTATAGGTCCACTTTGGATCGTGGGCTGCTAGGCCTTAAATGCTCTAATACCACTTGTTAGATTCGTGATGTGCACAGGCCTAGTGCATAACATTTGAGAGAGTGTTGGTCCTAGCCCTCTATTACATTGTGCAATAAGGGAAGAGTAGCACCTAGTCCAAAATGCTCAAGGCAATAAGACTTGGGCTATTTTCACCTCATATACACTTATTTTTCCATTAACCCCACCAATGTGGGACTTGCCATTTTTTTCCCTAACACTTCTCCTCAAGTTCAACTGGCCATCCTAATTTTAACTTGCCTTCAAATTTAGCCTGGACTTGTACTCAAGCCAACATCACCACAGGTCCATCATCCATGGGCCAAGCTGCCATTCTTGGACTTGTGCTCCTCTCCGTACTTGAGTCTCAGAGGTCATAGGTCTTCCTACCTCAGGTCTTACAGTTTTCAATGTAAGATACAAATTTAACATCACAATTAGAGACAATGGTCTTTGGGAGACCATGTCTCACTACTTCCTGAAATAAGAGTTGAGCAATTTCAGATGCATCCAAAGTCTTACAGGGGATGAAGTGGACTATTTTAGAAAATCTGTTAACTACTACAAAGATTGAGTGTCCTAGAACAAAGTCCATGGATAAGTCTTCCCAAGATCCATTAGGTATTGGAAGTGGTGTAAGTGTATTCAAACCTAAATTCTACTCCTTAATCTTAGAATTATGATACGACATTAGCAATTTGGCATATAATCCTTTCAACATCACACCTTAGTCATGGCTGATAGGAGCGATCTTCCACCAAAGTAATAGTTTTGTCGATTCTAAAATGTCCAAGAAGTCTTCCTGAATGTAGTTCCCATAGAACAAAAATTATGTACGAGGTATTTGGCAAACACAACATATTTTCATAGAATATATATCCATCATCATGATGAAATCAGGATGTTTTCCAATCTGTTTGGCTTGTAAGTCTGTATAGACTATCCCAAAATATTCATCACTTGAATACTCTTTCTTTTTAACTCTTTGAAACAAGTAAGCTTTGCTTTCATTACAGTGAGTGAGCAAAGTAGCTTTTCTTTTGAGCATCGGCAACTCTGTTCTGGGCACTCAAAAGTGCTTGATAACAAAATTAAATTGTAGCAAATATGCACTCTGTTTAACATGCTTGGAATTCAGGTGTTTCTGTGAATTGTACCTTAGAGTCTCGTGGTTAGAGTGAAGAACAAACTTCTTGTAGGAAAGGTAACTTTTCCAATGTTTGACAGCTTGGAAAATAGTATAAAATTCAAAGTCTTAAGTATATCTCTTCTTTACTTTAGTCATTTTCTTGTTGTGTAAAGCAATCAAATGTCCTTTTTGACTGAGAACTGCACTAATTCCCACATGGGACTCATCACAAGACAGCTCAAGTACTTTGTCAAAATCTGGAAATCTAAGAACTGGTGCTTCAGCCACCAACTTCTTGACTTCTTTAAATGCTTTGCCTGCTGTATATGGCCATACAAAGCTGTCTTTCTTGAGGCACTCGGTTATTTCTTGCCATAATGGAGCTGAAGTTTTGAACTTCAGTTATGCAGGATGGTGTGCACCAATCAATTATAGCTTTCACCTTTTCTTGATCACCTACGGTACCCTTGGAGGAGACAATGAAATGAAATGCAACCCTAGAAGTTTTCTTGCTTACTTAAGAAATCACACTTCATTAAATTAACAAAGAGCTTTTCAGCCCTTAATATTTCCAAAATGTCTTTGGTGAGATGAGTGCTTTTCTTGGCTGCGGCTATAATGAAGATATTGTCAAAATAGACAGCAATGAAATTCCCAATATATGGGTGTAATACATTACATGGTTCGTTACCCTCATAAAGGTACTTACAGCATTAGTGAGCCCAAAGGGCATCACCAACCATAGAGTTTCTCCCTTGTTTTTAAAGCTGTCTTCCATTCATCTCCCATATGAATTAAGATTTGGTGAGAGCCGCTTCTAAGATCAATTTTAGAGAATACCAAGTCAAGCGTATCATCAAGTGTCGGTATAGGGAAGTGGTATTTGATGGTTATCTTGTTTATTGCTTGACTATCAATGCACATCCCCAATTAACGTCCTTTTTAGGAGTCAATAGTGCTGGAACAGCATATGGGTGTCTAACAAAATGTGCTCCACCTTAATTGGAATGACATTGCACCAAAGAGTCACTTTGTACTGTCACCAATTGTGAATGCCACTAAACATTGTTTAGTGATTGGAAGGGAAGTGTCATTGAACCAAGCAACCTTATAAGGTTATGGATGCTCATGAAACTTGAGCTTCATTTTTTCCACAAGAGCTTGTGAAACAACTTTGGCAAAGCTTCCCTGATCAATGATCAGCTTTAACCACTTGACTTCCACACATAGCATTAACATAAAAAATGCTTGTTCTAGGCCATTTTTCCTGTATAGAGTGTACTGCGAGATTGCATTACATTGCCATTCACATGTTATGCACTTTCAACTTCTTCCGCATCATCTTCTTGCTCCAAATGTACTCGTTTCTCCTCCTCTTGTTGATCAGCTTCTTCTTCTAATCGAGTTGGATTTTTGGTTGGGCACATGGAAGCAAAATGGCCACTTCCTCTGCATTTAAAGCACTTATTCTCATGAATTTTTTTGCTGGGTTTTCATTCAAGTTTCTTCTAAAATCAGGGATTTTGGCAACATCCTCCTTGATCTTTGTTCATGGTACATATGGTACTGTTTTCTTTAAAAAATTCCCTGGTGGAAACCCAAAATGCCTCGCATATGGATGGTTCAATTGCATCTCTGTTTGAATAGGCTTTAGTAGACATCTATACTGAAAAACCGTTCTTCCCTTGCTGGATTTCTGGTCAGAGCCCAGTCTAATGAGTAGTTGACACTCTCATTCATCAATGTGACAGTGAAGAACCAGGTTGTTTAATTTTTTTGTATACTCATCCACCATATAATTCTTCATACGTCTATTCCTCAAAATCAAGAAGATACTTGTAGCCTCAATTCCATCTCCTCTCAATGGAGATTAGGAGGTCAGCACAATCTATTCATTCTTTCTTTGATGCTACTCCACCAAATTCTTGCTTGTCCTTCAAGTTCCATTTTTGAAAAACGTAGTTTCCTATCTTTAGTCATCTCATACAAATGGAAATGATCCTCCAATGTTGAAATCCTATCAGTGAAGGTCTGAGGATCCAATTTCCCAGCAAAATCAAGGACGTCAATTCTGACTTTCTTGATGGTATCATCATAAGGCTCGTATTGATCATATTGGTAGTGACCACAAAATGGAGCCCCATTAAAAATGTTAATGTTCATTGGTTGAGTTCTGGCAGTCCTACTTGGTCTACCATCATTACTTTCTGCACCATGGTTATCGTTTGGTTGTCTTCATTTTCATTTCCACCAATTTATTGGTTGATCATGGGTATCTCTCACATTTCTGGTTGACATATTATACATTCCCTGTACTAACTCAAACAACATATCGTTTCTCTTCACTATTTGAGGGTCTTTGTAAAAATTCTCTCCTTTTTTGTTGTTTCCATTGAGGCATAGAAAAGGCAGAAGGAAATAGTTCACGTGGGTTATGAGCTCTGATACAAAAATTGGCCTAGATTTGCATACTCAATTGATTTTGAGTTTTGATTTAACAGAAATTTTAGCAAAAGTATGATGGGTACGCATGGTGGAGTTGGAATGTGCTATTGTAATCTTATAACGGTTAGGAGCATAATTACAGGGATGTAATAATTAGCTAAGCTATATGAATTAGATTGGCAAGTATCTCTACATGGCAATCTATACTCATGTATGTGTGTACTCTGTATGAATGAATATAACACTTTTCCAGCAACTCTGATTCTGATTACATGGGATCAGAGTACTGCTTGAAAAGTTGTCCACTTTGCATTGAGTTTGTGAGGGAGTCTAGGTCATCCATAAAGGTTGTTTGTTGGTTCTCACCACCCACTCTAGGAGGAGCAATACCCTTCAATCAGCGGTTCCTTGGAGTGCTGCAGTTATTGGCGTGCGTCATCCTCTTTGTTAAACCTTTTTCTGGAAACAAGTCCTCCTTCATTAGTTTATTCTGGTCTGTTCCCAGTGGCTTGGATGTGTTCATTCCTTGAATTTGGTTACTCTTCCCCTCCTATTCTTCAAAGATCTTTGTTTTTTATCCCGTCTTGTTTTTGGGGAAGATCTCATTTGCTTTCTTGTTTGGTTTGTCATGGGTTGCTTGCTTTGGCTGTCTGGTGTTAGCTGGTTTACTTGTTTGGTTTATCTAGTTAGTTGACTGACTTGTTGATCTATCAGGTGGTTTGCTTGGTGTGGTATGTTCTGGTTTGGCTGTCTGCTTACTTGGTCTATTTGGTTCCTAGTTGTTTGGTCCCTGATTATGGGATCCTCTTGGTTCTTGATATCCCCTTGGTTTGGTTCCTAGTTGTTGGTTTGTTGCCTGATTTGTTTTTGTGCTCTGCTTACTCGTGTCTGAATTTTAGATTCACCTCTTTTCTTGTTCACCATTTGATTGGATTATTGATAAAGGTCATTAATTTGAGGCCTCTATGTTCTTGACACAGGAATTCCATGATCCCTTTTTTTTTTTTTCTCCAGTACTTAGACACCTTGAGGTGCATTGTTAGTTAGGATATCCATCTCCAGTCCCTTAAGAAACTTTGTCCGCAATTACAACATCTATCATGTTCGGATTGTGAGTTGAGTCATTTTTCTGAACATCATCATCTTCCCCCTGTGCTTAGAGTCAATAAATGTGCTGCAACTCCATTTGAGTTAGTTTATTATGATGTTTGAGGTCCTTGTTAAAGCATGTCAAAGTCTAGTTTTAAATATTTTGTCATGTTTGTTGATGATTACTCCATGTTACTTGGTTATATTTCATGAAAAATCATTTTGAGGTGTTCACTCAGTTTTTGTGCCTTTTGTACTGAAATCAAAACCCAATTGAATGTTCCTATTCGTATTGTGCAAAGTGATAAAACTAAAGGATATTTTTCTGATTCTTTCTAGTCTTACATGGTTTAGAATGGTATCCTTGATCAATCTTCTTGTATTGATACTTAATCCCAAAATGGGGTTGTTGAGTGGAAAAATAGACATTTCCATGAAGTTGTCTCTGCAGTTTCTTTCTTCATTAATCGAATGCCATCCACAGTTCTTGGTGATCTTCTGTATGTTGTTCTCTTTCCTTCCAAGTTTGTTTCCTGTTGAACCCCACTTGTTTTGTTCGAGACACCGATCCTCATGTCATTAAATTAGATCCTAAGTCACTTAAATTTGTCTTTCTTGGTTAGGAGCATAATTATAGAGAATGTGATTAGCTAAACTATAAGAATTAGATCAGCTAGTATCTCTCCATGATATTCTCCACTCGTGTGTATATATATGTGTACTCTATATGAATGAAAATGACACTTATTTTAAAAACTTCGCTTCTAATTACAGAATGGCAGTGGGAGGAGTCCACCTCCTTGGACAGAATCTGAAACTCAGATTGTATGCCAAAAGAAACAGAAAATATTCCTGAAAATACATGCTAGAATTATTATTTGAAACATATGACATATTACATAGGAAATCCTTATTCAATTACTTCTAGACACTTCCCAGATTACATAAATGACTAATTTTTTCCATGACTCCTTGTTTAATTGTAAATATTCCCGAGACTCTTTGATTCTAATTTTTCCAAGACTCCTTTCTAGACATTTATAAAACTTAAATATCTAAATTTGACATATAACTGTTATAGTTATCCTTCATCACAATGTCAACAATTATACAACTAATGCAACTATATTTTAACCGTACAACAGCACAACATAAGTTACCATTGTTGGATAGCCTATCATTCATCCTCCTGGATCCTAGTTTACAAACACATGACATATGAACTTATTTGTGATCATGTGTTAGACTCGAGTTTTAACTACTGAGTTACAGTAATATTACTGCTGAATTATCTGGCAGAAAGCAGATTTAAGATTCTCAATGCAAAATTGCACGAACAACACAGTTTCTCCCCAACAAGGAGTCTCCTTCGTCACACAACAGCCAAACTACACAATGAGAAACCACCTCCACGTCACATGCATATGAAACATCCCATAATAACTGTCTCATAAAGCTATAATAACTGGTTAAAGATACAAACACTAATAGTTCAGGGTTAGTGGGTCTTGACCTGCTTCTTATTCCTTCTCATATAAGCCTTCCAAGGCCTTGAACCTTTGGTATGCTCAGGCCCATCATGAGTTGGCCTATCAGCATGCGCATTTCTATGCACTTGCATATGTACACGTCTTGGGGCTGGATATTTGTGTCCACCTCGTTAGCCCTCCTATCATCTTGAGAATTAATATCTTATTTGTACACACTCAGATTATGTTCTTCATTGACCCAAATGAATAACTTGCAGGTGGTAGGGGAGAAAGAAGAGAGCAAGGAGGATGGTTCGAGGAATACTAAATTTTCTTCATTGCTGCAGAGAACTTCTAGTAAAACTCCCCAGAGGACATTTAAGAAGCAGCGCCTAGCTGATGCTTTAGTTGCCTCTGAAAATGGTGATGCATCTAGTGATAGTGATAAAGAGGCAAATTTGACTGCATATTATCCTAGTGCTATGGCTTTCGTTGATTCGCCAGAGGAAAGAAAAAGACGTGAAAATCGTTCTAAGCGTTTTGAATTAAGGCAAGGACATCGAGCAGAAAACAATCACTTCAGACAAAATGCTGGAGCTGGGAATTTGTACAGTAGAAGGGCTAGTGCCATGGTGCTTAGCAAAAACATTGAAGATGGTAGTGACAGAGCTGTTGAAGATATTGACTGGGATGCTCTTAGGGTGAAGGGTACATGCCAGGAAATTGAGAAGCGCTACCTGCGCCTAACTTCTGCACCTGATCCTGCCACTGTAATTAACTTACCTCAGGAGTTTAAATGGCATATTGCTACTTCTATCTGTCTTTTCTTGGTCCCTGACCCTGTCTATCCAATTTTGTGAAATGATATTGATATTATCATGCAGGTAAGACCTGAAGAAGTTCTAGAAAAAGCTCTATTAATGGTTCAAAATTCTCAAAAGAATTATCTTTATAAATGTGATCAGTTAAAGTCTATTCGCCAAGACTTAACTGTGCAGCATATACGTAATCAACTAACAGTCAAGGTACTCTTGATAATTTCTGCTGCATTGCTTTCTATTTGCATCTTTCTTTTGTGATAATATTTCAAATTGCTTTATAGTTATATGCATGTTTGGCTATGCTTTATGTTATCTGGCCTAATGAGCCATGACATTTATAGCTGTCAATCCCTTGATTCTATTTTCTATATTTTGTTTCTTTTTTCTTCTCCATTTAGTTTTCATGCTTTTATTTTCTACCCTTTGCACTGGCAAATTATTGTAACCTGTTTCAGGTTTATGAGACACATGCACGATTGGCAATTGAAGTTGGGGACCTTCCTGAGTATAACCAGGTTAATTCTCTGATCTCTTAATAACCAACTTCTTTTTCATATCAGCCCAGTAATTCATATTATTTAAGGTCTATCCGTATTTGTCAAGTTGTAGAGGAAGCCATTGTGTTATTCCAATTTGCTGAAGCGTGTGTCTCTATAATGATGCCTAGATAATTTGTGCAGATATGTATAGTTTATCTTTGTTTGCTAGAATCACTGTCTGCTGACCAGATTTTAAGTATATTTTTCAACTTGGGCCATTAGTTGATGAATTATATGGTATGCTAAAACAAAGTAATAAATTATAAATGATGATTATAAATTTCAAGGCAGGGAGCAAACTGTATTTGGGTGTCATTTCGACATAGAAATGGTTTATCCTAGAAATTGTCAAATAATTTGGTTTGTGTAGCAAAAGTCCCCTATTAATGACACTAAATAAAAACCATATATTTTAGTGTTCTTCAATTGTCATAAGGTTTTGAAACAAAATATCTGAAACAAAAGCAAGGAATGTTGATGAACAGGGTTCATATTTTTTATATATTACAATTCTGTCAACGTAGAATGGTATGACTTTTTTTTTACTGAAATTCAGGACATTGATACCTTTTCTGTGATTTCAGTGCCAATCTCAGTTGATAACTCTCTATACTGAAGGGATTGAGGGATCCCATATGGAGTTTGCTGCTTATAATTTGCTTTGTGTTATATTACATTCAAATAATAACAGAGATCTCTTATTGTCTATGTCAAGGTAAGTTACAGATCTACTCAAATCAATTTTTCTTACTTTTGATACTCTAAGAGGAATTCCTATATTACTCATAAGCTCTTAGTATTTTCTATGAAAAGTAAAACTTTTATTATTATTAATCTTTTGGCTTATGAAGAAGACTAGTTTAGATTATGAAGGTGTTGCATAATGTAAAATGGTGAGATAAAATAACTCAAGGAATTCCTCTATTAATCACAAGTTCTCAGTTTCGATCTACATATCAGATGAGACAGGGTTTGCATCATATTCTTATTAAGTGTTTGACCTGCACAGGAACTTGAGCTTGATTATGCTGTAGTATTTAATGTTTTATGGCTTTTGTTGCCCTCCAATTCACTCATTATTATTATGCTGTGCTGTATCTCCTCGAGAGACCAAATTAGTACTGTTCTTTACATGATTCTCTGGATTAGGGTAGACTGTTGCTGGAAATTTTCCTAGGTGAAGCTAATGGCTCCTCTTGTTATGACAAGGATAAATTGAAAATTTACACAATTTACGTTTTCAGTCACCCCCTTTTGTTAATCACAACAATGATTTCTGCATCTATCCATAAAAATGTCATTGATTGCTTATTTTGTTTCTAATTTTGTATTGCAAATATGTATTAGTTCATTTTGGTGTTAAACTTGGATGCGTACAATCCTATGTGAAGTAGAATAAAACATGAAGTTCTTGGGCTACGTTTTTCAGACATCTAAATCAGTAAGAATTTGTGATTTTTTTTTTTTTAAAAAAAAAAAAATTGTTCAGCTTATTATAAATATCTTAGGTAAATAACATTATATTGTCCCATAGAATATGGTAATGTAGAGTTAAGCTTACAGAACAGCTGGTTTTGATTTACATGTTGACTTTCCAAATCGCATTACTAACCATGGTTTGTGGCTGAAAATCTGTGGATATAAACAAGAAAGACATATGGGCATTAAGAAATTTTTCAATGGATATTTACCTTTTATCATTGAAGCAATTTTATGATTATGATATCGCAATCTCAACATGTAGTTTTTGTGAGAAGATGATGATTCTTCATTGATAAGTATGTCAAATATATACTGATAGGTACAATCAGCAATCCCTGATATTAAGGGATTGATTAGGCAGATTAGCTATTTATTTACAGCTATTATTGTCCTAAGTCAACCTAATATTCATTTCCTAAAATATCTCCTATTTGTCTCCTAAGATATCTTCTATTTAGGGAAACTATTTACAATTATCGTTGGCTTGATTTCCTACACTCCCCCTCAAGCCGAACAATATATGTTTAGCATTCCAAATTTAGAACTTAGTTCATCAAAACTTGGCTTGTGCAACGCCTTTGTGAGAATATCTACCACTTGTTGCCTTGACGGTATATATCTTAGGTTGATGACACCATCTTCAATGTTATCTTAGGTTGATGACACCATCTTCAATTTTTTCATTAATGAAGTGCCTATCAATTTCAACATGTTTCGTTTGGTCATGGTGCACAGGATTTTTTGCAATTGCTATAGCAGATTGGTTGTCACATAGGACTTCTATAGGATCTGTATTCTTAATTCTGAGATCAAACAGCAACCTTTTGAGCCATGTCCCCTCATTTATGCCAGTTGCCAACGATCTAAATTCTGCCTCAGCACTACTACGAGCTACCACATGTTGCTTCTTGCTCCTCCATGTCACAAGGTTGCCCCATAGATAACTACAATATCCAGATGTAGATTTCCTGTCTATAGGAGAACTTGCTCAGTCTGCATCAGTGTAGATTGCAACCTGCCTACTTTGATTTTTCCTAAAAAATAGTCCCTTTCCAGGATCCTTTTTGATACCTTAGAATTCTGTATACAACATTCAGGTGTTGTTCCTGTGGTTTGTTTAGGAATTGGCTCACCACACTAACAGCAAAAAATATGTCAGGCGGGTATGAGTTAGGTAGAGTAGTTTCCCAACTAACCTTTAGTATCTTCCTTGGTCTATTGATTTTCCTTCTGGTAGTTGCACAAGCTTTGTGTTAGGATCCATAGGAGTTTCTATAGGCCTGCACCCTAGCATTCCAGTTTCATGAAGGAGGTCTAATACATATTTCCTTTGTGATACTGTTATGCCTTGGCTTGATCTTGCTACTTCCATACCCAAGAAGTAACGTAATGGTCCCAAGTCTTTGATTTCAAATTCTGTGGCTAGCAGTTTCTTGATTCTGGTTATTTCTTCTACCTAATTTCCTGTGAGAACTATATCATCCACATAAACAATTAGCAAGGCGATGTTTCCAGCTGATTGTTTAGTGAATAAAGTACGATCTGATTGTCCTTGGCAGTACCCATCACCCTTTAGAACTCTAGTGAATCTATCAAACCAGGCCCGTGGGGATTGTTTCAGCCCATAAAGAGACTTCTTCAATTTACACACTTTTCCGTTGGCTAATTTATTCCCAAAACCGAGAGGTGCATCAATATATACTTCCTCTAGTAGATTCCCATTTAGGAAGCCATTTTTGACATCTAGTTGCAATAGGGGCCAATTCCAGTTTGCAGCAATAGAAAGGATAACACTGATTGTATTCAATTTTGCCACTAGAGAAAAGGTTTCTTGATAATCAATTCCATAGGATTGAGTGTACCCTTTTGCTACAAGGCGAGCCTTAAATCTTTCAACACTTCCATCTGCCTTCTGTTTTATTGTGAACACCCATTTACAACCCACTGTCTTCTTGCCTGGTGGTAAGTCAGTGATCTCTCATGTCTGATTTTTTTCGAGTGCCCTAATTTCTGCCAATGTAGCTTCTCGCCATTCATGATGTTCCATGGCCTCTTGCACAGTTTCTGGAATTTTGATTTGATCTAAAGTAGAGGTGAATGCTCGGTATGTAGGTGAAAGTTGAGTAGGATAGGCAGTTTTGTATAGGGTGCTGTGTGCACTTCCTTACTCCCTTTCTAAGTGCAATAGGCCAGTTTAAATCCTCATTTATTCCTGCAGTTTCATCCATGGATGGAGTAGAGTCAATTGAGAGCTCACCTTGTGCTTGTTCAGGAGTGCTGGAATCTGGTTCAGATTCTTGGTCTTGCTGAATTTTGCTCCTTTTTCCTTTTCTGGAGTATACTAGGAGTTCATTAGGCTTATTTTGGAAATTTGTTGACTGGTCTGGGTTAGTACTATTCTGGTCTGGCCTGGAAAGGTTTGGATTTGGACAATTTTGGTCAGGTAAGGAGATTGTTGCTGGTTGATCTGGTGCTGGTAGGTTTAGGGTTGGATTTAAGTCTTGAGTTATCACCCAATTTTGTGGTTCATTTTCCTGATTCTCCCCCTGAAGCACAGAATTGGAATAGTAAGGTTGGTTCTCAAAAAATGTGACATCCATAGAATGGTACATTTTCCGAGTAAGAGGACAGTAACATTTGTAACCCTTTTTGTTGGGAGAATAGCCTAGGAAAACACATTTGTGGGCACGGGCTTCAAGTTTTCCTCGATGGTGAATATGGACGAAGACTGTGCATCCAAAAATTTTAAAGGGAAGTTGGGTGACAAGGTGACTGTTAGGATAAGATTTTAGGAGAAGGCTTAGTGGAGTTTGAAATTTGAGGACTCGAGAGGGCATGCAGTTTATGAGGTAGGTGGCTGTGAGGAGAGCTTCCCCCCAAAAATGCTTTGGGACATTGGAGGAGAGTAATAAGGACCTGGTTACTTCAAGAAGATGTTGGTTTTTGTGTTCGGCTACACCATTTTGTTGTGGTGTATCTACGAAGGAGCTTTGATGGACAATTCCATGAGTTTGTAGGTAAGATCCTAGTGAGGTATTGAAGAAATCACGAGCATTGTCGGTTTTAAGAATTTGGATATTTGTTTGAAATTGAGTTTGAATCATTTTATGGAAGGTTTTGAAAATGTGGGTGGTGTCGGATTTTTCTTTCTTGAGGAATGTCCAGCTTAGCCGAGTATGATCATCAACGAATAATAAAAACCATCGGGCTCCATTTAAATTTTTTATTTTAGCTGGTCCCCAAATGTCGCTATGAATTAGAGAAAAAAGGAGTAGACAGTTTATAGGAATGAGGAGCATAGTGTGTTCGAGTGTGTTTGGATAATTGACAAGTATCACATGTAAGCAAATGGGAATTCGTTTTATTTTTTAAGAGAGATGAAAACAGATATTTAAGGTACATAAAATTTGGATGCCCTAAACGTTGATGCCAAAGTAGAATGGTATTGTCATGACTTGGCTGCATTGGGTTGCTGGTTTGGACTGAAAGGATGTGTTTCTGACTGATCTGATGAATTTCTGGGACAGATCTAGGTTTGACGAGGTAGAGACCAATGTTGGAGTCAAATTCAGCATGACCAATCGTCGTCCCCGATTCCAGATCCTGAAAAACACAAAGATCACCCACAAATTTAGTTGTGCATCTCAGATTTTGATTCAGTTTTCTAACTGAAATCAGATTGCAGTTCAGATTTGGAACAAATAGGACAGAGGATAGAGTAATATTTGGTAGGATATGAACAGATCCATAACCCATAGGTTTTTCACTCGAGCCATCTGCTATATGGACAATAGCAAAATTAGGGTGTGAAATGAAACGTGAAAAAAGAGTTTTATCACCTGTCATGTGGCCGGATGCCCCAGAATCTACAATCCAAGATTGAGGTTTTTGAGTGGCATGAAGGGCTAGGGGCTGATTATTATGGTGGGTGGCTTTGCTGATAAGTCGCTGAAGGATTTCCAGCTGATCTTTGGTAAATGGAGAGGAAGCAAGACCTTCTCCTTCAGAGACTATTGCGGAATAACCTCTCTTCTCTGAATTTTTTTTAGTTTTCCAATCGGCTGGTTTCCCATGCAATTTCCAGCATATCTCCTTCAGGTGTCCAGGTTTATGGCAATGCTCACACCAAGGTCTATTTCTTCTAGATTTCCCTTCTCCTTGGGGCTGGTTACTGTTATGGATTGCAAGGGCAATTGAATCTATCCCTTTTGAGGCAGCTAAGGCTGATCCTTCCAGCGAGGATTCAGTAGGTCCTAGCATGACCTTCTTCTTGCTTTCTTCCCGTCGGACTCCTGAAAAAACTTCTCGAAGGCTGGGCAAAGGTTTTGTTCCGAGTATTCTCCCTCTTACTTCATCGAGAGATTTGTTAAGTCCCATTAGGAACTTAAATATTCTTCTTGTACTGGGCACGATCTTCTGGACATTTCCACTCATGGGTGTCAAATAGGTCAAGCTGCTGCCAATATTTAGAAAGGGAAATGTAATAGGTGGTTACGGGGTTTGTATCCTTGCTGGAGTTCTTGTAAAAGACTCTCAATATGGAATAGCTCAGCAGTGTTGTCTCTACTGGAGTATGTTTCTTGAACAGCTTCCCATATTTCTTGAGCTGTATTGTAGAGAAGAAAATTTTCTCCAATTTCAGGTGTCATGTAGTTTCAACATGTAGTTTTTGTGAGAAGATGATGATTCTTCATTGATAAGTATGTCAAATATATACAGATAGGTACAAGCAGCAATCCCTGATATTAAGGGATTGATTGGGCAGATTAGCTATTTATTTACTGCTATTATTGTCCTAAGTCAACCTAATATTCATTTCCTAAAATATCTCCTATTTGTCCTTAAGATATCTTCTATTTAGGGGAACTATTTACAATTATCGTTGGCTTGATTTCCTACACAACATCTGAGCATTTGTCACTGATTCTGCCTATTCTTATAAGACCTTGGATTCTAATGTCAAATGTTTT